>OU898281.1:153740315-154462032 GCA_918026665.1 Diabrotica balteata | reverse complement strand
ACAGTGAAAAAGATCTGAACGACCCTATAATATATACACGTGAACTAAGCGATATACATTTATGATACAGGGATAATTATGGGCTCCAAAATTTTTTAAAAATTATGAAACTATACATGTTGACGAATCGACAGAGCCGATATTATGGAATGGACAAGTGAGCTCCGTATATCGGTGTCCACTTGACCACGGAGCTCACCTGAACCTGAATTTTTAACATGGGCGGAGTCCACTTTATGCCGTAAAATATTATATATATATATATATATATATATATATAATTACTTAATAACTAGATATGCAACGCAAACAATATGCAGCTACATACTAAGACAAAGAGTACAAAGAGCAACTATATCACCTATGTGGTATTTGTGATGACTGAAAAGAGAAACGGCAACAAACAAGTCACGGGAAAGTATGGTGTCGGTAAGAGAAACGAAAGGAGAGAAAGATTTGTTTTAATTTGAACACTACCAGGATACACCCGTTGCAAATTCATTTTTTAAGAAAAACTCGAACAGAAAATAGACTTTGGTAGCACCAAATTGAATCCACAAAGAACGAAATTTACTTCTTAACAAAAGATTGCTACAATCAAAAATGTCAGTGTAATCAATACATTTGAAAGATACAGCGATCATAGACTTATATTAGAGCAAATGTAATTAATCACAAAATCAATAGATACGAGAATTGATATTAACAATCCAGTAAAGAAAAAGGATCGGATGACCGATAACATACTAGACCTTATTTAGCAAAGTAGAAATTGTAGAAATAAAGATGAGACTCGATATAGAGAAATCTATCGACAAATAAGATACGAGGTTAAGCGAGCAAAAGAGGCCTGGATGGAACAGAGATATCGTGAGATGGAAGAACTACACAGAAAACATGACGAGTTTAGTATACACAAAAAAAGTTAAAGAAATTACCTACGCTCAGAGAAAAAGAACTCCTAACTTTATAAGAAACTTAAAAGGTAAAATTATTGTCGACCCTAACAAAAAAGTAAAAGGAAAAAATGAACCAACTATATAAAAGAGCCCTTTCTGGATACGAGGACACTACAACACCAAAAGTATATGAATACTAGTCCTTGTATTTCAAAAGCAGAAATAGAGGCCATCCAACAAAGCAAAAATGGAAAATCTTTAGGCTCTGACCAAAAACTGGCTCAAACTTCTAGACGACGACAATGTCTCAGAACTAACAAAAACTTATAACCATATATACAAAAGCGGAACACTGCTAAAAATATGGTTGTAGTTTACATTTATCCAACTTCCAAAAAAACCTAATACATCATTATGTTAAAGACTTTAGACTAATTAATCTCATGAGTCACTCTCTTAAGCTACTTCTTAAGATAAATCTTAATAGAATCAAGCAGAAATGGGAAATAAACAATTATGTTTCAGAGCAGGATTGGGAACAAGGGAAGCTTTGTTCTAAATGCTAACACTACTTCAACGATCATGGGAAGTATAGAAACTTTTTTAGGTCTGATTTTTAGATTTTGAGAAGGCGTTGGATTTGTCTTGAAATTTGAAAAATTTGTATTTAAAGAGGTGTTAGACAGGTTTGTGTGTTGTCCCCACTTTAATGCTAGAATATCATGGGTTCAATACATTTCAAACAGAGAAGTCTTGAACAGAGTAGGTCAGGGTGAAGGTGACTTAATAAAGATGATAAAAAAGAAAAAACTTGAATATCTGGGCATATAATAAGAGGAAGCAGATACAGGATTAATGCAGTTGATACTCAACGGAAAGATTAACGAAAAAAAGTGGAATTGGTAGGATGATATACTCATGGCTCCGAAACCTTCGTCAATGAACTGGCTTATCAGCAGATGAATTAACTTGCAGATAATATATCTATAAAATGCAGGAACTCACAATATTATCAAAATTTAGACAATAATATATAGTACATTCTAGACTCTATCATACTACTCTATTCAGTTTTTTTAGAAACCAGCTGTACATATCTGGATATGAAACATTTTAAAGACAACAACTTAGCATGGATTTTTAAGCACTTATTGATGTAAACGTAAGTATTGTTATGCTATTTTTTATTATATTATTTTTATAATTGATTTAAATCAACTGATAAATAAATTTTCAAGGTGAGCCTTATCACCAAATAAAATACATATTATGATTATAAGCCTCTTGATTAAAAACATTATGAAGTGTCTTTTAAGTCTTATCGATATCCTAAAAATTATTATAAACCACTATCAGTTCAACATAATTTTAGAAAAAAAAAATATTTTTCACTTACTCCTGACTATCATCTTGGGCGCTGACGGTTAGACCTAAAAAAAAATTGTTTTAGTATGTAAGGAACATCTTTTAACTACTTTTATTACATAAAAATAAACCTACAATTTTAAATAAAAAAATGGAATACATATTTATTGTCTTGAATTTCACTTAAAATTTAATTTTAAATATTAGATGTCTTACTTGTGCTTTATAGATTAAAAAAAGGCTTTTGATAAAGTCAAACACGATCAACTAATAGAATGCTTGCAAAAAAAAAACCTTGATCCAAACGACAATAATACAATACGTGAACTCTACTGGAACCAAAACGCCTCTGTCAGATCTGAATGGGTGATGCTGGAAAACATAAACATCCAAAGAGGAGTTAGACAATGTTGCATACTATTCACCGTTATTATTAAACTATTAGTACTCAGAGGACATTCTTTGCACATGCTCTGTATGAAGCACAAGAAGGAATAAAATCAATGTAAAAATCGTGAACAATATCAGGTATTCCAATGATACAGTACTGATTGCTGGTACGTGAAGAAGAACTACAAATTCTATTATACATTATTACAAATTATAGATTAAATAATATAGAATTTGACATCCTAGATTCTAACGTGAGAATTAATATAAGATAATAGATAAAAAAAATTCAATACACAGTGTAAAAAACTAAATAATCTAATTTCCAATAGTAAAAAACACCAAAATTCATTATACAAAAAGTTTTTCGAAACCATACTTTTTTTCAATATATTATAAATTTAACAGATATTAATTTAGTAACAGCGAGATACAACTTTTAGAGAAAGGACTTAAACACAACTTGCCCCAACATAATAATGAGAGAACTTTAGAATATTTAGGTGTAGAATGTGAAGTAGCGTTAAACAAAACTGCTAACAATATCGAAAAAAGTATAATTGCCAAATCTATTACAGATGTGTGTAGTGAAACTAAGAATTCCTGTTACAAAGAGAATAAAACAGCAATTTCAATTAAAAATAAATCAATAGAAAACAACATTGTGTTTACAAAAGCAGACAAAGGTAACACTACTATTGCTATAGATAAAATAGAATATAATAACAAAACAATAGAATTCTTAAATAATCAAAATATTGAAACTTTACACAAAGATCCGACAGAAAAATATCAAAAACAAATTAAGCTAGCGTTAGAAAATTCAAAATCAATACTAAATCCAATAGAACAGAAATACCTCAGTATCATGAACCCACAGCCTCCTAAATTATATTCTTTCATTAAACTACACAAACCGGATCACCCAATAAGACCTGTAGTTTCTTTTTATACAGCTCCGTCATATAAACTTTCAAAAAAACTGTTAGAGATTATTTTAGACCACACTAAATTTTCACCTAAATTTACCATAAAAAATACAATAGAACTAGTTAATAAAATACAACATTTTCAATTACCTAACAACTCCAGATTAATTTCATTTGACGTAAAAAATCTTTTTCCTAGTATCCCTCCTACAGAAACTTTTATTCTAGTAAAAAACCTTTTAGACCAAAATAGTACAAATCCAATAATTACATCTGAAATTTTACATCTTCTTGAAGTTTGCATAAACCAGGACTACTTTGAATTTAATAATAAAATTTATACAAATAACAGTGCAGGACTTATAATGGGTAATCCTCTAAGCCCATTGCTATCAGATATTTTTATGGATCATCTAGAGACAAAGATTTCAAAACATCCCGTATTCAAACAGTTTTTATATTGGTGGAGATACGTAGACGACGTACTGGTATGTTTCACAGGAACTAAAGGGCAACTCGACCAATTTTTATCATATATTAATTCACTTCATAGTCATATTGAATTTACAATAGAAACAGAACAAAATCAATCCATAAATTTTTTAGATTTAAAAATTAGCAGACTTCAAAACAAACATGACTTCTCCATATTTCATAAACCTACCCATACTGACACGACTATACACAATTCGTATTCCCATCCAACACAACATAAACTGGCAGCTTATCATAGTATGTTACATAGATTAACAGAAATTCCGATGTCAAAATACAACTTTGAGACAGAATTAAATATAATTAAGCAGATAGCAGTAAACAACGGATACAACGAACAAACAATTAATAAAATGTTAAATCAAAAACTACACAAGAAAGCCCTGAAATTAGTATTTCCACCACCAGAGAAAAAACCAGTACCTTCTGCTCGATTACATATACAGGCAAAATAACAACAAAAATTGCCAAACACATAAAAAAGAAAGGAATAACACCAGCTTTCCGAACAAATAACAACCTAGGCAAATATATTAAAAATAACAAGAGCCAAAATAAAAAACACTTAAATAGTGGTGTGTACAAACTTCAATGTGGCGACTGCCCAAAAACTTACATCGGTCAAACTGGTAGAAACTTTGATAAACGAATAGCAGAACATAAAAGGGCTTTCAAGAATAGAAAAACAGATTCGACATACGCACTTCACCTTCTAGATCATAATCATTCTTTTAATGACAAATTTAAAATTCTTCACATTCAAAATAAAGGCCTTAAGCTATCCTTGTTAGAATCTATGGAAATCAACAAATTAAAAAACACAGATATAATTCTGAATGACCAACTTGAGACAAACAGTTCTCCCCTCCTCAACCTATTTCATTAGAGACTATAAATTTGTAAACCCAAGCCAAAAATAGATCACTTGAGAAAGGCAATCAGCCGAAACAGCTGTAGTGATAATATTTAAAATAAATTTTGTGGAAGTTTGAAAACAAAGTTTTCAGTGTTTCATTGTTACATAAAATGAATTTCCATCAAGTAACGGCAAACTACAGCAACTACAAATTCTCTTAACCAAAGTAGTGTGGGAAGGAGAACTATACGGCCTTAAGGTAAATGTACAAAGAACCAAACCATGGTAATTTCAAAAAAACACACACACCAGTTATAAAGATACTTCTTCTTCTTCTAGTTCATGACCGTTATCGATCGTTGGATATCATGTTAGCTACCATTATTCGCTATCGTGACTTTATTGACAGCAGCTTTAAATACCGATGTAGTTGATTTTCCATACCATTGCCTTAGATTTTTCAGCTATGAGGTTCTTCTTCTACCAGGACCACGATAACCTTGGATCTTTCCCTGAATGATCAGATGTAAAAGATCATACTTTTCAGGGTGTCTCATAATATGACGAAGTATTCTAGCTTGCGTTTCTTTATTATATTGAACAGTTTGGTTCAGCCGTCTTAGGACCTCCTCATTCTAACTTTGTCGAATCAGCTTATTTTCAGTAGTCGTCTGTATACCCACATCTCAAAGGCTATTCAAGCGTTTAAGCATAGCCTCCGTTAGGGTCCACGCTTCTACTCCATACAACAGGACAGAGAAGATGTAACAAGATATCATACGAACTCTAAGGTCAATGCTAAGATCGTGACATAAAGATACTAGTCAACAACAATCTAGTTGAACAAGGGAAAAAGTTTAAGTATCTAGGCTGTTAGATACATGAAATCTTAGACCAAGAACAAGAGTTTAAATGTAAAACAGAACAGGCGAAACACCTTCTTAAAAACCGCATGATAAAGTGTTATGTATATAGTGTATTATATACACGGCGTGGAAGCTTGGACGTTAACAGTGAGCTCGTTACGACGTTTAGAGAGCTTTGAGATGTGGGTATTTCGTCGTATGCTGAAAATTCCATGGACTGACCGCGTTAGAAATGAAGAAGTTTTAAGGCGTATGAATAGAGAACGTAAACTCACAGAAAACTCTTAAGAAGCGTAAAACGTCTTATTTTGGACACATAATTAGACACGACAAGTATGACTTCCTTGAGCTTATTATAGAAAGCTAAATAGAAGGCAGACGTGGCCCGGGTAGACGTCAAATGACATGAGTGCGCAACAACAAAGATTGGACAGGATTAGACTTTCAAACGTTTAATAAGGAAAGCCCAAAATGGGGAAGACTTTGCAGAGGTTATCGCCAACCTTCGCTAAGAAGACGGCACCCAAAGAAAAAGACGATTTCTTAGAACAAAAGAGGCTGCATAAATGAATTTACAATTAAAAACATCGTTAAAAGTAATCGGACAATAAATAAATAGTTAAAAGACAAAAAAGCTAAACACGGGCAACCGCTAGAGGAAATTGATGCACAATTCAATTAGAGGACGATTAATGGTAGAAAGTTTAACATATCTGGGAGGAGTTGCAGTAAGCATGGATGGAACAGAAAAACCAGATACTCAACAAAAAATAGTAAAGGGAAAAAAACTTATTTTTTTACTCGTTTATATGTTAAGAAGATCCAATAACACATAGTGGAGATCGAAAAATAAGGTCTACAAATGTATTACCATACAAATAATATGTTATCAGATACAAATGATGACAGAAAACCTAAAGAGAAAGCTGAAAGCATTTTAAAAAATAGCTCTAAGACACATATATATTAACGAAAACGAAATATGGATAATAATTGTACCATAAACTGTACAAACTGTTCAAAGAGACACCGATCTCAAAATTTGATCAGTGAGTTTAATGGGATGAGTTTATGAGGTTAGAATACATAAAAAGAAAAACAACAAAAAAATATGAGAGGAAGAAGTGGCAATTTGCTAGACATAGGAACTTGGAAAAGGTCGACTGTGATCCAGCAAAGTTAAGGATTTAGTCAGAATTGGCCAAGGGTCGTTTTGGGCTGCAATGCCATACCATATAACAAAAAAGCAGCATAAAAATAATTTGATATAAAATAACATTGCTTAAGAATAATAAAAGCCGACAAAAGAGATAAAAAAGATAGAACATTCTAAAAGTCAGATATAACACTAAATTTTTTTAACAATACTACTTACCGACGCAAACTAAAATAGCCAAAACACAAGAAGTCTTCATGTCTGCAAATAATATTGTAAACTGAGGTGAACTGGTTCTGTAGCTTTATATAGTAAAAAAAATAATCACTTGAATAAAAACTCTATGTACTGTGTACTGGAATTTCCCATAATATGTTTCCAGATTTACCTTAATTTGCGTTGTGATAACACTCAAGAAGGTATTGTTATAAAATGAGGATATTCCAGATAAGTAAAAACAATAAATATAATTTAAGTTGTAAAAATGTGAATCACATTTTTCTTGTAGTAATAAAAACCAAAGACTAAAATTATGAATGAATGAATTATGTAGCAAAAATGGATGACAGATAAAATATTGCAGATGATGGAATAGCGAAGAAAATTAAATGGTAGAAATGGCAAAGAATAGAAAAAGTGGCATAAGGCTATACTAAAGAAGATAAAAGCAGCGAAAAAAGCATGGCTGATGGAAAAATGTATGAAAGTTGAAACACTACAACGAAAACATGACGATTTCCATATGCGCGAAAAAATTAAAGTGGTACATAATACCAGAAAACAAAGCAATACAGGCATAGTTTTAGACATTAAAGGCCAAATTTTGACGACCATTGAAGATAAATTACGAAGATAAAAAGAATATATGCAAGAATTATTCGAAGATGCAACACGAAGTCCGACTGTAATAAACCATCCCTACGGCCCAGAAATAACAAACGAAGAAGTAACTATGGCCATTAAGCGGAACAAAGAATAAAAATCACCAGGACCTGAAGAGGTGCATGATGAAGTCTTACAGCTCTTACGAAGCTATTCAACAACATCTAGAGACTGTTTACTTACCAAAAGACTGGCAACTATCAATATTCGTTATCCTTCCTAAAAAAGCCAATGCTAGAAAATGTGAAGAACATAGATTAGTTTGATGAGCCATGTACTTAAGTACTCCTAACTATTATTCACTCGCGCATACACACCAAATTAGAAGAACACCTTGTAGACGTTTTATATTTAATGTCTAAATAATAATATAAATTCGATTCTATATTTGTCATAGTACGCCCTTGGTATGCTAGAAATGTGTTGTGTCTAGAGATTTTTAAGACTTGCTAATGTTATAGAAGCTTTTATTGTTGAAGGCGTTTCCAAGGTAAGAGCTCACCATTTACACCCAATCAAGTTAACCAAAATATTGTTAGAGTTTTTGACTGATTTATCTATTTTGATAAGAATGCTTAATTTTAAGGTTTAAGCAAATATTTTAATAATCAAATGTAAAAATAGGAATAAATATATATAAATTATTACCTAGATAATGATTCTATTAAAAAAAATCTGAAATGTGTTTTTTTTGGCTTAAATAGGTATATTTGTATTCTTCGTTTTCTTTTTTCTACTTCTTGAAGATCTTTAGATCTGTAGACATCCTGATAATACAGATGATTTGTTGATCTAACTCTAACCTTAGGTCCTTTATTGGGTCGTATGTGCGATATATCTATGCCCAGATATCTTAATTGCATCACATGTTCTATGGGGTTGTTCTCAACCACTAACTTACATCTGAGCGGATCTTTTGCTATTGTATACATTTAGTTTTTTTGGTAAAAAATGGTCATATTTAGTTGGTGGCTTATTTGAAAGAAACTGAAAGAGCTGTCTCTGGAGATCATCTTATTCGGCAATAATTGCTGCATTATCTGCGTAACACAACTATACCAATTCTTTTGTTGTCCATTCTGTATATCAGATTGTAAGGTGTTACTTTGTTTATAATTTTGCCATGAGTAGGTTAAACAAGAAGGGCTTAAACTGTCGTCTTGTCTAATTCCTCCCGGTGGTGTTGGAATATTTTCAGTAAATTGGTTTTCTGCTCTAACTTTGGTTACATTGTTGTTATTTATTTATGGACTATCTTTGTTATGTTGGTCGGTGTTTTATTTTCTAATAATATATTTAGAATGTCTCCCAGGCGAACCCTGTCAGACGCCTTTTTAATATTTTGAGAGGATGATTCCGGTTGTATACTGTTTGTTGAATAATCCTACTAAAATATCCAATATTCGTCAATAAAATTGAATTGCACAAATTGTCTCTGGTGTTAGAATAATTATTGATCTATGTATTCCTTTCATCTGCGTTGTTTTTTTATATTAATATTTCCCTTTTTGTCTAGCAGTATACTTGAGTTATTCTGGTTTTTTATTCGATTATCTACTTATAATTATTTATGTAAATTGAAGTTATCATATTTATTATAAAGGATTTTTTTAGCATATAAAATAATATTTTTGTCTTTTTTATTTTTAGGAAGCAACAAAATCGCTGGAATATTTCGTATGTCTAGTTTTAAAAGATGATGAAAAAGAAATTTGCACAAAAGTGTTTAAAGATGAGGTTGGTTCATTTATGATGAACGCGAAAATAAACAATTACTGAAATGTGCATAGAAATGAAGAAATGTAAACCTAATAAAAATTACTAATTATAATTATCTATTGTTAATAAAATTACATTTTAATCTAATAGCCTCTTTCGTTGGTAATAGTCATTGGTCGCAATAAAAATATAGTAAATAATTTAGTAAAAAATAAGTTATTGTAGTAAATTGTAATAATCTGTATGATTATAGTACAAAAAAATTGTTCACCAAAAATTAAACAAATTGAAAAACACATTAAAACAATTCCGAAATCATACAAAATAAAGGTATGAATGTTTTGAAAAGTGAAAGGTAACAACTACAATTTCAAATTATATACAGACATTTAAAAATATAATCAAGAACATTTATTATTTTTCGACTCTTGATAGGAAATAGAATTCAACTATTTATCATGCTATAAGAAAAATGTCCTATCGCCTATTATATTTAATACATACCCAAAACTCATCTTTTACAAGCAGTAGATTATTGAAAAGTCGCATTGGAAAAACGACAGGGTCCTGTCTATACAAAAATAAGAAAAACAAGAAGATTTAATTTTATTTGATATCTTTTAATCTAAATTAATGGCTAGAAATTATGCTGAAATATGAAAGGCGTAAGGATAGTATCCTTTATACGAATGTTGTTCAATAAAATCGAAGCAGGAGAGAAGATTCCTGATGAGTGGAATTTATCATACATGTCCTCCAATTTCAAAAAAGGTGACAAAAGGTCACCAAGTAACTACAGAGCGATCAGTGTAATGCTTCAATATCAAGAATCTTTTCATCAGTTATAAGAAAAACTAGAATAACACATGAACCATTATAGCGAAGAACATGCCGGATTCCAAAAAGCCAGATCATGTTTAGATAATATATTCATTATGAGACAGGTAATTGAAAAGAACAAAGAAAAAAACATTGAAACACATATGACCTGTATCGACTTAGAGAAAGTATACGATAGCGTGCCCAGGAATCAACTAGGGGAAGCAATGAGAAGAATGCGCGTTGGAGTGAAATGGGTGAATCTAACACAAAGACTGTATAAAGAACCACAAGTGCAACTAAAGTTAAGTAATGAAATAACAAAAACAATCACCGCAACAAAAGGCCTCAAACAGTGATGTAGTCTCTCACTTACACTTTTTAACATATATAGATCAGGCTTTGAAAAGATGGTATAGATAATGCGAAAACAATGGGCATACCAGTACAAGAGAATATATTACATTTACTACTTTTCGCAGATGATCAAGTCATTTTTGCAGAAGACAGGGAGGATATGAAATATATGATAAGGAAAATAAACGAAGAATATGAACTTTTGGGTCTCAAGATAAATATGTGCAGGACCGAATAGTTATGTATTGGACCCGAGGTTGCAGATTTGAACTTAAGTTTAGACGAAGAGACAATTAAGAGTGGTAAGACTTTTAAGTATTTAGGGTCAGTGATAGCCGAGATGGTACTTGTATACAAGATGTAGAAATGAAAATAGCACGGGGAAAACAAGCCACAAGAGCACTTGAGGGAGTGATATGTAACAACACTTTAACAAAAGTAAACAAAAAGAGGATTTTTCAAAGCATAGTGATGCATATTACCCTATATGGAGCGGAAGTATGGCAATGACAACAACAATACGAAATAAAATAAGAACAGTAGAACTGGACTTTATGAGAAAATCTACAAATCACAAGAGCGGATAGACTTAGAACGTGGTCTAAATTGTCTATGTTTGGGACCTATATGGCCAATCAAGATAAACATAGCCAAATTTAAAATGGAGTCTATAGTTCTATCTGAAGAAATTTTAGGGACTAAATAAACAGATACAAAAGAAGCGATGCTAATATCCAATTGTCAGAGTACAACTGTTAAAGTTATCAACAAAAAGCTGAAAACTGGAGAAAAAAGCTAAGATCACTTTTCCAGAAGCAATTATTTTTTGTAAAAAGTAGATCTTGCCAATCAAAACATTAAAACATGTGATATGGACCGAAAATCTGCAAAATGGTGAAGAAAGTTTTTTTATAGATTAATTATATACGCTATTGTCAATTTTTGGAATATTTACAGTATTTACATAAAAGAAGTGTACAAGATAATACGTTTTCACTTTTAAATTTTCTGGTGCCACTAGCAGAACAGCTAATTGAATTAACACGATCGAAATCAAACGCAAAAAAGACAAATAAGTGGCCGTTTTGGCAGAATCTCTAAACGACACAGAAAGATGATCAACGTTGAAGACCATTTGCCACAAGACAAACCTACTAATAATAGATGCTTTAGATGTTCCCAAAATCAATCAGAAACTCAATACTACAACTAATTGTTCAGCGTACAATGTGTCTCTAAGCAAAAATTGTTTTTTAACACATCATTTATAAGAAGTAATATTTTATTTGTAAAAATGTATTTTTCTTTAATTTGTTTGTTTCTTTACTGATGGGATTAATTTATTCCACCATTTAATTCTAATGGGATCTATATGTTTCTTGTTTTTTCTAAAGATACAAGGACGGTAACATTTCTTTGTTAAGTCTATAACATTAAAGTCATTTAAACAGTTTTATTGAGGTGCAATTAAGTCAGTTATGAAAGGATTAAAGTAATTATTAAAAATATAACAAAATCATTATTCTATAAATTATATACATACACATACATTACATTATATAATTATTAACAAATTAGCAGGGACCAAACTCAATATTTTTGTAGATAATCTTCGTCGAAAGACGAAAGACAAATAATATTTTATCTAGCACAAGTAATTTAAAATTTTTTAAATTTAATTTTATACTTCTTTCGATTTCAAAAATACCAGACTATACGTGTAATATATAGATAAACTACAATAAGTACAGATAAGTATATAAAACACTTCAAAAGATAAAAAGATCTCCAAAATATACTTTTGTATTCGTTTAGCTTATAATCAGTATTTCAAAACTTTTTTGGGTTTTTTTAGTACTAGCATAAATCTCCTTACCTAATTTTGGCAATTACTGTTATAAATTTGCAATAAGGAGCTTTTTTTAAATATATATTAAAAAAAATGAAGTTTTTATCTGTTTTATCTATTTTTTGCTTTGCGGTGTGAGTAAATTTTTTATTTTATATGTAACAATTATAAGGAAAAATCTGAATGAAGTAGTTTTAAAACTATTTAGAGAGAGCTTTGAAAGGTTGTTTCGTGAAAAAGTATAGCGAATCTTAACAGAATATGAGTCTAAAAATTTTTATAATAAAATATTTATGTTAAGATTGTAAATTGTTAAGCGACTATAATTTCTATTTATTTTTCTTAATTACAACTTTTCTATAAAATTCCGCAGACTTTTTAAATAGTTTCAATATCTTCGTATTATTAATAAAAGATTTAGTTTATTTAGTTTGTCAAACATATGGTACAGATATGGTTGTATAACTAAAGGGTATACTACTTCAAAGTATCTATACGTGTAACATGTGGTACTTTCACAATATAAAATGGCGGTATGCTTTTCCAATTTTAATTTTGGACTGAGTTATTCGCTTATCTATATCTTGTATACTTTTAAACCTAATTTAGGAGTATTTTTGTCGGTTTTCTTTATTAAAGATACTTATTCGTTTTAAATGTTGACAAATAAATGACTGACATCCTTACTGTACTGGTCGCTTTTGAAGTATACGGGTTGTAGACTTGTTGAACCATTTTTTTCAGATTCTGTTAAAGCCAAGAAATGCAAATCAAGTGATTCTTCTTCCATCTCGTTATTTTTCATACATTTTGCCTGAAAAAGTTATAAAAGCTATAATGTCTGCATATTTATCATAATATGGCCCATACCTTTAACAATAGTCACCTTGTTCACTTATGAAATTGTTTAGATGCGTCTGTGTCACCACATCTATAAGAATTTAAGCTTATTTAAAGCATCTTTAAAAAAAGCGTTTAAGCACAACTTGGTAGAGTTATCACTTTGAGATAAACTAAACTTTATTCTGAGAGTGTAAATCATAGCTTTTGAAGTTATATTTTAGAGTTATAAATGTATCTTTTACTTTTCAACGCAATGTTTTATGTAGATATAGTGGTCTGATTGCCTATTTAGGTTATTACCACGATACGTTATAGCTATCTAACTTGGCAATTGGCTGCAAAAAAGCTGCGAAGTGTTTAATTGCCAGAATTTTCAAGCGGATAACATACTATTTTTTTTTCTTTATTAAATATTTTTACTGAATAATTGTACAGTCCTGTACATTTCTCATCAGTCTAGCTAGCTTAATTTTGAATTTTATAGTAGAGTAGAACAATTTAAAGTAGCACACTACTGCATATGCACAAAAAATTAAAGTAGATTATAAAAATGTTATATAACGAACACCCCTTTTCTTAGTTTTAATTTATTGTTTATGTTTTGTTTTTAGGAATATCGTTTGCTGCTATTACCCTTTCCAACGAAGATGGGTAAGTAAATTTTTCTTAAATAATAAGTAAGATTATCATCGTCATTACCTAGCTTTTCGACGTCACTGGTGAACATACGTCTCTCACATGCTGTTGATATAGTCTGATTTATTTAATTATCGCCATTTAATTCCTGTCTCGCCACTTGTAGTTTGCTCACTGTTGCTCTTGTAAATATTAAGGTTTCTGCATCGTAGCTGCTATCCTCTACACAAATAACGACATTGTATTGTTGACCATAGGAAGTAAGATTTATATGCTCTAAAACTAATTTTTTTTTTGTTATTTTTTAGCCTTAATAGTCATACAAATAAATAAGTAAGTAAATAAGTAATAAATATGCTTTACTGTCTCTGAAGATTGTACAAATTTTATTACAAAAAGACAAGAAAGAAAAAAATCAGAATAAGAATCGTTTGTACTCTTAAATAAAAAGAGCAATAACATTTTTCTAAACTTTACATAAAAAATATTACCTAATTAAGAACCTTAAACTTTAAAATTAAACTTTCGGGCCATCTGGAAAACATTTTAGTCCTCTTTACACTAAACCAGACAGGCATGTAAGACTTCATAATGAACGAAACTGAAATTTTCTGACGCAAAACTGACTAGTGGAAGATTTATTTTCACACGCCACTTGGACTCTTAGCTAGAGAACCACTAAAAGACTTTAGACCAGATGTTTCACATCAAGAACGGCAGATTAATGAATTAAGTGCTTAAATATTCCACTCCTTGTGCTAAATAGTAACCAAATCTGTCATTCAGATTTCTCCTCATACTTTGGTAGTAGGGCTCCAAATGAAGTATTTTTGTCCTTAATTTGACTAGGTCTGTGACCTTTTCAGACTGATGCCTTTAATGTTTTCTTTGAGAAAACCTCAAAAAAAAAACTAATGTTAGGCGCTAAGTCACAGGATCAAGCGGATTATTTAATTGTACTACGTGTACTTATCAGTCGATCAGGAAACATTTGATTGAGAAAGTTAATAGTTGCTCAAGAGTTATGAGCCGAACATCCATCCTGTTTGGAAATAAACCTCCTGAAATTAACAAAAAGGCGTCGAACTGCCGGAATGAACTCATTCAGTAAAAATTGTAAATATTTGGGCCCGTTTAGGTTTTCATCGATAAAAAATGGACCGACAATATGGTCCCCTAACATCCCAGTCCAGACCTTTAACTTTTGCGGATGCTGCGTTTGGACTGCAACACTGAGGTGATTATTTTTTCAAGAATGCAACGGATGGATTGGGTTATTTTATGTAATGAAAATGAAGATTCATCAGACAATAAAATAATTTTTAAAAGTGTACATTTTCATAGTTTATCTAACATAAATTCACAAAAACTTAAACCGCCTTAAGTTACCTTCCGGGAACAGTTTTTTCTGTTAGTTTTATCTTAAAACAGTTGATACCCATTCCTTTTAAGAATTTGCTGGACAGTTTGAGCATTTACATTAACTTCCCAGCAATCTGTACACTACTGTAGGGTGGCACTAGCTTCCACAAAGGTACAAATATCAACATCCCTGTTTTGACGCTCCTCATCAGCAGGTCTAACACGTGGTTCATGACCTTCATAACACTTTTTACAACTGTTTACACATCCGAAGTTCAAGGAAACAATAAACAAATCAATTACTTTGCGTATCGAAAGACCCTGAAAATACCATGTTACAAGTTGCACTTTTTCTTGGAAGGTGTAACATGTCACAGCGATTGCCATTGTATTGTATGTTCAATAAAAACAATGTCGTGATCTTTTTAACATGAAATGTTTTGACTTTTTGACTACACCCTGTTTATTACAAAAAGTAATAGATAAAAAGATGATACATTGTAGTGTCTTTTTGTAAGTATAGTCAAAACAAAGACGTGATCGCTACCGGAGGAGAAGACGAGTTGACAGTTAACAGACGAGAAAAAAATGTAAGCTTAGACAAGGAAAGAGAGGGGACAGCTAACGTTCATTTAATAAACCTTCGAAAAGTGAAGCCAGTTTCGATATGACCGCATGTTTTGTGACTGTACGTTGCCCATTAATAATTATCGGCAGAATTACAGGTCTACTGATTTTCAACTTTAATTTACTGATTCATTGTTTAAAAACTGATCATTATGTTAGTGTTCAATTATAAATTAAAAAAAAAATCTATTTATATATATATATATATAAATATATATATATATATATATATATATATATATTATATATATATATATATATATATATAGACATCTTTAAGACCCTACGATGTAAAAGTTTGGAGAGGGGCAGAATGTGGATCGGATCACCTACTAGTAAAGGCACCCGTGGAAATAAGATATATTAAACAAAATAAATCCCAAGAACAGACAAACAAAGAATCCACACGGCTCTATAACATAGACAGCCTAAAAAATGAGTCCACAAGTTTTCTTTATAAACTACGTTTGGCACAAAAATTAGACGAAGAAATAAACGGAACAGCGGAAGAAATGTATGAGACTTTGAAAATCAAAATTCATGAAGCAGCATTAGAAGCTCTAGGTACGAAAGAAAAAGTAAAACGTAGAAATTATTGGTGGACAGAAGGTTTATTAGAACTGGTAGAAGAAAAGAAAAAACTGTATCTCAAATGGTTAGCGACAAAAGATGAGGAAGACCGAAAGAACTATAACAGATACAAATATATAGTAAAAAAGGAAATTAAAAAAAACAAAAAACATAACCTGGGACAACAAGTGTGCAGAAATAAGCTCAATGGTAGGAGGATCTAGGTCCAGACAAGCTTGGAAAACTATCAACAGTCTTAGAAAAAATACAAACGAAACAAAAAAATAAACCCCATAGACATAGAAAGATGGAAAAATTATTATGAAAATCTATTAAATGAACAACGTACACAGTTTCTAGACACACAGATAGATAGAGTTGAAACGGGGTTAAATGAAGTGGCGATGATTACCGTAGAAGAAATAAAAAACGCATTACAAAAAATGAAAAATAATAAAGCTCCTGGGCCGGGTGATTTACCTATCGAGTTATTCAAACATGCCACTGCAATAACATTAGAATTGCTTTGTAAAATGTTTAACAAGTGCCTACAAGGAGAAAGTATCCCAAGAGATTGGAAAGTCTCGTACATAAACTCCATCTACAAAAAGGGAAACAGGAATGACTGCAGTAATTACCGAGGTATCAGCATTACGTCATCCACTGGCAAACTGTATGAAAGAGTTCTGAAAGCCAGAATAGAAAAAGAAGCCACACAGATCGAAGAACAAAGTGGATTCCGACCAGGGAGATCTTGTGTCGACAATGTATTTACTCTCAAACACCTAACGGAAAAGAGATTAGCAAGAGGACTAGAACTTCATGCCACTTTTATAGATCTCCGTAAAGCGTTTGACTCCGTACCACTGCAGAGACTATGGAAAACATTGGAAAACGCAGGTATAAATGCAGTATATATAAATGCCGTGAAAAAGCTATATCAAGATAACCAAGCTTATATTAAGGTTGGAAACCAAATTTCCAAGGGTTTCACCCAAACAAAGGGTGTCAAACAGGGCTCTTGCCTCTCTCCAACCCTGTTTAAAATATATCTTGGTAATGCTTTAAAACATTGGATGAGAAAATGCAGCCCAATGGGCATATGGGTAAATGACACTCCTATATACACAATCCTCTTCGCAGACGACCAGGTAGTTCTTGCAGAGGACCTACAAGATATGACGTACATGATAAACAAACTAATAGACGAATTCAAAAAATGGGGATTAGAGGTTAATACCGAAAAGACACAATACATGAATATAGGAGGCATCGGTCAAGACATGGAAACAGAAAGCGGATTAATTAAAAACGTTGATCAGTACGAATATCTCGGAGTTACACTAAGCGAAGACGGGAGAGACGACAAAGATATAACAAGAAAAATAGGAAAAGGAAAAAACATGATAAAAACACTACATCCGATCCTGTGGAATAAAACTTTAACTAAGAAAACAAAGAAAAATATATATCAGGCTATGATTCAGCCGGTGCTGACGTATGGGTCAGAAGTGTGGGTCTTTAACAATAATATGTCACAAAAACTCCTCTCAACGGAAATGATGTACTGGAGAAGATGTTCCGGGTTAACTTTGTTTGACCACATAAGAAATGAAAACATAAGAGAGAGAATGAAAGTAAAGAACACAATAATGGATACGATAGCCGAAAAACAATTAAAATGGTATGGACACCTGAGACGGATGAACGAAGAAAGGATACCACGAAAGGTTTGGAACTGGAGACCTACACAGTGAAATAAAAGGGGAAGACCAAGAAAAAAATGGATATCCAATATTCATATAGAAATGGAAAATATAGGTCTTCAAGAAGGAGACTGGGCCGATAAGAAATTATGGCGATTGGATGCGAGAAGCGACAAAATTAAAGTTGCAAAGACTCGCTATATATATATATATATATATATATATATATATAATATATATATCCGTCTCCATTTTATCCATTGCTAATCTACTAAAGAAACAAAATAAGACCTGGCAACTTCTTTGGTGCTGGTTGGTGCCAATGTAGCCCTTAGTCAATTCCATATGATTACGCGTCCCCCCTCTTTTCTAGTATAAGATTGACAGGCATGATAGTAAAAGTCGCCACAACTACACACCTGTCATCAAAGGATGCCGGATTTTTTTTACGCCAAGTGCCCCATTCACTGCTATAGTTCTTCACCTTTGTTCTATTGCATTTGTAATTACCGCTTATTCGTCATTCATCTGATCTCATGGTTTAAATACATATATGGGACAACTGGCTTGATATCCCAACATTAAGTAAAATGATTTATTTTTAATTAATATTGTTGATAGTCTTGTTTTTTGGGTTACTCCACTGTTTGAATTTCTCAGAATGAGACTATTAGGCATTATGGACAAATTCTCTTAAATGGTAACCGAAACTCACAAAGTTGCATGAAAAGGTTACTGGTTTTTTAAAATTACTGCAACTTTTTGTAAAATTTGCAACATTACTTTAACCTTAAATACCTTTTCCTAATGCATTTTACATATATCTGGTTTAGTTTTCTTGGCATATTTTTATACATTTAAATGACTTTGTGATTTTTGACTATTTTCTGAACAGAAATAATAGTGTTTAATAACTAGTTTCTAATTTTGTATTAATAATAATACTTTTTACTTTGATTTACAGTCTAGGAAGTATATCGGATTGCCTATTCTGTACAGCAGTTGGAAATCAAGTTAGCTTGCTGCAAAAACATAATCTCTCAATCGTAAGTAATAATATTGCATGATAACATAAGGCGTTACCAATGTTTTCTGAGCAAGAAAAGAATTGATTACAATATCTAAACTTCTATTACTATTATTTAATTATTAAAATTATTATTTAATTTATTCTATTAATTTAGAATTTTAGAAAAAACTACCTAAATTTAATTTAGTGTTCGACTTGATTTGGGGACTATGCAATCTAACAGCTTAAAGCTAATTATTTTTGTTTTCCCATGATTTATATATCCTTAATTAACTAATAGTTAAAATTGTTAAAAATTGATTCGCATTACAAAGGAAAATCTCAAATTTACAATATATGTAAATATATAAAATAAAAAGATTTTTTTACTTAACTCTTCATTGTTTATTCTTTTAGGAAGAAATAAGAGACGTTATATTCGAAGAATGCAACTTGCCCACTGATTGGATTTTCTTCGTTAGCTGCGAATCCTATATAGGCGAAATCATAAACGGAGTATTCAATTCATCGGATATAGAAGTACACGAAGCATGCAAGAATATTAAATATTGCTGGTAAATAATATAGTGAAATGTTAACAAGAATTAAACATATATTATATTTAATATCAGTTTATTTTATTTTATGACTAACAGTACAACCTGAAATTTGTTAAAGTGTAACTGTGCAAGGTTTTATTCTTCTGCTTTCGTCCATTCCTGTTCGAATATCCATTTCTCTGAATAATATTGTTTTTTTGATTTTTTTGAAAATGAGCTTAAAATAACTGATATGGTTTTTAGATTGGTAATTACAGCTCATAATCATATGGTAACACAGAGTAAAACGAAGTTATAATATAGTATTTTTAAATATTTATTTTGATTTATCTCTTCTTTACTTTTCTTCTTCTTTATAAGCAATTTAGTTTGTACATTGGTAGTACCTTTATAAAAGATTGTCACTTGTTTTGCCAATTGCCAATTCCTCACTATTTTGAGGACACAGGTCTCTTCCATTCTGCTTATGTGGTTATTCCATTCTTTATTTTTATTTGTGTCCATTCATTTATACAGTGTTAGTTACTTTTTTCTCTAATATCTTTACTTCTCTTTTGATCTCTGAGCGCATTACCTGTAATTCTGCTTAATACTCTCATCTCTGCTGTTTCTAGTAGCCTTTGCATTGTGTCTGTGTCGGGTCTTGTTCCTAAAACATATGTCATAAGATCTTATACTAGCTTTTTAAATTCTTGATTTCATCTCATTTTTAATGTGTTTGTTACGCGATATAGTGTTATTAATGCATCTTGCCAGTCTATTTGCTTTTTGTACTTGATTTCTCACTTCTTTATCCAAGTCACCATAGCTGGACAGTGTAATTCCCATGTATTTAAAAATCAATATTTGTTCAATACCGATTCTATCATTTTTTTTTATATCGAATTGTTCTTTGCTCTTTACTATTGTTTTAGCTTTCTGGATGGGATTATCATATTAAATTCTTTTGTTAAATCTGTTAACAAGTCTTTACAAACTTTTTCACCTGGTCTACCAACATTGCGTCATCTGCATAACAGAGTATTTTTATTTTTTGTTTCCCCTTCTGCATTTTCTTCGTTTGTTAACGTTTTTGATGACTCATGCATTATTAAATTAAAGAGCAAGGGGCTCAGTGAATCTACTTGTCTTATTCCGCTGCCTATTTTTATAGATTATGTAAGTTTTACATCTCTTCTGACTTCCATTCTGTTGTTTTTGTAGATTTTTTCGATAGTTTTTATAACGTTTAGGGAAACTGTCTATTATACAGAAGATGGATTACATATTTGAGCCTTACTCTGTTCAATATTTTCTGTAGGTCACTCGTACAGAGAAATGCTGGTCTATTATACTCTCGTGATTTATTATTAATTTGCTTTATAATGAATATTGCACCTGGACACGATCTTTCACTACATAAAAACCATGTTGTTCATCTGCTAAACGTATCCTCTGATTTATTAGCACTTATAAATATTTAAAGTGTAAGTTTTAGTGTAGTATTTAACAAGTTTATACCCTAGCTGTCTAGCTATTCTTTATCTTCTTTTTTGAATAGTAGAATTAGTTCGCTTATTTTTTCTTTCTTTCGGTATTTTATTTTGTTTTATAATTTTAATTAATAATATTTGTTTATTGTTCTATCGCAATATTTCAGTATTTCGTTTGGTATCCCGTCCTTTACCTACTGGTTTTTTGTTCTTCAGCTTTAAAGTACGTATGCTTTTCTAAGTCTTTTGGTTCTTAGTTAGTTAGTTTTCTCACTTCCTTTTTTTGACCTCTTATAAAGCGCCACATTTTCTTTTGCAGACCGTAAAAATCATGTTGAATTTTTTTCGAAAACACTTTATAATTTCAATTTATTTAGTAACTTAAAAAATATTTTACCATTTACAGGTTCTCTTTTTTTTTTAGATAAGCAATTTTGCTTGTTTATATATACTGGTTGTTGCCTTCTCTATGAAAGACTGTTATTCCATCTCTTGTGCGGTCGGTTGATGCTTCTTCTATTACTTAGTGATTTTTGGAAGGGACTTCCCATTTTAACGACTCTTTTATCCGCAATTCTGCTGATATGATTCTTCTATTTTTTATATCATTTAGTATATACTCGTTTATACTCTGTACGTTATATTTTATTCTGATCTCGCCAATTTTAATTTAAAAAATTAAGCACGATGAAACAAATAAAACTCCAAAAGAAACTTGGAAACTCAAAATTTTATTACAAAATGTAACTTTTATCTTAATATTGTAGATACTGTGTGTGAAATAATCGAAACCACCATGAGCTGATAAATGCATAAATAAATCATGTAGAAAAGTAACTACACAATTATTTATTTTAAAACAACCCACTAACGCTGGTCTCAGACCGCAACCATGAAATTAGTATTTTTGACACTATCAGTATAGTGTTTGGATCTTTTTCTTGCACACCTTTTAAATTTTCTTGCTAGTGCATGTGTTTCCTTTCTTATTGTCTTGTAATCTTTGTACACCTGTTGCGTCTTATTTGGCATGTATTCAGATAAGTTTTTTTTCTTTTCCCTTGCCTTTTTTAATCATCTATGTATCGAACCACAGAGATTTTTGCGTTAGAAAAGACTTGCTTTATTTATTTTTATTTCGATCAGACCATCATCTGCTTAATTTTAAGTTTTTGCCCTAATCTTAACAAGCTTTTTTTTAATTCATCGTTTTAAATGATTTATGTGTTTCTACATTTTTCTGCTATTCTTGTTTGGTATAAATACCTTGTTGTGTCTTCCTCTAGATTTACAACATTTGTGTTTGTGTGTTCTGCAATTTTATTTTTATGATGTTCAGATTATTAGGCGCTGGGGTCGCTGAAGTAACGGTCGCCATGTTGATGACAGTCTTTTAGCCTTTTCTTTAGTGAACTAGTAGGCAATCTTTCACGCATAATTCTCGATTTTAAGGAGCAAGTAGATGTGATGATTTTTGCTTTTTTGAAATCTGTTTTGTATATGATGTTGGGCTAGAGTAGTATATGTATTTTTTACAGATATAGAATGTTCGTAAATACGGTTGTAGATTCGTCGTCTTTTTTATTCTACGTATGAACGTGGGTAATTGAAATAAGGTATCTCGTAGACATCATGATCTTCATAAGTGAATTCGTCTTTTATCGATCTGATGGAAATGGACAACTTGGAGTAAGTACCAAAAGATGTTTTGATGTTTAAAGGGTTAACAGTTCTGATGATTTATCAGCAATATCTTTAATTAATAGTAAAATAATTTTGGTTTGATCAGGAGACAAGGTTTATTTTTTAAATAGAGCATAGTTTAGATGTTTTTAAATGCCTCATTTTGATTTAGCTTTAGCGACAGGTATTTTGTAAAAAACGTTTGCCTTATTGAATTGCTAAATAGCTAAATTAAGTTAGGGTGTGATGGCGTAATTAAAAATTAAGATAACAGTTTGTATGGGTAGGTTTTAGGTACAAAAAATAGGCAAAACTATGCGTTGTTTCTAAATAAAAACACCAAGAAATGGCAAAGACCTTTTAATCTCATCCTCCATCGTGAATTAAATATTGGGATGTATTTTATTTAGGTAGAAGAGGAAGATATCTAATGTGTCTTTACTATGGGGCCAAATGACAAAGGTGTCATCAACGTATCGTAACCAGCAGCTGCGTTTGAGATTTGATGTGGATAGGGCTGTTGTTTTGAAATATTTTACGTAGATATCAGTTATTACTGAAGAGAAAGGAAATCCCATTGAAGCACCTTTGGAATAAAAAGTATGTATTAGTGTTTTTATGTGTTTTGTTAGAGATAATATCTCTTGGAGATTTAAAGTTTAGAGTCCAAGATGAAAATAGTTTTATCGATAGGATGTTGGTAAATAAAGAAATAATTTTAAAGCTAATCATTAGATCTGAGGGTAAAATAGAAATGTGATTAGAAAAATCAATCAAATAAATAGTATTTTTGACAAACGACGAGGTGTTTTCGGCTATGGTTGTAAGAATAAGGCAACATATTTTGCAAATTTTTAAGTGGAGAGTTGTATGCACTAAGGATGGATCTAAGTGGGATATTGGGCTGGTTGACTTAGACCGTAAATTTTTGGAATTCGGGATGATTTTCCGTGTATATAAAAGATTTTTTAAAGTGTGGAGGTACAGTGAACTTATGATGGATTTAGTCTTTTTTCTAGATATATCGCGAGATCGTTTGGGATGCGTTTGTATTCTGTAGAATAAAGAAGTTCGAAAATTCTGTCGAAATAATTAGAAGAGTTACGAATGACGATGGCAGTACCGATGGTTTGTCGGGCGGAAGGATGTCAATGTCAGTTGTAAGTTCTTTAAGGGCAAGTTTTTTTTTAAAGACTGATATTTGGTGGTGTAAGTTTGAAATTATGAAAAATGCTGGCTACGTCTGGTCTGGCTTGGTCGAAAGAAAGATGAGAAATATTTTTTTTTTTAGTTTAACAAACTATTTTCTCAGTTCGAATGGAAAAAGGACTGACAAAAAAATTAAACCTTTTGACAGAGCTTTGGTAGCTGAATCGGATATGTAAATATCTAAAAAAATGCGTACATTAGTGGAAGGCTCTTGATTTAAAGAAGCTGTGGGTTTTGCTGACAGATAAGTTGAGCCATTGTGTATTTGTGGGTTCAGGTTTTGTTGTCAGAACCGTGACAGGATTTTTGATGAGAAAGACAATCAAAAGTGTTACATAATATTGAAGTATTGTGAGAGAGGATGTCATTGTAGGTTTTAAGGGCGGAACATTAGGCTGGTGATTAAATTTAGAACTATTATATATGCCATGTTCAATCACGGCCTTATACAACAACTACTGGGATTGGAAACGGGGAATCCTGCGTAGAGTAAACTACAAACACCCTGACTAACCCCTTCGCCCTCATACATTAACATCTAGCCCATTAATTAGAGGCTTTGCTCTCTGAGTACGAATTATACAATTCAAACTATCCGAGGCCAAAACTTCAGAGCCCAAAATGTCATTAAAACTAAATGCTTATCCTTTGATAATATATTGATCAGATTTCTCAAACAGAAAACTTCCCCTCCTCACCACCAAACTGCTGTCCTTAGCTAGCAATGAGCTCCCTCATGTACTACATAAATATTCTGAAGGAAACTTTACTTTTTTACCACAGCAATATATAAATAGCTTACTTAGAGCTCTGCTACGGACAGGAAGAGATTGAATTTCTGTGATGTTACGATCTCATTGCACAAATAACATGTGTGTGTTTGTGTATAATTATTGTGTCTTCTGTGGAAACAGAGCCACAGCTCCGCTACCTACTATTTTATAATAATAATTGTAAATTTTACTCATTTATTTAATTTACAAAAAAAGACCGTTTTAGCATAAACCCTTTCACCTCCGACTAACCTGGCACCGACCTCTTTAAGAGGAACAACATTCAATGACGTAAACAACCAGTGAGACATAACCCAGGTACCCAGAGCCGACGCCCAATAAAAAGAGACGTCACACCTAAAACAGGACAACACAACCAACCAGAAAAAAAAAAAAACAAAATGCATAGAAACAACACGACAATTATGGAATTAATTGAAAGAAACATTTTGTCCTCAAATATTTTGAAAAATGATCATTAAATCACTCAGTGCCTATCTGTTTATTAAGCATAAACAAGAATGTATTGTATTCTAATAAACAATTAAAATAAATTTGAAGATAATAATAACATACCAATAACATTTATGTTAAGCACGTGCTTGTAAGACACACTTTCCCTTTCGTTACTTTAAATTAAAAGTGCAAAAACAATTATTGCACACGACCTGATATTATCAACACGTCGAGTGCAATAATTTTTATTGGATTAGTCACAAAACAATTTTTTTAACACGAGCACAAAAAAGTAAAACCATTTTGTTGAAGAGCCAGTAAAAACATATAATAATAGTATTTTTGTTTCCAGTTAACCTGTTACCACTAGTTTGTCGTCATTGACATAGATACAATTGACACAAAAATTAAAATTTCTTCTTAGAATAATTCTGACAAATATTTAATTATTCTGTGCAGCTCTTAAGAAGGGTAAAGTATTAAGACCTGTCCAAAATCTAATGTTTTTTGAACCATGACCATCTTCTTCTATCTGGACGGCTGCTTCCTTTAATTTCCCTTGTCACCAACAATCTCAACAGCTCATAATCTTTTCCCCGTTATAAACGTTTTAGTTAACTGGTCTTGAGTTTCTTGATGATAGTAAAAAGTTCGCTGTCAAGAAAAATTTTTACCGGTTCTTACATATAATGCAGAAACACTGACTCTGACAAAAATGACAATAGATAAATAAGAGTTACACAACGCGCTATGGAAAGATCAATATTAGGTATTACCATCAGAGATAAAGTACCAAACCTAGAAATAAGAAGAAGAACAAGAGTCACTGATGCAGTTGAAAAACTAGCCATGTCTAAATGGGCTTGGGCCGGACATGTTGCCAGATTAACGGATGATAGATGGATCAGAAAGATTCTGGAATGGCGACCAAGGCAAAATGAATATCGAAGCAGAGGACCACCACCGACTAGATGGACGGATGATATCAAGCGCATCACCACACACAGGATGCAAGAAGCTCAAGATAGAAATAGGTGGACAATTTGACGGGAGGTCTACGTTCAGCAGTAGACAAATATAGGCTAATTGATCATGATAAGTGACATGGTCTGTCCACGGTATTTTCAAAAGTCTTACATCTTATAACAAACACCTACATCTCGCAAGCCTCCAGCCTCCAAAATATTTATTTTTTGTCTTATATAAAAATACAATATAGTATGTTTTGACAAATTGATACTAGCCCTGAAAGATCACACTGATTTTCTTTAACATATACCGCATATAAGGGTATCAGATACATAATGATTTTGTGTGAAGAAACAAAAAAATTGAATATTTTATGATTTCCAGAGACTGTCTAATCAGTCTGAATACACAAGAGTAATTAAATCAATTATTTTATTTTATTGATTGATTATAATTAAAATATTTTACCTTAATTTGACAACACAATTGTCTTTCTAACTAAAATACTTTTTACTGTAGAACTCATATTTATTTTTAGCTAGGTATTTCAATTTCACTCATTTTGGTGTTTACATGCAGTATGCTTTATGGCAAGACTAGCATACATACATCGTTTTTCTATATTTTGCTTTGCAGAAATAATACCAACTTTGCTTTACCAAACTTGCGGGATGTTGTATTGGAAGGCTTTCAACTTAAAGAATGGCACACATTGTTTGCTTGAGTGAGTTCTATAAGAAAATATAGAGTCTCTCGTATTAGTATTTCAATTAAAGCGATTCTTAAAGAATTGAGAAATGATATTGAATTATTAGATGCATTTTCTTTCGAATGGGTATTTGAGAGACAAAATAGCACCATGACATTAATACCACTTGCATCAAGCATGTTAAAAAAATTCTTAGTGTTCATCGTCTGGATCCAAGTAACCTAGCAACATTTATAACTGATTTATGATCTATTCCACTATCACTTTCATCAGTATCGGGATTGGAGTTTGTTCTTTGACACAATCCTTCTCAGAAATGATACCAAAGATATTTTTGACCATCATCCTCGTTGTTTTCATTAGCAAATAAATTTTCAGCTTTCCTTTCCACTTCAGTTTGGGTCAACAGACAACGTTTTTTTCCAGTTTTATTTTTAACTACATGGAACCATTTCCAAAAAAATCACTATAAAAAAAATTAATAAAATTACCGCAAATTTTCGTGATTGAAAATATTGATCGAATGAGACTGCAACTACATATCTGTCCTTGGCAGACTACAGATTAAATTTACATAAAGCGACAGTACCATTGAAATGCGGTTGAGCATGCTACATTCAGTTAAGTGTCTGGATTGGTATCTCACACCTACGTGTGAGCTTTCCGGGCTAGTATGCAGTTAAGGAGTTGTATTTATTAAAATGTGTTTAATTTTAAGAAATACTGATCTAGCTTATGAATATTAACGTCTAAAAATTTGGAAAATATGTTTTTCTTTGTCTATTACAACATGTGTGTAAAATTTCAGCCAAATCGGAGAGGGTGACCCCACCGACTTGTGTCGATTATTGCTGGAATTACCCTACTATTGAATTGATAAAAAATCAGATATCAAGTACAATTTAATAATTAAATCTTGTCCAATTACTTTCGATTCCTAGAGCATATTTAGGGGCAATTCGTCAATTTTGGACTATCCAACAATTTGTGGAGAATGTCATAGACATAAAATGATACATTACTACTACATAAGAACAAACAGTTTCAAATTTTTAAAAAGAAGAAGCTACATTATGATTCGCATTAGGAGAGAGAGTGATGCTAACCATACTGTGGTTTCTCCTTTTTAAAAATTTTAAACTGTTTCTCATTGTGTAGTATAGTATATATATATGTAGTATATATATATATAATGTAAAATTTTATGTCTGTGACATTCTCCACAAATTGTAGGATAGGCCAAAATTAATTTATTCAAGCATTCAACATTATATTACGAAACATCGTTTAATAACCTAAGTATCACCTCTACAAAATGTATTTTAGAAATATTTTGATTTGTAAAGCGCCCTAATAATTGTTTTAAACATTTTAAGGGACATTACTGATAACCAGTTTTTACTTTGAATATAATTCAAATTTTTCCAAACAAAAACCCTTATCAAGTCAGTTTAAAGTTTAGATTAAACAATGAACCATTGCCACAACATTATTCACAATTATGTATTATCAGATATCATATCACAGCAATCGACAATTTATTACATATTACGAAAACATCTATACCCTTCAATGTTAATTTTAATCAAACAAAGTAAAATTTTCACAATAAATCACGACATAACTTATATCTACTGCTACTAAATCTATAAAAAAGCATACTTCTTAAAACGCCCTCCCTAACCTTCTAACTTAACAACAAATAGTAGGAAAACGACCTAAAAGGAGGTTAAATATACGATTTATGGACCAGGTACAAACGAATTTAAGATAATTCAAAACCAGAAATAAAAGAAGGGCAGTTACAAATACGAATGAATGAAGAGAAACCCAATATGGGCTGTAGAAGTAATGGTGATGATAGTGATGGATATTGCTAACCTTGTATTTGTTGTAGATCTTTAAATAAAATTATTCACATAGCATTCAATAATACACGATAACTTAAAAAAATTATAAAGTAAAAGTTATAAAAAGGTTGGAATGTCAACAAAGACAGCAACCTGCTCTATCAGAGTCAATTCTGTATAAGGTTCCCTTTCTTTATTATGATACATTTGATAGTTTTGATCTAACTTGCAATTAATTTAAATTTGGAACCTAAAATAGTCAACCGATTCATAACACTTAAATAATCTAAATTTTTTACTACTGAATATATTATGAATATTTGTTATCGTTGCAACAGGTCCTTCACAAGTATCACTATTAAAAGAAAATTTAACAAAAAATTCTTAAGGTAAAGGAAGTACCCATATTTTATTATATATTAGCTAATTATTGGTATTCTATTTACCTATTTTTCTCTAATATATATTTTTAATTTTTGTCGTCTTTAACCTCAGTGGTTCGGACTTTTTAACAACATGTTTTTTTTGGTTTTGGTATATAGGACAATATTGTCATATCTTTGGTAGATCTAAACATAGTTAATTTTGGCGGTCTACTTCTGACGGTTCATTAAAAATTCGGTTGGGATATGCCTTTTGTTTTCTCGTAGGGTGCCTACAATTGTTATACTATGATTTGTCAGTAACTTTTGTGCAAGCAATTGATGTAAACCAATTGTCCATTGTGATATTCCGGTTGGATATGGAGATTGGTTTGCAAAGCCGCTCAACCACCTCGTTGACTGCAGAACTGGTAGAATATGGACCTGGTGGTTATGTAACGGCATATATTTCTAATTGATAAGTATATAACGTGCGAGAATCCACCAAGGAAAATACCTTCAGACCGTATCGGGCCGATTTTTTTGGAAGGTACATTCTAAAACTACAGCGACCTCTAAAGCCTAAAAGCATCTCATCGATAGTGACATATTGGCCAATGGTATAATATTTTTGAAAATTTTAAACTACATCCTCGAATATGACTCTAACTGCTGCAAGTTTGTCTCCTTGTGTCCGTTCGTCCCTTGTACGAATATCATCTAGGCGTAAGCACTTCATAAGAAATCGAAATCTGCGGAGAGTCATCATTGCTGGAAATATGTCAATGCCCATAATATTTGTTTCCCAAAACTTAAAAATTGAAGTTCTACCTACACGGTAAACTCCAGCTAAGTAAAGCAGACCAATCAGAGCTTTTAGATCACATATGTTTGTTAGCCTCGCATCGGAACTGTCTTTATATCTTACGGACACACGCTCGATATATACATTAGTACATTCAACAATATGTAATTTTGTCATTAAAAAACAGTTCCCAGCATTCTTTTTTAGTTTTGCAACTTTTCGCTTCACGAGTAACTCCAGGAAGTTTTGTTTTGATATTTTCTCGTCTAGTTCTAACATTTCGCTATAGCTTAACCAACTATAGACTCATCGGAATCTGAATCTTCATAATTTTCTTCCTCGTCGGTTGCAACTTCCTCGAAGAGACGTTGCAAATGTTTTGCCTCCCTCTCGTAAGAATACACTGTTTTACTAAGCTCTAATAACAATACACTGTAAATTTTGTTTTGTACTTTCATAAAAAAAAAACTTACATTAAGGAACGGGTTGGGTTTGAGAGAACTAAAACAGATATATCATCGAAACTATTGCTTCAATGCGCATTCGTAACTGAGGGTTTATAGCTAGCTATGCCGACGAAAGGTACCTAAACCGCCAGGACCGTAATTAGACTCGTTGACCGAATAGAGATAGTAGAAGAACTGAATGGGCCTGACAGACCCAACCCGTAGACCGAAGGGTTAAAAAAAAGGTTCTAAAACTTCACCAACCTAACTCTTAAATTCAGTGTTAGATCCCTTGTATAAAACACCCTCTTCAGTTATATACTTTTTCAATAAAAATTCTATCTTTTTTTTTAATTATCAATCCTTTAATTGATTGTGGTATCAATTTAGTTGTAATTCTCTTCTTTTTCAAGAGTTTTCCCCGTTAACTGTTACCTTTTCTTTAATATTTTGTGATGTTTAAAAAATTCTTATAAATATCAAACAAAATATGAAATACATGCTCAAAATTTTTTTTAAACCGTTATTTTTTTTAATACGCTAATCAATATTATCACTTATGCAAATCGGTGTAAAAAATGTCGGAACTAAGAGGGGACTATCAATAATAAAAACAAAAACATTTTTATTCAAGTGCTTAACTTTTTATATATATAAAGTTAAACCAACAATGTTCATTATTGTGAAATACAATTCCCAAACATGAAGACTACATTGGTATTGACTCTTTTGTTTTGCGTCAGTAAGTAATAAATATTTTTTAGAAAATATTGTTATTAATTAATATATATTGTAGCTGTGTTTTCTACTAGTATACTTGCTTTTTTTATTTGTTAAGTTTTTCTTTATATCTGTGCTTTTAACTTCTTCTTCTTCTTCAGCCTTCATTTATTCATTGTTGGACATAGGCCTCCTCCAATTGCTTCCACGCTTCCCTATCTTTCTCTGCTTTTAACTAAACAGCTTAAATTACTTACAAATTACAAATATGTTGACGGAGCTCACAACTCTCTACAGTTGCAAAGAAAAAATATGTAAACAGGCGTCAATCTTATGCGCCAAAAATAAAATTGTGATAACTAGAAAAAAAAAAAAGAAATAATCGGTTGAAATACTGTTGATGTTACTATCCTTAAACAATGATTTTGTGAGGGTTTCAAATATAGATTATGAAGGTGTACAGCCTTTATAATTTAGAGCACCAGGCGAAAGAAGTTTACTAAAAGTTTTAGTCTTAGCGGATAAATAACATTCATTTTTATAGAATCAGCAATAATAGTGAATAGTAAAAAAATAATGTGGGCTTAATTAAGTAAAAAGGATAGCTACTTTAAGTAATTACAGCTAGAAAATATTAATTGAATTAAAATTAAAACTTATTAAAATTTGAATTAAAAAAAAATAGTAAAATAGGATTGCTTAAAAATATATAGGTTATAAAATGAATTTGGATAAACTTAACTTAACATTTGTCTACCTATCTTCATCTTTGTCTCTTAAAAATTATCCAAAGATTTTTTTATCCATATTATCTCTAAAAAATTTATTTATTTATTAAAAATGGGCACTTTTAGCTGGCAAAGTATTTAAATGTTTTGTAATTTCGTATATTTATGTGTGTAAGTGTGTGATCAAAATCATGATATCGATTTGCTGAATATATTAAATTTTATTAATTTTTCACACATAAAGAGTTATCTATTGCTTGATTTAAGAGATTATTTATAAATAAATAGCTACTTATGTACAGAAATAGTTATTTTTAACTTTAGGAAGTTCCCAGTTAGCTGAATACCAGAGTTAAAAAGTTATATTGTAAAATGTCGTTGTTGGCTAATGCTTTCTGTCGGATCCACACAAGGTGGTGTTTTAAGTAAGGGCAAATATGTACCCTTTCAATTAAATCTATTAATCCAATTATCAATAACCTTCTACAAAAAAAAACCATTGACCAAAATAAATGTTCACAAATTACTTCTCTACTCCAATTTTGCCTTTCCCAAGATGGTTTAGCAATGGCATAGAATTTCCCAAGATGGTATAGACAACCAGATTGTTTAGCAATGGGAAATCCTTTATCTCCTCTACTTGCAGATCTTTTTCTAGAGTCTCTCGAAACTAACTTTGTTCATTCTCAACCACAAATAATCCTATGGTACAGATATGTGGATGACATTTTAGACTTTATAGAAGGCCCACCTTCAGAACCTCACAATATTTTGTCAATAATTAATAATCTACATCCTGCAATTAATTTTACCTTAGAAGTAGAAAGCAACAACATTATTAACTTTTTAGACCTAACTATCAAAAAGAATGCTTCCTCCTCTTCTTCTTTGCCTACACTAGAATTTTCAATATTCAGAAAACCTACTCAAACTGACCATATGATACCAACATCCTCAAATCACCCTTTTCAACACAAGCTGGCAGCTATTCAATGTTATGTCCACGGACTTCTTAATATCCCTATGTCTCAAGAAAATTACAATAAAGAAATCTCCATCATTAAACAGATAGCAAACAACAATGGTTTTTCTTCTACTACTGTTGATAAAGTCATTAGAAAATCTATACTCAAAAAAGGACTAAACCAAGCTTTTAATGTTGATAAAAAATCCAACACTACTTTTATATATAGATCCTTATCTTACTTGGGACCAATTTCAAAAAAAATTTTAAGAGTACTTGTTAATAAAATCAGTGACTTAAACATCTCCTTTAAAACCAAATATAACATCAAGTCCATCTTCAGCAAGACCAAAGACAAAGTTGACAAACTAAACAGAAGTGGTATTTACAAGCTGTCCTGTGGTGACTGTAATATGACTTATGTAGGTAGAACAATGAGAACTCTGAATCAAAGAATCAAAGAACACCTTAATAACCCAGAAAAATCAAACTTTGGATATCACATTAAATTTAATAATCATTCCTTTTCTCCTTCTGAAAACAGTAAAATTTTACACAACATTCCCAATAAAAACTTTAGACTCATGAATCTCTTGGAAGATCTTGAGATATCCAAAGAAATGAAACTAAACCCTGATTGTTGCATAAACACACAAATCAACCTCAATTGCAATTATAAACCTCTTTTTAAATTATTATGGGAGACTTTAGAGGAAGAAGGGTAAACATAATTTTAAACTTTATTAGAAATTTACAACATTTTGTAATTCATTTGGCAGTTATTCTTCATTGAAACATGAAAATATATTCTTAAAAAAAAATTTTTATGCAAATTTCTTACAAATTTCCATCAAGAGATACAATTCTCAATACACTTAAGTATCAGATAATGTAACATTAATACCATGTTTCTTCTTTATATTATTGTTGAACAATTTGAGCCCTTGTTTCTTAAGAATGACTGTCAGATTGAACATACATTGACCTTGAGCAATGACTTTAGTGAATTTACAAACTAATGTCATTCTGTATGATGTGATGAACACATAAAATTTAATTTAAAAACTTAATTTTTAGAAAGTCTTTGATGACTATTAGTAATTCCAAACTATTTAAAAATTTTGTAAGAATTTAAAAAACAATCTCTATTTCCTATATATGACATTTGTCAACTGTCACTTTTGAAAAATCGTTTAAAAGGACCGACATTTGATTTCATTAGTTCTATTCTGTCCCCTCACATCAATCAATGGTCGGGTTCTTACACCCGTACCATGACAAAAAATTTTTCAATTTTTTAATGTGTCTGTGAAGTCCAGTGTCAGTTTTTTATCTGTTTTTTAATAATTTTAACAACTAAAAAATGAATGGCTATGTAAATTGGAGATTAATATTTAGTGTTATTCATTCTATTTATACTATTTTTAGTGTTTGAATAATATAAATAATATTATATGTGTATATTATTGTAATTGTATTTGTATATTTATCGTACTGTGAAAGTCCATACGCTAAAAAAAAAAAAGCAAGAAGCAACTAAAAAATCATAATTTCGACATATAAGGATCTCCATTGTAGTGGTATTTATAAATTGACGTAAGTTAAAAATTAAAATCTTCACCAATTAGTACTTATAAGAACATTTTATTGTAGCATAGCTCCGATGATGGCTTTGTAAAGCCGAAAGCGCTCAGCTAGGAATTGTTTAAAATATACACACTTCAAAAATACTTTTTTACATTTTCTTTTGACTTGTCATAAGTGTGTACAAAAATATCAGTCTTTTGATTGTTAAATCTATTAATATCGATATTTTGTTGCGAGTACTTAAGTTATCCCTGATTATGATCTGATAGGACCAAATAGATTTTGAACAAATGTTATTCGTGTGTTTTTTACCAATATGCCAATTGCATTTAAATTTCTTTATTTTATTGTAAAATTATTTATTTTTAGGTCTTACTGTCTACGCCAAAACAACTCATAGGCCAGACCATACCACCCATCATGCTCCCGAGCCTGAAGAGTAAGTAAACAATCAATAATTATAAATTATAAAAATCATAAAATTCTCGAAGAATTTGGCAAAGGTAATCAATAAAGATTTGAGACATTAAAAGTAAATTTATTCGGTAATTCGACATTCGATTAATGTAACATAAAAAAATTCCAAGATCACAATTTTTTATGGCCGATAATATTCGCTTACAGTTACTACATAAAATGGGATATGGCCGATGACAGATTGGCAAGCGACGTAAACTTAGGATCTGCATTAGTGAGAAAAACAATTCAGAAAAATGAATTCAAAATGTAATTGGAAAAATTTAACATATTACAATAAATTATTACCAAACGTTTCTTTAATAACATTTAAAATTTATTGCATCATGATAATCTTCTGTTGTGTTCTTCTTCTTCAAGTGCCATCTCCACGACAGAGGTCGGCAATCATCAGCTATTCGGACTTTTGAAACGGCTGCTCTGAAAAATTTGATGCCCATCTCTACCACTCTCTCAGGTTGCATAGTTATGACATGCTACGTCTACACATGCTTCTATTTCCTTGGATATTTCCCTGCATCATTAGTAGTAATTATTAGTAGCAATCAGGAGTAAGGTGTATTTCTCTCCATGTGTATTATATTCAAGATATTCTAATTTTCTTGTTTTAATTGTATTTAAAATTTCTATTTTGTTATTAATCCTTCTCATAACCTTTCTGTTTGTGACGTGTTCATTCCACGATATTCCAGTTTTTTCATTGATGTCGCATTCAAGGTCCAAGATTCCATTCCATAAAATAAAGTCGAAAAAACATAGCAACTCTCTAACCTAACCCTTAGTTCCAATTTTAAATCCCTTGTACATAGCACTTTTCTAATTTTCTGAAATTTGGTCTAGCTTTTCCTATTCTGATTTGTATTTGTTGTATTTCTGTTCTCCTGAATGTAATTATTTGTGGAGTTAATCACTGTTCCCAGATATGCATATTTGTCCACTTGGTCGACATCGGTTCCGTTTATTAAAAGATTCTCGTTATTTCTTTGAGTTTTCGATATTCTTATAAATTTCGTCTTCTTGACAATTATTGTTTTTCAGGATATCTTCGAAGTAAGCATTAAAAATAATTGGCGACAATAAGGATTCATGTGTCACTCTACATCAAATTTCAATTTCTACTGACAGCTGTTTGTTAATACGGACTTTTGCTCGCTGTTTATAGTATAAATTTGATATGATCCTGAGATTGTTGTAGTCAATTCTTCTGTGATTTAAGGACTTTAACTGAATTGATTATGTCGTACTTTATTCAATGCTTTGTTATAGTCAATAAACTATGCGTATATATTCTGATTAACAGTATTACTGCACTTTATTAAGCTTACGTCAGTGTCAATATAAACAATTATACATAAATATTTTGTATAGAAAAAATTTCTTAAAATCCACCGATCTATTATCAGTATTTTCTGTTTTTGGTTGGTAAATTTGTGTGCAATTTTTAGTGGAATTAATAATTTAAAATGTTTCACGTTTTTTTAAACTTAAATTTTGGATATAACTTTTTAAATAAATCTTTATTATTGCTAATATGATCACCGTAACCCCTTATTAAAAGAAATTTTATTTAATTAACGTTACGTTATTTTTTATACACACCGTATCAATTATAGGAAACAATAAATGTATTAAATTTAAATTAAACAAAAATATTTTTTGACAGATTTGAGTGCGACTCCTGCATAACATTCGCAACTGTTATCAAGAATTACGTCGATGAGAGATTACCACTGGTAAGTTTCATGAGCAGTATTTTACTAGATCAAAATTAGCTTCATTCTACCCAACAAGATTGATACAATAAAAATTTCAGTGTAATAAATAAATTTCAAACAAGCAGCAAACACAGAGTAATATGACTGGTAAATGCACAGTTTGCTGCTGGAGATTGTTTTACTGTTTCTAGGTAATTTGGGTATGCTGTATCTAAAAATGCTGCCAGATTCGCTCCATCAGATGGTTTTCAAAAAATACAGTTTAACAATACAATTTAACACAGCACTAAATACATATACATCACACATATTTGCCCAAAAACTTTCCATCTAACCTAAACAGCATCGCAGTACAAATCTGTTATTCGGCGTCATTAAAAACTTTCTTTTAAAGGATTTTAAAAGGACGATCCTTTTGAAGACATTAGCAGTAATCCGCCATCATGTGAGTGTCTTATCTCCCCTTATACCTCTCTTCCATCGTTTTGATATTTTGGTGGAAGCATTTCCCTTGTTCCTTATTAAGGTCACCAAAATTTTCTGGAAAACGGTGTAAGTGGCTGTGAAGGTAATGAATTTTATTACTCATATAACAATTGTGTGTTTTAAAATTGTTAAGCATTTCTTTCACTATATCCTGGTAATTTTCCAATCTATTGCTTTCAAAAAAATTTTCAACAACTTTTACAAAATACCACCATGCATTACAGCCAATTTCACAGACAATTCTGGTCTAGGGCCTTTACAAATTGTTTTATTAGCCTTAGTTTAATATGTAACGGAGGTAATATTATTTTTATTTGGTCGACCAATTTTTTTCTAGGCCAGTGTTGGTCCTTAGCCTTGATATCTCAAAGACATAGAAAACAGGAATATTTTGTATCGCCACCTTGTTATTCCTGGAGAATGTTCACTATCCTAAAATCAACACAAATCGCCCATTTATGTTGATCATACTTAATGTTTTTAGGCACCAACGATATTCTTTTATATTCTTCCTGCACTTTTGTAGAATACCCAATTGGTATTCTTCCACATTTGTTACCATTATGTAGAAGGACATATTTTGAGCTTCATTTGAAACTATCGATATAAAGACTCCAGTGATCTGGTGTATACTCCGATATACTCATTTTTTTTTAAAAGTCCTTTAATATTGTTACAAAAAACCATATCATCTTTTTGAGTAAAAAAGGCAAAAGATCTTTTTCTCTATTACGGTAGTAATAAGTACGTAATAAGTACGTAATTTAAGTGTCGGGGTAAAGAAGACTCTTTTTCTTTAGTCTAAAGATAGGCAACTTTAAAGAATCCTTTAGAAGGTTCAAATCTCTGATAAGATCGCTTATCTTTTCCTAAGTAAAGCGCTCAGGACAGGTTAACTCCCCTTTAAAATGACTGTTGTCTTCCTCAAATCTATTAATCTGTAGTTCGTCAGATGAAGCTTCGATATTATCCTGCTAAATACAGGTTAAGATATGTCAACGTATGTCGATTGTTACAATCAATGTTCTTTATATTTACAGGACAGAACTAGCAATAGTTAAAAAAAAATTGTTTGGTACCCTCCAAACCATTGAAACATCAAAATTTAAACATTTTTGTTGTCCTTTTGTCCTCTGTCGCAAGTTTTTAAGACAAGTTTTGCACACTATATGTGGTACCCAAGATGTATCTTGATCTTTTAAATGAAACTTAAAATAGGCTTGATATGCCCTTCTTATAAAATTACATACTGGCTTTCTACTTTCCTTTAGAATGTACTTGCTACATATGTAGCAAAATCGTTAATTCACACAACAAGAAGCCTTGGTTTTCAGTTGTCAAAAACAAACTATTGCAACGAAACTAAAGTTCAAACTAAATTTTACAAAGAAATGCAGTCGAGTTTATAGAAATTTATTTAGGTAATTTCAAAGAAAATACTATTTACTTATTGGACAATAGTTAAGAAGCTGTTAGCGCTAATTTCAAGTTATGGATATATCCATTTCCAAGAATTTAATTAGAAGTCATTAGTCATTAATATGCATTTGTCTTGGTATTTGTTAAGTTTGTTTATAAATATATTGCAATTATAGTGGGAAAATATACAAAAATGTAAGAAAATTTAAGTATTTGATGAATTAGCCATCATCACCAGAGATGAATTAACCAAAATCAGTTAATTTTTTATCGCGAACATGAAATTTTTTTTTTGCTGTGTAATTCGTCTCCAACCCATATTTATGACAGCATTTGTTTAAGCATTGCATTACATTTTGTAAATTATTATTGGTCTTAATCTTTTATAATTATCTATTTATCTATCTATCTATCTATCTATCTATCTATCTATCTATCTATCTATCTATCTATCTATCTATCTATCTATCTATCTATCTATCTATCTATCTATCTATCTATCTATCTATCTATCTATCTATCTATCTATCTATCTATCTATCTATCTATCTAATCTATCTATCTATATATCTATCTATCTATCTATCTATCTATCTATCTATCTATCTATCTATCTATCTATCTATCTATCTATCTATCTATCTATCTATCTATCTATCTATCTATCTATCTATCTATCTATCTATCTATCTATCTATCTATCTATCTATCTATCTATCTATCTATCTATCTATCTATTTATCTGTCTGTCTAACTATCTATCTATCAAATCAGCCTTCTTTGGTTCATCTTTGGACATAGACCTCGCCAATCCTTTTCCATTTTTCACTATCTGTCGCTAGTCATCCACCTAGAGCCCACGTGCTTCTTAATGTCATCTGCCAATCTCATTTGGGGCCTTCCTCTGCTTCGTTTATATTCCCACCTTTTTTCTTATAATCTCCATACTTTTGTTTTTTCTCTTATCCACTCGTTTCTCCTTTTATCTATTAGTCTTATGTGCAACATTTGTCTTTTTATTGCTTTTTGGGTTTTTATGATTTTGTCCATGTTTGCTTTTGTCTACGTTTGGGAACCATAAGTGAGAATAGGGACTATGCGTTGATTGTATACTTTGGTCTTAAGATGCTGTGGATATTTATTGTTTTTAAGAATGTAGCTTAGTTTGCCAAATGCCGCCCATGCCAGCCTAACTCGTCTTTTTATCTCTGCTGTTTGTTTTTCTTTGTTAAGTTTTATAGTTGTACCCAGATGTATATAATCCTGAACTTATTCCATTTCATCTTGTCCAATCCTCATTGTAATGTCTTCATCGGTATTTGTTATGATTTTGGTCTTGCTATAATTCATATTAAGGCCTATCTTTCCAACTTCTACGTCCAGTTTTTTCATCATTTAAAACAATTAATATTTTTAATCGGTTATCAATACGTCATCAGCGTACCTTAGATGTTTCAAACATTGTCCACAAATTTTTATACCTTTTTCTTCCCGTTCTAATCTCTTAAAAATATCTTGGTATCTTTATGGTTATATCCTCTTTAAAACGTTAGTTTTTTAAAAATTTACCCATTGATAGACATAACCTTTATGATTAAACTAAACACCGATTCACTGTAGATATTAAATAGTAGTGGAGAGAGCACGCAACCCTGGCGAACTTCTCTCTGTATGTTGATATGTCGGGTATTCTGGTTGTTAACTCATACATTGACACTTTGATTACAATATAGATTAAATATAATCTTTATATTACGAGTGTCAATATTTTTGATTTTTAATATATATACCAGTTGTTCCTCTGTGGTTCTGGTATTTAATTATATAAAGTTTAAATTACTGATAGTTTTCTATTCTTACAGGCCGAAGTTGAAAGAGACGCCGAGACACTATGCGATGTTTTACCAGGACACTTAGGAGATTATTGCGAAGATGAATTGCTTCCAAAAGTTGACAGAATCTACGACTTGCTTCATAAAGAGTCACCTCAGGACGTATGTGATCGTTTGGACTTCTGTTAGACATATATTTAAACTGTAAAATAAATTTTTAGTGACAATAGTTTTAATTATTTAATAATTAAATCAGCGTTTCTCTTAGGTGTGCAAAGCGACCCAGTATAGAGCCATTAGAAATTTGTTATTTTTGTCTATCAGTATATATCCTAGAGAGAAGCTTATTTAAAAAATTAAAAGCTGTTAAAGCAAAGTATGGTGGTGCAAGTACATTATTAGCTACGTGAATAAATTTTAAATAAAATAACAATTAAAAAAATATATGACAAATATACATAAATTTAAATACAATACAAGAAGATAAAACAAATCTTGATGAGTTTGATGATACATATTAAAAGGTATTTCTCATACCACTTTTAAAATTTGATTGACATAATAAAAAATAAATTATAGAAATTAGTACTGATTAAATTGTAATATTTATACATTTAAAAAATGAAAAATTTAGTTAAAATTGAATTTTTATTGGTATAATAAAAATATTGTGTCGTATGTCTAATTAACGAAAAAGATTTGGTAAGCACAGAAAAATTCTTCCCATAATTCAAATAATGGGAAGCAATGAATGATCTCGGAATCCGACAAACACTAATAAAAGCAGTTAAAGCACTGTACAAAGAAAACAAAGTAGCTATTAAATGTTGAAATAAAGCCTACAATCCATTTAAGACGACAAAAGGACTTCTACAAGGCTGTGCTACGTCCCCTAATCTGTTTAAAATATTCTTGGAAAAGACCCCCAAACCATGGAGGAGAAAGTGCGAAGGAATGGGCATACCAGTAAGAGACGAATACCTATACACCTTAAGTTATGCCGACGATCAAGTAGTCATCGCACAAGATAAAAAAGATCTTAGCTTTATGCTCAGAAAACTAGAAGAAGAATATAAAAACAACGGAATGGAAATAAACTTAGAGAAAAGCGAATACCTAACAACAGAAAACAAGGATATAAGAAACCTAGAGATAGACGAGGGAAGACAAGTGAATGGAACATATAGATTCAAGTATTTAGGAACCATATTATCGAACCAGGGAACAACAGAAGAAGATATAAACAACAGACTAAGACAAACAAGAAATTGTATAAGACAACTAAATTCAGTGCTGTGGGATAAGAACATTATGATAAAGACAAAAAAAATATATAATACCCTGACAAGAAGTATCCTGACATATGGGTCCGAAAACTGGACAATAAACAAGAGAAATCGAGGTAGAATAAGAGCAGTAGAAATGAAGTTCCTGAGGAGAAGCTGTAGACTTACAAAAAGAGACAGATTTAAAAACGCAGAGATTAAGCGGAGAATGGAAGTGCAATCAGACATAATCGACTATATAGAGGAGAAGAGACCCTCCTGGTACGGCCACGTCAGAAGAGCGGACAGAGGACGCTGGATAAACAAAATCACAGAATGGAGCCCGATCGGAAGAAGAAAGAGAGGAAGATCCCGAAGGTCATTTAGAGACGAAATCGGCGAGGCTATGGAGAAAAGAACCCTGCGAGATGGAGACTGGAATGACAGGGAAAATTGGACAAAACGGTTGAGTGAAGGAAGACAGTGAAAACTGTGGAAATCCTTAGAAGTAGTAGTAGTAGTAGAAAAATTCTGTGGTTACTAAATTGCTACAGTTTATTAAAACTTATATTAAATAGCCGATATAGTCTTCTCTTTGACAAAGAAAAAAAATGAAATTTAGTTAATAGAGTAAAAATATTAGAGTAAAATATTCTAATCCTACACGAAACGACATCATCCGCTTAGGTTCTGTTACGAGATCTCTTGCCGGACTTTTTCCGGTTAAAACAATTGGGGATCATCAGTGTAAGGATAAAGGAGAATCCTTTATTCTGACATAAACGTCCCATTTATCCTAGATTATTTCATGCTAAATGTCCCACTTTTATTTCTTAAAACTCGGTCTTCCACTGCTTTTTCTTTAACCATCTTCGTTACTAATTGATACCCTCATTGCCATTTTGCCTACGCCTTAACATGTAAATAACAGTCCTTTATTTGGGCTCTTTATATTAAACCAGAAGGTTCAACTTTCTGTCAAGTATTAATTTCCAATGGACGTAAATATATTATTATGTAACATTTTTAACTTAAAAAAGTAACATCTTTGAAAATAGAAAGAAAAGTTGGAACTGGGAAAATGAACTGGGTAAAGCATATCAACTGTATGTTGACCTCAGTACCACACGAATATTATTAAAGGAATCTTTATTCTAGATAGAACGAAATTTTTATTCCCAACTAGAGGTAATTTGGATTCCGAACGGAATAAATTTGGATTTCCAACGAGAAAATGAGGTACTCTAATTATATGACAGCTCTTCAGGCCTGAAAGCCCCTGCGTTCTATTTGCTTTACTATTTTTTTACATATAGAGACATTAGAATCTAAAGAACACATATACTTAGTTTTCAAACTAATGACCTCAACCTTTTCAAAAGCCCTTATATACAACTCTTTTTTCAATATTTCCTTGCTCTTACTCACTGAGACGATATTTCTCGCAAAGAGTATTGCCCAGGCAGCTGCCTCTCTTACCTTCTCTCTCAGTACATCCATAACAAGAGTAAACAAGTACTCAGTGAAGAGTTTTAATACTAACCAGTCGTTACTGGAAAATTTCGCTCAATTCGACACAAGTCCTCACTTTGCAGTACGCTCCCCACATATGTCCTTAACAAGTCTTACGTACTTTTTAGGACTTCATTCTTCTAGGAGGCCCTTTACCAGATGTGTTTTCTAGCGCTTTATCTCCAACTCGTACAACTTTGCTTTTGGAATTTCACCAGCCTTTCTTCTTTTATGATATTTTATTCAATTTAGGTTCTTTTAAGTCTTTTTCGGATGTAGATTAGTTCTATTCTATTGTAAGTTTGGTTTTTTACCAGCTATTGTCTACTTTTCAGATATTATATTTATTTGATAGTTTCTGGATAATATGTTTTTTCTTCTAAATTTATTTCTTTGCTACTTAGTATAAAGTCTATTAGTGGTCTGTATAAAGTTTATTGAGGGCTTTTAGATTTAATATTTTTTTAATTTGTACAATCCTTATGGTCAGTTTTGGTCCTTATTTATTTTATTTAATATTATATATTATGCAAAATTATCTTATGGTATTTATAGCCTTTCAAATTTTTTTAACCATGAAATATTTGTTTAAAATTTTGTAGTTCACCCCTGAGCTTAATATAAATATTGTTGTCTTTATTTACATGCAAATCCCCAATTCTCTGTATACATTGTGTTATTTCTACATATTTAAAAGTAGTTTGTTTCAAGGTCGCTTTGTGACATAGTCAAGGCCCGTTTTAAAAACAAGAAATTTATGTTGGAAAGGTAAGAAAAAGGATCGCCCTCGCCGGTATTAGATTAAGGCGAGGAGAATTCAGGCAGGTTAAAATAAGTAAGGGAAAAATGAAGACGCTTTAGTAAGTCGATAAAAAGACTGGCCAAAAAGTGTTGTAAATAGTAGACTATACTCTATGTAATATGTCAAGTTTGAAAAGAGTAATCACTAAAGTTAGGATTTATAGACAATAAAAATTAAAGAAAAAAGCGCCTATATAGGCAAAGATTTTTAATTAAAAAAGGCAGGAATGTTAACATTTAGGTAAAATATAGGCAATAAAGGAATATAACTTTATTGTACGATAATAATTTATTGTACAAAGTGAATTAACGTAATATTAACTTTAGGCAGGTATATTTACACAGTAACTAAATAACTGTAAATTAATAATTAAACATTGTAACCACTTAAAATTTTATCATTAATAGAAACAACTAAATGTTTTTTAATATTTTCGGTCTTAAAACTATGTCCTCGTTCACTTAAAATTAATTTGTACATTGAAAACGAACGTTCGATATCGACAGATGTAATTGGAGCATATTTTAGAGCGGATAATAAATCTGGCATAATTTGAAATTCCTCGGAAAATGTCCCATTCAAAAATTTAGCATCATTAAATAAAAACGAAAAACCTTCATTCTTGTCGAAAACATATTTCATTGTTTTTTAAATTAATTGACCGTTGCTTCCAGGGGCATAGCAACAAACAATAAATTTATCTCTTGTTTTTCTAATAAAGTAATTGTGTATTAATTTATAATTGTCATTGATATAAGCCAGTTCCTGTTTCCATTTGAGATATTTTAATATTTTTTTTTGCTTCTCGAATTGCTTCGGAAATATCATCATCAAATTCTGACATAACTAATTCTATTTCATTGCAGTGTTCAAAGTAAAAAAAACTGCTTCGAGCCGGTTCCCCACCTTGTAATTACTGGTTAAGGTGGCAAGAGGACACCGGGAAGTCTTTCTTTATATATTTGCACCCTCAACGGAGCCTTTACAAAAACTTTTTACATAAAATTTATAAAATTATTGACCAACGGAAACAGATTTCTTATTTCTTCAGCAATTCTATTCACCCCGTTGGATACACAAGTGTAATTTATTAAATTAGGATAAAAAATCTTTAAATTAACAGCAGCTTTTAACATATATGCCGCAGAATCTGAAAGCATTAAAAATATTTTATTCATTGCTATAGCGTAGGGTAAAAAGCAATTGTTAAATTATCTTGTATAAATTGACTTATTGTTAAATTGTTTGGTTTTTCCAATTCTTTAACGGCAACTAAATAAGGTATTCTCGCAAAGTTTTCGTTCAAAATTCCAATCATTACATTAGCTATATACCTGCGGCATACATATGTTGTTTCATCCACGATAATATACAAAAAATTGCTCTCTAACTCCCGCTTAGTTTTTGAAATACATTTCTAATAACATTTTTCCATAGTATGGTTTCTCAATGTACTCTCGTCCGGTAAGAATTAATTAAGATATTTTTCGAAAAAAGCATGTAAAACTAGGGTTATTAACTTTATATAGAGGAATGTTGGATGCAATCATCATCTGGCATAAATCAAATTTAAATGCGTCTTCCTCCTTTTTGAAAAAGAATTGAAAAGGACTGTAAGACTTGTACACACTTCTAAATAGGTCTAACTGGTAAGCAGGTTTTGTATGTTTTTAATAAAATTGATAGTGTGTAAAATGATTTATTAATTAAGCTGAGTATACTTTCGACATAATAAATGTCATCATCAGAGTTATCCTAAAATAACGTTAAGTTAAGTAAATTTTTTATATCAAATACAATGACAGAAAAAACTTACGTCAATTAGGCAATAAATACTTCATAGAAGGAAAATTGTTTACAAACGACATATTAAAAAACAAAGATCGGGCTCTCTAGGCCACAGATCTTGGGTCTAACCCTTATACATATGTTTAATTCACATCAAAAACTTTTTATAAAACATGGTTACCACATACAGCAACGACAACAGCTGTTTTTGACTTACGTTTTTGAAGTAAAAACTTCTCTAGAAGTAGTACTTCCTCCTACCCTATAAAAAGTACATACTCCTTTAAAAAGTACTTCCTCCTTTATTTTACTTCAAAAATGTAAGTCAAAAACAGCTGTTGTCGTTGCTGTATGTGGTAACCATGTTTTATAAAAAGTTTTTGATGTGAATTATACATATGTATAAGGGTTAGATCCAAGATCTGTGGCCTAGGGAGCCCGATCTTTGTTTTTTAATATGTCGTTTGTCCACAATTTTCCGTCTATGAAGTATTTATTGCCTAATTGACGTAAGTTTTTTCTGTCATTGTATTTTATATAAAAAAATTATTTAACTTAACGTTATTTTAGGATAGCTCGGATGATGACATTTATTATGTCGAAAGTATACTTAGCTTAATTAATAAATCATTTTACACATTATCAATTTTATTGAAAACATACAAAACCTGCTTACCAGTTAGACCTTTCTCCTTTTTGTGTGAACTGCCTAAACTTACCCACAGAGATATTTGGGCTAACTTAGAGGAATTTAGTTTTTCCAAATTACGTTTATGAAGTGGGGTTCTACAATGCTGGTCAATAAAGTACTTTTTTCTACTCGAAATCTGAGAATTAAAAAAAAATAGAATTTTAAAATCGCTTTAGAATTTAGTTATGTTGTGGGACGAGAAAAAAAGAGAAAAAATAAAACTTACCGATTTGCCTCATGGTTTACAAAATGCTCCATCTCCTTCTAGAGAAAGTTCCTAATAAGGTGTGGTCCATAGCCTTAAATTAGATGCCATCTTTTCACACAAATGTCTAAAACATTTTAAAACATGTTCTTTGCTTTTCGGTATACGCAACAAAACTAAACTAGGATATAGCAATTTGTGACTAAACTCTGATAGAGTAACCGACTGTAATACTGAAAATAAACTAATAAAGCTTACGGATTTCCAAACAGTTAACCTCAAGTCTCGATCAGGTACATTTTCCTAGAAATCTGTTATATAAACAAACCATTGATATTTTATTATTGACACAAAATTTTATTATAAAATGGTTTAGTAATAGAATAATATCATGGGTAGTACCTGGAAATTTTAAAAAAGGCACAAGTAGGCGGAATTTACGACAAAAAGGCAAAAAGTGAAAAAAACAATTATAATAGGCAAAATAGGCAAAAAAGGCATTTTGCCTATAATCCGAGCTTTAGTCATCACTATTTTAATTTTTCTTAGTACCTAAGGGATTTGTGTTGCCTGCAAAAATTTTCGAAAGATAACCACATATTTCCGTTGTGTCCAGTTTTATATATTCCTGTTTGTTAAGAAGCCCATTCCAAAGTTTTGTGTTCCAGATTTTCATCCTCAAGTTTGTATTATTAATTTATCCTAAGAAGTCGTCCCAGAGTATATCTCACAGTATGGAAATAGATTTGATCGTGTGGCAGAGAAGGTAACCCCAAAAATCTTAGTTTGTTTAGTGAAACCAACGAAAGAAGAGCCTATTTTTTTCTTTCCTTCAGCAAACTAGGATCCTTCGAAGCGGCGCCTTATCTGAAATTGCTAAAAGCACTTTTTAGTTGTCTTTATTGTCCAGTTGTCCAGGAGATTTATGTAAGTTACCCCAATTCGACCCTTTTGCCATTTACTTATTCACGACCCAGCTCTCCTAACAGACCCTGAGTGCCGTTTGCATAAGTATCGATTATTTTGCTTGCCCTATCTTCACCCTTAGTAGTTTCTGTCCCCAATTTTCTACCCCCATAATCTTACCCTAAGGTAGGCAAAATATTATCGTGCATTTACATATTTACATATTTAGTGAAAGACGTAGTTTTCTAATCAACTATTTTTATATTTTGATTGTACTACTCTATATAATCTATTGTATTTTTTTTGTATCCTTTGTTTTAATTAAATCTGGTTATAGATTATGTTTTCTATTGTATGAGAATTTACTTGTAAACAATTTTGCAATGATTTAAACTATCTCGAAGTAGTACATTATTATAAGTATGATTTTTTTGTTTTATTTTCAAATATAAGGCGATGTTTCAATTTATAAACTAAGTAAACTTGACTAGATTCTCATTTAAAATTAAGTCGACTTTTGTTTATCACAATCTTTGAACATGAGAGCCGTTACAATTTTAGCTATTTTAGCATTACTATGTAAGTATTGTTATAATGTATATTAAATATAATAAATTTGTATTTTTCACCTATATTATTGGTTACGATTTTAGTACATTTCAAACATAAAAGTTTGGTCTATCGGTTTAATAATTTTATTATTATTTTTTTGCCTTTGCTCGTTTCTTAGTTGTTTTAATCCCCGCTCTTCATATTCTATTATAATATTTTTTTCTGTAAAAGTGGATCTTAAGACTGCACCAGGTGAATCGTATTGGTGTGAGTTGGATTCAGAGTAGATAAAGTAAATCGTAACGGATTTTCCCCTTTTGAGGGTATTTTCTCTAGATGAATTTATGGTACCCTGCCTACCAGTTATAATCACTTTTGGCACCTCTTTCCAGATCGTTTAGCCGCACGCGCAGCCTCCCATATACCTTTCTCTTTTTTTTCCTAATCTGTTTTTTTGTTCTACAATTTCGTTTTGTTAAATTATTTTTGTTATTGCTTTAAAAACATCATTGACGAAGCAGTTCGTGCTCTTGTAATTACAATTTACCTTTTTCTCCATATACTGCATTAGCACCTTTGTACATGTAGCACTCCGTTTATTTTTTTATTCTTTTAGTCACATTTGTTTTTATTTTTTTTTTAATTATTTTATTTGCCTGGCTATTTTTGCCGCATTATGTCGATCTTTCTTTTCAGTGCAGGTTTATTAGTGGTACTCCTGCTATGGCCTGTAAATCTACAGTTGAGGCTGTCCAATATAAGCAGACAACCCCTTAACAAACATTGGTAACGCATACAAAATTGACAAGTGGACAACTTTTATGAGGATTCGTCTTGCTTCTGTATTAGATTCTCCCATGCTAGGCATACTTCTTGCTAGTGACGCATTACTTTGATTCGCCTTATTGTTAACATATTTGACATTTTCACACCAAATTATCGGTTACAATCAAGCATTATGCCCAAATGTGTTACCTTTTTTACTGAAAACGTTCTTTTTCCCTTTAGCATAGAGCAGATATTATGATCCCTGTCTCTCGGAGATTTAAATTTAATTGATTTTGTATTTTGTCAAGCTCTATAACAACATATCTATTTTCTAACCCAAATTTAACCACCTATAGTTCGGTATTTTCCAAGTTCATGATAAGCCAATTATCATTGTGTTATACAAGTACTACCAACTCGACTGCACATGCCAAGGCCTGTTTTTCGTGTCAGTGTCGTTATGAAATATGTTTTAAAATAGCAGTCCGAAAACCTAGTTCGGTAATACACCCACCGATATTCTCCATTATATTGTCATTTGTTATACTTATTTTTGTGTTTTTTTGTGAAATTATATTTTACTAAATTTTAAAGTGTGAAGCAGCAATAAAGTTTTTAAAAATACGTTTAAATTTAGTACAATTTAAACTAATTCCAGTATTAAGACAGTGACAGTTTTCATCTGTTTCCCTTGTAATCTCCAAATCTTCCAATAAATCCAACTCCAAGTAGTTTTTCTTTTTACTAATGTTATGTAAAATAGATGAACCAGTCTTTATGGTAAAATTATGTTTATTGGATAATAAATGTTGACCGAAATTTGAAGAGTTTGGTATTTTCAAATATTCTGTAAATCTAGTAGATAACTTTCAAATGATTCTACCTATATAAGAGACATCACAATCATCACATTTTAATTTATAAATACCACTTGTGTTAAGTGTGTTTATTCCATCTTTGATGTTGAATAAAAAGAACCTAGAGTGTTCTTTGATGTCTTCAATTGTAGAAGTAAAAAGTTTTGACATTTTTTTGGAAAAGTTGTTGGCATAAGTAAAGAGAAATATCCGATGTTATTTGCAGCATTGGTTTGAAGCAAACATTGTAATAAATAAGCAAGCTTTTCTGCAATTTTTAGTTTAGCTCTATTTAGAAGCTTATATATTATAATGTTGGGATCATAACTATTATTAAAAGCAATTTGCTTGAGAGTATTAAGTTTTAAATTAAAGTTATCAGTAGAAAGTAAAAATTTGAGTGTCCTATAAATGTAATTGTCGAAAGTAGCCATTTTATGTTGCTTTAAATGATTAGATGTTTCTGATCTGTATAGATCAGATCAGGTCTAGATCAGGTCTAGATGTATAACATGATCTATTTAAGTAGTTTTTTGTAAATATTGTACCCCAAAGAACCTCTTTTACGGGATATAGTTAGATCCAAGAAGTTCAACTTATTGTCAGATTCTGATTCCAGTGTAAAAGAGAAGTTAGGATGGAGGTTACTAAGATCATCCAGAATCTGTAAGGCATCATCTTTTGTTTCCTGTATGATCGCTTCCATGTTCCCTGATGATGCTGGTGATACAGTAACTTTTTTTTCACCTTGGAAAATTAGTTATCATTTTCTGAGTTCTTGGTATTTTTATTGTAAAAATGTCAGATAATATTCCTAAATTGATGTTCTATAATGTACTGATGTTATAAATAAATATACTTATATGAAACAGTTCTTCAAAAACAAAATCCTTAAGATATTCTTAAAATATTAAAAATAAACCCTACCCCTCCCCTTAAATAAATTTTGATAAATTTATATTTTTAGGTACTACAACATTTGCAAGTGCAACTAACGAAGATACAGGTACATCATTACTAAAATTTTTACAAACTTGAATATTAAACGATTTTTTTTTAGATGCCAAACTACTTTTAAATACCGTCGATGGAAAATATGGTAAGAAAACTGTGAAATAATTTTTCAAATTATTTATTAATTTTTGTTTTCTGAGCTAAAATACCTGTGTTTATATTTTCTACCTCCTTTTAATAATGTAATTATACAACAACGTCCCAAGGTTTAAAAATATTTTATAACGCTGGTTCAAAGAGGCAGTTACTCAATGTAATATGGAAAAATATAAAAAATATGTTGAACTATTCCTATTAATTTATTAGTCTTTTCTTTTTATTAAGAATGTTTATAGATCTTTTAGAAATTATTAAGACTCGGTGTCACGGAGACTGCTATTCGGGATCGACAAACTCTAATTTAAAGCAGTCTGATTATGAATACGAAACAAAATAAATAAATCAATAGTACACGTAAAAACATGCTCAGAAATAATCATCGCAATATAACTAGTTGGTTAACTCTTTAAAATCAACATCATTAAACTATAAAGTGCCCAAAACAGAAAAACCAGGTCTAAATTTTATCAACTTTTACGAAAAACTACAAGAATTCTTTTATCATTAAATTTTTTTAGCTTCAGTGTAGATATTTTAATTTTTTTAACACTTTCACAAACTTTATCCTAATTTATCATTCCCACAACTCTTTCAGCAGAGTGAGTTTCTCAAGTGGTGTATTTTTATTAAGCGTCTACACTTTATAGGCTGTAACTACATAAGTAAAGATAGGAACAGATGTTTGCATCTGTTTTTCTATTAATAAAAGCTATTTTGTGTTTACAATACGTGCTTTAAAGGTTTAGCCTTTTGACCGATATAAGTTTTTGGGCAGTCACTACAAGCAAGCTTTTATAAACCATTGTATAAGTGGGTTTTTTTCTCTAGTAGTAGAAAGATTAGTTTCATGAGTTTTTGTTTGGTTTGGCAGTTTTTGGTTTAAAAGTCCCGTCCTGAATTAGTTCAGTCAAAACTTTGTTGTTTTTGTAGAGGCGCCGTAAAAATACATCACTCGAGAAAAGTATTCTACCGAAACAGCTGTAGTGATAATAAATTTTGTAGAAGTGTTGAAAAATAAAATTTCAGTGTTTTAATGTTACAGATAAAATAAAATTCCATTAAGTAATGGTCGGTCTATGTTCTTTTAGCTGTTTTGTCTAACTTGATGGTGATTACTGTGGATAAATAATTCCGAATAATCTGATTAATAATACGACGAATAATAAACCAATAAATAATCCTGAATAATAAACTTTTCAAATTCAAATTGAATGTATGCTGATACCAGAATTATCTTCTTCATACTCCCTCCATTTGTGGTTTTATCTGTACCTCCAATAAATCTCTAAAAAAAAATTATTAACAGCAGTATTTTAATATTTTAAATGATTTTTAAAGTTAAAGATGCAGTTAAAAAGTTAGCCAGAAACAAATCACCCGGAATAGATGATCTCCCAGCTGAACTATATAAAGAGGTTAGTCAAGATTCCATAATTGCATTACAGCAGCTTATAAAAGAAATATGACCAGAAACATCTCTCCTCATTAAGTGGAATATTGGAATACTTTGCACCATACACAAAAAAGCAGATATCTTTAAATGCTCTAACGACAAAGGACTTAAGCCTTTTAATGCAGCGCATAAAATATTTTCCACAGTAAGATGTGATCGTGTGCTACCATGTAGAATGAATAGTAGGAAAATACCAGGTTGGTTTTAGAGGTAGTAAATAGATAATTCATCAGATTGCCACCCTGAAACAAATTATAGAAAAATACTGAAATCTAGCATTTATACTCATTACTTATTTAGAGACTACAAAGCGGCCTACGACTTTGTGAATAGAAGGTAAATGTTTAAAACAATGAAAGAGCTTCTTCTTTGTCGAGTTTCGCTCCTGTTGGAGATTGGAAATCATTCTGGCAATTATAATTTTGTTGGTTACGCACCTGAATAGTTCAATTGAACTGCATCCAAATCATTCCCGAAGATTAGTTAGGCACGAGATTTTACGTCTTCCTACGCATCTTCTGCCTTTGACTTTACCCTGCATTATATTCCTTAGTAGTTCGTATTTTTCACCTCTTATGATGTGCTCCAAGTATTCCAATTTCCTCATTTTTATGAAATTAAAAACTTTGCATTGTTTTCCTAGTTGTTCGAGAACTTGTTTGTTTATTTTGCGATCCATCCATGATATATTTAAAATAGGTCGGTAACACCACATTTCTAATGCTTCTAGGCTTTTATTTTTCTAGGCTTTTATATCGCGATTACAAAAAATTTTTCTCAATCTATTAAAAGTTGACCGTGCAATTTCAATGCGGCATCTTATTTCTTTTGTCTGGTCAGTATCTTCTGTGATCCATGCTTTAAGGTATTTGTACGAAGATATTTGGTTAATTTCTGTATTATCTAGTACTAGCTTAATTTTGATGTTTTGTGCTTTTGTAAATACCATGAACTTGGTTTTCTTCAAATTTATTTTTAGTCGATAATCGTTGTAATATATATTTAGTTGTACATCAAGGTGTTGCAGTTCTTCTAGTGTTTTCTAGTGTTCCTGGCAGAAGGACTGTGTCGTCAGCATATCTTTTGTTATTAAGTGGTTCACTGTTTATTATAAGACCCTAACTGAGCTCGGCAAGCTCTAATTTTGAGATGGCTTCACTGTATAAATTGAAAAACAAGAGCGATAAAATAAACCCTTGGCGGATCACACGGCGAATCTGGATATCTTCGGTCAGTTTTATTTCAACTTTTACTTTTACTGATTGTTTTTAATAGAGGTTATACCTGATTTTAATGTCTCTACTGTCTATATTTTTATTTAATTTAATTTGTTTAAGCCGAATATGCTGCACTCTATGAAAGAGCTAGAAATACTAGCTTTTTCGGCGAACTTATATAGCAGAGTATGACAATGGAACGTGGAGAAGGCGATACAACTTCGAACTTTATAGAATATAGCAGGAACCTGACATCGTAAAACATATTAAGATAATACGTCTAAGGTGGATAGGGCATGTAATGCGGATAAATAAAAGACCCAGCTAGAAAAAACGCTCCTTGATTAAACTATTGGTCAGAGATGAAGAGAATAGAGAGGACGGGAGAAAAATTCTTGAGGAGGCTAGGACCCACGTAGGGTTTTATTTTGATATTATGCAAGACATAACTCTAACTGGGATTATCAAGGCCTCTGATGATCTTAAACGATCTAAACTCTGTTATATACAACAAAAGCAGACTTCGGAGCTTTGTCAGAAATCTCATCTTTTAAAAAGACTAGGATATATCCGTTTACTCCGATATTCTGATTAAAAAAAATCAAATATCTGAATTAGGATCTTAATTTTGTAAAGGCAGCTATTTATTAAATAAAATTAAGTTGTCAACCATGGGATAGCAAACAAAAATCCGAAAAAGTAACGTCACGAGATGTAATTTTGGGATAACGGAATGGCATAAAAATTTAAGCACGTGTTAGATTAATAAAAAATTTTAAATAGTATATTACTTGCTATATATTTTTATTTTTATTTTAATAATTAGTTTTGTAATTTCTATGTGAACTTTTTATTTTAGAGCATATTGAATTACTTGGTAACAAGACTCTTTTTGATGACGATGGTAAGTACTAGAGAATTTTTAAAAATATTTAAAAGACAAAAAGACTTGTCAAAGTAGTTTCTATGTTTTCTGTTTATCAAGTTTGGTTCATCATCTATGTTTGTCATCAACTTCATTAAGTGGAGCTAACTTATCAACAGTTCTTTTCTTCGTCTTGTATATATATTGTCCAACTCGAGGCAGTAAAAAAGGAATCGACATTATTATTTAGAGATTGCAGCCTAAAACAGATATTTCTGATTATTAATGTCAACGAGTTCGTTACTGTTACCGACATCTGCAGTACAATACCCCTTTAAGTTCTTGGTGCCCAATTATCTTTATGTAAAACACAATTTCCTTTTCTGCATTCTTTGCTTTGTTGACTACGAGGTGAACAATGATTGCCATGAACGGAATCTTTTTGTCCTGTTTACTAGTATCCTTTCTTTTTTATAAATTTGATGTAAGGATGCACAATACATACTTACCAAATTTAAAAAAAATACAGGTTGTTAGTTTGTACTTAAATAACTTCTAAATCTTAAAATATTTTTCTCCCGAATTTATATCAGAGTGATTTTTCATTTAAAAAGTCTGGAATAACTTCATCATATTAACCATAGGAAGATAACCAATCCGATATGGACGATCCAATGAATTTAACTAAATACCAAGACAATACCAATAAAATTCTACAAAAAAACGAATGCATAAAAAATGTAAATACCCTAAACGAAAATATCGTAGCAGCTATTCGAGAGGCTTAACTAAAATGCTGCCCTTAAACGCGCCCAGACGAAAAAATATTTATTAAAACAAAGCAACAACAACAAAATAAAAAATCATTATATGATAAACTAATACTTTTTTTATTTTTAGAACTTATTAAAATAATTTTGGCTTCTATTGACAAAGAAGGTAAATAATAAATAAATTTTTCTTATTCGATTCTCATTGAGTTTATTTTTTAGATCTGATTGCACTTGAAAGATACCTCGAAGAAAAGTAAGTTATAGTTTAAAACAATTTTTTGTTATTTTCATTACTTTTTAATTTTTACTTCTATATATTCCAAGAAAGCAAGTCTATTTGGGGACTCACAAAGAATCAAGTAACCTAGCAAGTTTAATAGTATTAATTAAACGTAGATATAATTGCTGTTTTTCGTCTTCAAATTACCGTCTTTTAGCCAGTATGTTTCAACTAGTTTAGGGGTTTTATTTTTATATTATAGTGTACTTCTTCTAAATGTGCCTTTCTAAACCTCAATCTTGCCTTGTAGAATCAACTATAGAAGTCGGCATTTATCATTACACATGATGTGGCTGAAGTAAGCCAATTTTCTGTTTTTTATAGTGTTAATAATTTTTTTGTCTTTTATTAGCCTCTGGAGAATAGTTATGTTATTTGTGTGGTGCATATTATATATGAGAAATTCATCATACGTCGGAAGTACCACATTTCAAATGCCTCTAATCGTTTTGTAACAAAAACATTTTGCCTTCTTCAGGGTAAGATTATGGGGGTAGAAAATTGGGAATAAAAACTGAGGGGGTTGAAATAGGGCAAGCAAAATAATCGATACTTGTGCGTATAGCACTCTGGGGTTAATTGGAGAGCTGGGTCGTGGATAAGTTAAATAACAAACGGGTCGGATTGGCCCCTTGACAAAAAAATGAAACAAAGGATTACTTACATAAATCTCCTGGGGAACTGGGCAAATAATACACCAAAAAAGGGGCTTCTAGGAATTTAAAATACGGGCACCGCCTTGATGGATCCTAGTTTTCTAAAGGAAAGAAAAACAGGCTTTTCCTTCCTAAAAAAGTAAGCACAAAAAAAGGTTAGAAGATTTTTCTAAAATAAACAAAATGGTTGGAGAAACAAATCAAAACATTTATTGCTGTCAACACAAACAGCTACAAAATATAAAATGATGTATATATTATATATATATATATTATATATATATATATATATATTATATATATATATATAAATATTGATATGTAATTAGCTACAAATACATAAAGACCATATTAATAGAAATAAACAAAGAAAAACTTCTATTTTTTGTTTACAAGTAGACATTGCTACATAACTTACAAATGTTATTGGGCTATAACTGAAAAAAAATAAAAAAAATATTATAAGTAAAAAATTTTCTTTTTAATTAAACCATTCATAAAGAAATTAACCTTCTTTAAGACCCAAACTAAATTAATGTCAAAAATGATAAGGCTAAATGCCAGCTGTAATATGCCAACACAACATTTTAAGACAGAGAATAATTATGACATTTATAGCCACGCCCTAATATTATATATATATATATATATATATATATATATATATATATATATATATATATATATATATATATATTTTTTTTGGATGGGTTGGAGTCAATAAAATAGCTATTTGTTGACTATTTTTTACTCGAGCTTTCAATTGTGATAATAATTTTTATCAAGAGCTTCTAAAAAATACAAAATATCTTACAAAGTTTAACTAGAAATAAAAAATTTTGTTGTTAACTCACCAAATAAAATTAGTTTTTTTATATTAAAGCTGCTGCTTACATTATTACAAAAAATTAAAAAATGCCCTATTCTAATAAATGTTTCTCTGAAATAAATTTTGATAAAATTTCTTAACAAAAACAATTGAATTTGTAAACAAAAATTGAATAGCTACAATTCAGCATAAATGTCGTAAATACCAACTTAAAAATTTTTATTTTTGACATAATATTGTCAAAAATAAAATTTTGTTTAAAAAATTATTTTTTGTTTAGTAACAAAAAAAAAGAAGATTTATTCACCATTGATAGATGCCTGAAAAAATGTAACAAATACATGGAAAATTCAAAATGTGATATTTTACTGATTGCATATATAAATTACATTTAGTTTTGAATTTCTGACCTAAATTATTATCACTTTTGCTAGTTCAAACCATTTCCAAAAAAGTTCTTTTAAATTAATTACTTTCATTACATAAAATTTTAATATTACCAAAATCCATAATTATGGTCTTTGTCTATTACATGCTCTGCCAAAGCACAAGATGGTTTCTTAATTCTACAATCACTCTTGTGAGAAATAATGCGATTTGAGAGATTTCTTCCAGTCTCACCAATATACTCAGCTTCACACTGAGTACAAACAATGCTGTATACTACATTTGTTTGATCTAATTTGTCTATAGGATATTTAGTTTTGGAATATAATGATGAAATGGTTTTGATGTTCTTTGTTGCTATTTTTATATTGTCAATAACCTTTAGTGTTTGTATTAATTTAGGAGTTAATCATGGTATAAAAGGTAGTGAATGATAATAAATGTGACAGATTTATGTATTTGGATAGAAAATACATATATTATTTTTTTTCAGCCCAGAATTTCCTGGGGGCTGCACAATCTGCAAACTATTTGCCAAGTTAATCCAAAGCCTAATTAAAAAACATATTTCAAAGGTAAGGTTTTGTTGACTTTTGTATGTTGTTTAATTATTATTGTTTAACCGACATATTTTTTAAACTATCGTGAACAGAGCCAAGTGGCATGAATACTTAATTTAGTGAAACTACGTAAGCTTAAGTACATCGGGCACTTGATGCGGAACGAAAAAAAAATTCGAATTATTTAACTCGTTACGCAGGGTAAAGTATTTGGCAGAAGAGGACCGGGACGCCGTCGTATCTCGTGGTTAAATAATCTCTGACTCTTTTAAAAATAGACTTTATTGCAAGTCACAACATATTTTCCATATTGTAAATTATTAGTGTGAAAAGTGAGAAACTAAATGTTTAATGTGCCTTTTTTGTTTTTTAGGACACTGTCGAACACGAGGTAGATAAGTTGTGCAACAAATTACCCTTCAATGCAATACGCAATTTTTGTAAAAAACATTTGGCACCAGAAATTGGCACGTTATATGATAAACTGATCAATTCTAGTACCCAAAAAGCATGCCAGTTCATCGGCTACTGTTAATTGAGTTCACTTATTTTTAATTTTTACTTTATAGCTGAAACCATTGATGAGAACTTCATATTTTACATATCTTATTAAATCAATATTACTAAGGATTTAAATTATAACATAATATTAAACTTATTTTATGGTACGTTTTGTTAATAAATACTTAATAAAAAAACTCTAAAATTGTTTCTTCGTTTTCTTTAAGCTATCTTCTGGTGACACTTGAACAATACCACAAAAATCAATACAAATTTACATTTAATAACACCTTATGTAAACATAGATGTATAATCGACTATGTTACAACCAACAGAAACATACATTCATTTAAAAATAATGGTCGTAAGATATCTCAACATAGCAAATGTAGGTAGCCACCATAACGTGAGAGTAAAACGTGCTATGCAGACGAAGCAATAGTACTCCCTCAGAGTGAAAATTATTTACAACATATATCGCACCAATTGAATATAACGGCCAAAAAATTTAACATGTTCATTTCCCAAAAAAAGTTAAAAATACATGGTTATAACAGAAATTTCAAGATGTAAATTGGAGCTGGAAGGTCAGATAATAGAACAAGTGATGAAGTTAGACTATCTAGGCATCATTAATATATTGTAATTTAAGAAGTTTCAACACAGTGTTCCTTCAATATAAAATAATTTCAATTTAGTGTTATTTGGGGATCGGATGGAAGTTGAGAATATCTTCCTGAATTAGCTGGGCAAATTATCTCCTGTGATATAACCCAATAAAGAAAGACGAAGAAGAAGAAATAACAGTAAATATTTAATTAGCATTCTCATAGGACATTTTATCTAACACAACTAATTCAGTTAAGTTAAAATTTAATTTATACTTGCTTCAACTTAAAAAAATACCAGACCATACGTTTAATATATAGATAACCTAAAATAAGTACAGATAAGTATATAAAACACTTTAAAAGATAAAACGATCTCTAAAATATATTTTTGTCTTCGTTTATCTTATAATCAGTATTTCAAAACTTTTTTGGGTTTTTTTAGTACTAGCGTAAATCTCCGTACCTAATTTTGGCAATTATTGTTATAAATTTGCAATAAAGAGTTTTTCTTTTTGAATATACTATTTTCAAAAATGAAGCTTTTATCTGTTATATCCATTTTTTGCTTTGCGGGTAAGTAAAGTTTTCATTTTATATGTAACAATTGGAAGGACAAATTTGAATGAAAAGAATCGTGTATATGTGAATAATTTTTAGCATTTTACTGCAGCAAGTAGTTTGCAAACCATTTAGAGGGAGCTTTGAAAGGTAATACGAGAAACAATATAGCCAATCTTAAGATAATATGAGTCTTGAGCTTATTAGAATATAAATATTTACATCATGAATGTGTTGCTTGTGTGAGTCCATTTTAAATAGGTAAAGAAATAATAAATACGACTTACTCACAATCAATTTAATTTAACCATCCGGACGACCGGTTTCGCTTTCTACAAAATGCAAAGCATCTTCAGTTAAGTTTAACTTTGTATCGAGACTGAAGATGCTTTGCATATTGTAGAAAGCGAAACCGGTCGTCTGAATAGTTAAATTAAATTGATTGTGAGTAAGTCGTATTTAATATTTCTTTACCTATATAAATATTTACGTTACTCTAGTAAATCATATTTACCATAATTTTTATTTTCCTTTTTTATTATATTTCTATAAAATTCCGCAATCTTTTTAATGACTTCATTATGTTTATGTAATTACTAAAGAGATGCAGATTTAAGGTATTTAGTTTGTCAAACATATGCTACAAATATGGTGGTTATACTAAAAGGTATACTACTGGAAAGTATCTTGACACGTAACATGTGGTGCTATATTGTTCACGTATATATTGTTTCCAACTTAAATTTGTCGACTGTGTTATTTGTTTGTCTATATTTTGTAACTTTTTTAGCTTATTTGGAGTATTTTCTCGGTTTTTCTTCATTAAAGACACTTACTCGTTTTAAATAACATGTATATCCTTATTGTACTGACAGTTATTTGAAATATTTTGGTCGAACCATTTTTTCAGATTCTGTCAAAGTCAAGAAATACAAATGAAGAAATTCCATCTCGTCTTATTTTCCATACATTATGCCCTAAAGAATAAATTTAAAAAAGAAAGAGTGGTTAATTATAGCTTCTGAAGATATATTTTACAGTTGTTATAAATGATATTTTTTCTTTCCAACGCAGTGTTTTACTTGGATATAGTGGTCTCATTGCCTGTTTAGGTTAATATCAAGATATGTATAGGTGTCCAAATTGACAATTGCCTGATTTAACCAAAAGCTGTGAAATGATCAAGTGCTAGAATATTTCAGCGTAGAACATACTACTCTCTTTCTTTGTTAGATACTTTTACTGAATATTTTGTAAATACCTGTAAATTTCTAGACTAATTTCTAGAATAATTTCTAAGACCTGAGGCAAATAGACTCAGATATGTGATACGCAGTAGCGACAATCGCCTTATAAACAATGTGTTCTGAGAAGAAGGTCTGTAGGGCGGCCTAGAAAAAGGTGGATAGATGCAATCAAAAAAGATCTAGATAAAATGGGAGTGCGACAATGGGAATTACTTGCACAGTATAGACAAACATTGAAGGCAATAGTAAACGCGGCAAAAACTCACAAAGAGTTGTAGCGCCATTGATGATGATGATGTAAATTTCTCATCAGTCTAGCTACCTTAATTCTGCATTTTAGAGTACTAAGTAGAGGAACTCGAAGTAACACTCTACTGCATGTTAACATATATTTAAAATAGATAATAAAAATTTTGATCTAAATATTATATAACGAACATCCCCTTTCTTAGTTTTTATTTATTATGTTTTCTTTTAGGAATAGCGTTTGCTGCAATTTCCCTTTCCAACGAAGATGGGTAGGTAAATTTTTCTTAAATATTAAGTAAGATTATCATCGTCATTACAAAGCTTCCGACGTCCACTGCTGAACAATAGTCTCTCACATGCTTTTTCATTTAGTCCTATTTATTTCATCATCGCCATCTGAATCAACTATAGCCACTTTTCATGTCATCGATTATTTTGTGGTTGTGGAAACATTATTCTCTTTCCGCCACTTAAGGTTTACTTACTGTTGGTCTTGTCAATATTAGGGTTTCTGCATCATAGGCTAATACTGGTAGAATGCACCAATTTAATACTGTTCTTTTCGGGTGCATTACTAATTGTTATTACAAGCAACTATCCTCTGTATAACACGAATTGTGTTGACTTTTTGACTACACCCTAAATAGTACCAGAAGTGATAGATGAAAATATGATACGTCGTAGTGTCTATTTGTCAAAAGTATAGTTAAATAGAAGACGTGATGGCTACCCGACGAAAAGATGAATTTACAGTTGACAGACGAGAAAGACATGACAGGCATGACAGTTAAAAGCTGCCACATTGTGACGTCAGCGATAAACATCAAATCATCTTTTTTAGTCTCTGTGAGAATAGGATGTAGAGAATTTTAGATAAAGCAAATTGACAACCACTTCTTTTAGACCATGCTATAAATTTCCTGAGTTGTTCTTGTTCCTCTGCTATATTCTCCACCTTTTTTGTTTTATATTTGTATTTTCCTTCTATTTGTCATTCATTCTGATCTCATGGCTTAAATACTTGTAGGACTCAACTGGCTCGATATCTATCTCGTAAGTAAAATGATTAATTTCTACAATATTGCTAGTATTCTTGTTTTTTGGTTACTACATTGTTTAAATTTCTTAGAATAAGACTACTAGGTATTATGGATTTTAAGATTATCTCTAATGATAACTGAAACCCACAAAGATGCATGCAAAGGTTACTTATTTATTAAAATTACTGCAGCTTTTAAGGCTTGCTTCGAATGACATCTTTCCTGTCCTGCTGTATGGAGTGGAAGCGTGGACTCTAACTCAGGCTATGCTTAAACGCTTGACAGCCTTTGAGATATGGGTATACAGACGACTACTGAAAATAAGCTGGGTCGAGAGAGTTAGAAACGAGGAGGTCCTTAGATGGCTGAGCCAAACAACACAACTGGTCAATATAATAAAGAAACGCAAGCTGGAATACTTCGGTCACATTATGAGACACCCTGAAAAATATGATCTTTTACATCTGATCATTCAGGGAAAGATCCAAGGTAATCGTGGTCCTGGTAGACGAAGAACATCATGGCTAAAAAATCTAAGGCAATGGTATGGAAAACCAACTAAATCGTTGTTTAGAGCTGCTGTCAATAAAGTCACGATAGCGAATATGGTAGCCAACATGATATCCAACCATCGATAACCGTCATGGAACTAGAAGAAGAATATATTTTACACATTTTTAAAATTATTCGTCGCTGGTTTTTATATCGCTTTGGAACTATATCTCACGCTATAGCAACCTTTGTAAGAATCATTTTTTAACACATCTATCTTTATGTCTCTCTATTTTTCTATTTATTTGTTTGGTGTATTTGTAATTGTAGTTTGAGTTTTTTTGATATTATATATACATTTAAATGATTTTGTGTTTTTTGACCATTTTAGCTGTTTTTTAATTTTATATTAATAATAAAACTATTTACTTTGTATTGCAGTCTAGGAAGTATATCGGATTGCCTATTTTGTACAGCAGTTGGAAATCAAGTTAGCTTGCTGCAGAAGCATAATCTCTCAATTGTAAGTAGTCAATATTGCATGATAATTTAAGTCATTACCACTATTTTTTAATAATAAAGTGTAGCTTTCGGTTTTAATAAAAAACTATATTATCGAAGAAATTTACGATCTGAACCGCCATGAACTTTAATTGAATTGAAACTATTCATTATTTTCAATTTATATGTGATTAGCCGTCTCTAGAGTAAGACGAAAATTTATTACAATATCTAAAACTACCGGACACTTCCTCTTAACCTTCAGTCGAGGAAACAAAGCCCTAAAATCGTCTAAACCTCCAACTTTTTTAAAGTAAGACGGATTGTTATAAACATTTTTGCATTCGATTCGGGAGAGCTTGAGCAAAATTCTAGAACATTTGGCATAAGGGACAAATGAAAATTGCATAGCTGTAGGCGAAAAATGCATTTTTTTAGGTGCATTTCAAAAAATAAAAATTCACAACTCGAAATGAATCAGGTCTTTTTGCTTGATTAAGCTCGAATTTGAAAAAGAGTAACTGAAGATGTCGCATATCAATGGGTCAAAGGTTTTATTTTCACCAATGATTAAAAAAATGAAAAAATCCATCAAATAAACGTTTAATAGGAATAACCAGCCTAAATATTTCACATAAAGCAGATTAAAAACAAAGTGGTGGAATTAATCTAAAGAGTTTTTTTACCAATATGATCCATTTTCTTATGCACACCACAAATTAATAAATATTGGTAATGGAATAAGTGGAAGCAAGGAAGAAGATTGTAACAATGCGTTTAAAATAAACATTACTATATATACTATATTTTCATTTATAAAAAAAAGAAATTTTTGGAAAGTATTTCAAAGACTTTAAATTATCCATAGCAATACTTGTAAAAACTCGTGCATTTTTAAATTTTAAAATTACCGTTGATAAAGATACAGTGGAAGTTGATCCATACTGTTATATAGAAATATGTTCTATTAAAAAACAGTGACGAAGGAATGCAGAATTACTCAAAGTGAGAATTATCACCTTTTCCACATGCGTTTAAAACAAGTTATGTGATTGATGGAGGTTTCTTGCTCCATAAAATTAAGTGGACACTGGGTCAGATTTATTTCTTAATTAAAATGAATTATATTAAATACATATAAAATCATTATGGTTACCACGGTACTGTAGTCTTTAATAATTATAAAAATATAACCATCAAAGAGTCGTTCTGAAGCTATTATTGTTGTTATATTGTTCTGTACATAATAAGCTCATAGAATATCTCAATGCTTACCAACTCACGAAAAGGAAGAATACAGAGTGTTATGTAAACTTGAATTGGAAAAATCTACTAAAATTGAACAAAACATAAGCAAAGAGGACTAAAGGCTATAAGAACTTTAAAAAAAATGACGACTCCATAATCAGCCTACCAACAGACAAGGGGAATGCAACTGTGATAATGGATAAAATTCAATACGAAAATAAAATTAAAGATCTATTAATAAACGGACCTTATACAAAATTAACAAAAGATCCAACAAAGCCTTTGGAAAACAAAATATATAGAACTTTATTCAAGTTTAAAGATGTTTTAACAAGTTATCAGAGAGGATTAGTTACACCTCATTACAGTAAGACTCCTCATTTTTATGGAGTACCGAAAATTCATAAAACGAATATACCACTTAGACCCATTTGTAGTACCATGAATTCTCCTTGTAGTGAACTATCAAAATTTTTATTAAATATTTTAAAACCATTTACAAATAAAAATGACACATTCATAAAAAATACACAACATTTTTTAAATAAATTATCAAATATTGAATTTAATTCAAATAATACTTTGGTAAGTTTTGACATAAATAGTTTATTTACGAATGTGCCATTAAATAAGACTTTAAGTATAGTCAAGACAAAATTAGAGAGTGATGATTCATGGGTAACTAGAACAAGACTAAACATATCGGCTATAATGGAGTTATTAACATTATGTACTGATAATACATATTTTCAACTAAATAATGAATTCTATAAACAAAATTTTGGTCTAGCAATGGGCTCTAGTTTATCTCCATTCTTAGCCGATATATTTATGGAAGATTTTGAAACAAATATCATTTCTAAACAAAATTTCAAACCCACAGTATGGTGGAGGTATGTAGATGATGTATTCTCAATATGGCCTCATGGATCAGAGTTGTTGGACACATTCCTAAATGATATAAACGATAAAGAAGAGACAATAACATTTACCATGGAAAAGGAATATAATAACACGCTTCCTTTCTTGGATGTTTTAATCTCTAAGAACGATACTGGATATGAGACTCAGGTGTATAGAAAATCAACACACACCAATAGATATTTAAATTTCAAATCAAATCCCAATATTAATGTAAAAAAGGGAATAATTAAATCCTTATACGATAGAGCCAAAATTACTTGTTCTAACGAAAATTCGTACTTGGAGGAGAAACATTTGTTAACATCTGTTTTATTAAAAAATGATTATCCTTTATCGTTTATAAATAAGGAATTTTCAACAATCGATCGAATAAAACAGAACAACTTAGAACGAGATCCTACAGCATACACAAGGAATTATATGAGGAAAATAACAATACCGTACATAAAAGGATTATCAGAAAAACTTAAAAGGATAGGAAATAAATTCAACATTTCAACAACATTCAAAACAACAAACACGTTGAGATCTATTTTGTCCAAAACCAAACCTAACAATGAACAAGAAAGGACAAAGAATTGCATTTATAAAATACCTTGTGAATGCGATCAGTTTTATTTAGGTGAATCATCAAGGCCATTAAATGTTAGAATAAGTGAACATCAATCTTATATTAAAAATAGAGAATTTGATAGATCTCAAATATGTAAACACGCATTGGATAATGAACATAGGGTTCAATGGAATAATTCAAATGTAGTCCTAAAAGAAACAGATGGTAAAAAAAGAAAAATCAAAGAAGCGGCTCTAATTATACTAAATGAGGCCAATTGTGTCGCAAATTCCTCGGCAGAATGTAGTAGGATCTAGTTACCAATATTGAAAGAGGAAGTTGTTAATTAGAAATTACCAGTATTAGTAAGTCAGTAACATATAGAGGATACATCATTTATGTTTTTTAAATAACGTAACATATAAAATCAGAATTTTTATGTTTGTTGAAGGTAAACTAAATTCACGAACAAATACTTACAATGTCGGGATAGTATTATGAGGTTTTTTTCCTGGTTTTTCCCCATAATTTACTATGGAATCACTAACAGGAGAATTTTACTGTCATCATGTCATGTGTTTGTCTTTTTAAAGACGAATTACATGCTATGATTTTTTTCTGACGGATATTCTCAAGTTAAAGTTGATTTCATGTAATCGAATGAACTATCTTATAAGTAAAGTCGTCCCAGGAGCGCAACTCAACAATATTGGCAATATCATTTTAAAGTCGTCTACTTTAAAATGCATAATGTATGTCTGAATTGTCAATATAAATGAGTCAGATAAAATTAAATTATTAGAAGAATTTTTCACTATGTAACAAAAAACCAAATTTGTTTAATTTACTGTTTGTATTTTGAGAACGATTTCCGAATTGGAAATTGAAACGTCAATAAACGTATTTTTATCTTTAATTAAGGCTTAGTCTCAGTAAAATAGTAAATAATTCATCAAAGAGTTTGAAAGAAATCGACGAGCATGCAACCTAGCCTCAGCCAATGTAATATTTATTGACAGCATGCCGTAGAAGATATCCCAAGAAAAATGTTGATTAAATAAAATTAATCAAAGTACCATAATTAAAATGCTACAGAAGAAATTTAATAATGTATGTCTTTATTGAGTGTAAAGCTATTACAATAAAACGACTATAACCACAGATATAGTCGTATTGTTTACTGCTTTTACTTCACCAAGTATCGAAGTTTGTTTGAACAAACTACCACGGCAAAATAAGTCACAAGCGCAGCATTGTTCAATAACTTTAAAACACTTTTCATAGGTTCAAGACATCTTTTATTAATGTTTATTCTTTTTAGGAAGAAATAAGAGACGTTGTATTCGAAGAATGCAACTTGCCCACGGATTGGATTTTTTTCGTTAGCTGCGAATCCTACATAGGCGAGATCATAAACGGAGTATTTAATTCATCGGATATAGAAGTACACGAAGCATGCAAGAATATTAAATACTGTTGGTAAATAATATAATGAAATGTTAAAAAGAATTAAATATATATTTAATGGTGGTTTATTTCATTTCATTTTAAAAAGTACAGCCTATGATTGTTAAAAGTGTAACTGTTACCTTAATTCTTCTGCTTTAATCAATTCCTGCTCGAATATCCATTTTTCTAAATGTTGTTTTTTCTGACTTTTTTTTTTAAACTTGCAAATACCAATATGATTATAAAGTACCATTAATTGTAGCATTAGCTTAAACTAACTAATAAGGTTTTTAAATTGGTAATTATAGCTCGTGGACGTATGGTAACACAGAGTAAAATGAAGTAATAATAAGGTATTTTTAAATATTTATTTTAATTTATTTCGTCCTTCTCCTCTTCCTCTTTATAAGCAATTCTGCCTTTTCATTGATAGTACCTCTATGGATGGTTGTCCCCCATCTTTTGCGCGGTCGTTCGATACTTCTTTTGCCAATTGGTGACTTATCTGCTTATTTAGCAAATCTGTTCTTTTTTTTTTATTTATGTCCATTCATTTCTACACTGTATGTTACATTTTACTACTGTTACATACTAGAAAACAATCCGCCCGTTTCAAGACCTTCCTAAAAGATGGGGGGATAGTTGGAAATCTACCTCCCAGGAAATTAACCAGAGGCAGCTTCAGAATTTAACAGATCGTAAAATCTCCAAGAAGTCGAAGAAGAAGACGTTACATTTTCTTCCAATGTCTTTACTTTTCTTTAGATCTCTCAGCGTATTTCCTGTAAATCTTCTTAGTACCCTTATATCTGCCGTTTCCAGTAACCTTGCGTTGTAGCTCTGTCGGAACTTGTTTCTCAGGCATATGTCATTATTGGTATTACACTGGCTTTATAAATTCTTAACTTTATCTTAATGTTAATGTGTCTATTTTGCCATATAGTGTTATTAAGGCATCATGCCAGTCTATTTGCTTTTTGTACCTGATCTCTCACTTCTTTGTCCAGGTCTCCATAGCTGGACAGTTTAATTTCCAGGTATTTTATTTAAAATATTTGTTTATTACTGATTCAATTAATTTCTCTTTTACATCTAATTGTTCTTTGTTGTTTACTATTGTTTTAGTTTTTTGAGTTGAGATTGTCATATTAAATTCTTTTGCTCTTATCTCTGGACTAGTCTTTGCAAACTATCTTCATCCTGTGCTACCAATATTGCTTCGTCTGCGTAACAAAGCATTTTTATTTCTTTATCTCCGTTTTGTATTCTCTTCGTTTGTTAAAGTTTTTAATGATTTCATCCATAACTAAATTGATAGCAAGGTGTTGGATTTTAACAACAATAAAGAAGTTTCCATGGTGAGAACGCTAGGAATAATTAAGGCAACTTTTCACGATAAAACCTTTATTTTCACAAAGATAACTTACACTAAACTGATTGGATTTTTAAAGGAAAGAGTCACTTATATTTTTATGTAACTTAGTTTGTATTTTTCTACTATCAAGACTGACCAGAAGTCATCCTTTCTGCCCGATATTTTATAACGAACTTTTTGTTTTTTCTAACAACGCGCACCCGTTGGAATCTAAAATTAATCACATTATATCACATAAATTATAAAATATGTTAAAATATGTTGTGTTGAGAATTTATTTGCTCAACACAAGGGGCTCAATGGATCTCCTTTTCTTATTCCGCTGCCTACTTCTATAGATTTTGTAGGTTATCTATCTACTCGGTAGATATTTTCGTTAGTTTTTATAATATTCAGAAAAACTTCTCAAATATACAGAAGATGAATAGCACATTTGAGTCTTACTCTGTTAAACACTGTTTTTAGGTCCATGGGGTACACAAAAATGATAGTCTATTATTACTCTAGTGATTTCTCACTAATTTGCTTTATATCGAATATTGTATCTGTAAAAATCATGTTACATTTCGTCTGAAAAGCTTTAATCTTAATTTATTTAAGAGCTTAAAAAACATTTTACCATTTACTGCTTTCTTCTTTAGGTAAGCAATTTTGCTTGTTTATAGCCGGGTTGTTGCCTTCTCTATGAAAGTCTGTTATTACATCTCTTGTGCGGTCGGTTGATGCTTTTTCTATTACTTGGTGATTTGTTCCTTGCTATTTTAACGACTCTTTTATCCGCAATTCTGCTGATTGTTTCATGTTTTTATTTATTATATATTTAGTATATACTATGATTATATTTAGTATATACCCGTTTATACTGTGTGCATTACATTTTGTGCTGATCTCGTCAATCCTAATTTAAAAAAATAAGCACAATGAAACAAACAAAACACCAACAGAAACTTGGAAACTCAAAATTTTATTACAAAATGAACAGTGTAACTTTATCTTAATATTTTAGGCTCTTGTGAAATAATCAAAACCAACATGTACTAAAAAATGCATAAATAAATCATCTAGAAAAATAATTACACAATTATTTATTTTAAAAGAACCTACTAACGCTGGTCTTAGAACTCAACCATGAAGTTTGTATACTATTTTGGACACTATCATTACAGAGTTTGGATCTTTTTCTTACACATCATTTAAATTTTTCTTGCTAGTGCATGTGTTTCTTTTCTTATTCTCTTGTAATCTTTGTACACCTGTTGCATCTTATTTGACATGTAATCAGATAAGTTTTTTTCTTTTCCTTGCCTTTTTACATCATCTCTGTATAAACCACAGACATTTTTACGTTAGAAGAGACTTGCTTTCTTTATTTTTCTTTCGGTCAGAGCGTCATCAGTTAACTCTAAGATATTTGCTTTAGTTTTTGTCAAGCTTGCTTTTACTTCATCGTTTTGAATGATTTTATGTTTCTAAATTTTTCTGTTATTCTTGTTTGGTACAAATACCTTGTGTCTTCCTGTAGATTTTCAACATTTAGGTTTGTGGAGTGTTAGGCGCCGGGGTCGCTGAAGTAACGGTCGCCATGTTGATCAATGTTTTCCCATTTCGATGGCTTCATGGATAATTCTTGATTTAAAGAAGCAAATAGATGACTCTTTTGTGACATGTCTGAACATGATGTTGGGCTAGGGCTAAAGTAGTGTATGGATGTTTTACAGAATCTGATATAGAATGTACGTAAATACGGTTGCAGATTCGTCGGCTTGTTTATCATGCGTATGTTCGTGGGTAACTAAAACAAGGTGTCTTGTAGACAACATGGTCTTCATGAGGGATTTAGTCTTTTGTAGATCTGATGGGAATGGACAACTTGGAGTAAGTAGCGAAGATGGTTTTGATGTTTAAAGTGTTCACAGTTCTGCTGGTTTTATTAGCGATATATTTGATTAACGCTAAAATAATTTTGGTTTTATCAGGCGACAAAGTTTATTTTTGGCAATTTTTCGGATAAAGCGTTGTTAAGATGTTTTTGAATGCTTCTATTGATTTGAGTTTAGCGCCAGGTATACTGTAAGAACGTTGGCCTTATTAAATTGGGTTCAAGTAATCTGTGGTGAAAAAACCGAACTGTCTAGTGAATTTAGTAATTATTTTTTTGCGAAGTTAGTTATTTTTTGACAGACTAAAAGTGGGTGGAAATTACTATATAACCAAGAACACGTACTTATAGCCAATATTAATTGTAAACAAACTAAATAATTAATAAAATAGATATTCGCGAATTACAGATAAACAATATTTATTTATCTGCACCATACAATATATAGTTATGTTAATTTATCACAAATTAAATATATTTTATATCTATATATATATATATATATATATATATATACATATATATATATATATATATATATATATATATATATTATATATATATATATATATATATATATATATATTACCCAAAATTTGATGGGTTTAGTACGCACTTTTACTACTATTTAGAATAATTCTTCTTTTTTCAAAAAAAGAAGTCTGCAATAGTAGTATAGTTGAGCTATTATTACTGAGAAGTAGGAATTGTTGTGTTGTAGGTTTCGGACAATGAATCTGTCAAAATATGCCCGAGCTAAGCAAATGGAGTTTAATAGCTGAATTAATTTAAGGGGGTAATGATGTGAATGGGAATTAAGATAACAGTTTGTATGGGTGGGTTTTGGGTACAAGAAATAGGCAAAACTATAAAATTGGTGTTTCTAAATAAAACATCAAGGAATGGCAAAGACTTTTTAAACTCATCTTACATCGTAAATTAAATATTGGGATGTATTTTATTTAGGTGGAACAGAAAGATATCTAACGTGTCTTTATTAATTGGGCCAAATGACAAAGGCGTCATCAACGTACCGTAACCAGCAGCTGCGTTTAAGATTTGATGTGGACAGGGCTGCTGTTTCGAAATATTCTATGTAGATATCAGTTTTTACTGGAGAGAAAGGAAATCCCATTGGGGCACCTTTGATTTGACGATAAAAATAATTTTGGAATAAAAAATATGTATTAGTGTTTTAAAGTGTTTTATAAGAGATAATATCTCCTCGGGAGTCCAAAATAAAAATAGTTTTATCAATAGGGATGTTGGTAAATAAAGAAATAATTTTAAAGCTAGCCATTAGATCTGAGGTTGAAATAGAAATGTGGAAAATCAATCAAATAAACAGTATTTTTTACAAAAGACGAGGCGATTTCGGCTATGGTTGTAAGAATAAGGCAATATGTTTCGCCTTTTTGTTAAATTTTGTTGTAAGTGGGGGAGTTGTATGCACTGAGGATGAGTTTTTAGGTTTTGTTGTCAGAAATGTGAAAGTAGAGTTGTCAGAAACAATATTGGATGAGTATTGTGATAGTGGATGTCACGCTAGGTTTTAAAAAGTCAGAAATTTGTTGTGTTGTAAGTTGCGTCTGGTAAAATTAATTAAATTTCGAATAATAATAATATTTCGATCGACTCAATACTGTATCTGATAAATTCGGAAGGACACACTCACATTAGGCCCGTGATTAAATTTAGGACTATTATATATGCAATGTTCAATCACGGTATTACACAAGAACTTCTGGGATTGGAACGAGAAATCCTGCGTAGAGTAAGCTACAAATGAGCCGATTACCCCTTCGCCCTCATACAATAACATCTTGCCAAATACTGAGAGGCTCTTCTCTCTGAGTAGGAGTTATACAATTAGCATCGAAGGCCAAAACTTTAGAGCCCAAAATATCATCAAAAAAAATGCTCATTATTCGGTAATGAATTTATCAGATTTCTCAAACAGAAAACTTCCCTTTCTCACTAGCAAACTGGTGTCTTTAGTTGGCAACGAGCTTCCTGATGAATACATGAATATTCTGAAGGAAACTTTACTTTTTACTGCAGAAATAGCTCACTTAGAACTCTGCTACGGATAGGGAGCGACTAAATTTCTGTAATCTTACGATCGCATTGCACAAATAATGTGTATGTGTGTGTAATTATTTTGTCTTTAGTGAAAACAGAGCCACAGCTCCGCGACCTACATTTTATATTACATTTAATAATTGTAAATTTCACACATTTACTTAAGTTAAGTTAAGTTAAGTTAAGTTAAGTTAAGTTAAGTTAAGTTAATTAAGTTATTTAGTTTACTAATAATTTTCAAAAAGGACCGTTTTAGCATAAACTCTCACCTCTGATCAACTTGGGCAGCGATCTGTTTCACAGGAACAACATTCAATGACGTAAACCACCAAAGAGACATAACCCAGGGACCCAGAGCCGACAACCAATAAAACAATTCACGTCCTTAAAAGGCGTCACACCTAAAATATGACAACAAAACCAACCAAGAAAGAAAAAAAAACCAAAATGAAGAGAAGAACACGACAATTATGGAATTAATCAAAGAAACGTTAGGTCGCTAAATATTTTGAAAATAATCATTGAATCACTTAATGCCTACTTATTTATTAAGCATGAACAAGATTGTATTGTATTCTAATAAAAATTTAAAATAATTTTGAAGATAACAGTAACTAATCAATAACATTATTTATGTTAAGCACGTGTTTCTAAGACACACTTTTCCTCTCATTAAATTAAATTCAAAGTGCAAAAAGCAATTATTGCACACGTTCTGATATTATAAACACGTCGAGTGCAACAAATTTTTTTTGGATTAGTCACAAACACTTTTTTTATTAACGAGCACAAAAAAGCAAAACCGTCTTCTTGAAGAGCCAGTAAAAGAAAAAAATATATTATTTTTGTTTCCAGTTGACCTGTTACCACTAGTTTGTCGTCATTGACATAGATACAATTGACACAATAATTAAAATTTCTTCTTAAAATAATTCTGACAAATATTTCATTATTCTGTGCAGCTCTTAAGAAGGGTTAAGTATAAGGACCTGTCCAGAATCTAATGTTTTTGAACCATGACCATCTTCTTCTATCTGGACGGCTGCTTCCTTTAATTTCCCTTCTCACCAACAATCTCAACAGCTCATAATATTTTCCCCGTTATACTCATTTTAGTTAACTGGTCTTGAGTTTATTGATGATATTAAAAAGTTCGCTGTCAAGAAAGGTTTTGAACCAGTGTGTTTTACCGGTTCTTACATATGGTGCAGAAACACTGACTCTGACAAAAAGAACCATAGATAAAATAAGAGTTACACAACGCGCTATGGAAAGATCAATATTAGGTATTAACATCAGAGATAAAGTACCAAACCTAGAAATAAGAAGAAGAACAGGAGTCACAGATGCAGTTGAAAAACTAGCCATTTTTAAATGGGCTTGGGCCGGACATGTTGCCCGATTAACGGATGATAGATGGACCAGAAAGATTCTGGAATGGCGACCAAGGCAAGATGAATATCGAAGCAGAGGACCACCACCGACTAGATGGACGGATGATATCAAGCGCATCACCACAAACACTATGCAAGAAGCTCAAGATAGAAATAGGTGGACAATTTGACGGGAGGCCTACGTTCAGCAGTAAACAAATATAGGCTAATTGATGATGATGAGTGACATGGTCTGTCCACGGTATTTTTAAAAGTCTTACATCTTACAACAAACACCTACATCTCGCAAGCCTCCAGCCTCCAAAATACATATTTTTTGTCCCATAAAAAAATAGAATATATATATATATATATATATATATATATATATATATATATATATATATATATATGTTGACAATTTTTTAATATATACCGCATATATGGGTATCAGATACTCAATGATTTTTTGTGAAGAAACAAAAAAAAATTAATATTTTATGATTTCCAGAGACTGTCTTGTCATTATAAGTATTGAATACACAAGAGTAATTGTCAATAATTTTATTTTCTCTCTCTTAATTGTAGTAATCCACAAGAAAAAAATATTAAAAATATTTAAAAATAATTAACAAACATTTTTTAAAAAGCCAGAAACACAATTAAAATATTTTACCTTAATTTAACAACAAAATGGTCTTTCTAACTAACTAAAAACTAACAACTATTTATTATATAATTTATACTCAGTCTTAGCCAGGTATTGCAATTTCACTCATTTTGATGACTACATTTACAACACAGTTTAGCTCTATGCTCCATGCAGTATGCTTTATGGCAAGACTAGCATACATGCTTCGTTTTTCTATATTTTCCTTTGCAGAAATAACACCAAGTTTGCTTTATCAAACTTGCGGGATGTTGTGTTGGAAGGCTTTCAAACAATGCCACACATTGTTTGCTTGAGTGATTTCTATAAGAAAATATAGAGTCTCTCGTATTAGTGGTTCAATTAAAGCCATTCTTAAAGAATTCAGATATGATATTCTATTATTAGATGTAATTTCTTTCCAGTGGGGATTTGAGAGACAAAATAGCACCACTACATTTATACCACTTGCCTCAAGCCTACTAAAAAAATTCTTAGTGTTCATCGTCGGGATCCAAGTAATCTAGCAACATTTATAACTGATTTATGATCTATTTCGCTATCACTTTTATCAGTATCGGGATTGGAGTTTTGTTCTTTGACACAATCCTCCTCAGAAATGGTACAAAAGATATTTTGACCATCATCCTCGTTGTTTTCATTTTCATTTTTTCTGATGAGGCCACTTTTACGTTAAATAGCGAGATTAACCCTCTAAATTGTAGATACTGGGCAAAAAACCCCCCACTGGATGCGTGAGCATCATACACAGTACCCGCAAAAGGTAAATGTATGGGCAACAATTGTAAGGAATTGATTCATCGGAGCCTACTTAATCGAAGGTAATTTAATCAGGGCAACGTACCTTAAGTTTTTAAGGGGGCATCTCGTACCTAATTTACGTAATTTGTTTCCCAGCAGACGTAATCCTAGAGGTTTTGATGAAAGCTTGTTGTTTTAACAGGATGGTGCACCTTCACATTATGCTGTAGATGTTAGAAGGTACCTAGATAAAATATTTTTGAACAGGTCGATTGGTAGACGTGGACCTATTAAATGGCTAGTGAGGTCACCAGATTTTAATCCTTTGGATTATTTTATGTGGTACCATCTAAAGATTGTTGTGTATCAAACAAAACCAGCAAATATTCAAGAATTACAACAGAGACCTCGGACAGCAATAAACAATATTTCTCAAGACACAATAAACAAGGTTCGACAAGAATTTGTAAACTATTATATTTTTGTCCACCCTGTACCAATTTAAATCAACATGGGACATACTTTTGGAATCAGCTCCGCTAGAGTTATCAGAAAGTTAAGATAAAATGGGGGTGTTCTATTAAAAAAAAAATGACGGTGACGTCATTATTCGAAAGCAATTCACTCTGTATATTAGAAATTATTTTAAAATACGGTAAATTAAAATCAAAAATCGACGTGTTTCAGGATTATTTCTTTAAATTCTCTGTTTATCTAAAAAACAATTTGTTCCATACTTTACGGACACAGTGTATTTAAACTATTTAAAATGTATTTTAGGAATATTTTGTTTTGTAAATCGCCCTGATAATTATTTTTAAATGACATTAGTGATAATCAGTTTTTACTTTAAATATAATTTAAATTTTTACAAACAAAACCCTTATCAAGTCAGTTTAAAGTTTAGATTAAACAATAAAACATTGCCACAACATTATTCACAATTACGTATTATCAGATATCATATCACAGCAATCGACAATTTATTACATTGTACAAAAACATCTATACCCTTCAATGTTAATTTTAATTAAACAAAATAAAATTATTACAATAAATCACAACATAACTTCTATTATATCTAGATTTACTTCTACTGAACCTCTAAAAAATCAAACCTCTTTAAACCCCCTCCCTAACCTTCTAACTTGATAACAAACGGTAGGAAAACGCCCTAAGGATAGATTGAAAATACGATTTGTGGACCAGGTACAAAAGAATGTAAAATAATTTAAAACCAGAATTTAAAAAAGGCAGTTACAAATAAAATAACTAAAACTAAAACTGATGAAATGAAAATGCATTAGATATAGAGGTGACAAATATACGAATAAATAGCGCGATTCGAAACGCCCATACAAAATATAAGGAAAAAGGAAAAAAACAAGATGGATAAACTCACTCAAGCTACTAAAGATCTTATAAACAAAAGAAGACAATTGAAAGACAAATACACAGATAATTTTGTAACATTAAGACAGTTAAACAAAGATATTACAAAATCCATTCGAAAAGATGTCAGAAATTACAACACTGAATACATAACTCAAGCCATTAATAAAAATAAAAGTTTAAAGTTTCTGCGCCGACAAATGACTGAAGGATCAAAAAATATTTGTAAACTTGTAAATAAAAAAGGAGAAACTACAACAAATAAGGAAGATATTTTAAAAATTGCTCAAGCTTTTTACTCAGAATTGTATAAGCGAGAAAAACCTCCAGCTCCTGATCAAAATCAAATACCAGAAGTTCACAATGTAGGCTCAGAAGATATCCCAGATATCACAACAGAGGAAATGAAATCAGCTCTCTCGGAGATAAAAAACAATAAATCACCTGAAGAAGATGGGATAGTCATTAAACAAATTAAAGAAGGAGGAGGAACGTTACTAAATGTGTTGAAAAATATGTTCAATGCTTGTTTGACAAGAGGCATAACCCCCTCCCATAATGCAATAATAACCATCATGCATAAAAAAGGTGACATTTCAGATCTAAAGAACTACAGACCTATTAGTTTGCTCTCCCATACATACAAACTATTCATGAAGATAATAACAAAACGGCTTGTGAACAAACTGGATAGTTACCAACCTTGTGAACAGGCTGGATTCCGTTCCAGATACGGAACAAATGATCATCTACAAGTTATAAAAACGCTAATAGAAAAGTGTACAGAGTATAACAAGCCTATCTTTCTTATATTCGTAGATTGTGAAAAGGCGTTCGATACTATAGATTATCATAAAATGCTTCGAGCATTGGCTGACTGCCGCATTAACCACCAATATATTGCCTTGATTAAAAGTATTTACGAAACTGTTATAGCTTGTGTCCGCCTTCACGAAGATACCAAAAAGTTTCGTTTAGAACGTATAATTAGATAGGGTGATACTATCTCCCCTAAATTGTTTACAGCTGTCCTTGAATATATGTTCAAGCAAATGGAACGAGAGGATAATATGGGAATTGATATAAATGGTGAAGATCTGAATCACCTCAGATTTGCCGATGACATCGTCTTAATATCTGATAGAGTTGATAAAGCTACAGAACTGCTACACGCGGTCTATAAAGTGTCAAAAACAACAATTGGTCTTAAAATTAACACCTCAAAAACAAAATGTATGTGTGTGTGTAAAAAAAATAGCTTACAAATATCTAGGGCATGAGATTCACCTAGGCCGAGATAATCAGACAACTGAAATACAAAAAAGGATAGGTCTCACATGGGCTGCCTTTGGTAGATTGAATAACATTTTCAAGTCTAATATCCCAGTTTGTTAAAAAGAAAGGTTTTTAGCCAGTGCGTTTTACCGGTTCCTACATATGGTGCAGAAACACTGACTCTGACAAAAATAACAATAGATAAAATAAGAGTTACACAACGCGCTATGGAAAGATCAATATTAGGTATTACCATCAGAGATAAAGTACCAAACCTAGAAATAAGAAGAAGACCAGGAATCACAGATGCAGTTGAAAAAATAGCCAGGGCAAAATGGGCTTGGGCCAGACATGTTGCCATATTAACGGATGACAGATGAACCAAAAAGATTCTGGAATGGCTATTAAGGAAAGATGCATATCGAAGCAGAGGACGACCACCGACTAGATGGACGGATGATATCCAGCGCATCATCACAAATTGGATACAAGAAGTTCAAGACAGAAATAGGTAGAAAATTTTACGGGAGGCCTACGTTCAGCAGTGGCCAAATATAGGCTAATTGATGATGATTAATTATTTCATTTTAATTTCTTTAGTGATTTGGTAATTTGTTTATCGTCGGTTTAATTTTACTATTTTTTATTTAAAAAGTAGTTGGCGCTCTCTATTTCTTCCTTTGTCATTATTTACACTCTCTTTCTGTCTATCTATGACATGTGTGCTAACTTTATTTTAGTTATTATTATACTTCATAAAATTATTATTAGATTCATTTATCGTCTACAAATTCTCTTTGGGTAAGTACTTTCATTGTAATAGTTATTCTACAATTCTAACAGCATTTCCGATATTTCAGAAAGCTTCGAGAGAACATTGTTTTTTTTTATATATGCATTAGGACTCTTTAACAGAATTTAACTAACAATCATAGTAACAATCATGTTTCATTTGATGGTTACCATACGCTATTTGTTTAATTGTAACTTTGTAAGATGGCTAGGAAGTTAAAACTGCTCTTGATGTGTTTCTAATGTAAGCTGTTCTTCATATTTTAGTTTTATTGAGAAAAATAATTCAATAACCATTGTATTGGGCATTTGTTTATTGGATTTATTGGAAATATTAACAATATTATTGGACTTTTATTAAACTTTTTAATGAAATCATACTACCACATGTAACTGCAGCTTTACAGAACTACAACCTACAACATTCCATTGGAGAACCTAGCAGCTAGAGCACACAAGTAGCCCATCCAACGAAGCAATAAGTATTACATCAATTGTTAAGCTTTGACAGGGTTAATTATTGTTTTTTTTTTCTTTTAAATAAATATGTTTGGTTAAAATTTGTCTTATTTGCTATCAACTGAGAACTCAGGTTCAATCCCTATTTTAAGACAAGACGAACTTACCGTTGAGATACTGGGCTAGGCAAGGTACAGACGATAAGCTCCCATGGTTGATTAAAGTATTATTTTTACAATATTACTTTAATTCTCTTTGGTAGTCTTATCGTTACAACTTTTTCTATAAAAATTAAAAACTGTTTAATACTAATTATTTAATTAATTGTGGTGCCAATTACGTGATAATTCTTTACTTTTTTAAGAGTGTTACTGTTAACTGTTAACTTTTCTTAAATTTACTTTAGGATATTTTTAAAATCCTTATAAAAATGAGCGCCCAACTATCCAAAAACAGAAAGACTTGCTTTTATGTTTTTTGATAGAACGTTATTATTATAATACTTTAATCAATATTATCACTTACGTAAATCGGTGTGAAGAATATAGAAACTAAGAGGGGAGTATCAATAATAAAAACAAAAACAGTATTCAAGTGCTTAACTTTTTATATATAAAGTTAAACCGGCAATAATTATTTGTGAAATACAATTCTCAAACATGAAGAATACATTGGTTTTGACTCTTTTGTTTTGCGTCGGTAAGTAATAAATATTTTTTATTAAATATTGTATATATATATATATATATTAAACCGGTTTTATAGCGTTCTACGCCTTTCCGTTCCTAATCGCCACTCTTTTCTATTATGGCAGTGTTCATCTCTCAAATTTCGTTCCGACATTGCCTTGGAGATGCCTTTCATCCATGTGGTTACTGGTCTTCCTCGTTTTCGTTTTTCTGTGGGGGTCCATTCTAACACTTTCTTGGGGATTCTTCTTTCCTCCATTCGTCTTACGTGCCCGTACCATACTAGCTGTTGTCTTTCAATGTCATCTATGATTGTTCTTTCTATTTCCATTTGTTGTCTAATGTCGTCGTTTCTTATGTGTTCTAATCTAGATCTTCTTGCTGACCTTCTCCAAAAATCCATCTCAGTGGCTAGTAATTTATCCTTGTATTTCTTAGTTAATTGCCAGACTTCAGCTCCATAAGTTAACACTGGTTTTAATATTGTGTTGTAAATTCGTTTTTTATTTTCTGTTCTTATATTTTTTTGCCACAGTACCGAATTCAGGGCTCCTATCACCTGTCTTCCCTTTACTATTCTGTCTTTAATATTTTCTTCGGTTCGTCCTGTGCTCGTTAGTTTTATTCCCAGATATACATATTCCTTACAGCTTGTAATTGTCTCCTGTTCCAGGTTCAGGTTCTCTGTTTCTTCTCTGCCTACACATAGATATTGTGTTTTTTTGGTGTTTACCTCCAGACCCCATTTTCTGTATTCCTCTATCAGTTTCCTTGTCATATATTCAAGATCTTCTTTGTCCTGTGCAATTACAATTTGGTCATCTGCATAGTGTAGCGTATAGAGTATCGTATCTCCTATCGGTAGTCCCATTCCATTGCACTTCTTCTTCCACTGCCTCAGGGCTTCATCAATATATATATTAAATAATACTGGCGATACACAGCATCCTTGCCTTAGTCCTTTAGTGACGAGGAAACCTTTGGATATTCTATTTCCAATTTTAATTTTAGATGTCGAGTTTCTATATAGTTCTTTCAGCGCCTGTATGATAGATACATTTATGCTGGTTTTTTCTAGTACTTCCCATAGTCTATTAATGGGTACCGTGTCATATGCCTTTGTTAGATCTACCATAAGCAAATGCAACTCTTGGGCTCTTGACAGCCTCTTTTCTATTACTTGGGTTATACAGAAAATGTTGTCTATTGTGGATCTACCTGCTCTAAAGCCGCTTTGTTCCTCTGACTCGTATGGATGGTACTCTTCACATATGAGGTCTTTTAGTATTCTTCCGTATAGTCGACTTAGTGTGCTAGTTACGGTAATACCTCTGTAGTTATTTGGGTCTTGTTTACTACCTTTCTTGTGTATAGATGTTATCCATCCCTCTTTCCATGTCTGTGGTACCGGTTCTCCATTTAGATATCTGTTAAATAATATTGTTATTAATTACTAAATATCGTAGCTGTGTTTATGTATTTCTACTAGTATACTTGCTTTTTGATTTGTTTAGTTTTTCTTTATATCTGTGCTTTAAACGAAACAGCTTGAATTATTTACGAAAACAAATTATTATGTAGATGGAGCTCACAACTCTCAACAGCTGTAAAGAAAAAAATATGTAAACAGGCATCAATCTTATATGCCACAAATAAAATTGCGGTAACTAGAAAAAAAAACAAGAAATAAATGGTTGAAATACTGTTGATGTTGCTATCCTTCAACAATGATTTTGTGAGGCTTCCAAATATAGATCATGAAGGTATACAGCCTTTATAATTCAGAGCACCAAGCCAAAGATGTTACACTAAATGTTTTAGTCTTAGCAGATAAATAACATACATTTTTGTAGAATCAGCAATAATAGCAAATCGTAAAAAAATAATGTGGGTTTAATTAAGTAAAAAATAGCTAAGAATAGCTATTACTTACTTTGAATAATTACAGCTAGAAAATATTAATTGTATTAAAATTAAAACTTATTATTAAAACTTGAATTAAAAAAATTACTCATAAAATAAGATTGCTTAAAAATATAGGTTATAAAGTTAATTTGAATAAACTTAACTTTTATCTTGCCTCTACCTTGCCTTTTAAAAATTATCTAAAGAATTTTTAATTTATATTATCTCTAAAAAAATTATTTATTTATTAAAAGTGGGCACTATTAGCTGCCCACTATTATTTTTGTAATTTCGTATATTTATGTGTGTGTTTGATTAAAATCATGGTAGCCGATTTGCCGAATATATTAAATTAATTTTAAAAACATTAAGAGTTATTTGTATTGGTTAATTAAGGAGAATGTTAATAAATAAACAGCTTACTTTTGTTCGAAAATAGTTATTTTTAACTTATAATAAAAAAGTTTCAAGTGGGAGGCAGAATACCAGAGTTAAAAAACTTTTATATTGTAAAATGCTCTGTTGACTTCTGTTTTCTGTCAGATCCACACGTCGGCGGTGCTTTAAGTAAGGGCAAATATGTACCCTTTCAGTTAAATCTAAAACATGACATTTTGTCACAAGTATCTACTTAAGTTATCACAGGTGATATTGTGTTAAGTAAAAATAGGTTTTAAATAAATGTAATACGTTTTTGTATGTTTTTATTATTTTAATGTTTTTTACCAACATACCAATTTCATTGAAAGTTCTTTATTTCATCGTCAAAATTATTTATTTTTAGGTCTTACCGTCTACGCCAAAACAACTCATAGGCCAGACCATACCACCCGCCATGCTCCCGAGCCTGAAGAGTAAGTAAATAATCATTAATCATAAATGATAAAAATCTTAAAATACTCTACGAATTTGGCAGAGTTTATCAATAAAGATTGAAGACATTAGAAGTCAATTTATATGGTAATTCGACATTCAGTCCTAATTTAGCATAAACAAATTCCAAGATCACAATTCCTTATGGCCGATATCATATCAAACGCTAAAAAGGGCCAGGGCCAGAGCACAAATCTACTAAATATAATACTGATGTGCTAAAAGCTAAAAACGCTAGGTATATCTACAGGAAAATTTTAAATGAAGAGCTGACAAAAATCGACGAAAATTTAAGTATAGAAGAACACCAGACCAAACGCAAACAAGCTATCCAGGCAGCAGCTAATGGATTTTTAAAACCTAAACAGGCTAAGATAAACGAAGATTAGTTTGACGAAGAATGTTGATATATTAACCAACAGAAAAATGAAGCGTATAAGCGACTTCACCAGCAAAGAACGGAGTTAAACCTAGAAGACTATGAAAATCTTTAGAGAAGAAGAAAAAAGGACATTTAAAAGTAAAAAGAAGGAGCTATACATAAACGCTCTAAACGAGATTGTTCACCGCCACAATAAAAAAGACTCGCGAATATTTTACCAGAGCATAAACAGCTGCAGAAAAAAACTCAAACCCAGAATAGCAGCATGTAAAAACAAAGATGGTTCCATAATTATTGACAAAGAAAAGATACTTAACAGGTGGGCGAATGATTTTAAAGAACTGCTCAGCGACAGTCGTAAAGAAGACTAATTAGCAATTATTTTACAAATGGATGATAACGCTTTAGAGCCGCCCCCGCTAAAGAAGAACTTAGAGAAGCCATTTCAAAACTAAAAAATATCAAAACCCCTGGTTTAAACAATATTCCTGTAGAACTCTGTAAAAATACTGGTGACACACTTTTTAAACAAACACATGCATAAATTAGTAACCGAAATCTGACGAAGGAAGAAAACGCCCGCAGACTAGAAATTAGGTGTAATGCACCCTCTTCACCAAAAGGGAGATATGATGGTTTATGATAATTATAAAGGCATCACCCAACTTAACGTGGCATATAAAATATTGTCCAACGTATCGTAGAGAAGATGATCCCCTGTGCTAAACAAACAGTTGGAAAATACCAGTGCGGTTACTGACCCAATATTAACAAAGGATCAAATCTTCACAGTCAGGCCGATTCTTGAGAAAACGCTTAAGATCGGAGTCGACACCTACCACATATTCGTGGATTTTAGAGCCGCATACGACTGAATCAACAGACAAAACCTCTATAGGTTATGGTGGATTTTCAAATGCCGCTTCATCTTACGGAACTTACACTCACAGGCGTAAAGAGTGTAAACAAAATCCAAAATCACTTTTCAAGACTCTTCCATTGTAAAAATAGACTGAGACAGAGAGATGGACTGTCGTGTCTCTTATTTAAGCTTGCACTAGAAAAAGTAATTCAACCGTGCCATATTATTACGAACGGCACCATCTTTAATTAATCTGTACAAGTGGTCGGATATGCAGATGACATAGACATTATTTCTAGGTCCACAGAATCTCTAATCGAAGCATTTCGATCATTAAGTAGGTCTGCACTGAGAATGGGATTAAAAATAAAAGCACAGAAATACAAGTATATGTATATTCTACAAATCAGGCAACTAGATACTTAAGCGATTAATTGATGATCTGGAACTGGAAGGTGTGGACACCTTCGTCTACCTGGGCTCGCTGCTGACCAAAGACAATAATATCAACGAAGAAATAGCATAATATGTAGGAGTCCAAAAACAGGGTTTGTGGCGTAGGCACTACAACTTTGAGTTATACAGAAGTTTTGGGAAAACTAACGTCGTAAAATATATTAAATTAGCACGCCTTCGATGGATAGGATATGTAATTAGGCGAAATGAAGATGCAACAATCAGAAAAATAGGTAAAGAAATAATAAATAAGACTTACTCACAATCAATTTAATTTAACTATCAGACGACCGGTTTCGCTTTCTACAATATGCAAAGCATCTTCAGGTCTCGATACAAAGTTAAACAAATAATGCCGGTACTCTATTAATTAAAAAAACTCATTGTGCCCAAGACTATGATGTAGTGCTTTAAAGTCCTTCCCCCTTTTAAATTCAATGTTTGTTTCGTCCCCTCCCTTCTAAGTGTTTTCTATTTTAGTGTTTTTAAATTATCCGTAAGTGTTTGTTTTTTACCATTTTATTCACTTGACTATTCCAATAATTAACTCATTGCCAATAGAACTTTATCAAAGTAATTTGATAACTACAAGTTTGAAAATAATTGCACACCCACACAATTTTTACATCTACACTTATTCATTGTCATAAAATATCACCTTCATAAAACAATGACTCAATAAATAACACACATTTCAAAAATTGATCTCTGGAATAAGTATAAATAACTTTTAATAACACAATAGTATATTACACCACTTACATTTAACAAACAATCTCACACATATCCCAAATTCATTGGATCAAATCTATCTCCTCAAGAACTTCCCGTTTACTGTCAAACAACTGCAATAATAGTATTGAGTTCTTCATTCAACAATATAAAGTAGTTTTAAACATGTTCTACCATCCATCTATTAATAGAGTACCGGCATCATTTGTTTAACTTTGTATCGAGACCTGAAGATGCTTTGCATATTGTAGAAAGCGAAACCGGTCGTCTGATAGTTTAAATTAAATTGATTGTGAGTAAGTCTTATTTATTATTTCTTTACCTATTTGAAATGGACTCGCACAAGCAACACATTCATAATCAGAAAAATGTTTGACCGAAGATGGATGACTAGTAAAACGACGAGCCAAAGAAAGACCTTAACTTAGGTATCAAGATAACATAGAGAATAATCTAAAATCCATCGAAGTTAAAAGCATTGAGAAGAGTTGCCAGCGACAGGGGCTAATGGAAGATTGTTCTGAAGAAGGCTTTCGCTCAAAACAAGCTGTAATGTCACTGATGATGATGATTAGCGAGAGAAAGTTTTCGGAAAAAATAATAATTTAATTTGAAAAATTTAACAAAAATACAAAATTTATACATATTTAAATACATTATTACCAAACGTTTTTTTTTTATAATATTCGAAACTAATTGCATTACGATAATCTCCTGTTGTATTACTGCACTATATTAAATTTACGTCAGTGCCAATATAAACAATTACACATAAATATTTTGTATAGAAAAAATTGCCTCACCGGAAAAAAAGTCCACCGATTTATTATCAGTCTTTGCTGTTTTTGGTGGTCAGTTTGGGCGCCATTTTTAGTAGAATCCATGATTTAAAATGTTTCACGTTTATTTAACTTCAGCGTTGAATACGATTTTTTTAAATAAAAGCTTTACAATTTTTAATATGATCTCCTCAACCTCTTATTATAAATAAAGTTTATTTAATGTACGGTACGTTACTTTTTATACACACCGCATTTATTATGATAAACAATAAATGTAATAAATTTAGTTAATTTGAATTAAACAAAAATATTTTTTTCCAGATTTGAGTGTGACTCCTGTATAACATTTGCAACTGTTATCAAAAATTACGTCGATGAGAGATTACCACTGGTAAGCTTCATGAGCAGTATTTTACTATAGGACAAAATTGACTTCATTTTAATCAAAAAGATTGCTACAATAAAAATATCAGTGAAATATATAAATTTTATATAGGCAGGGACCATTTGTTCTTTGTTCAGATTTGCTCCATCAGATCGTTTTCAGAAAATACGACAACAGATCCTATTTCTAACAGATATTATGTAGTGCTGCTACCCATCAAATAAACAAAGCACGAATAAAAAGTAAGATGTTTATTGTACAACAATATATTTACAAAAATTATCACACTTGTCTGCCAAACTGCCAAAAAAATTTACTTTTCATCTAACCTAACCAACATCGCAGCACAAATCTGTTGTTCGACGTCACCTAAAAACTTTCTTTTGTAAGATTTATTTGCAAAGGCTTTAAAGGAAAAGTATCTTTGAAGACTTCAGCAGTAATCCGCCATCATGTGAGTGTTCCATATCCCCCGAGACTATCTTCCATCATTTTGATATCTTGGCGAAAGCGTTCCCCTTGTTCCTCACTAAGGTAACCAAGATTTTCTGAGAAACGGTGTATGTGGCTGTCAAGGTAATGAACTCTCATATGACAACTGTGTTTGTTAAAATTGTTGACCATTTCTTCTACTATATTTTGGTATTTTTCCAATTTATTTTTTCCAAAACTTTTCCAAAGACCACCATGCATTACATTCAATTTCACGGACAAATCTGGTCTAGGGCATTTACAAATTGTTTTATTAGCCCTTGTTTAACATCTAACGGTTGTAATAATATTATTTTAATTTGGTCGAACAATTCTTAGCTTCTCTTTAAACTAAAACATATCTAGAATGCCATTTGCTTCTACTCCAGTGTTGGTCTTTAGCCCTGCTATCCTAAAGACATAGGAAACAAGGATATTTTGTATAGCCACCTTGTTGTCCTAGGAGAAAGTTCACCATCTTGCTGCAAAGGTTTGTATTTTTGGAATTAGCACAGATGAATTAACCAAAATCAGTTAATTTTTTTCATCAGCACGACAAATTTTTTTTTGTTAGACTGTGAAATTCATCTTCAACCCGTATTTTGTAAATTATTGTCGGTGTAAATCTTTATGATTATATCCTCTTTAAAACATCAATTATTTAAAATTTCTCCATTCCATTGATAGACATAACCTCTATGATTAAACTAAACACAGCTTTACTGTAGATATTAAAGAGTAGTGGAAAGAGCATACAATCCTGACGAACTTCTCTCTGTATTTTGATACCTTGATTATTCTGGTTGTCAACTCATATATTAGCAGTTTGATTCCAGTATAGAATAAATATAATCTTTATTTTACGAGTGTCAATATTTTTGATTTTTAATATATCTACCACTTCTTCTTCTTCACGTGCCATCTCCGTGACGAAGGTTGGCAATCATCATGGCTATTTTATTCTTAGATGCTGCTGCTCTGAATAGTTTGATGTGAATCCGTACCATTCCCTCAAGTTACGCAACCGTGAGATTCTTCTTCTTCCTACACTTCTCTTACCCTGGATTTTTCCTTGTAAAATCAATTGAAGTAGGTTTTATCTCTCATTGCGCATAACAGGCCCCAGGTATTGCAGCTTTCCTGTCTTAAAGGTTTCCAATACTTTTATTCTTTTGTTGATTCTTTTCATGACTTCGTTGTTTGTCACATGCTCGGTCCATGATATCTTTAGGATTCTTCTATGCACCCACATTTCAAATGCTTCCAACTTTTAAGCAGTCGACGCGTTACGTGTCCATGCTTCCATCCCATAAAGCAGAGTCGAGAAAATATAACACCTTGCCAGCCTAGCTCTCAAGTTCAATTTTAGTTCTCTTGCACAAAGTACCTTTCTCATTTTATTGAAGTTTGCACGTGCTTTCTCTATTCGAACTTTGATTTCTTTGGAGTAATCGTTTGTGTGAGTAATTATTGTGCCAAGATAGTTGTAGTTTTCAATTTGTTCTAAAGCACTACCGTTAATTGTCAGGCTTTCACCATTATTTTATGATTTTGATATTCTCATAAATTTGGTTTTCTACCACTTCTATCTACCACTTGTTCTTCTGTAATTATGGCATTTAAATTATATAAAGTTTAAATTACTGATAGTTTTCTATACTTACAGGCCGAAGTTGAAAGAGACGCCGAAACACTATGCAATGTTTTACCAGGACACTTAGGAGATTATTGCGAAGATGAATTGCTTCCAAAAGTTGACAGAATCTACGACTTGCTCCACAAAGAGTCACCTCAGGACGTATGTGATCGTTTGGACTTCTGTTAGACATATATTTAAAGTGTAAAATAAATTTTTAGTCACAATAGTGTCATTTATTTATTAATTAAATAAGCGGTTCTCTTAGCTGTAAGGCGGCTCCAATAGGGAGCCATCACAACTTTGTTATTTTTGTCAGGCAGTACATATCCTAGGAAGAAATTTATTTTAAAAATCAAAAGCAGTCAAAGCAAAGTATGGTCGTGCAGGTACATTATTAATTACGTGAATAAATCATAAATAAAATAATAGCAACAATTAAAAAAATATATGACAAATAAACACAAATTTAAATACAATACAAGAAGATAAAACAAATCTTAATGATTTTGATGATACATATTGAAAGGCATTTCTTATACCACTTTTAAAATTTGATTGACATAATAAAAAATATATTATAAAAATTAGTACTGACAAAATTGTAATTATTATACACCTAAAATACGAAAAATTTAGTTAAAACTCATTCAATTTTTATTAGTATAATCAAAATATTGTGCCGTGTGTCTGTTTAACAGACATAAAAATTCTGTCGTTACTAAATTGCGACAATTTATTATAACTTAAAAAATTTTTGATACAGTCTTGTTTTTAAAGAAGATAAAACGTAAAATTTTTTTAATAGAGTAGAATATTCGACCCCTTCACAAAATGACACCATCCGAAGAGGTTCTGTCACAATATCTATTTCCCGGTTAAAATCCCTTGGCACTCATTAGTGTAGAGATGAAGTAGAATAATCTATTATATGTACGTCTTATTCATCGTAGACAATTTCATGCTAGATGTCTCACTTTAATTTTTAAAACTCTCTCTTCCACTTCTTTTACCTTCTTATCTTCGTTACTAATTGATACACTTGTTGTCATATTGCGAATGCCTTAATATTTAGATGACAGACATTCATATGGGTTCTTTATATCGAGCCAGTCTTTATAATAAAGCCATCTTTATATTAAATAAGTGACAAGTCATACAAAACCTTGCAGTTTTAACAGTACTAATAATAATAATAAAAAGAAGAAAAACTGTTTATTTGGGTCATATATTTCGAAATTTCAAGTACCAGTTCTTAAAGCTTATTATAGAAGGGAAGATAAAACAAAAACGGAGCATCGTAGGAAAAAAATACTCATAGCTTAAAAGTATAAGGGATGGGACAAACCTCGATGACCATGCACTCTTTAGAGCCACACAAAATCGAGAAGAGTATGCCAGAATTGTCGCCAACATCCACTAATTGGATACTGCACCATAAGAAGAAGATATTGAGCCAGCAGGTATAACCTTTTGTTAAGTTTTAATTTGTATGACGTAAATATATTTTCTTGTTAGAAAGTAACATCCTCTAAATCAGTTGAGAATAGAAATAAAAGTACTTAAAATAAACTGGATAAAGCTGTTTTTTCAGATTAACCGTATTTTTATCTCTATACCACCCGAATGTTGAACAAAAGGGATCCTTGTACTTAAATACAAGGAAACTGGTATTTTCAATCGGAGCTAATTTGGATACTTTACGGAATAAATTTGGATTTTCAACTCGACAACCAGGTACCCTAATTATATAACAGCTCTTCGGGCCTGGAGGACCATGGCTTATATTTGCTTTTTTATTTCTTTCGATTAATTTCTGTTTTTAGTATTTTTCTCTTAGTTTGGTATTATTAGTTGTCTTGTATAAGTTTTAATCTATTTCAACCACTCTTTTGTATTCCTCATCTGCGCTTTCTATATACTTCTCCTGTGAATATTTTTTTTACATATCTGTGGACATCCTGTAAACATGTCCCATCCAACGTGCCCTTTGTGCTTTATTTTCTCACGTTTTCTTTTTATTACATACGCCATCGTTGTCCCTTGTCACTCTTATATACTTTTCTAACGTAACACAGAATTTTTCCTGTCATACATAAACGAAGATTGCATAGACATTTTAAATCCTAATTTTCGTTTTTCTGGATGTTAACCTAGATTTAATTATTTTGTTTAGTTCCTACAGCTTTAATTTATTCAGCTAGTAATTTCTTTTCCTATTTTGTCATTTTATTTGGCTCTATCTGTAATTGTCACTCTATGGTATTCGAATTGATCCATGTTTCAAAACATTATTCTCTACTTCTGCTACTTATTCAAGATTTCCCTACAAGAGATAAGTAATCAATGGACTTAGCCTACATGCGGTATATTAAAAGTGCAGATGGAAGAGTTTTAAGAACCGATGTTAAAATAGAGCAAAGATGATATGAGTGCTTTAGTATGTTGCTAAATAAAGAACATCAGATAAGAGACAGAGGATGCAGGATTTCAAATGATAATGCAAGAGATAGCAAGAGATAAAGTTGTCGAAACGTTAAATAGGATAAAGAACGGTAAGGAAGTAGGACCTGATGGAATACCTTTGGAGGTTTAAAAGGCTCTAGAAGAGGCAGAAGTTATTTTATGTCAAATGATAAGTAAAATGTGTGAGCAAAAAAGCTTGACAAATGCATGGAGAGAAAGTGTGATGGTATTATTATAAAAAGATAAGAAGAACATTCAGAACTGTAAGAACTATAGAGGGATACAGTTCATAAATCACATAAAGGAAATGGGGTAAGAAAGTCTAGAGCAAAAGTTAAGGGGAGAGACATCGATAGAAGAGCAGTTTGGGTTTATGCCAGGAAGGAAGAGAACAAATTGTTTGCATATATAGTTGACAGAGGAATACAGCGAAAATAAGGAGAGCAACATCTGATTTTTATAAATCTTAAAAACGCGTACAACATAATTCCTGCTCCAACTTCTCCGTAATCGTCCTTTCTTTTTTTTCAGACGAGATCCTTCTTCTTCGGGTTCCTTCTCCTAGCGGAGGTTGGAAATCATCATCGCTATTTTAACTTTGTTGGCCGCATTTCTGAATAATTCTAATGAGCTGCAGCCGAACCACTCTCTCAAATTTCTTAGCCAGGACATTTTGCGTCGTCCTGGGTTTCTCTTCCCTTGTACGAGATCCATTCCAATACTATTGTAGGCCATCTGTACTCTGGGATTTTTTTAACATGTCCTAACCAGATTATGCTTTACAATTAGAATATAAATTTTCGTACCTGTTTAAAAATCATAATTATATCGCCGAATATTTTCGATGGAAATTTCTAGAAAGAAGGAAATAAGAATGATCGGAGAGAATTCATTAAATCGGCTGTGCATGGTGCCATTGATGATTATAATAAGGGATATTGTTGATCGTTATAAAAAGAAAGAAAATAGGTTATAATATACATGTTACAATTTAAATAAAGTCAACAACGTGCTTGATTTTAACGATTTCAGTTCATTTGTAATTTTTTTATATTTAGAATATACACCATTCTACCGGTTCATAGAATTGAAGTAATCAATTTTTGTGCTAGTTATCTCAAATATGTTTTTATCGTTGCAACAAGTCCTTCAAAATTATCATCATTGAAAATAAAACTAAAAAAATGCAATAAAGTAGGAGTAAGTTTTAATACTCTAGCTAACAATGGCTATTCAAAGGTCGTTATTTGCTTTTGTATATAAAGCCTAATCAATAAAGCCATTAATTATTGTGAAAAATAGTTCGCATAGTTCGCAAATATGAAGACTACTTTGGTTTTGGCTATTTTGGCTTGCGTCGGTAAGAATAATTTTTGTATATATTTGAGTATTTGTACCTTTATTTATTTTTATTTGCGAAGTGTTATTTGTATAGTATCTAACTACATATATAATACTTGTGTGTAGGCAACTTTAATTCTATCTCTGATGTGATTATCCTACAATATGAATTCTCAGGCTCTTGAGCGGATAAAGTGATTGAGTGGAATTTCCTTTTTATTTTTTTATCAACTTAAATTTTAATTATATCGGCTCTTTAAGCCTTTTTTTATGGGTAAAATGCTAAACTGGGCCACCAATCTTCCTCTTTTATCCGGGCCTGAGACCGGCTGTGGGCAGAAACGCAGCTTCTGAGCTACTTAATCCTTGTCCTCGTGTCAAGGATTAACAGTCAATAAACTAACAACTTTATCAGATAAACATCAAGCATTCATAAACATACCAATTAATATTATAAAAACTATCAAAAACATCTACTTCCATAATCGAATACAAACAAAGATAAATTTAAAACTAACATTTTGTATAAAAGTACAAAGCGGAGTCAGACAGGATGACTCGTTTAGCCCACTTCTTTTTAATACAATATTTGACAAAATAATACTAGCAGTACGTAAAGGTCATAAAATAATAAAGAATAATGAGAATACACAATGAGGAACAAAGAAATCCAAATACTATGTTATGCAGATGACGCCGCATAAATCGCCGAGAAGGAAGACCAGCTCCAAAGATATAATATCTTTGGAGCACATACATATCTTCAATACAACCGCCAAGATATACAATATGATAATATCAGCAAAAAAGACCAAATGCATGACAACATCTTATTACTTACTATGGTTTAAATCGAAATTGATGGGAAATAATAAAGCAGAAAGCAAGGTTTAGATATCTGGGAATAGATATAACTAATTACGGAGAAAAAGTACGACAACAAAGATTAAAAGCAACTAAAGCGGCGGGATCTTTTAATAACACAATCTAGAAAAACAAACACCAAAGACAAGACACAAAAACAAGAATCTATAAAGCAGCAATTTGACGTATATTAACATATACGGCGGATACAAGACATGACACATCTAGAACGAGACGATTACTGTAAACAACAGAGATATATAAGAAGAGAAAATACTCCGACGAATATCAGGGAGAAGTCTGTTGGATAAAGCTAGAAGCAAAAACAAAAGAATTTGCATGCATGCAATTTAGAAGACATAAATGGACGGGTGACAAAATGGAACCAAGGGTGGAACGAACACAACAGAATGGCAGAGGATAGGCTAGTACGAATAGCACGAGATAAGTCACCAACTGGGCGAAAATGTATTGGCAGACCAAGAAATAATTGGCCTACATATAAAAAGAAAGAAGGAAAAGAAGACATTTTAATTATATTGCTTGTCCTCTAAAAAGTATCTTAAATATATTCTGTCTGACTATTAATTGTAAGATTTTTTTTTGTCATAAATTCTCTTGGCCTAAAGCCTCTTGGCTCACACCATTTTATTATAAATAATTCTTCTGAGATTTCTCCGGGTATACATTTATTATAAAGTAATTAGTAATAGCACCTTTTTGCATTAGTGTGTAGTTTTTTTGTTACTCTGTCTCAATTTTAATATAGTACAATGATGCTTTATATATCCTAACAATATAAAATTAAACTGAATCGTGTTGGTAATTAAAAATAGGAGAATTGTTTATTTTCAGGTCTCACCGTTGCAGCCCAAAAAAATGGGTAAGTATCACTGATTAAAACTAACAATTTATTTACCATTCCTGTTAAACTCCAAATAATTTCGCACATATATACTTTCATTCAACGAATATAAATTGCAAGGTAAACAATTTTTGATGCTCTTAAAGCTGTTGATACAACTATAAAGCGAGCTATAGTACAATGGCTGCTAGAATCCAGTATATTTGATAAGGCAAATTCAATAAGAAGTTACCGCCTATCAGCACTGGACGCAATTGCGAGGTACTAATATATTTCTTTAACCCTCCATCACTCGCACAAAAAAATACGGCATCAGTCGCGTGTTGGATTTCATCTAACATACGGGTATAGGTCAAATAAATTTGTCATTAGTACTTATTGGTTGAGTTTATTGGCTACTAACTCACAAAAAACGATAAACTTAAATTATTAAAAAAAAACTGCAAAAGAAATACTAGGTAAACTAAAAAAATATAGACATTAACCTAGAACACAACAAATAAGTTTTTTCCTCTTCTAGGCAGTAGTGGCAAGTAAAATTTGTTAACCCAGTGTGCTCTTTGCATATCAGCAACTTACAGTTAGTACAATATTGTTGGGTAAATGTGTTTTCCTTACAGGGCAAAAATAACATCTTGGTTTAATAGTTGAAGTCGCCCCTTGAGAAACTGATGTCTTTTCTCCGGTTTTATTTCGAATCCTAAGTCTCGAGGTATATTTGGCATATTGAAACGTCGTTGACTTCTTCTTTTTAGTCGTTAACCTGATGCAGGTATCGTGATATCATGAAGCTATTAGCTAAATTTCCCAATGTTCCTCCACGTTTTTCTATCTTCTGCAATTCTAGCACATTCTCACAATGTAGCGCCAATGGTAGCAACAATATGGTCCGTGTATCGCGTGGGAGATCTACCTCTATTTCTTTTGCCTTCTACTTTTCCCTGGATGGTAAATTTTTTCAAGACCATTTCTTCGAAGCACATGTCCAATCTGATATTTTTGTTCTTAGTCGTTTCTTTAGAAATAGGTAAAGAAATAATAAATAAGACTTAATCACAATCAATTTATTTTAACTATCAGACGACCGGTTTCGCTTTCTACAATATGCAAAGTATCTTCAGGTCTCGATACAAAGTTAAATAAATGCTGAAATGATAAAAACCCATATTAGGGTGTTGTCTAATAAAGATAAACAAAGTAGATGTTAAAAATTACAATAATTATGCCAATATTACATGTCTGTGGTTTTATTTCAAAAAGAGTAAGTTGAATAAAAAAGTTAAAATAAAATAAAAAGTTTTAAAAGTTTAAACAGTCAAGGTAAAGCCCACAAATTGTTATAAAATAGTCTATTAGATTGTAATAAATTAATAAATAAGCAAATAAATAAACATTACTTACATGCCGGTACTCTATTAATTGATGGATGGTAGAACATGGTTGAAACTACTATGCATTGTTGAATGGAGAACTCAATTCTGCTATTGTAGTTGTATGACAGTAAACGGGAAGTTCTTGAGGAGACAGGTTTGATCCAATGAAACAGAGATATGTGTATGAATGTTTGTGAAATGAAAGTAATGTAATATACTATTGTATTATTAAAAGTTATTTATACTTATTCGAGAGATATATTTATGAAATGTGTGTTATTTATTGAGTAATTGTTTTATGAAGGTGACAGTTTTATGACAGTTTATTGTTTATCAGTAGTTTATCAGTATTAAAATGTTGCGATCTCTTTACCCCAACAAGTAACAAAACTTCGATGAATGCTTGCATTTCCTCGTAGTTTACAGCAGGACAATCCCTAGGGTGACTATAAAACACTTTTGTCATATCCAGTTTTTGACTTGTATATTTTACAATATTATTGATCATAGCATCCGAAAAAGCATATGTTTTTGGCGCCTTCTGCTTTTCGATTTACTCCAGATAAGTTCGTAACAATATTACAAGCTATGGTCTTACCTTTGGAAGTGTATTTCTTATATTTCAAACACAATGTTTTACCTTTGCCATAAAATCTGTGATACTTATCATCTTGACCGCCTAACAACTTCTGTCGGGTATGAGATAATAGGTACTCCCAACATTATTTAACATAGCATTATACGAGTCTTTATAGGAGTATTCCTGGTTGCAGAACCCAAAACAAGCAATATTTTGAAAATTATGGCAATAAATTTTAAAAATGTTAGATTTTTCTAAAGGTGCGAGAGATGGAGGGTTAACATAATTGATGTTATTCGTATTAATAATTAAACGTAGTTTTTGAAGAACAAAATATTATTGACAAAGTAGATTGAAATGTCAGTTATATTATAGACTCAACACAGACAATACATTTATTCTAAGAACAATTTAATATCATCTTTAGTGTCTTCTTCAGGGTTCGAGATCTGTCTGCTGAGTGCCCAGTCACTACAGTGTTTGCTGATCACTTTACTACTTTATAGTGGACGATGAACAAAAAAAGTCATCTGATCAAAGTTTCTGAAGAGATTATAATAACAGGCTTGCTCAAAATTACTCAAATAATTTTATAGAATCTCAATTGTCTTTATTGTTTCAGCATTGAATGTGACGCCTGTAAAGCCTTTGCAAGTGAAATCAAGAAATTCGTCGAAAAGCAGGTGCCATTGGTAAGTTAATTATACCTTATTATATTTGTGCACATGTAACATTAGTTATACCTCACCTAACGTTCCTAGTGAAATTAATATTAAATTAATAGTACATGTAATAGTAGTGATATAGCCATACGCTAAATAAAAAAAACTATGTAAAGAAGAGGATATCAAGTACACCTGATTACAGCAATTAAAGGTATACACAGAAATACAAAAAACACAATAAATAATCAATATTTATAAAGAAAATAGTAAATATTATTAAGGATATTATACAAGTTTTGGGAACCACATAAATATCGATCACACAATTTACAGTTTTTTAGTAAATATGTGGAACGATTAAAAAATCAGTCAATGATAAGACTCTGTAAGACAGTGACCACATCTACTCTGTTCTATTTATGTTTTATTAAGTTAATAAATACATATCTTACATAACATATCTTTATATATTTAAAAAATAATAAAACACTTTGTTTTTTTTACAGGAGGAAGTTGAAAAAGAGGCCAAAGCACTATGTGATATGCTACCAATAGAACAACTGAAAGATTTCTGCGAGAAACATTTAATTCCAGAAGTTGATAAACTATACGAAGAGCTTGATAAAGAAACGCCGGAAGATGCATGCAAATTGTTGGAACTATGTTAAAGACAAATTGAGGAAATAGTTCTAGTATATATTTATTATAACAAAATTATAATAAAAAAATCAAAATAAGTTTTTAAGGAAGTTATTTTCGTTTAATGGTAAAATAATAATCAAATATGTTCTTTTTTTGATCAAGGATACAACCTTCTTCTAAATACAAAGAAGTATTCTGTTATTTGCGATGTTGAAAGTGGCAGTAAGATCTATAAATAGTGCCTAGGCTACCTGGTCTCTTTCGTACCAGTCATCGATTTCTTTTAGTATTTGTGATAAGCCTGATCTTATTAGTCTAAAGCAACTATATTCTTTTATGGGTTTTTTGTGTACTGATCACATTTGCAAGGTTTTGTATTCTATAAAATTCCATACGAAGAAGCAGATCTAATATATCCTAAAATAATTCAGATTTATAATAAAACTAAAGGAGGCGCAGACAACATGGACAAATTGGTTTCTCATTATTCCACTAAACGCAGAACTTTAGGTTGGCTATTAGCCTTGTCTTACAATATCCTAGACGTACGTGTTAAACTGTTTATTTAGGCTGTTAGGCTGTTGTTTTCTGAGATTAGTTCTCTTGTTTTCGTATAAAACTCTAACTGGGTATAAATACAAAGGTTAACCCTTGTGCTAAGTACTTTCCTCAATTTATTAAGATTTATACGTGTTTTTTCTCAGCGCACTCAAATTTCTTTGGTGTCATCAAATCTGAGATTGATTGCAATATAGTTGCAATTTTTTACTTACTCAATAGTTTTCTTGTCAACTATCAACCTTTCCTTATTATGTTATGATTATTAAATCCCCATAAATAGTAGGAACTAACTTGACAACGAAAGGAATATTTGCTCCAAATAATATATTTTTTTTTGATTAACCGATATTTTTTAAATACTTTAATCAATATTATCACTTACGTAAATCGGTGTGAAAAATGTAGGAACTAAGAGGGGAGTATCAATAATAAAAACAAAAACAATATTCAAGTGTTTAACTTTTTATATATAAAGTTAAACCAACAATAATTATTTGTGAAATACAATTCTCAAACATGAAGACTACATTGGTTCTGACTGTTTTGTTTTGCGTCGGTAAGTAATTAATCTTTTTTGTTTATTAAATATTGTAGCTATTTTTTACTAGTATACTTGCCTGTCTTATTTGTCAAGTATTTCTTTATATGTTTTTCGTTTAAGCAACTATATGTAATTACTCCTGTGGTACAAGTAGGTTAATGAAGATCGCAAATTTTAACAACTACAAAAAAATACGTTCACAGGCTTTGGTAAAAGGCGTCATAAAGTTCTTGTAATAAAAAAAAGGTTGAAAATTGTTTTTCTGTTCAGCAAATAATCATAATCAATAAATCAGCAATAAAAGTGAATGGTAGAAAAACATTGAGGGTATAACTGAGTAAAAAATATCCAATGAACCAAAAACTATGTCTAAGTAATTTCAACTACAAAATATTAATTAATTTTATGGATTTAAGTGAAAAAAAAACAATACCCCTAAAAGATAAATATTTAAAAAACATACAGATTGAAAGAAAAATTTAAATATACGTCTTAGTTTTTGTCATATCTATCAATGCTTTTTAAAATTTATTTAAAACGTTTTTTATCTGTATTATCTATAAAGAATATCATTACTTATTAAGAGAATAATATATTATTAGCTGGAATAACTTCTAAATTGATTGGAATTTCATTAATTTCTTGTATGTGTCATTCTGTTCTTCTTCATCTGTCATCTCTTTTTTAATTTTATTTTTTATTATTTTTTCATACAGTCTTGAGACTGAATTTATGACACTTAGCCCCCTTTAGTTTGAACAATTCTTTCTATCTTCTTTTTTGTAGATGTTGTTACTATGTGCTTTTGTCCACTCTGGTGGTAAGTCGTGTCCATTATAGAATAAGGTGAAGATATACGCCAGTAATTCCCGTAATACTTGTGGGCTATGTTTTGATAATTCATTTGGTATACCTTGTGGTCCGCATGACTTCCGATTTTTTAGAGATCGTATTGCATTCTCGACTTCCTGTATTGTTATTTCATCGTCTTCTTTGAATTCCAGTTCATATGCTGTTGTACTGATGTTCGTGAATTAAGGTCTTGTTTCAGTCAAAAGTTGTGAGTAGTGTTCGATCCAAGATTTTTCTTCTGTAGAATCCATTCTACTCGTTTCTTTTCTGTTTGTTCTCAGATTTTTTACCGTTTTCCATGCTTCTCTTGATCTTGTTGACCCTATATATTTGTTGAGTTTTTCGCATTTACTTTCCCAGGAAATATTTTTTGGTTTAGTTACTAGATTTTTTTTTATGACGTTTTTATTATTTTAATATTTTAAGGCCAATATGTCAATTGCATTGAAAGTTCTTTACTTTATTACAAAAATTATTTATTTTTAGGTCTTACCGTCTACGCCAAAACTACTCATAGGCCAGACCACACCACCCATAGGCCAGACCACACCACCCATGCTCCCCAGCCTGAGGAGTAAGTAAATAATCGTTAATCATAAATTATAAAAATTTTAATATACCAGTTAAATATAGCAAAGTTAATCAATAAAATTTGAGATATAACAAGTAAATTTAATCGGTTATTTGGCAATTAGTCCTCATTCAGCACAGATAAACTTTAAATTCACAATTTCTTATGACCTGTAATATACGTTTGGAGTACATAGAATGAGGTACATAGTTCAAAATTTAATAAGGAAAAATTGCTTAGAAAACTAATTAAAGAATACCAGAAATGGGGATTAAATATCAATTTAGAAAATACAAAGTACCTCTCAATTGGAGCTGAAGCAGAACAACTGGATATCGATGACAATCAAAAAATAAATCCACGTGACGAATATAAATACCTGGACGTCATCTTCGACCGTAGTGCAAAAACGAACGAGAAATAGAACATCGAATTGTAGAAGCACGAAGAGCTATATCATGTTTGAACGGAGTTCTATAGAGTAAAGAAATATCAAAGAAACGAAAATGGAATATCTATGAGACAATGGTTAAAACTAGCCTACTTTATGGAGCTGAGACATGGAGAATAACCAAGAAATATAAGAAAAAGGTCGAAGCCACGCAAATGGATGCCATAAGAAGATCGATGAGAATATCAATAGCCGATAGAATACGGAATGAAGTGATAAAACAACAAATGGGTATAGAGGGCACTATAGTTGAGGATATTCAGAGAAAACAGTCCATATGATATGGGCATGTGAGCCGAATGGGGGACAAAAGATTGCCTAAAGAAACGATGATCACCCCCCAGAGAAAAGGAAACGAGGAAGACCACCACAGAGCTGGAACCTGGGAGTTAGAAAAGCGATTAGCGCTCGAAATCTGGACGAACACCTAACTTAAGACAGAATACAGTGGCGTTTGGGAGTCGGACAACGTCGTAAGATGTTATAAAAACCGAATATATACATATACAATAAGGAAAAATTTGTCGCAAATACAAAATTTATATTTTTATATAAATTACTTAAAAAGTTTTTTGATGATTGTTGAAATTCATTGCATTACAATAAATCTCGTTGTACTACTGAACTTTCACTGAACATCTGAAGTAATTGCTGTTTTTAGTCGGCCAGTTTTTGTGCCATTTTTGGTAAAAACCATTTCTTCAAAATATCTCACAATTCATCAAACTATTGCTTTGGATACGTTTTATTGAATAACTAAATCATTTTATTTAAACTTATTATATGATCACGGTCACCACTTATATAAATAACTTTATTATTTACCCGTTGGTAAACATACTAAACTTTTAAAAACCACCTTTTTTTCGTCTTTATATCTGGTCTGGAATCTTCAAAAGACATCTTAGTCCAGGACGATGCCTATTTAATCTTAATTCAGGATTCGTTCTTCGTACTCCTGGCGATAGTACCCGAGGTACTTTAAAATGCCCTGTCATCGCCGAGTCTACACCAAACGCTTACCTGCTAAACCAAACCTTTTTCTGTCATCCAGCGATCTGGAAGCGGAATAGCCGCTGTAAGGCCGGAATCACTTTCGAAGTACTATCTTTATTTATTCATTTTCCGTTCATATACATCTATACTCTATTTATCAGCAGGCTGGTGAGAGGAGTCCCTGTCTTGTTCTAGGTAGCATATAGAAGACCCTTATCGAGCTCCTAGTTCGGCATCATTCCCAGATAGGTATTTCCTTCTTTTCCGCAGTCTGACCAACTTTTCTAGCTTTACCTTTCAGCATCTTTTACTCTTACGTTTGCCGTTAGTCTAGATTAGTTTTTTTTTTCTCTTCCTTTTTCTTAATCACTGCAAAGATTTAGCTGTGTATGTTAGTCCAACCTGATTTATTTTCAATCATTCTCTTAATCATTTTTCTCACTGTAACAAAATTCACACCTGTCTCTCTCTTTATTCTGTTCTTTTCACTGTTCATCTTATGCAATATAACATTGTACGTGCTACATTGTCCGAGTATCCACAGTATAGGCATTCATCTATGTAAGCCATTTCAATCATAGAGCGGTAGGCCCTAAAATGCACTTGTCCTATGAGCACCTGCGTGAGGAAATAATCCAGTTGCCTGTGGCCACAGTCCACTCAATCTCGTATGTTCAGGATCAGCATTTTGGTTCACTGTGCCCCATTCTCCATGTTGTTCCATTCTTCTTGCCATCTTTCAATTAACCTTTCCCTTTCCCCTCTTCTCTCGACCACAGTAAGGCTTGGGCCTCTCCTCTTATAGAGCTCTTTTCTTTCCACCGCCGAAATATGCAACAGAACACATCCAGCGATATTTCATAAGGCTGCCGCAGACACAGTCCTGTAGGCGCATGCTACTCGCAATAGACTTGTTCTGTCCACTCTAGTCATGAGACTCCTACTGGCCGTTATCTCTACCGCCTCGCTCCAGACTGGTGCCGCGTAGAGGACCATCGACTGTACCACACTGTGTAAGACCCTCGTCTTTTCGAATTTGGGTCCTCCAATGTTCGGCATCACTCTCTCTAATGCAGTCACACTATTCGCAGTCTTCCTAACTACCTCCGGTACGTGCTACCTCATTTTTCATTCTGTTGGAATGTAATTTCTAGGTACTTTACTTGTTTCTTGGGTGTTAGACATGCTCCCGCACATTTTAATTCAATACTTTGCCTGTTCCTTATCCCCTTCAAAATGATGGCTTTGATTTTCTCCGTGCTGCGTCCGTGCATATTCAATGCGTTTTTAACATCAAATAACAGCAGGGCTCAGGAATGTTCATCCTAATTGTTCCGCAATGCTTCGAGTACACTCACGATTGCACAAATCGTGTGTTTCCCTTTACAAAAAACCAAATTGTCCCCAGAAGAAACCACCTGACCTCTCAACCATATAGTCGATGCGTACTCGCAGCATAATTTCATACAGCTTACTGATGTATAGAAGAAGACAGATGGGGCGATACTTTTCCCTAGCTTTGGGATGCAGTATTAATCTCGATGTCCTCTAAGGCTTAGGAAAGGTTTGTGCTTCCAGCAGTGCATTCACGTGTTCCAGAAGCCACGCAGGCTCCACCTGTCCTGGACCCTTTATTGCCTCAGGTGGTATCTGATCCAGCCCGAGGGACCTACGAGTCTTGAGTGAACCCAATGCCTCGACAATTTCATCTATGGTAAAGGGTACAGCCTGCTCAACTGCTTCATTTTTGTCTTCAAAACCACCTAAAAGTGTCTCATTTACAATAACAATATTACTAAAGTCAGTTATTAAGTAATAATTTATTTTTTTATTTTACTAATTGCCAACAGTAAGTAAGAAATTTTTATAGTATAAATTTTTGTATGTTAAAGTCACATAACCTTAAAAATAAAAATTTTGGAATTATCCTGTTTAACCAGTTGTATTTTATATTTAACATATTGATCTGGGAACCAAAAAGGGAGTTAAGTATGCACTTTTGTTCTCTTGGTAACTTGGCGTATTTCTCCTGAAATACCTAAATTCAATTTTTCGAGGGTACCAGGCTTAAAACCCGGCAGATACGGTATTATTAACAATTTAATTGTATAAATGATAATATATCCTAAATAATTAGAAATATTTAATTTTAGCAAAATTAAAATTGTTCCTGTTGAAATAATAAATAAAATAGCGTTTAATTAACTTTGATCTAACGGTAAAAACCAAAATTATCATAAATTTTGTGAAAAACAATTGCAAAATGGGCATTCGATAGGGTTTTTCTAAGTATAACTTGGCTTCTTATTGAGCGAAAAACTTTTAAAACTCACTTATTTTAAAGATAATTGTTTCAGCTTTAAAATAAGCTTTACAAAGCTCGTTGATATCGTATTCAAAATACAAGCTTCCACTAGATAAAACAAAGTCAACGAAAGCTAGTACCACGTATTTGAAAAATCAAACTTATTGGCTAATACAATATGTTGAATTTTCAAATAAAAAATACTTTTTTTTAAATATTTATTATTGCAATTCCACTGCACAGCTGTTTCTATTGTCTACGCTATAAATATTTTGTGTAATTTTTTATTAATACATTTAAAACTAGCTGTACATTAAGTAGATTTATTAAACAAAAAAAAAAAACAAAAGTTTTTGTACACCTATCAGGAAGCCAAATATTAGTAAGTTATTATTAGTATACTTGGTTTTTATTGTTGTCAAAAGTATATTAAACTTATATATATATATATATATATATATATATATATATATATATATATATAATATATATATATTATATATATATTATATATATATATATACAATAGCACTAAAGGCCTTAGAGGCCCATGGCTTAAAAAATTTTGTTCTTTCTTCATTTTCCTCTTTCCTTTATGTACTGAGATCTTCTCTGGCTCGATATGTGACTTATTCTCCATCCTCCATTCTTTCTATTCATTTTTTATTTTCTGGCCGTCTAGTCCAATTTCTTCTATATCTTTTTCTACCTCCTGATTCCATCTATTTTTTGGCCTTCCTTTTTTCTTTTTTTAAAGTTATATTGTTGTTTAGTACCCTTTTTTGGAGTCCTCGTGTTTGGCATCCTTTCTAGATGACCTCGCCATCTTAGTCTCTGTGCCTTTATGACTCCTATTATGTTAGGTTGATTATATAATTTCTTTAACTCATCATTTGATCTTCTTATCCATAAACCGTCCCTTATTATTCCTCCATATATCTTTCTCAAGATTTTCCTTTCCCATATCTCCAGTAGATTTTGTTCATTTTTTGTCATTGTCCACGTCTCACTGCAGTATGTTGCTATTGGTTGTATAGTTGTTTTGTATAACTGTATTTTTGCCTTTCTTGATAAAAACTTGCTTTTCAACATTCCACTAAGAGCGTGTACACTTCTATTGCCTGCCATTATTCTAGCTTGTATTTCTTCTTTAATGTTAGGTTTACGTGATATTATTGTACCTAGGCACAAGGTATGTTAGGTATGTAAATCTTTCCACCATTTCGAATTTGTATGATAATCTTTCTTCTACTTCTACTTTAAACTTTTGTCCATCTCTAAACTGATCATCTATCTACTGCATACATTTTGTTTTAGTTTCATTTATGTAAAGTCCCATTTTCTTTGCTGCTTTTACTATTCTCTGTTCTATCTCCTGTAGCTCATTTTTTTCCTCTTGCCAGCAACACTATATCATCCGCAAATGCTAAAACTTGGTGTCTATTATAAAAAATATTAAACTTACATAAAACAAAAATATTTTTTTCAGATTTGAGTGCGATGCTTGCATAACATTTGCAACTGTTATTGAGGAGTACGTCCACGAGAGATTACCATTGGTAAGCTTTATAAAACACTATTTCACCCACGAAATTTTTTACTTTCAATTTTTAATTTTTGATTACACATTAAAGTTAACTCTTTCATTACTGACAAATTAATGGAAAACATAAAAGACTCTTCTTCTTTTTCTTGTAGCACTATATGAGTAGCATAATATGGGTTTATTGTTACATTTTGCCCTTTTCTATCTCGTCGTTATTGTCTGTTGATGCACATAATATTTGATTTTTTTTTTCGTTTACCTCTAAAACCAGTTTTCTTTGCCTCTATGCCCAATTTATTAAAAGTCTTCTTCACATTGGTGGCTGTGTTCCCCACAATCTCAGTATCATCTGCGTATGGTAGTAGTAATTTTGGTCCATTTACTGTCAGTATTTCTTTTTTAAGTTGTTCTGCTCTTTTAAAAAGACTTAATTAAAATTACCTAACCGTACTCTGGTTTTACAGCTATTCACACATAACTTAACAAGCTGGATAACTTTTTTTGGAACATAAAGTTCTGCCATTGCATTCCACGTCTGATACCTTTTAATGCTGCCGTACAATCGCCGGATATCTATGAATAGATTATTATTATCTATGAAAAGGTATTCCCCCATGAAATTTTCTATAAACATTGTCAGCCTACTTATGATGTTCTGTAAGATTTTATATGCAGTATTAATCAGAAGGATGCTTATGTAATTAGAGCAATCGGTATTGATCCCTTTTAATGCTGTCATACAATTGCCGGAAATCTATGAATAGATTATTATTATCTATGAAAAGGTATTCCCCCATGAAATTTTCTACAAACATTGTCAGCCTACTTATGATGTTCTATAAGATTTTATATGCAGTATTAATCAGAAGGATGCTTATGTAATTAGAGCAATCGGTAATTAAGGAATTCAGCCAGTATATTGTCAGAGCCTGGAGCTTTTGCGTTCTTCAATTTGTTAATTGCTTGTAATGTTTCATATATTTTAGAGTTCTTTACCAGTAGGTTCAACACATATGTGGAAACCAAATTTAAAATAAACGAGAGCTTAAGGAAAGTCAAAGAAGATAATGCAGAAACTCTAACTGTTGACCAAAAAATGGGGAAAAATTCAACATGCCCTTGTGTCAGTTGGAAAAGAAACCCTCAAACCACTTAAAGAAAAAAACAAAACCTTGGATGACAGTAGAAATTCTTGAACTCATGGAAGAACGAAGAAAACATAAAGCAAAAGACCTGAATAAATACAAAGAAATTCAGAGAAACATCAGAAAGAAAATTCGAGAGGCAAAAGAGAGGTGGCTCTCCGATAGATGCAAGGAAATAGAAGATCTGGATAAAAAGTACGATAGCTTTAATTTACACAAAAAAATCAAAGAAATGACAGGTTCTCGAAAGCGTACGAAAAACGAATATCCTTAAAAATGATAAAGGAAATATTATTACTGATATGAAGGAGAGATTATGTCACTGGACCAATTACATTCAACAACTATTTAATGATGAAAGAGAAGAACTGTCATTAGAAATCACCGAAGATACTGGACCACCAATATTAAGAGAAGAAGTCATCTATGCCATCAAAAACACAAAAGGGGGTAAAGCCACTGGACCAGATGAGGTGCCCATCAAATTATTAAAACTCATCGATGAAGATGTTATTGATGTAATGGTTGAACTCTTTAATCTAATATATCAGACTGCCACAATCCCAGACAATGGCTGCAATCAACCTTTGTAGCAATTCCCAAAAAACCAAGTTCAACAACTTGCTCAGACCACAGAACAATAGCTTTAATGAGTCACACACTTAAAACATTTTTGAAAATAATTCACAGCAGAATTGTTAAAACTCTTGAATATGAGATTAGTGACACACAATTTGGCTTTAGAAATGGTATGAGTACAAGAGATGCTTTGTTCGGCTTGAATGTGCTGGCTCAGAGATGCATGGACATGAATCAGGATATGTACTTATGTTTTGTAGACTTTGAAAAGGCATTTGATAAAGTTCAACATTAAAAGCTTGTAGATATATTAAAAAGCAAAAATATTGACAGTCGTGATCTGAAAATTATATCTAATTTATATTGGAATCAAACTGCCAAGGTAAGAGTTGACAGCCAGTACACCGAAAATATCAAAATACAGAGAGGAGTCCGCCAGGGTTGCGTGCTGTCCCCACTACTTTTCAATGTCTACAGTGAAGCGGTATTTCAAGAAGCGCTCTCAGACTCAAGAGAAGGTATATCTATCAATGGAGAAGTTTTGAATAACTTACGTTTTGCAGACGATACAGTAATAATTACGGATAACAACAATGATTTACAGAACGTAATGCAACGCCTTAATGAACGCTGTCATGAGTACGGACTGAAGATAAATTTAAAGAAAACTAAATGCATGATCATGACTAAATCTGCACATGCAAATATCCAATTGACTATTGAAGATACTGCAATTGAGAGTGTTAATAACTATAAATACTTAGGAACATGGATAACATCAGATGTAGACCAAACCAAAGAAATTAAGACACGTATTGAAATAGCACGTACATCATTTATTAAACTTAAAAAGTTTCTTTGTTGTCGGGATATAAGGTTAGAACTACGCCTGAGAATGCTTCGATGTTACGTGTTCTCTACTCTTCTTTATGGTCTGGAAGCTTGGACACTAAAACAAGTTCATCTGAATAAGTTGGCCGCCTTTGAATTTTGGTGTTACAGAAGAATCCTACGAATATCATGGACTCAAAGAATGTCAAACATGGAAGTAACTAGAAGGATAGGAAATGAGGCGGAAATAATATTAACTATTAAAAGACGAAAACTTGAGTACTTGGGACATGTGATGAGAGGGCAAAAATACGCATTATTACAACTTATTATGCAGGGCAAAATCCGAGGAAAGCGAAATGTGGGAAGACGAAGAATATCCTGGCTTAAGAACTTGAGGGAATGGTTTGAATGCAGTAGTGCAGAACTTTTTAGAGCGGCAGTCAACAGAGTCCGCATAGCCATGATGATTTCCAACCTTCGATAGAAGATGGAACTTAAAGAAGAAGACCAGTAGGTTCACCTCAAAATATATATTTTCTTCATGCTCTTTCTCTTGGTGAATGTTTAGTGAAGTCTAGAAATATTCCTTGCTGGGTCTGAAGTCTTTCTTTTCGTTCGACAATGATTTGTAAAATGCTCAACTATTTGACTGTTGCCTATTCCTTCTCATTTCTTGATATTTCTGTTGTCCGTACTTCCTTTTTTTCTCTCTAATAAATTTTCTTGTTTCTCGGCGTGAAGTTGCATAGTTTTCTTTACTTTCTGCCATTCCTTGTTAAATACCCAATACCAACACAATATGTGGTCGTTTTGTTATAATATGACTGACAATCTTTTTAGTTTGTGTTACGTCCACAAGTTGTTAATGTTATGCCTATGTATTTCTTGATAATAAAATATATAAAGGTTAAATTATTAAGTCTTCTATTCTTACAGGCTGAGGTTGAAAGAGACGCCAACACACTATGCCATATTTTAACAGGTCACTTGGGAGAATACTGTGAACAACACTTGATTCCAAAAGTTGACAGAATCTTCGACGACCTTCACAAACATTCACCTCAGGATGTATGTGAAAATTTGGACTTTTGTTAGCGATACATTTAAAAAGTTTTTATAATATGTACATCTATTTAAAAAATTTTAAAATAAATTTTTAAATACAATAGTTTTTTAATGTTTCGCTTAAATTTTTTTTTATTTAAAATTACAGGCGCATCCACCATAATGGTTATTAGCGGCGGCTACAGAATGACAAAATTAGAGTTTATAAAATATTCCTATAAATTTTAAGAAATTTACAATATTACTAGCTGTAAAATTAGAGCTTAATAAATTACTTAAATTGTTAGGTATGTTAAATTTAACACGAAAATTGGCAAACATATGGCAATCAATTAATAAATGGTTAACGGTTACTTGTACATTACATGTTTCACAAATTGGTGGATGACTTTTGGACAATAAATATGAGTGAGTAAGTCTCGTATGTCCGTAATCTCGTTATCACCAATTGTTCTCTTCTCTTCCTGGATGAAGGTTTCCCAAGCTGTAAGGTCATTTTTAATTTGCTTCAGTGATGTTTCAGTGATGCTTCAGTGAGAAAATTGCCATTCGTTTTTCCACTTGCACAAAACTCCATTTTTTATAGAAGCTTTTATAAGTCGGATGCTCCTAGAATTTTCTTGAGCCTACATGAGTTCTAGTTTTATCAGTTTCTTAAGGGGACCTTTAGGATAGATCTCTTTAAGGGTTTGAAGGGCGCTTAGTGAGTCACTTAAGATAACAGAGTTAGGAATATTATTAGAATTTATATGCATAATAGCTTTAAACATTGCATGGAGCTCAGCACAGAAAATCGAAAGGAAGTTTGGAAGACAAAATTGATATGTATAGTTTGGAGGAACGAATGCAGCACCTACTCCTTAATAACACTTAGATGCATCTGTAAATATTTTACAGCAATGTTCGTAATGCTGACAGAGAATTAGATCTAGATTAATCTTATTTTTTTTCTTTTGCTTTCTTTATACCTCCTTTATAAGCTGACTAAACCTTGAAATTCAAAATAACGAACTTCGTTTCGAAAATAACGAAAACAATGTGTTTTATTTCGCCAAGTTTTATTTTATGTTGCTTAAGAGAAAACGACCTTCTTTTGGTGTTCTTCAAGTGTTCTTGTTACAAATTAAGGAACAAAGGACAAAGCAGGTATAGATATTTTGTGGTGGGTAAACGAACGTTATTGTTAAGTGCCTATTGATATCTAATGGTTAAAGTACGGCGAGAAGAAATCTCTGCACGGGACTCTTTACCTAATATTACTAATTATTATTAGATTTCACATACGTTTTATTCATTTATTTAAAGTCTATGCTTAGAGTATAAATAAACTAATTTTTTTCAGAATGGATATTTTCGACATTAAAACCAATAATCAACTTTAGAAGTGGTACGAAGGAGTAGAAGCAGACCCCATATCAGAATATTCTGACTCAGAAATGACGCTTCTTCTGCACATAAGACGGACACGGAGCAGTCAGAAAACGATGAGAATTTTGAATTATATGACGCAATTGACGAACCTATGGCAACAACTATAATTCCCTCAAAATTTCTTCAAGTTATTGGCAAAGATAGCACAGTTCGGTTAAAACATAAAATAAAAAATCTGTATCAAGAATAAAAAGACAAAATATTGCAATTCAATTTTTAGGAGTAAAAACAGTAATCAAAGTGTTGTACTGTTCTGAACTATTGTAATTTTTTTGTGTATGTGCAAATGCACATGCCTCAGCAAGAATCTTTTGACAGCTGCAGGTGTATGTCATATCGCACTTACATGCGGCCATGTGAAACAGAAAAGTGAATTTGTCTTAAATTCTGCAACCTTTTTCTAAAAAGGTTCTTTTTCCTTATCACGTTTAAATGAGCTTATCAACTTACAATAATTGACAATAATAACATATTAGTTGGATAATTCTGTAGGTTGTCACAATAGTTGGTATGGAAGCTTTATCATACAAAGCTTTCACTTTAGGAGCCACAATATTTGCAACTTTACTAAAAGTAATAGGCTTATTTGTCTCTAAAGCGATGTTATATTGTTTATTATAAGAGCAAAGAAAAACGTACTTGTACGTCGGAAGCTTATTTACCGGCAATTCTTTCGATGGGCCAAATAGTGCACACTTAAACTCACTTCGAGTTAACTTCTTAGAAACAGACATAACTTGATGCAATATTTACTTAGTTAATTACGTCAAACCACGGCGATACTTACTTCTGGAACATCAATAAAATACAGCCACTGTACTGTACATCAGGGCACGAACTAGCAATGTATTGTGGGCGGTATTAAGAGAAGGTAGGTAGTAGGGATAATAGAGGAGATTTGTGTCGAACTCAAGTCCATCACTGCCCCCACCCACACGCAATACGACGCCAACATAACACCCAACACAATATACTAGACCACACAGTTCTTGTAAGGTGCAAATATGTGAATTTTACCATTTTTTGAGTATCTTGCGCTGATGCAACTTAAAAGATATTGTCTGTTTCAAATTTATTTCTTATTTTTTAAATTATTATCTAAATAATTTTCTCTAAAGTACGTATAAATATTATTGGTTAAAGATAGTAAAAATAATTGAAAAATGTCTTGATTTATGAAAAAAATCTAAATTTTAAGTATGATGCACTAGCTTTATTTTACTTTGCATTTTACTTATATACCCTAAGGCAAGTTTTCTGAGATATAGCGAATAAAACTTAAAAATTATTGTTTCTCAACCCACCTCATTACACATTTCTTTTAACAAAAAGAAAAATCAAACGATTTTTACCTGGCGAAATCGAATTCGAATATAAGCCGCCGTGCCCCCTAAGACTTGCGAAGCAAACAGCTTGATGAATGCATCGGCAAGGGAGTCTAAAAATTGCATTCCAAATGCCGTTCATCATGGCCTATATTCGTAGTGAATTCGATTTCTGGTACTCCAAATGAAGTAAATAAACAAAACAAATGACGGTTTTATATTTTGATTTGATACAGAGCAGCAACAAGCCGCATATACGTATTTCTACTCCATGGAGTAGTAACTATACCGTACTGAGGAGATCTAAAGAGATCGAAATACTTATATGCGGCTTGTTGCTGCTTTGTATCAAATCAAAATATAATACCGTCATTTGTTTTACATTTCTTTTAGTTTTTTGTGTACGTTAAATAAGTCGTGTTTAGATATTACATCCTCCATTTGGTCGCACCTATCTTTCATTTATTTGATCTTTTTTATTTTTCTATATTCTGTGTCTATATTATGTTTCATTAGATATTATCAGTCGGCATTGTTCCATTAATTTTAAGATGTCGTCTGTCATCCATTTATTTTTCTTGATTAAGTTTTTTCTATAATCATTATTTGTGGAGATTTCATTAACTTGATTTTTAAATTTACTTCATAGTTCCTTTGAATCTTCTAGTTGTTCTCCGATGTTTTTTATTCTATTGTTAAATTATTTTTTAATGTTATGTTTTTTGTTTATATCGTCAACGTTATATACATTGGTTTTTGGTTTTTTTTTGATGAATTTGTTTTAACCTTAGTTTAGTAACTGCTACAAATAGTTGATGATTAGATCCAATATCTGCCCTAGAAAATGTAGTGCCTTTTTTGACAGCATTTCGGAAACACTTAGTTACAACTATATGTATAGTATATTTTATTTCCTAAGGACTCGAACTTGGTAAATATAATTTGTATATATTATATATTGTGGCTAAACACCCCGTACGGGGTTACGCCGCTTAAGCTGTCTAGATCTATTTTACTAGGTAGATAAGTCCTCATTTTCTTTATTTAATTTTTCTTGTTATCTTTCTCCACTGTTTCCTATCTCTGGTTTTTTCTCTCCATTGTCGTACGCCCGCCCTGTTGAGATCGTTTGTTACTTGTTGTAGCCATGTAGATCTTGGTCTTCCACGTCTTCCTTTACCAGCTGGTGTCCATTCCAATATTGAGAATATTCTCGTAGATGGTCCTGATCTCCATATATGTCCTAGCCATTTTGCCCTTTGCTGTTTTATGTTACAAACTATATCCTCTTTAATTTCGTTTAGTAGTTCATGATTCATTCTTTGTCTATATTGGTTTTCATTGATTTTTATTGGTCCTAATATTGCTCTTAGTATTTTCCTTTCTAGTATTCTAAGGTCTTCCTCTTGTTTTTTTGTCATGCTAAGGGTTTCGGCAACATACATCATAGTCGGTCGAATTATTGTTTTATATATTTTTATTTTTAATTTTTTGCTCAGTAATTTATTTTTTAGAAGCTTTTTATTTGCATAGTATGTCTTATTTGCTGTAATTATCCTTTTTTTAAATTCTGTTTCCCTTTCTCCATTGTTTGCTAATAATATTCCCAAATACTTAAACTTTTCTACTTCTTCAAATATATATTCTCCCAGTCTAACCTTTTTGTTTTCATATTTTTTGTCAAATCTCATTATTTTTGTTATTTCTTGATTTATTACTAATCCCATTACTTTCCTCTTCTGCTACCAATTCTTTTAACATACTTTCCATTTTTTTTTTCTGTTCTTTGTTATTATCACAATATTGTCGGCATATGCTATTATTTGTCCCTCTCTCGTTCTAAGTGTACCTTTGTTGATTTTTCTGACTATATATTCCAGGGCAAGATTAAACAGAGTTGCAAATAATGAATCTCCTTGACGTACACCTTTATTTATAACAAATTCTTCTGTGTCTCCTTCTTGTGTTTTTACAGTTACTACGGTTTTGCTCATTGTCATTTTTATGAATCGTCTTAATTTGTTGTGTATTCTCATTTCTCTCATAGCTGTAAGTAATTTCGCTCTGTTTATTGAATCAAATTCTTGTTGGAAGTTTATAAAAAGCAGTTCAATTTCTATTTTATATCCATAAGCTTTCTCCATAATTTGCTTTACCGTATGTATGGCATCTGTTGTTGACTTTCCCCTAATAAATCTGCATTGATACTGTCCCATGATATTTGTTGTCGCTTTGGCCAGTCTTTGTTGTATTAAGGTTGACATGATTTTATACTCTGTGTTTTAGAATGTCAGTCCTCTATAATTATTACACATTTGTTGGTCTCCTTTTTTATGGATTGTGATAATTTGTCCTTTGTGCCATTCTTCTAGCATCTTTTCTTTGTCCCATATGACTTTTATTAATTGGTATATTTTTTCTCTGAAAATATAATTTATATCTAACACAAAAGAAAATTATTGAAGGTTAAATAGGATCTTTATATTTATAGTACGTTTAGTACATTGATTTTATTAAGACATAAAAATTTTCCATATAATAAAATAATAAAATATAACAAACAAAATACATACTTCAAAAAACGAGGACTAATTTTTATTAAAATGTAATAATATATTAGATAACTTATCTAAAATTAATACTCACTTCAGCGTAAATAACATCATTTTACTAAAAGGTTTTGTTATGTCACCTCCAATAATTTATAATTCTAAAAATAAATATATTTTTGCTTTCACTCTACAGTAAAGTCCTTAAGTCTTTTTGTTTTTGAAAATGAATGTGTATTTAGGAGTTTTTCTTCTTTTATATCGTTTTAAATTATTTTTTAAAAATGTTCTTCTCACAGTCATTCGTGAAACAATATATCTTCGGCCAACATTTCGCAAAGACTTTACTAATTGGTTCTCCATACTCTGATTTTATCTCTGTTTGCTAACCCCACTAATCCAGTGCATCCCTATTTGTAATGTCCACGTATAATTTACAATACCAATTCCTTACCACCATAAAACCTATTCCACTAATTTTAGCACAGACACTTAATGATATCTCTCTTACACATACTCTTCCTCTTTATTACCCTCCATTTCCTCCTTGGATCATGTCCACGCCCAAATTTAACACCTCGCTCACCAACTTCGATAAAAATAAGCATCCAAAAGAGATCATTATAAATGAATTTAAAGAAGGTATAGATACAAATAATTACGACCCAATATTATACACAGATGCCTCAAAAAATGATACAGAAGTAGGCTGCTTTGTTACAACCTTTTATTCACTAATTAAGTCATCACTTATACCAGCCGTCAGCAGCGTTCATACTGGCGAATTATTTAGTATATTGCAAGCTTTTAATCATACATCTTCACCTAATAAACAGGTTGCCATATGCACAGACTCTTTAGCATCTATCCATTCTATCAATATCAATATATATACCGATCATCCAATCGTCCAAAAGATCCTAGACTCTTACCAAATTATCTTGTCCCAAAACATAACAGTCACCCCAATTTGGCTACCATCTCATATTGGTATAGAAGGTAATGAAACTGCAGATCACTATGCTAAACTTGCTACAGCATCACCCAAAATCACCGATAAAATTTAAGTTTGTAAGGAGCTAAAATCATATACTAAAAGAAGAACCAGACTCCTTTGGTAGCAGCATTAAAATTTTAACCGTTTGTTCTTACACGAAATACAACCGACAATAACCATTCAGCCTACATTTGACTATTCAGCCCTCTGAAGACGAGATCTCATTGTGATAAGACGACGTCGGATAGGACATTCAAAACTCACACACGGCTACTTAATGTCCTGTAGCATCCGTCTCTCCTGTTAATTATATTTGACAATTAAACATATTCACACAGAATGCCATCAACATTCGGTCAGAATATTACAATACAAACTCAAAAGTGAAGTACGAGATATCGTAAACAACCCTGACCAAATAAAAGCTGTGCTACAATTCCTTAGAAATGAACACTTATATCAAAAAATATAATTAGATTTTAATTAACATATTTTTTAATATATTATTATCATCCCGTATTATTGTAACATATTCTTAATGTAACACTTAATGTTTGTGTAATGAAAACTCATTTTATAGTACCGTTGTCAGTGGCTATAGTAGCAGAGCAAGTTGAAATTAAAAAAAAAACAAAATTTTTCAGTAACTTTAGGGACAGACATTATTTAAATTATAAAAAAACAAAATTATTGTATTTAAATATTTATTTTAGACGTTTTCAAATTTACATATTTTAAAAAATCATTCATCACATAAGTCCAATTTTTCACATACTTCTTGGGGAGTATGTTCGTGTAGCTGGCCATAGATTCTATCAACTTTTGGGAGCAAATTATGTTGGCAATATTCTCTTAAGTGAGTTGGTAAAACATTGCATAATCTGTCTGCGTCTCTTTCAACTTCGTCCTGTAATAACAGAAAAACGGTAATTTTAGTTTAAATTTTAAGTTTATACATTTAGACTATTTAAAAAATTAAGAGTTAAGGTTATGAGTAATACAAATATGATATTGATAAATGAATAAACAGTGGTTTTATATTTTTAAAATAGATATGTTTTTTTTATGTAATTCTCATACAAAACTAACAGTTAGCAAGATTTTCGAAATGCAAATGAATATCAAAAGAAATTTTTTAGAAAGGATTTATTGATTTTGTCTTTTGACATATTTAAATAAAAGATAATAAAGTCCAAGAATACTGACAATCGAATAGATCACTCATTTTTGAAGTGGTATAATAGTTAGGAAAAAATATCTTTATACTTTAAGTGATGGACATACATCGGTTAAACTGGTAGAACTTTTATCAAACGTATAACAGAACATAAAAGGGCTGTTAATAATATAAAAGCAGATTCTACATACGCATTCACCTTTCAGATTATAATCATTCTTGCTGTAGTAATAAGGTAATATAATAAGTTTTGTGGAAGTTTCGAAAACCAAGTTCTTAGTGTTTTTAATTTTATATATATTTGTACCTTTTTACACACAAATTTTATTTTATTAAAAACATGCACGTATAATTGTGTGTTTTATATTATATATTTTAATTATTAGTAATGAAATCGATTATTTTAATGAGAGACATACAAAATGTATAAATTTTTACTTATTTGACACATCTTTGATGATTAAAGTGTTACTTATAAAACTTACCAAGGGTACTCTTTCTTCTACTAAATCCTTGATAACAGTGGTAAATAATATACAGTTGTCGCAATCAAATCTGTAAAAATAAACGACTTCTTAATTCATTTAACTCAATTATATAGACTTTACATTTTATTAAGTTCATTGCGGTTATTATTATTGAGGTCTAAAAATGTTACAAAAAAAACTCAGTCCATAATAAAAAATCTTCGAAATAAAACTAACCCAACTCAAAGATTTTTCTTAAAAACCCTAAAAAGCTAAATGAATACTTTTTTAATGTGCTTAAAAATATAACGTCTACTTTTTTGCCACAACGATATAATACCTTCTATTTCCAGAATTATCAAGCAAAAAAAAACGTTTTTTTAGCTTATTTTAGATGTCCCTGGAGATGATATTTTAAGCGAAAGTACTTGGGCAAGATTTGATTAAACTTGTTCTCGAAAATTGCCTTAATTTTTAAATTCATAAATATATTATTGAGGCTAAGAAATTTTAACAATCAAATTTATTTTTGACAAAACAGGCTAGATTGGCAAATATTTTATTGGCAAATTAACTTTTATTTGTACGATTTTTACTTACTCAGGTTCAGGGTCAGGTTCAGGCTCATGGGTTCTTTGGGCGAATACGGTCAGACCTAAAAGTAAACAGTGGCTCTTACACATATGTCAGATTGTTTTTTTAGAAATTTTCAAATAAAATCTTAAAGTTTTTGTATTTTTAAATGTTATAAAATGTGGTACGCTACAAATGAATCCAGTAATCAGTAACGTATTATCCATTCCAGAATACGAGTAAAGTTAGAACACAGTATAAGTAAAACACAGTTCGGTTTTAGATGCGGTTTTGGAACTCAAGAGCCCCTCTTTGAAATACAAGTCTTGATTTAAAAATGCCTAGATCAACAGAAAGATGTTTGAGCCTGTTTTATCGACTATGAGAAAGCATTCGATACTGTCGATCAAACATGACAAACTCATAGAATCATTACATCTTACTGGACTTAACACTAGGGTCATCCAGATTATAAAAATTCTATATTGGAATTAAACAACTTACATGAAGAAAATATCGACATATGATAAGTGAAAACGTAACCATTTCAAGAGGGGTTAGACAGGGCTGTATTCTTTCGCCACCGCTTTTCAACCTGACAAAGGAACAAATATTTCTAGAGGCACTGGAAGAGTACAACGATAGCATCAAGATTAATGGCGTACTAATAAGAAATTTTCGATATGCAAATCATACTTTTATACTAGCCGATAACATAAAAGATTTAGAGATGATGCTAAATAGAGCAAATACAACTGGTAACCGTTTTGGACTGAAGATTAATACAAAAAACACTAAATTTATAGTGATCATAAAAACGAACTTAAAGCCGAACGTATTGAAAATGTGCACCGATTTAAATATCTGGGATATACAGTGAATGATAAGTGGGACCCAGACGTAGAGATTAAGATCTGAATTAAAATAGATCAAAATTCATCAAATTCATCAAAATGACAAAAATCTTAAGCAACCAAATATCAGCACATAGAAAAAAAATGTATTTGTTAAATATAGACCTTAAAAGGCTTTTAACACAATCCCAAGACAAAAATTATGAGAAAATAAAATGTTTTGATAACAAAATGTTAAGGATAATTAAGAAAATTCATCAGTTAAAAAAGAACAATAAAAAAAATTCAACAGACAAGGGTCTCAGACAAGGAGGTGGAATAAGTCCAATGCTATTTATTATATACATGGTATAAAATAATTAAAAAATTCAACGTAAAATTAAAGAAAATGTATGGAATTATAAAAATTTAAGATTAAATTGGCATTTCAGAAGAAGCATTTGTCACGACATCGTCATATTGAACAAAAATGAGAAACAACTACAAATAAATTAAGAAATGTCATTTAAGATGTAAATGTATTAATGTAAATTAAGAAATAAATATAAAAAAACGAGCAAGTAAATATAGAACAAACACGAACCTTCCAATTTTTAGCAGTAGAATAAAAAGACAACAAAAAACAGGACAGGGTTACTAATAATAGAATTCAAAAAAACGATGAAACAAGAAAAACAAACATTAAAGTGCTTAATTCAATATATACCACCTGTATGAAATTTTGGTAGCGAGTAGTAACATCAGAAACAGAACTCTAGGATGCACAACCTACGGGTGTAGTTAGGAATAACATATTGCCAAATTGCTAATCATACAAGCTGGTAAAAACAATAACTACCTGCGTTTCGGTTGTATATATTTAGATTTAACAGTTCTGTTTTATTTTCATCTTAGAATAGCTTTCTTGGTTTCTGACCCAGAGATACTCAATATATCCAGTTTGAAACACAAGAACAATTAAGAAATATTTAGTTAAAACTACACAGATATAAATACATAATAACTAGTGTACATTTTTTAAATATTATTAGTTTAGAATAATAAAATGGTTATACTCAATAATTATAAAAAACGTTTATTACTTACCGACGCAAAACAAGAGAGTCAAAACCAATGTAGTCTTCATGTTTAAGAATTGTATTTCACAATAATGTACATTGTCAGTTTAGCTTTATATACAATAAGATTTCAACCACTTAGAAAAAGGACCACTTGAATACGTTTTTTGTTATTGTTAATAATCCCCACTACCCTTCTATATTTGTTAACTTTAATTTCCATAGACGATAAGGTGAAGCACTTATTATAACATAATGAACATTTAAGATATGTAAAAATCTTCTTTTGTGTAATACGAAAAATTTGATGCTTTACTGATATTAAATCAGCATAATAAGGTCATCTTATCTTTAATAATTCTACAGTCTGAAAATTTGACATTGTCAGAGGTCAAGAATGTTTAACCTTTAGATATGAGTAGTATATTAGAAAACTGAAATTATTTTTCAGTAGCTTTTTCGAGAATGTGACAATTGCAAAGTCTATTCTCAGCATCTGCTGCAGATTATGGTGCAGCCTATCTTACATTGCCATTCTGCATTTGGTCCTACCATTGTCTAATATTCTCTTCCCTGTACCATATTCTACCTGTTTGATGCTTGATATAATCAGCTGTCTCAATATCAACATGGTTTTGTCTCCAATCGGTCCACTGTGACAAACTTATTAATTTAATTAAAAATCCTTTGTAGTAGGTATATATTTTAGGCCCAAACGGGCTAAGTTAAAAAGACGAAACGTTTTCGGAAACCATGTTCCATCATCAGTGTCCTAGAAAATAGTTAACCACCTAATTAAAAAGAACATAGGTTAAAATTTTGACTAAGGTTAATGAAAAATGTGGTTAATACTTACTAGGAGTACATGAATGTAGCCACCAAGATTAAATATGTGGGTAAAAACCCGATAACAGATGTTTAATTACATTTAGTTTTAAAATTATGTTATAATGATTTAGGATTATAGAGTTACCGATGGATTAGGTAACATGGCGACATATGACTCCACGTTGAAGTTGAACATGTCGCCATGTTACCTAATCCATCGGTAACTCTATAATCCTAAATCATTATAACATAATTTTAAAACTAAATGTAATTAAACATCTGTTATCGGGTTTTTACCCACATATTTAATCTTGGTGGCTACATTCATGTACTCCTAGTAAGTATTAACCACATTCTTCATTAAACTTAGTCAAAATTTTAACCTATGTTCTTTTTAATTAAGTGGTTAACTATTTTCTAGGACACTGATGATGGAACATTGTTTTCGGAAAACGTTTTGTCTTTTTAACTTAGCCCGTTTGGGCCTAAAATATATACCTACTACAAAGGATTTTTAATTAAATTTTTAATACATGGTATACAGCCAACTACAGGAACGTAGATTCCTTGTGGAAACTTATTAATGGCCACACAATATATCTCAGCAGCCCTAGATAATAGAAGAAAGTTGACGTCATATATACTGACTTTACGAAGGCATTCGACAGAATTCACCACGGCGTATTACTTTCTAAATTGTGTCTCTTTGATCTTTCTGAGGATGCCGTGACTTTTATGAGGTCTTACTTGTCAAATAGAACGCAGTTTGTTGCTTATAATTGTTAGAAATCGGAAAAGTACCTAGCTTCTTCAGGGGTTCCACAAGGTTCTAATCTAGGTCCATTATTGTTCTTGTTATTTATTAACGATCTGTGTGAATCAATTTCTGCACCATGTTTATGTTATGCCGATGATTTAAAGATTTTATTCATTGATACGCGACCTTAATGATTGTCATTTTATACAGAGTGAACTGAATCGTGTACATGAATGGTGTAATGCAAATCATTTGAATCTTAATGCCAATAAGTGCAAAGTAGTTAGTTATTCTAGGAAACAGTCTAATATATACCATCCTTATATTATCGATGGCAATGAACTTGAACGTTTGAATAAAATTAAAGACCTTGGAGTTACATTTGATTATAAACTCACCTTTGTTGAACATGTTAATTTAAAGGTTAAAGAAGCACTTAAATCTTATGGATTCATAATTAGAAATAGTCGAAATCTCACTAATACTAAGGCAATTAAATTACTTTATTACACTTTTGTACGCTGTAAACTGGAATATGCTTCTGTCATTTGGTCACCTTTTTATGATGTACACATCCAAATTATAGAGCACGTGCAGCGTAAATTTTTAAAATTTTTGTCTTTCAAAATTAACGGCATATATCCAAGAGGAGCATCAGCAATAGCGAGTTGTGTAGCGGTTTGGACGTAGTATCATTAGAATCTAGACGAATTAATGCCTCCCCAATATTCCTGTACAAGCAACTACATAATCTCATTAACTGCCCTGATATTCTTCGACAAATAAATTTTAACGTTCCATCTTATCCAGTGAGAAATTCGATTACGTTCAGAAATACACAAGCTAGAACTAATCTCATGTTAAACTCTCCTATATTTCTCATGTGCAACTATTATAATTCCTTAAGTGCTTACTGCGATATATTTCACTGCAGTTTAAAGCAGCTTACTAGGATGGCTGAGATCTACCTAGGAAATTAAGTAGTTGCTTTATGTTAAATACTCGAAAAATGTGTTATTTAGTTAGTACCTATGAATTATTAATTTTTCATTTAACTTTAGTATTGTATTTTGTCCTATAAATGGATTCTGTTGGACAATAAACGCTATTATTATTATTATTTATATGATAGTCATATCTTACGTATGAACGTCGTGTTGGTCTTTGATGTTTCTTGAATACAATTTGCCATGTACACTGCCATTTTAAAGATTTAATTGTGTTGATTTGGGTTTTTGCCTGATCCAGTACATTTTTTTGCGATCTCTCTTGATTATTCGTAAAACACATCTCTCCATTTACCTTTGAGTACTTTAGTGTACAAGTTTTGTAGCCGTATGTCATTAGTATGAGTACGATTAGTAATATACTCTCATCAATTACTCTTTTCTTTTGGAGTAGTATTCTAGATTTAAATATTTTAACAGCATTTTACCCAAAAAATAATATAAGCAAATTTCTTTTTTCTGCTGATTTCTGAGAGTAACAACAACATTGTGTATTAATTGGCCCATGTATACATATTCCTTTATGGTCTTAAGTACAGTGTTCTTTACCAATAAATCTTGGACATCGACTGGTTCATTTATTAAAATTGTTGTTTTCTCCAAGTTCATTTTTAGGTCAACTTCATTCTTAGCTGCATTTCGCTTAAATATCGATTATAAAATCTTGTAGTTCTGCAAACGTATTAGCATGCAAAACGATGTCAGCAAATTACTAATGGCAAAAGTATAAATTAATGGACAGGCCTTTATTACGCCAGTTCGTTTTTCTAAGTATATATTCTAGGGTTGCGGTAAAGTGCTTTAAGGATATTGCGTTTCCTTGATGGACGCATCGTGTAGTGGGAAAAGGAGTGTTTTTATAAGTGTTTTACTTAAACTTTTGCATTTCTGTAGTATATTTTTGCTATAATCTCTATGTATGATTTTGCAGTGACTTAATTGGTAAATTTTTTTATTACTTTCCTGTTATGTATACAACTAAAAGTCCTTTTAAGATTCTAACAGGTTAGGGCAAGCGGTTTTTCCTATTCTTCAGCTCTACTCATTAGTTTTTGTAGCGCATGGAATCTAGAAACTACTGAACCTACTTTAAAGCCAGCCACCTTGACTATGCCGATTCTAATGCATCTGATAATCTTATATATCTGATGAATCTTATAAAAAAAATAAAAAATGTATGACGTAACTAAAGTATTTGATACAGTATGGAAATGTTGTATATTAATTATTCTAAAAAAATTTGAAAACCCAGAAAAAATGCTGTCCTATATAAAGAATTTTTTAACTGAAAGAATATTTCAAGTCCGAGCGAATGGTGCTATATTCTATCTTAGAGTACAAAAAAACGGAATCTGGCAAAGATCGGTATCAATAATACAAGAACACTTAAATAAACTAGTAAGTTAGACTCTTAGGTTTTACTTTAATAAAACAAAAAAAATAATATTTTATAAAAGACTCATTAAAGACAAACCAAACCTAAACTTGAAAACCAAAATCTCTTCTATACAAACCAAATAAAATTTCTAGGATCGATATTTTATCAAGAGTTAAATTGGAAATGGTATATCCAGAAGTTAGTTATTTCATGTTAAGATGGTCTTAACCTGTTAAAGTACCTAGTTCACAAAACATGAAGCGCCGACGGTAAAACAGTACTCATGTTATAAAAATTAGTAATTCGTTCCAAAATTGATTACGGATGTGTTGCTTTTGCATTTGCCAACACAACAATGTTAAAACCTTTGGATACGTGACATAACACATCCCTAAGGATAATATTTGAACCGTACAGAACAACCCCAGTAAATAGCGTACAAGCTGAAATAGGTGAACTTCTACTAGTAATAGGTGAACTACAGAGCTTCGTAGGCAGCTATAAACGCTTAATTACACTTCTACCATAACTCTATATAACAGAATTTCAATAAACAACGTTTTAGATATATCCATGTCTAACGACTCTTCCAAGTTAAATTTTCCATATTCCCGAAAATTTTTCATGCAATAAACCTACTGAACTGAAAGCAATTTTCACTCTTATATTAATACTATATTATATCTTCATCTCTACCTTCACCTTGGATTATAAAAATTCTAGCATTCAATTGGAGTCTATTACAATTCCAAAAAAAAAGTACCAGCACCTTTGAGATTCTTAAACATAGAATTCATAACTGCAATTATATTAACAGAAGAACTCCATACAATTTACCAAACGATACTATACGCAAATGCAAATAAGATGAACAAAATATTTATCGTTTTTGTTTATCTTTTTAACAGACTCAACTTTGTGATAAAATACAAGATATCTGACTATTTCAGTTTTAGCAATTATCATTTGGATATCCTACTGGAACTTATCTAAGTTCCCGCAAACCCTTGGGTACTTTAAATCCATCGTACCACAGTTCGACGATGAGCTGTATTTCGAGCATTTTAGGATGAGCCAAAGACTGTCAAACCAATTCGCTGAACTCCTTAAAGTATATTACAGTGTTCCAGTGGCTTATTGGGAATAAGGTAGACTTATTCAAGAAAGTCGCTGATAAATTTACTCTCTGCATATAAAATTTTAAAATAGTATCTTACTTCTTAAGCAACTTATCGCCCGAAATAATTAATTTTTTTTTAATCATAAATATTTTGTTATATTTATTTAGATACATTTCATAAGATTCTAAAAGTAGTTTTATATTTCAATAATATTTTTTTCCGCAAATCGCCAGGAAATTTTGACATTCCTGTCAAAATTTCTTGAAGAAAAAGTCAGGACTTCCTTACTGTAAGGAAATGATATTTCCGTACAGTTGTTAGTGTTCTACATAATAAATACTCAATACGTTTCCATAGTAACCCAAGTAATTTTATTAGGAATTTTAAAGCACCATTTATTTGGGAATAAAATTATCGCGTTTTTTTTTAAATCAATCAATATCTGTCGAATTTTAAACGATATGCGGAAAATAGTATGTTTACCTCGTAGGAAAAGGCACATTCCTGGACTCTGTGTTGCTAAGTCTCGGCTTGCGCCTCGACTTAGCAATCATCACAGTCGTCCAGGAATGTTAAGCTTTTCCTACCCGGTAAACAATGTACTATTGTAGTAATATTTTAATTTTCGCGAGCTTTTCTTCATTTTCAAAGTGGTTTTTAAATTTTTTAGTTTCTAAAACGTCATTAACGTAAAACCCATTCTTTCATTGTTTTGACAAAGGCCTAAAAATTGTTACCGGTGGGTTTTGTTATTCCATCTAAATATGGCACCTTCACCATTACCCACGTAGTCACTAGAAAATAGTTCTGGTTGGAAATATGAAAATTCGTGCAAAGCTATAAAACAAACATATTTATAGGATAGTGACTAAGGACCTTTACGTACCAAGCTTGAAGCTTCCTATTTCATAGGACATAAATATATCCAAAAATTATAATATTATTTACAAATAAGCTCATTGTCAAATCAAACTAGGCTGTAAAATAAAACTAACCAGGCACTAACGACTTAATTGAAGGTTGTTCGAAATTCGTTTGGTGGTAGAGGTGGCCATGTACTAAAACCCGATTACTATAAGGATTCTGAATTAATCCTGAAAGCGTCTATTACTCGTACTGCGAACGAAACTTATGTTATAAATGACACACGCATGGTATTGCGTTTACTACTTCACGTAGTGTGTGTGGAATGAAAAATAGTAAGTGGAAAAAGAGTGTGCAATGGTATATACTCGTAAAAGAGCGCAGTATATATAATGTGTGTACACATAGGTATAAAATCTATGATTCACACGAACAGTCGTAACAGTCGTTTCAGTCGTTTGTCATTTTTTAGCATGAATGTAGAATGTAGAAAATGGGGCGGCCAATAGAGCCTGATACACTGCGACCTTTGCAGATCTATTGTGTTCCCCCCTTATTTTAAAGCACTTCATCTAGCTTGGTCCTCTTAATGAGACTCAACAGCCTTGATAGTGGCCTTTTCATGTAGCCTGGTGCTTCCGGTTTTTCCTCTCCGAGTTCTAGAAACCGCATTCGTGCGAGACCTTCGCAATGGCACAGAACGTGTAGAGCGGTTTCCTCTTCTTCCAGACAGAAACGACAGGTGTCCTCTTCTGTCAGGCCTATGAGACTCAAGTGTCTATTGAGTCTACAGTGCCCAGTGAGCTGACCCACTATCATTCTGACAGTCCCGCGTCTGTGCGAATGTAAGTCTGCTGTAAATTTAGCCGAATGTTCTTTGATGAACTGTTTGGCCTGCCTCTGTCCTGGTGAGTTGTTCCACCACTCAAGAGACTTCTGTTGCACCCATTTGTGTATGGCTGCCCTTTTTATCGTATTTGCGATTCCAAAGAAGGGTTCCGGACCAACCAGTGGCGTAGATGCGCCTTCTCGGGCCAATTCATCGGCCTTCTCGTTGCCACGATGGCCCTTATGTCCCGGCACCCATGCAAGTGTCAACCTGTGTCGACTTCCTACCTGAGAGAGGACATCCAAACAGTTCCATACCAGCCATGAATCGACCTGTACCAAACTGAGAGCCTTTAGAGCCGCTTGACTATCCGAATAGATAACGATGGAGTATTTTTTAGCATACTCTGTGCGATTTGCCGCTTCGTCCGTAGACTGCGATAAGAAAGTTATCCTACCAATAAACTCATATGCTCGAAGAAAAATAATGGTATTAGGGCCAGTGGTTTAACGACAATATCAACAGCGGCTTTAAAAGTTATAACGGAATAATGGAATTATTTCCCATCGTTTTAATTGAGCACCAAAAAAAGAAATAGGAAATAAAGAAGAGAATGACCATGAAAAAATGATGGGTGCAAATATAAAGGTGCCGAATTATTATTTTAGGCAGTTTTCAAGTGGTCAAATTAGAATATAATGAGTACTATATAATTGCGAACTTATTTTTAAATGTTCTGTCAATAAAGTTTAAAAATAGGTATTATAACTCGGAAATAACTATTAATATAATATGTCAACAAACTCATTGTGATATTTTTTATCTTTTTGTATTGTATTTAAATTTGTATTTATTCATCCTTTATTTTTAAGATTTTAAATATTATTTTATTTATGAATGATTTATTTACGTCACTGATAACATACGTGCATCAATACACTCTACATTTCTTGTTTGTCTTCAGTTCATTTTTTTGAAAATCAAAACAAACTGCAGAAATTCCTTAATCAAATATTCTAAAAAATAATTAATACAAAAATCAATAGTTGGCATTTTGTACTTGATATGCAAAGTTGTTAATTTTTTCCATTCTGCTCCATATACAGAGTAGAATAAAAGGGCACGAATAAAAAATATAATTAGCGGAAAATAACTTTTATCAATATTATCCCTAACATAATTTTTAATTGACACATAATTTAGCAATAAAAACTGATTATTGACCTCGCTTTATACGTCTTCATAATTATGGTCCCAACTATAGTACAATGAGCATGCTAACCATCCTTCATGGAAATTGATTAAAGTTATTGACAGGCATTATCGTTGGAGTCACTAAAATCAGAGTCTATGGTCTTGTCTTTTTCACCTTTATTTAAAAACACTCTCTTCTTATTAACCACTTTACCTAGTGCCAAGTTGAAAAAAGTACATTTGGCAACCAACAGAAATATTAGAGAATGACTCAGACGATGTAGGTGTTGCGTTTGTAGTGTTAACTGAAGTAGTGATCAAATTTATAGATTTATTTTGTAATCAGCATTGTTGTTTTTTGGTTTATTAGTAAATTTGGGATTGCTACTGTTTGTAAGGCTAAGTAGAGTGCCGTAGAGGTGTAGGAAGAAAACAAATTTCTTGGTTAAAAAACATTCGTGAATGGACTCAGATACCAAATGCAGGACAATTATTCTATATTGCAGAAGATCAAGAAGCCTTCGTAATGTTGATCGCCAAAGATAATTCTTAAACGGCACGCGAAGAAGAAGACTGTTTTTAATGCGGTTTGAGAAGACGTAGTAAGTGTAGAGGCAGTGGTATTTAAAATTGTGGGATTTTTTTGTATATTATCTTGTTGAGTATGATTTATTGATGAATTTTTTCTTATTTCTCTTTGCATTACACTATGATTGTGAAAATGGGTAGATGAAATATTCGTTAAATAGACATCTAGCTACCTGGTGTCCAGTTAATTTACATTTGAAACATGTATCATTTTGGGCTACAAATATATGGTATGACTTTTGTTTCAATTTGATGATAAAAGAGTCAGGTAGTACAAAGTTGTCTAAAAAAGGTAAAACAAACATTTGTCTTCCAAAGCTTAGGATATAACTAAATGCAAGATTAATTGCTTTTATCTGTAGATATGATATGTCTGAGAAAGGATTTAAAACTAGTTTTATTCATCTATTATTATTATGTTAGAAAGTATGCTTGGACTTGCATTGAACATAATTGCTCTGCTTGACTGCTAGTATAATTCTATTTACTATTATCTTCTTTATTTCTGTGAATTGATTATGTTTATGTTTTCATTTGTTGCTATGAATTTATCTACAAGTTTTTTAGAGGATGAGGTTTTTTACTCGAAATCAACTGTGACAACTATCAAAGTCGTCTAGATGTTAGAAATTAAAATAATTAAGTCGTCGGTGGAATTTGCGTCTTCCTGGTTACAGTTGTTTAACAGTTGTTTGCAATTATTAAAGACAGCTTATTGTTCTTGCAACCGCAAGCGCAAATTTAGTGCGAAAATGGAAAACCTAAACGAACTTGAGTCCGCGGCTAATGATGCAGTAGCACGTTTGGGGCCCTCCAAGTCCGGAATAAAGTATCGGTTAGCGTACAAGCACTTCCAAGAGTGGTGCAATACAAGAGGAGTACGGCAAGTTACCGAAGACGTTTTACTGGCATATTTTATTATAATGAAAAATGAAAATAAATGGAAATCTTCTACAATGTGGTCACGATACTCTATGATAAAATCCGAGTTAGTTATTAGAAAAAATGTGGATATAAGCAATTTTTAAAGTTTCTGAAAAAAACAAGCGAAGGACATACTGCAAAGAAGTCTAAAGTTTTCACTAAAGACGAGTTTAATAAATTTTTGTTTGAAGCGCCAGATAAGTTGTATTTAGGATTAAAGGTAAAAAAAATTATATTGCAAAGCATGTAGTATACTCTACTAAATTATAAAAATATTTCAGATTGTTTTGTTAAACAGGGTTACCGGCGCCTGTTGATGCGACGAAATGGTAAAAATGAAGACTGTGGACATTGAGGATAAAGACAATGGAATAATTATCAAAATCCCAGATATATGAATACATTCGATTAGCACAGTAGCCCAAAAAGTAGCTAGGTTTTTAGATTTAAACGATGTCACTCTTTACGATGAACTTTAGCAACACTTTTAATTGATGGAGGCGGAAATTTAGAATGCCTCAAACGACATGGGGGCTGGAAATTAAGCACGGTTGCCTAGGGATATATAGAGGATTCAATAAGAAATAAGAACGATAATGCCAAAAAAATTTTAAACCCTCATAATTCGCCAACATCGGGAATGATTGCTGAAAGTTGTTCTCGACCATCAGTATCATCAACAATTACCAATGCGTATCAAGAGTCGGGAACATTTTTGCACGGTTTCAATTTTGAAAATGCGTCATTAACTAATTGTACTTTTAATATTACTATAAATAAAAATGATGTTTAATTGTTGTTAATGACATTTGTATTGTTGCTTTGTGACATGTTTCATATTGTTGCCATGACAACATGTTTCCCTCCGCCGTAAAGAAATGAGAAAAAAAAACTGCTGCCAGAGGAGACATCAAACTTTGACACGATCAAGTTAGATAAGTGTCATCATTATTTGATGTTTGAAGAAAAAATTATTTTTTTAATTCTATATGCTGACTCAGTCCTTTAAGATAGTCATTAATGATACAATTCTCTGCATACAATATACTACATTGTTGTTAACTGCTTTTGAGTATGATGAATTTTGTATTAGCTATCTGGAAGATGACATCTTTTAAATGGATTTGAAATGCGACTAAAACCGCTGTGTGACCAGATCATAGAAATTGGATAACTAATTGCATTAATTTACTTAAATAATATATATAAATCGAAATAGATGAAAAAAGTATATTTTATCTACTCACGATTCCAATATTTAGTATACAAATCACTTTTACTTAGTTTTTTACTTAATTACTTTAAAATTTATTTATTTATTTATTTACATTGTAACCACCAGGGTTATTAGCGACCTAAAATGTATAATAAAGGTAAAGTTAGAAAAAAAATGTTGATATTTTTTCCTAGGGTTTCCTTTATATTATTTGGCATAGTGTGCTTCTTTGTTGCTGCTTCATATTTTTTGCACTGAGTTAGTAGGATGCTAACATGCCTATATGCTTAACGGAGAGTGTTACTTGACACGTTTCACACATTGGCGGCACAGTTCGCGTAAAGAGGTGTTTATGTGTAAAGTTACTGTGTCCTAGTCGCAAACGTGTTATTCTCACTTGGTCGTGTCTATTCGCTGTGGGTTGGAGCCACGGTTTTACTAGATGTTTGATTTCCTTGAGTTTATTTTGTGATGCACTCCACTTATTTTGCCACACACTTAACACTTTATGTTTTATTTCTGACTTAAAGTCTGAAGAAACCTCATTAATGAGAATGGAGTCCTGGCTGAAGGATGCTAAGTGGGCTAGTTCATCTGCTTCTTCATAAATTTTCTTTAATAATTACTATTTTATTAGCACGTTAAATAAGTGCCATTTATCTAGACATTTTTTGGGATTCATTTAACGTTTTTGGATCTGCTTCAAATGGTATGGTTATAAATTGCATAATATTATTTGCCGATGAATCCACTCATCCAAAAATTTACCTTATTCTAAAAGATAATTTTGATGAAGATGACGACTTAAAAATTACAGTCAGTTTCGACTTTTGGTCTATTGTTATCATCATCATCACCATCATTTTTGGCTCGACAATCCTCTGTGGTACTTGGCCTGCTCTAAGACGGCCTTTGCTTCTTTTTCCTGCAGGTGTTTCTGTGGTTAGCTTTTTAGCAATCCTATTTTCATTTGGTCTATTGTTACTTACATTTAATTCCCGAAGAAGTTAAATTCTGTACGTATAGGTACCGGCCTAAGTATTAACTCAAATTTTGACATATATTTTGTACACGAAAGCATGAAGTAGTTACAAAAAAAATACGATTTTCATGAGGAACAAAATTATTGTATTTAAATATTTATTTTAGACGTTTTCAAATTTACATATCTTTAAAAAATCCTTAATAATTCTCTAGCATAAGTCCAAATTTTCGCATACTTCCTGGGGAGTATTTTCTTGTAGCTGGTCATAGATTCTATCAACTTTTGGGAGCAAATTATCTTCACAATATTCTCTCAAGTTACCTGGTAAAACACCGCATAATCTGTCTGCGTCTCTCTCAACTTCCTCCTGTAATAACAGAAAAACGATAATTTTAGTTTAAAGTTTAACTTTAAAAATTTAGACTATTTTAAACTTAAAAGTTAAGATTATGAGTAATATGAATACGATATTGATGAATGATTAAAAAGTGATTAAAGTGGTAAAAAGTGATTAAAGAGCATAAAAATACTAAGTGAAATCGATTATTCTAATACCAGTCATACAAAATGTATGTAAAACAAAATTTTCAGTTTACACACATTTGATGACTATATTGTTACTTATAAAACTTACCAAGGTTTCTCCGTCTTCGACTAAATCCTTGATAACAGTTGTAAATAATATACAATTGTCGCAATCAAATCTGTAAAAAAAACAACTTTTGCTATTAATTAAATTAACTTTCATAGACTTTGCGGTTAATATTATTAAGGTCTAAGAATGTTGCAAAAGAAATTCAGTGTATAATAAACAATTTTCGAAATAAAAATAACACGGCTTAAAGATTTTGTATTCCAAACTCTAAAAAGCTAAATGAATACTTTTTTAATGTGCGTAAGAATATAATGTCTACAATTTTGCCTCAACCTCAAGATAATACCTTGTATCTCCAGAATTTAATACAGGTCTTGAATTGGGTCTTTTTAAGACCAGATGATAATTCTGAATTAATGTAAACAATCAATAGTATTAAGAGCAAATTTTTTTGTAGTACTGATAGACTATGCATAAAAATTTTTCCAAATCTCCCAAAAAAATATACGGGAGTCCTGGTTTCACTAATTAAAGATTTCTTTGAAAATGATATATTTTCAGCGTGTCTACAGACAGTCATTCAGTAATGAGGAAATGAAACTCAATCCATTCAACTACAGACGTGTTGCTTCACTACCAATTCTATCCAAAATTATTAAAAGAGTTTGAAAAGCCCAACTTTCTATATCATTTCGACTTATGCTTTCTTGTTGAACACAACATTTTATTACAAAGGCAGTTTTGCTCTTTATCCAATAAATATATTAGTGATAATATATTTTTTGTACTACTTGAGCTCCATCAAGCACTGAACAATAATTTACACTGATATTGCTTTTTGTAACAATGCCAAAGCATTTAATTGTATAAATCACGATATCTTGATAAAAAAACTAAATTTCTACAGAATTCAAGATATTTCTTTAAATTGACTTAATCCTACTTGGAAACTAGCAAACATCCAGTTAGAGCGAATGAACAATAAAAACCTGATCCGACTCTAATTTACTCCCTTTTAACATGGATAAAGCAGAAGCATTATCCTAAGAACGAGCTCTTCAACTCTTGCTTCTTAGTAATAGTATAAAATTTCTTAATATTTTTATAGACAGTAACCTTAGATGATCCTTTCATATCGATTTGTTAAGTAAGAAACTAGGCTAAGGCTGCTATGCAATAAAATCTGTTTCGAAAGAAATTAATTTAGCATCCCCCAAAATAACATTTGGGGTTCTAGTACAGTATTAAAAAGTAAATTTTCAATCGTGCCGACTAAATTCTTAAATATATATCATTGAGACTAAAAAATTTTAATAATAAAATTTATTTTTAATAAAACAGGCCAGATTTGCAAATATTTTATTGGCAAGTTGGTTTTTATGACTCTCAAACGATGGAGGAGAAAGTGCGAAGGAATGGGCATACCAGTAAGAGACGAATATCTATACACCTTAAGTTTTGCCGACGATCAAGTAGTCATCGCACAAGATGAAAAAAGTTCTCAGCTTTATGATTAAAAAATTTGAAGAGGAATATAAAAACAACGGAATGGAAATAAACTTAACTAACTACAAACAACAAGGATATGAGAAACCTAGAGATAGACGAGGGAAGACAAGTAAATGGAACAGATAAATTCAAGTATTTAGGAACCATAATATCTAACCAGGGAACAACAAAAAAAGATATAAACAACAGACTAAGACAAACCAGAAACTGTATAAGACAACTAAATTCAGTGCTGTGGGATTACGATGAAGACAAAAAAGAGAATATATAATACCCTGACAAGAAGTATCCTGACATAGGGGTCCAAAAACTGGACAATAAATAAGAAAAATAGAGGTAGAATAAGAGCAGTAGTAATGGAGTTCCTGAGGAGAAGCTGTAGACTTACAAAAAGAGACAGAATTGAAATCGCAGAGATTAAGCGGAGAATGGGAGTGCAATCAGACATAATCGACTATATAGAGAAGAGACTATCCTGGTACGGCCACGTCAGAAGAGCGGACAGAGGACGCTGGATAAACAAAATTACAGAATGGAGCCCGATCGGAAGAAGAAAGAGAGGAAGACCCTGAAGGTTATTCAGAGACGAAATCGACGAGGTTATGGAGAAAAGAACCCTGCGAGATGGAGACGGGAATGACAGGGAAAATTAAAGAAAACGGTTGAGTGAAGGAAGACAGTGAAAACTGTGGAAATACTTAGTAGTAGTAGTAGTAAGTTGACTTTTATTTATACGATTTTTACTTACTCAGGCTCAGGATCATCGGTAGGCTCAGGTTCAGTGGTTCTTCTGGCGAATACGGTCAGACCTAAAAGTAAACAATGGCTTTTAATTATTAATAATTTTTAAAATGAAATAACTTTTTTATAAATATAAATAAGTTGTTGTATTTTTAAATTTAATAAATTGTGGTACGCTACAAATGGATCGACTAATCGGTAGCCAGATACGCGGATAAATACAAATAAACGAAATTACAATCAATTTTTTTTTGTGTTTTTTGTAATAAAGGATATCACGAACTTTGTAAATAATGTTTAAAAACCAGCAAAATGCTTCAAAAATATACCTAAAAAATAAAACAGCAGAAAACTATTAAAAGATTTTAAAAAATGCAGGAGATTAGTAAAAGAATTTGTTACAAAACCAAAAAGGGACAAAATTACAAAATTTGGAAAAAAAAATGAAAAAAACAGTAAAGACGATTAGAAACTGTTTGATTGAGTTCTAAAATCGATAAGAAAGTTAAAAAATTGAGGCACAAAAACGAAGAATAAATCGAAATTGAAACAGAAGGGAAGAAAACAAAATAATTAATAGATAAAGAGAATATTTTTAAGAGGTACTATAAACTTACTTAATTAATTGTATTAGGCTAAAGCAAATTGTTAAAAGCCTAAGAAGGCTTTTAACACTTTGTTTTAATACCAAGACAAACATTATGAGAAAAAATAATAAAGAGGGGTTTCAGTAGCAAAATAATAAGTATATTCATAAGGAAAAAAAATTACAACAGCACTTAAATTGTGTCATCAGTTTAAAATAAACATCAAAAACCATTAACTACAATTAATGAGCTGACACAAAGAAACAAATCCTACTCTAATTATTCTATACATGGGATGAGATAATTAAAATATGAAACGTAAAAGGGAAAAAGATGCATGTGCGTTATAAAAATTTAAGATTCGAAATTTTGTCATATCGACCGAAACTGAAAAATAACTTTGACATATGCAAGTTCTTACAGAAATAATGAATGACAATTAGTAAAAATAATACAAGAGTTATACTTAGGTGAAACTTATGAATAAGAAGAATGCGGAAATTAAGTAAATATAGGGATATATTAACCTAAGCGTTGTAGTTAGGCCTACGGTATAGCCAAATTGCTAATAATAACAATCATCTGCGTTTCTACTGTATATTTGTGGCTTTAACAGTTTTGCTATTTTTTCGCCTCTTAAAATTTCCTCCTTGGTTTCTGACCCCGAGGCACTCAGTGCATCCAGTTTGTAGCACAAGCGGAATTAAGAAACATTTAGTCAAAAATATACAGATAAAAATAAATAATAAGTAGTATTCAATATTCAAATATTACCAGTTAAGAATAATAAAACGGTTATACTAAATAGACATAAAAACATTTATTGCTTACCGAGGCAGAACAAGAGAGGTCGAAAGAAAATGCAAAAAAGTATTTTTGAAGTGTGTATATTTTAGGCAATTCCTAGCTGAGCGCTTTCGGCTTTACAAAGCCATCATCAGAGCTATGCTACAATAAAATGTTCTAATAAGTACTAATTGGTAAAGATTGTAATTTTTAACTTACGTCAATTTTTAAATACCACTACAAAGGAGAGATCTCATTTCCTTAAGTTTCACAATTATGATTTTGTAGGAGTTGGAATTTTTAAAACATATAAAAAACATATAAAAGGTCGACACTGGACGTCACAAACACGTTAAAAAATTGAAAATTTTTTTTGTCATGGTACGGGTTTAAGACCCGACCATCTATTGATGTGAGGACGTAGACTGAATAGAACTAGTGAAATCAAATGTCGGTCCTTTTAAACGATTTTTCAAAAGTGACAGGTGACAAATGTCATATATAGGAAATAGAGATTGTTTTTTAAATTCTTACAAAATTATTTAGTAGTTTGGAATTACTACTAGTCATCAAAGACTTTCTAAAAATTAAGTTTTTAAAATTAAATTTTATGTGTTCATCACATCATACAGAATGACATTAATTTGTAAATTCACTCAAGTCATTGCTCAAGGTCAATGTATGTTCAATCTGACAGCTATCCTTAAGGAACAAGGGCTCAAATTGTTCAACAACACTATAAAGAAGAAACCTGGTATTAATGTTATGTTATCTGATACTTAAGTGTATTAAGAATTGTATGTCTTGATGGAAAATTGTAAGAACTTTGCATAAAAAATTTTTTTAAGAATGTATTTTCATGTTTCGATTAAGAACAACTGTCAAATGAATTACAAAATGTTGTAAATTTTAATAAAGTTTAAAATTTGTTTAAAAAATAAAAGTATGAAAAATATATAACAAGATTGCATGAGGTCACCCTTCTTCCTCTAAAGTCTCCCATAATAATTTAAAAAGAGGTTTATAGTTGCAATTGAGGTTGATTTGTGTGTTTAAGCAACAATCAGGGTTTATTTTCATTTCTTTGGATATCTCTAGATCTTCCAAGAGATTCATGAGTCTAAAGTTTTTATTAGGAATGTTGTGTAAAATTTTTCTGTTTTCAGAAGGAGAAAAAGAATGATTATTAAATTTAATGTGATATCCAAAGTTTGATTTTTCTGGGTTATTGAGGTGTTCTTTGATTCTTTGATTCAGAGTTCTCATTGTTCTACCTACATAAGTCATATTACAGTCACCACAGGACAGCTTGTAAATACCACTTCTGTTTAGTTTGTCAACTTTGTCTTTGGTCTTGCTGAAGATGGACTTGATGTTATATTTGGTTTTAAAGGAGATGTTTAAGTCATTAATTTTATTAACAAGTACTCTTGAAATTTTTTCTGAAATTGGTCCTAAGTAAGTTAAGGATCTATATATGGAAGTAGTGTTGGATTTGTTATCAACATTAAAAGCTTGGTTTAGTCTCTTTTTGAGTATAGATTTTCTAATGACTTTATCAACAGTAGTAGAAGGAAAACCATTGTTGTTTGCTATCTGTTTAATGATGGAGATTTCTTTATTGTAATTTTCTTGAGACATAGGGATATTAAGAAGTCTGTGGACATAACATTGAATAGCTGCCATCTTGTGTTGAAAAGGATGATTTGATGATGTTGGTATCATATGGTCAGTTTGAGTAGGTTTTCTGAATATTGAAAATTCTAGTGTAGGCAAAGAAGAAAAGGAGGAAGTATTCTTTTTGATAGTTAGGTCTAAAACATTATCAACATTATCAACTTTTTAGACCTAACTATCAAAAAGAATACTTCCTCCTTTTCTTCTTTGCCTACACTAGAATTTTCAATATTCAGAAAACCTACTCAAACTGACCATATGATACCAACATCATCAAATCATCCTTTTCAACACAAGATGGCAGCTATTCAATGTTATGTCCACAGACTTCTTAATATCCCTATGTCTCAAGAAAATTACAATAAAGAAATCTCCATCATTAAACAGATAGCAAACAACAATGGTTTTCCTTCTACTATTGTTGATAAAGTCATTAGAAAATCTATACTCAAAAAGAGACTAAACCAAGCTTTTAATGTTGATAACAAATCCAACACTACTTCCATATATAGATCCTTAACTTACTTAGGACCAATTTCAGAAAAAATTTCAAGAGTACTTGTTAATAAAATTAATGACTTAAACATCTCCTTTAAAACCAAATATAACATCAAGTCCATCTTCAGCAAGACCAAAGACAAAGTTGACAAACTAAACAGAAGTGGTATTTACAAGCTGTCCTGTGGTGACTGTAATATGACTTATGTAGGTAGAACAATGAGAACTCTGAATCAAAGAATCAAAGAACACCTCAATAACCCAGAAAAATCAAACTTTGGATATCACATTAAATTTAATAATCATTCTTTTTCTCCTTCTGAAAACAGTAAAATTTTACACAACATTCCTAATAAAAACTTTAGACTCATGAATCTCTTGGAAGATCTAGAGATATCCAAAGAAATGAAAATAAACCCTGATTGTTGCTTAAACACACAAATCAACCTCAATTGCAACTATAAACCTCTTTTTAAATTATTATGGGAGACTTTAGAGGAAGAAGGGTGACCTCATGCAATCTTGTTATATATTTTTCATACTTTTATTTTTTAAACAAATTTTAAACTTTATTAAAATTTACAACATTTTGTAATTCATTTGACAGTTGTTCTTAATCGAAACATGAAAATACATTCTTAAAAAAATTTTTTATGCAAAGTTCTTACAATTTTCCATCAAGACATACAATTCTTAATACACTTAAGTATCAGATAACATAACATTAATACCAGGTTTCTTCTTTATAGTGTTGTTGAACAATTTGAGCCCTTGTTCCTTAAGGATAGCTGTCAGATTGAACATACATTGACCTTGAGCAATGACTTGAGTGAATTTACAAATTAATGTCATTCTGTATGATGTGATGAACACATAAAATTTAATTTTAAAAACTTAATTTTTAGAAAGTCTTTGATGACTAGTAGTAATTCCAAACTACTAAATAATTTTGTAAGAATTTAAAAAACAATCTCTATTTCCTATATATGACATTTGTCACCTGTCACTTTTGAAAAATCGTTTAAAAGGACCGACATTTGATTTCACTAGTTCTATTCAGTCTACGTCCTCACATCAATAGATGGTCGGGTCTTAAACCCGTACCATGACAAAAAAATTTTTCAATTTTTTAACGTGTTTGTGACGTCCAGTGTCGACCTTTTATATGTTTTTTATATGTTTTAAAAATTCCAACTCCTACAAAATCATAATTGTGAAACTTAAGGAAATGAGATCTCTCCTTTGTAGTGGTATTTAAAAATTGACGTAAGTTAAAAATTACAATCTTTACCAATTAGTACTTATTAGAACATTTTATTGTAGCATAGCTCTGATGATGGCTTTGTAAAGCCGAAAGCGCTCAGCTAGGAATTGCCTAAAATATACACACTTCAAAAATACTTTTTTGCATTTTCTTTCGACTTGTCATAAGTGTGTACAAAAAATATCAGTCTTTTGATAGAACAAGAGAGTCAAAACCAATGTAGTCTTCATGTTTGAGAATTGTATTTTACAATAATGTGCATCGTCAGTTTAGCTTTATATACAATAAGAAGTCAACCACTTACCAAAAAGGACCACTTGACTAATTACGTGTCTTGTTATTGTTAATACTCCCCACTACCTTTCTATATTTGTTAACTTTAATTTCCATTGACGATAAGGTGAAGTACTTATTATAACTTAAAGAACATTTAAGATATGTAAAAAAATTCGTTTGTGTAATCCAGAAATCTTGATGCTTTGCTGATATTAAATCTACATAATTGTCAATAAGTCATCTTATCTTGATTAATTCTACAGTCTGAAAACTTAACATTGTCAGAAGTCTAGAACGTTTAACCTTTAGATATAAGTAGTATTTTCTTCTTTCTCTTCTTTGTCAACCATTTTCCATCCACTCCTAAATGTAGATCTCTCCCAATTGCTTCCATCTTTCTCTATCTTGCGCCAATCTAATCCACTGTTTGTCTGCCAATGCTCTTATGTCATCTACCCATCTTTTTTGTAGTCTTCCCATGCTTCTTGTTGCCGTCCTTGGTCTCCATTCTAGAATTCTCTGTGTCCACCTATTGTCATTATATCGGGCTACGTGACCTGCCCAGCGCCATTTCATTTTTGTAATTTCTTCCACAATATCCCTAATCTTCGTTCTACGTCTTATCTCGGTGTTTCTAATCTTGTCTCTTAGTGATATTCCAAGCATGATTCGTTCCATTGCTCTTTGCGTTGTTTCTAATCTTTTGGAAGATTTTTTGGTAAGTGCTACTGTCTCCAAGCCGTAGGTACAAACAGGTAGTATGCATGTGTTATACACCTTTTTCTTTAAGTTTATAGGAATGGAGGTGTTTTTCAAGATATGTGCTAGTTTGCCGAAAGCGCTCCAAGCCAGTTGTGTTCTTCTTTTAATTTCAGCATCTTAATTTGGTTTTCCTAGTTTGATAACATGACCTAGATATACATAATGTTCCACATTTTCTCTGGTATGATTTTGTATTGTTATATTTGTCTAGTCTCGGCTCAGTATTTTTGTTTTGCTGTAATTCATTTTTAAGCCTACCGCTCTTGAAACTGCATTTAATTGTTGTAACATATCATTTAGTTCTTGGATATTATCGTCTATTAAAACTATTTCATCTGCGAATCTTAAGTAATTTACGTATGATCCATCGACGTTGATACCCTTATTGTTCCATTCCAGTTTCTTAAAAATATCTTCTAGAGCGAGGGTAAATAGTTTGGGAGAGATGGTGTCTTTGTCTTACTCCCCGTTGTAGTCTTATGGGATTAGTTTTTGTGCTTTCGTCCAGCTTTATATGCATGGTGGCATTTTCATATATGTTTTTAATTGTGTTAATGTATCTTAAATCTATGCGTGCATTTTCTTGAGATTCAAGTACTGCCCATAATTCGATGGAATCGAATGCTTTATGGAAATCGACGAACGCCATATGAATTGGAACATTATACTCGGTGCATTTTTCTATCAGTGTTCTTACGGTGTGCAAGTGGTCTATGGTATTAAAATGTTTTCTGAATCCAGCCTGCTCGATAGGTTGATAGAAATCGAGCTTATGTGTTAGGCGGTTGGTTAGTAATTTATACAGATGTGATAGCAAGGATATTGGTCGGTAATTCTCGATGTTTGCTCTGTTTCCTTTCTTGAATAGTAAAATGACCTCGGAGTTGTACCATTCTTGAGGAATCTTTTCTTCATCAATTACTTTATTAAATAGAACATTCAATACCTGTTCCATTTTTCTGCCACCAATTTTCAACATTTCAACTGTAATCTTATCCTCTCCCGGACATTTATTCGTTTTAAGTTGATTTAGGGCCAGTCTTATTTCATAGTCGATCATGTCCGGTATTTCTTCTGAGCCGGTGTTAATTATTGTTCGTTGAGTACGTCGTTGTTGTGGTTGTGTATATACCGAATTTTTTAATGGCCTCGCTTATTTCCTTTCTGTCTCTGACGGTGACGTTTTTCTCTTTTTTTATTTCTATGATTTTTGTTGTGCCGCTTGAGTTTTTTGCTTTGAGTACTTTCATGTTGCAGCTATCTTGTATTATATTTTTTATTAGAGTGTTATTATAGTTTCTATGATCGTTCCTGATTTCTGTCTTTACATTTTTGTTTAAACTTTTAAAGCTATTCGAAGTTCGATATGTTCTGTTTCGTCTCTCTTGGAGTAGTTTAATTGTATTACGTTGGAGTTTAGATGTTTTGGCTGTTTTCATGTTTGAGCATATTTTCTTAACCGATGTTGTTACAGTTACTTTTATTTTAGTGGCTAGTCCGTTTACATCCATTTGTTTCAGTGCCTCTATTGATTTTAGTGTTGTGCTTAGCTCTTTTTGGTATTTCGTTTGTTTTTGAAACAGGACATCGGTGGTTGGGTATCGTTCTCGTTTAATTTGTTGGGTATCGTAGTATTTTAGAAAACTTAAATTATTTTTCAGTAGCTTTTTTGTAAATGTAAAAATTACAAAGTCTACTTATATAATGATTATCATTTTCAGCATCTGTCACAGATTATGGTGCAGCTTACCTCACATTGCCATTTTGCATTTTTTCCTATCATTGTCTTATATTCTCTTCTCTGTACCATATTTTACCTGCTTGTTGCGTTATATCATAGTCCCATCTTAAGTATGAACGTCATCTTGGTCTCTTGATGTTTCTTGAATACGAGTATTACAATGTAATTTGCCATGGACAAGGGGGGACAGAAATATTTTGTCTCGTTCTAAAAGTATTTCAAGACAATTTTTAAACAGAAATGGGCGGTATCTCGTAAAACGACTTCTAAGAAATTGTAAAGAATCGCTTAAAATATCATTAGAACTTACTTTGTGGTCATCACTTAAGCCCCGTCATCCAGTTAAACAGTTCCACGAATTAAAGGAACAAGCGGCGGAGAACTGAAGAAATACGGGCTTTCCTACCGGTAGAGAAGTTGAATTTCACTGCGCGTGTCAAGGATACTTCCGGAAATAAACAAGTTTCAAATATGATTAAAAAATAACTTCAACGCCGATGAAACCAAAAAGATCAGAAAGATAATCGCCTAAAAAAGAAGAAGTGGACATGAAATATACACCACAGGAAGCGTTATCGTTATTTATAGAAAGTAATTTTACAAGAAGTCAGTAAGTGTTATTACAAGTTGGACGAAGTTACATCTACCTTTTTTACTTTTTGCTGCAAAAGGCAAAAAATAGTGCTACCCAGATGATGATAAAATAACTCTTACGGAGACCAGTTTTAATGTTGAACTACAAGCTTTGCTGGATTATACAGCTTTGCGCCTTATGCAATATTTAAATAAGTCCTTAGATACAATAAATGACACTAAAAAACAACACATATTTTTAATATCATAATGGGGATGTGATGGATCTCACTAAAATCAGTTTTGAAAAAGTCGCAGATGTTGAGTGAAATATATTTATGAGCTCGATTGTTCCAGTGAGGTTCGTTGTTTCTTGGTGGCAAAGCAATAAAAATCATTTCGCAGACCTATCAGAGCTCGATTTGTCCACGAAATGAAAGATGACACTAAAGAAGAAATAGAATACATCTTAAATCAGGCAAAATATCTGATTGTGACTAAAGACAGAGCAACATCAGTGAAAATCAGTCAAAATAGTTTGCTGACAATGGTAGACGGACACTGCATCAACTATGCGATGTAATATGTGGTCAGACATTAAAAGATTTTAATAAATTAGAAAAATTTATTCACTAAAAAAGAATCTTTACAGTTTGGGGTCTCAGTACTCCATGACAGAATACGCTTTTTTAAATATTTATTGCATTCAGCATATAAAGAACTCATAAAAAGTACACCAGTAGACAAAAAAATTATTAAGGAAACAAAAGAGAAAATTCAGAAATGGTTTAGAGTTGAAATGGGTCTACTTGTTGATATTTCTAAAGCAGGGTATGGAACAAGTAATGATGAAAATACGTCTAGGAGGTTTTTTCAAAACACAGAATGTTCTTTTCGCATTACAGACATCAACGAAGAATTAATTAACAGGTTTAAACGTGATTCTATAGGAAATATCAAGTAGACTTGAGGTTGATCATCAGGAATTTTAAAATTATGGCCACGATAATACCTTCCTCTTCTTCTTCAATTTCCACTTCTATCGGAGATTAGAAATTATTCTGGTAATTATAATTTTGTCCCTGAATAGTTCAACTGAACTGCATCAAAACCATTCACGGAGATTGCGTAGCTACGAGATTTTACGTCTTCCTTCGCTTCTTCTACCTTTGATTTTACCCTGCATTATATTCCTTAGTAGTTCATTATTGTCATCTCTTATGATGTGCCCCAAGTATTTCAATTTCCTGATTTTTATTAAATTTAAAACGTGCAATTTCAATGCGGCATCTTATTTCTTTTGTTTGATCAGTAGCTTCTGTCATCCATGCTTCAAGGTATTTGTACGAAGATACTTGTTCAATTTATATATTATCTAGTAGTGGTTTAACTTTGATGTTTTGTGCTTTTGTAAATACCATGAGCTTGGTTTTTTTCTAATTTATTTTTAGTCTATAATCGTTGCAATACATATTTAGTTGTTCAGCAAGGTGTTGCAGTCCTTCTAGTGTTTCTGCCAGAATGACGGTGCTGTCAGCATCTTACTTATTAAATGGCTCACCGTTTATTATCAGGCCCTCACTGATCTCGGCAAGCGCTAATTCTGAGATGGCTTCACTGTATAAGTGAAATAACAAGAGTGATAAAATACACCCTTGGCGGACCCCACGGCGAATCTGGATATCATTGGTCAGTAGGGTGGAACGAAAAAGGCCAAAAAAATAAAATAAAAGAAAAATGATTGTGGCTATCGTTTAAAAGTTGTGTCAGGTAATGAAAACAAACGGTGCGAGAGCATTTTGAAATAAAAAAAAATCTTGAGGTTCCATATTGGATTTGAAAAATGAAAAAAACAAAAAAAAATATATTTGTTGAAAAAATCGATTTGGCTGTGATCAACAGTCGTCTTTAGGATTGAAAAGCATCTTATGCAAAATTATTTTGAAATTAAACGATGTTTTCAGGTTACAGAGGCGTCATTTGATAGGGTCAAGGGGGCATTTGCCCTCTCCCCCTGGCCCTGAAAATGACTGAAATTTACAAAAAATAGATCAATTTTGTATTATGTTTGCATATATAATGTATGGTATATATAATGCTTGCCCCACCCCCATATCAAAATTTCAAATGACGCTCCTGTCAGGTTCCATAATGCCATTGAAGCTTGATGGTATGAAGTACGTGTTCCAAACAACGCCAGTTGTAGATCAAGTAGGTAGAGAAGGGAAAAACGCAGATGCAGATGTTACATCAATCTTGCAACCATTCACGTAGGCATAGTGACACAACAATAGATAACAGTAATGTTGAGTTTCTTATCTCACACAGACGTGTCGTATATAAACATATTCTTCGAAATGTCGACGCGAAGTAGTTTGAACTGTGAAATACTAGGAACAATTATTGGTGTTTTCAATGATCGTGTTTTACCCACTAAGTGTGACATTCTAAAGTGCTTTCTCTTTATTCGTAATGAACTTAAGTTCACAAATAATAATAAAGATCCATCTATCGCCGACGCCTCGAATGCCGTTGCAACGAAAGTAGAACAAATATGGATAAAAACTTCTATTCCAACATTATCGCATAAGCGCATTCAAGATATGATCAAAAATATTTATACAGAGTATTAAAAGTTGAAGCCATACACAAAAACTCAGCAAGCATCTAATTCATACAAAGAAAAGATTTGCCAGTTTCGAAATGATTGTGAAAAGTTATTTGATATCGCGGCTTGCAAGTGCAACATAAGTGGAACACTGTGTGAGTGTACTTGTGATAAAATCAAGAAAGTACCACAAAATGAGCGAATTTTTCTTCAAGATCAGCAATCCTGTAGAAAAATGGCAATTGGACCAGTGGATATTGCAGCATCTGCTGCAATAAGGAAGAAAATGGAGAGAACCACGAAGGCAAAGGCAAGTTCTCAAAAATATAATACTGAAAAAAATGTTCTTAAAGCATGTACCGTTGATTCCTCAAATCGTTCCATAAGTAGCAACTTGTCTGACTCAAATTCTTCTGATGCAGATGATCATGAAGAAAAATTCATTGCCCCTTTGTCAACAGTTACAGTCCAACCATCTACGTCACAAATGCGGATTTGCTTGCCAAGTTTAGCTTCGGCGTACGACAGAACCGGGGTCTCCGATCGTTCTGCTGCACTTATAGCATCAGCGGTCTTAAAAGATATGGGAGTTATAACTGTGACTGATACATCGAAAGTAATTGATAGAATGAAAATAAGGCGACAGCGTGCATCTCATAGACGTTCACTCCAGAAGCAGAAGGAGGGACTGTCAATCAGAAGTATATTTTTTGATGGGCGTAAAGACAGGACTGTCTTGCAACAAAAAAAAAGGCAAAAAGTTTTATAGAAACGTAGTTACAGAAGAACATGTAACAATTATTGAAGAACCAGGCTCTCGATATCTAGGGCACGTGTCTCCTTTATCAGGATCGGCTGCAAACATCGCGGATAGCATACAGACATTCATCCTGAAAAATAATATTGATATATCGAAGTTAAGCGCAGTTGGATGCGATGGTACGGTAGTGAACACTAGCCCTCAAGTAGGCGTTACGAGAAAACTGGAAGAATACTGCGACACCTCACTTCAATGGCTAGTATGCTTATTTCATTGTAACGAAGTACCTCTACGTCATTTAATACAACAGTTAGATGGACGCACCAGTGGACCACTTGGTTTTTCAGGGCCAATAGGAAAACTTCTGGAACGCTGTGAAGAGAAAGCTGTCGTCAATTTCGTTGCAATAGAAAACAACCTACCAGTATTATTAGAAACAACAGACCTTAGTACCGATCAGAAGTACTTGTACCAAATCAGTCAAGCAGTTTCAGCAGGAAAATGTCCTAACGATTTGAGCCTTTAAAAACCTGGGAAAATATCACACGCAAGGTGGCTGACAGTTGCTAATCGGTTGCTTCGATTGTATTTTGGCACTGAATGTCCCAGCCCTCAATTAATTATGTTAGTAAGTTTCATCCAAAAAGTGTATGCACCAGTTTGGTTTTATATAAAACTGTATCCTAGCTGTTCTGATGGTTCGAAACATTTATGGCGAATGATCCATTATTCACGATTTCTACCAGTTGACCAAAGAAAAATTGTCTATGCAGTTATCCAAAGGAATGCTTATTTTGCCCATCCCGAAAATTTATTACTCGGAATGACAAAGATGAACGAAAACATATACGGGAGCTAGGACTACGCAGAGTGCTGAAAGCTAGACAAAGTCAGAAAGAAAAAAAGATCCGGAGATTTAAAATACCAACATTAAATTTTAGTGCTGAAGATTATATTGACTTAATTTCTATTTCTGAATGCAGTGTTACGGCTCCGCCTTTGCTAAAACATATTTCCAATGAAAATGTAAGGGATATGATTGATTCCGAGAATCACAACAAAATAGAGGTCTTAAACTGCCCCTGTCATACCCAATCTGTCGAAAGAACTGTTAAGTTAGTAACTGAAGCATCAGCTACTGTTTATGGACCAGAATCAAGGGATAGCTTTATTCGTTCAAGGTTGCAGTCTAGAAATATTATGCCGTTTTTTTTAACACAAAATCAGACTATCAATCATAAAATGTATATTGTATCATAAAACAATTATTTTGATTAAAAAAACTAATAAAAAAATAAATTTTTTAAATTTTATTATTTTTTTGTTATTTCCAAAAATTTAAATTCAATATGGAACCTGAAGATAGTGTCAAATCCAAAAAATATTTTTTACAGTTTTATTATACATCAAAACGCAACTTTTCCGCACTAGCCCCAAAAAAAATAATGACTTCGACTTTTTCGTTCCACCCTATTGGTCAGTTCATTTTTAATTTTTACTTTTACTGTTTGGTTCCAGTAGAGGTTACATATGATTCTAATGTCTCTACTGTCCTTGTTTTTATTTAATAAAATTTCTTTAAGCCGATTATGCTGCACTTCAAATGCCTTTTCAAAATCAATGAAATAGGCATATACTTTCTGATTAATATCTCAGCATCTCTGCGAAAGAACACTGCAAACAGTGCACCTCGTGTCCCCAGTCCTTTCCTAAATCCCATTTGCGTATTACTTATGCCTTCGTATAATTTCTTATGTATTCTATTGTGAATTACTAAGAAGATCAATAGATTCAGTGCCAAGATAATGCCAAACTATGTCAAATTTTATAGAGTGCAGGTAGCAATTGTAACATGCATGGAGCGCAGGTGATCGAACAGGCAATCCTACCAATAGGCCAATTGTCCGAAAAGGCCGCTGAAGCACATAATCATTTTCGCAAATATTGGGGGGAATTTCTAAGATAATTTTCAAGACTTGATTGTAACAGAGATGTTTTAAATAGATTACTTCTTACATCTAAGCTTCTCATTAGTTGTGGTCAGTCAATGAATAAGCAGAAAATCTTGCCATTTAGTGCAGATAGATTAGAAAACAAAACAGTTTTGACGACAATACAGTCGAAGATGATGACAATGAAGGGGAATCTGATATTATCAGTCAATCAGTTGCACTGATTTCGAATAAACATTTGCGTGTTTAAATAGCTTTATTATTTTCAAATTAAAAAAAAAGTACTTATTTTTATAAAATTGTACTTATTATTGTAAAAATACTAAAAAAGTTATTTATTTATGTATTTTTATTAAAAATTACAAAATGTCAACAAAATATTGTTTTTAATTATATTTTTTGATACGATAGGACCCTAATTAATTATGACCGGTTTTTAATTTCGAATACCCGCAGTCGTACTCGATATTTTTTCAAGAATTGCAACTAATAAATGAAAATGGTGAAATCTTAGTAATGGAGGTATTTTAGTTGGTTGCCAAATGTACTTTTTCAACTTGGCACCACAGACTTTGCTTAACACTTTTTGGGGTAGTCAACCTGTTTCTAGTCGAAAGTAAAGCCAGTAAAGGAGAAGTGGTTAAAAATAAGAGGGTATTATTAAATAAAGGTACAGTATTGTGCGAATTAATGGAATCACTGTGAATTGTTTTTTATTTTTTCAATATTTACAAAAAAATGTTTTGGGGATGTTTTTCGAACATGGCGGTTGGATCTTTGGTGCCAATTGAAGGCATGATGAACAGCCAAAAATACAAATCCATGTTGGAAAAGTATTTGAACAAACAACTCCAAAAATGGCAGCCCCAAGGAGGAGAGATTCTTCAACAGGACTATGCTCCCTGTCACAAATCAAAGGAAATGAATTTTCAAAAATAAGAAGATTAATGTTTTAGATTGGCCCGGTAATTCGCCCGACCTCAACCCCATTGAAAATTTATGGGCTATTTGCAAAGCTAGACTGCGAAAAATCGACTGTACCACTAAAACAAAAATGATAGAAGCGGCCATTCAGGTTTGGTATCGAGATAGAAGGATATCTGACAACTGCCAGAAACTCAAAGAATCTATGCCAAAACGGGTAAAAGCAGTAATTGCTGCCAAAGGGGGACATATTTCCTACTGAATGATGTAAGTTTACCATTACAGTTTTGTCAAAATATAATTTTTTACTAAATAAATTCTTTTTTCATTAAAATAGCCTATGATTCCTTTAATTCGCACAATACTGTAAGAAGAACAAGAAAATAGACTCTGATTTTAGTGACTTTAAAGATAATGCCCAGTGTTCTGCCAATAATTTCATTCAACTTCTCACGAAGGAAAGGTAGCATGCTCATCGTGCTACAGTTGGACTGTATATAGTGGTGCACATATAGATAGCGAGAATAATGAATCAGTTTTCATTGATGAATTATAGGTTAATTAAAAATTATATTAGGGGTAATATTAACAAACGTTTATTTTAACGCAGTCCAGGACGAAAAAGGACGAAGAAGAACCTCATGGTTGAAGAACTTGCGAGATTGGTATGGTGTAGATACAAGCATGCTATTTAGGGTGGCAGTGAATAAAATTAAAATAGCTATGATGGTAACCAACGTTCTGAAAGGACATGGTACATGAAGAAGAAGAAGTTTATTTTCCACTAATTATATTTTTTATTCATGCTTCTTCTATTCTACTCCATATAATATGGGGCAGAATGGAAAAAATTACCAACTTTGCATATCAAGTAGATACAAATGTCAACTATCGTGATTTTTGTATTTATTATTTTTTAGAATATTTAATTAAGGAATTTCTGCAGTTTGTTCATTTTCAAAAAAAGATTAACTAAAGTAAAACAAGACATGCAGAATTCAGTGATGAACGTATCTTATCAGTGACGTAAAATAATCATTCATAAAAAAATAATAATAAAAATCCTAAAAATATAGGATGAATAAACACAAATTTAAATACAATAAAAAAAGATAAAAAAAAATCTCAATGAGTTTTAATTGTTTTTCTCACTTAATTTTCTCAATGAGATTTTAAAACTTTATGGACAGAACAATTAAAAATAAGTTGTCGCAATTATATGGTACTGATTATATTCTAATTCGACTACTTGAAAACTGCCTAAAATGACAATTCGGCAGCTTTATATTTGCACCTTTTATTTTTTTATGATCACTTCTTTTGTTTATTTCCTATTTATTTTTTTCTGGTGCTAAATTAAAACGATGAAAATTAATTTCGTAATTTGGTAGAGCCGCTGTACACATTATCCTTTAATCACTGGCCCTAATACCATTATTTTCCTTTGAACGCTCTCGAGTTTCTTGGTAAAATGACTTTCTTAGCGCAGGCTTCTGACGGAGCGGTAGATCTTACAGGACAAAAGACCATTGATCCTGCGAATCACAAATTTTATACCTATGTGTACACACATTATATATACTGCGCTCTTTTACGGGTATATACAGTTGCACACTCGTTTTCCACGTACTATTTTTCATTCCACACACACTACGTGGAGTAGTAAACGCAATATCATGCGTTTGTCATTTATAACATAAGTTTCGTTCGCATTGCGAGTGATAGACGCTTTTAGGATCAGTTTAAAATCCTTCGTAATTGGGTTGTACCCCTTGACCACTTCGACCAACTCAACCACCGAACGAATTTTGAAAATCTTTAATTCAGTCGTTAGTGCCTGGATTGTTTCATTTTATGGCCTAGCTTGATTTGTCGAAAAGCTTATTTGTAAACAATATTTTAATTTTTGGACAGATTCATGTCTTATGAAATGGGAAAAGTTTCAGCTTGGTACGTAAAGGTCTTTCTCTATCCTATAAATATGTTTGTTTTATAGATTTGAACGAAGTTTTTACCAGAACTATCTACCAGTGACTACGTGAGTAATGGTAAAGATGCCATATTTAGCTGGATTGTCAAAAACAACCGATAGCAATTTTTAGGACTTTGTGAAAATAATGAAAAAAGGGGTTTTATGTTTACTGCGTTTTAGAAACTAAAATAAATCTAAAAAAACCTTGAAAAATTAAGAAAAACTTGCAAAAATTAAAATATTATTACAAAAATGGTATTAGAATATAAAACTGATTATATAATCTTATAAAATGTATATAAATAAATATAAAAAAATATTAATGCTGCAAAAAAAATTAATAATCTCGGACGATAAGCTGCTTAATAAGTTAGATACTCTTCTTACAATTTTAAATACAAAGAGTAAATCTATTAGCGACATTCCTGAACGACTCTGCCTTATTCCCAATAAGGCACTAAAACACTGTAATGTACTTTAAGGTTTTTAACCAATTGGATTGAGAGTCTTTGGCTTATCCTAAAATGCTCGAAATACAGCTCATCTTCGAACTATGGTACGATGGTTTTAAAGTACCCAACAGTTTGTGGGAATTTAGACAAGTTTCAGTAGGTTATCTAAATGATAATTGCTAGAACTGAAATGGTCAGACATCTTGTATTCTTTAACAAAGTTTATTCTGTTAAAACTGGATCTTCACCAAGCCACGGTTATGGCAATTAGCAGACGGTCAAACAAAAAACAAAATTGACCATGTACTACTTGACAGTTGACATTTCTCGGACGTACTAGATGTAAGAGCATGTAGAGGTGCTAATATAGACTTTGGCTACTAACTTGTAGGAACAAAACTTCAAACACTAAGAAGTGTCAGAGCACAAAATCTACGAAATATAATACTGATATGCTAAAATCTGAAGACGCTAGGAATAACTACAGGAAAATTTTAAATGATTAGCTGACAAGAATCGACGAAAATTTAAGTATAGAAGAACACTGGATCAAATGCAAGGAAGCTATCCATACAGCGGCGCTTTAAAACCTACCTAGGCTAAAATCAACAAAGATTGGTTTGACGAAAAATGTAGATCCATTAACCATTAAATGAGATCAAACCTGGAAGGCTATGAAAATTTTAGACGAGAATAAAAAAGGACGTTTGGAAGAAAAAAGAAAAAACCATACAAAAACGCTCTAAACGAGATTGTTAACGACTACAATAAAAAAAGAATTCTGCCAGAAGATAAACAGCTGTAGAAAAGGATTTAAATCCAGAATGAAAGCATGTAAAAACAGAGGTGGTTCCATAATTAGTGGCAAAAAACAGATCGTAAACAGATAGGCAAATCATTTTGAAAAACTGCTTAGCAATAGTCTTGAAGAAGACCAAATAAAAATTACTTTGCCCTAAAATGATAAACGCTCAAAAGTCGCCCCCTAAGGAGGAATTAGAGAAGCCTTTTCAAAGCTGGAAATAACAAGGCTCCTGGTTTGGACAATATTCCTGAAAAACACTTTAAAAATAGTAATGACACCCTTTTTAAATACATGCATAAATCAGTCACCGAAATCTGGCAGTGGAAGGAATGCCCGCAGATTCGAAATTAGGTGTAAGCCACCCTCTTCACAAGAAAGGAGATATAATCGCCTATGTTGAACAAAAAGTTGGAAACTTCCAGTGCGGTTTTCGACCCAATAAATCTACAACGGATTAAATGTTTATAGTCAGACAGATTTCTGAGAAAACGCTTAAGTTCGAAGTCGACACCCACCATATATTCGTGGATTTCGAAGCCGCACACGACACAGTCAACAGAGAAAAACTTTTACAGGCTATGATGGAATTTTAAATGCAACTTCATTTTGTTAAACTAATGGAACTTACACTTACATGCAGAGAGAGTGTAGACAGAATCCAAAACTACTTTTCAAGACCCTTTCATTATAAAAATTAACTGGGATAAGGAGATCGACTGTCCTATCTCTTATTTAACCTTGCACTAGAAAAAGAGAGTGCCATAATAATACGAATGGCACCATCTTTAATAAATCTGTAAAAGTGGTCGGATACGAAGATGATATAGACATTATTGCTAGGTTCACAGAATCTCTGATCGAAACATTTTAATTAGAGAAGTGTGAATTAAAAATAAATGCGCAGAAAACCAAGTATACGTATTTTACTACACCAGGAAACCAGATATTTAGACTAAGAATTCATGATCATTAACTAGAAGGTGTGGAAGCCTTCGTCTACCTAGGCTCGCTGCTGACCAACGAGAACAATTTCAGTGAAGAAATTAAAAGAAGAATGACGCTTACCAATAAGTGCTAGTAAAATAATAATAGAGCCAGTCATAACATACGGGATAGAAACGTGGTCACTTACACAGAACGACCAAGAGTTGCAAACACGTTTCGAGAGCAAAATTCTAAGGAAAATATATAAAGGAGTCCAAGAAGAGGGTTTGTGGCGTAGGCTCTACAACTTTGAGTTATATAGAAGTTTTGGAAAACTTGACGTTGCAGAATGGATAAAATTAGCACGCCTCCGATGGATAGGACTTGTAATTAGGCGAGATGAAGATACAATGATCAGAAAAATTTTCGACCAAAGAGAATCAGTGGGAAGATGAGCCAGAGGAAAACCAAAACATAGTTATCACGGTAAGATACAGGATAATCTAAAATCCAACAGAGTTAAAGCATAGAGAAGAGTTGTCAAAAACAGGGACACAATTGTTTTGAAGACGGTTTTGGCTCATAACGAGCTGTAATGCCACTGATGATGATAATAATATAAATAGACTTTGTAATTTTTATATTTACGCAAAAGCTTGTAAAAAATAATTAAAGTTTTTCAATATACTACTCATATCTAGGGGTTAAATATTCTAGACCTCTGACAATGTCAAATTTTCAGACTATGCAAATAATCAAGATAAGATGTCTTATTGATATTGACTGATAATATGTAGATTTATTATCAGTAAAGCATCAAGATTTCTGGATTACACAAAAGAAGTTTTTTTACATATCTTAAATGATCATTATGTTATAATAAGTACTTCACCTTATCGTTTATGGAAATCAAAGTTAACAAATATGAAAAGGTAGTGGGGAGTATTAACAATAACAAGAAACGTAATAAGTCAAGTGGTTCTTTTTGTAAGTGGTTGACTTCTTATAGTATATAAAGCTAAACTGACGATACACGTGATTGTAAAATACAATTCTCAAACATGAAGACTACATTGGTGTTGACTCTCTTGTTCTGCGTCGGTAAGTAATAAATATTTTTTATGGTTATTCAGTATAACAATTTTATCATTCGTAACTACTAGTCATGTACTACTTATTATACAAGACTTAATTTATCTGTGTACTTTTGACTAAATGTTTCTTAATTCCGCTTATGTTCTGGATGTACTGAGTATCTCAGGAGCAAAAACCAAGGAGGCAATTTTAAGAGGCGAAAAAGAAACAAAACTGTTAAAGCCACAAATATACAGTAGAAAAAAAAGGCAAATGTCGGTTATTATTAGCAGCTTATATAACTAGCAATTTGGCAATATGTTAGTCCTAACTACACGCTTGCTAACTACATGCTTTATAAACTACGCAAAAGCATTCGATACCGTAAAGCACGAACAGATAATTGAGGTTCTCCATAAGATCGGAGTCGACTATAGAGACATTCGAACAATAGCGAGTCTCTATTGGGGTCAAACAGCTAAAGTGAAAGTAGGATCTACATTGACCAATAAAATTGAGATCAAGAAAGATGTACGACATGGCTGTATCTTGTCTCCAATTCTATTTAATATATACTCAGAAGAAGTATTTAAGACAGCGCTGGAGGAAAGCACAAAAGGCATAAAGATAAATGGAGAAATAATTAATAACATAAGGTATGCTGATGACACTGTGATTCAAGCAAGTAGCATGGAGGAACTGAGTTGCCTAATGAGTAAGATACAAAAAACAAGTGCACAATGCAGACTCATACTAAATATCACAAAAACCAATTGGATGTTAGTAAGCAAAACCCAACAACCACCACAGCAACTGATATTAGACAATAAAAGAATTGAACACGTGGATTCGTACATCTACTTGGGAACAACAGTTAATTCAAATTGGGATCAAGCGAAGGAAATACGTATAAGAGTAGAAAAGGCAAGAGCATTATTCACTAGCATGAAGCAAATTTTCACCTCTAAAAGCCTTACCCTACCTCTTAAAATTCGACTTCTGAAATGTAATGTATTCTCGGTTTTGTTATATGGAATGGAGGCGTGGACAATGACCGCAACATTGATGAAAAAAGTAGAGGCCTTCGAAATGTGGGCTTACCGATGTATATTACGTACATCCTGGATTGAGCACGTGACCAACGAAGAGGTACTACGCCGAATAGGTAAAGAGAGAGAGGTAGGAAGAGGTATAAAAAAAAGAAAGTTGGAATACTTGGGTCACGTTATGAGATATAATGAATATAGAGTACTACAGCTGATCGTTCAAGGGAAAATAGAAAGCAGAAGGGGTCCAGTGAGGAGAAGACACTCGTGGCTCCAAAACTTGCGGCAATGGCTCGGATTGTCATCTGCTGAATGGTTAGTACAGGGCCAGGCCTATATATTGACTTAATTTCCGCATTCTTTTTAATCTTAATTATCACCTATCAGTATAACGCTTGTATTATTTTTAATTGTCATTTAATATTTTTGTAAGTACTTTATTGCATAATTTTAAGTTGATTTGAAGATATTTTGAAGATATTTATTATTTTCCGTCAATATAACGAACTTCTTAATTTTTTAATTATCTTATCCCATATTAAGCATAAATAGCTTTGGACTTGTTTTCTTGTGTCAGATGTTTAATTTTAGTTAATGGTTTTTGATGTTTACTTTAAACTGATGACATAATTCAATTGCCGTTGTAAATTTTTTCCCAGATCAATACCCTGATTATTTTGTTATTTATCCCTATTCTCTATATTTTTTCTCAAAATTTTTGTCTTGGTATTAAAGGAAAGTGTCCTTTTTAGGGTATGTGTTCAACAAATACATTTTTTTCTGTTTGCTAATGTTTTTATATTCTTTTTTTGATATGATCATGAGGCAATTTTCTAAATTTCTAAATCTGCTTTGATATTACTTAATTATGCTGCCAAATGATGCAAATGTTACCAATGTAAATCCATAATACTAGTGTATAGATGATAATTCAATCTTCAATATTAGGTAAGTTTTTTATTGAAGTAGAATATCTAGGCTAGCTGTTTCAAGGCTTACAATATATGAACCATTATCAGGCCACAGTACATAGGTCTTGCTAGAACAACAACATATATTACCCTAAAAAACAACAACATGAAATTAAGAATCAATACCTTATACAAATAATTAAAATCAAAATGGAATCAATCAACCAAACAACTGCAACAGGTTGTTTTCTTCTCGATAGCATTTTATAGTATCTCTTAATAATATTCTCACCATCTGTTAATTATTTTGTTTTCTTCTGTAAGAATTTTGTTTTATTCTTCATTTTTGTGCCTTAATTTTTTGATTTTTTCATTTATTTTAGAAATTCATCAAACAGTTTTTAATTGTCTTTACTATTTGTTTTTATTTTTTTTCCAAATTTTGTACTTTTTTTCCTTTTTACTTTTGCAACAAATTAGTTTACTAATCTTCTGCATTTTTTAAATTCTTCATAGTTTTCTGCTGTTTTATTTTGTAAGTATATTTTCTAAGCATTTTTTTTTGTTCAGTGGTTTTTAAACATTATTTAAAAAGTTTGTGATATATTTTCAAATATCTTTTATTCCATAAAAAAATTTAATTGATTGTTATTTTGTTTATTTGTATTTAATTGCTTATCTGGCTACAGATTGCTGGATTCATTTGTAGCGTACCACATTTTGGTAAATTTAAAAATACAAAAACTTTATGATAAAAGTTATTTCATTTTAAAAATGTTTAACAATAAAAAAGCTGACTTGTGTCTTAGAGTTATTGTTTACTTTTAGGTCTGACCGTATTCGCTGAAAGAACCCCTGAACCTGAACCCGAGCCTACTGAAGATCCTGAGTAAGTAAAAATTCTACAAATAAAAGCAATTTGCTAATAAAATATTTGCCAATCTGGCTTGTTATATCAAAAAAAAATATTGTTAAAATTTCTTAGCCTCAATAATACATGTTTAAAGATTCATTACGCCCGATTGAAAATTTAATTTTTAACAATGTACTAGAACCCCAAAAAATTAAAATCATATCATAAATGAGATTGGAAAAAAAAAATGTAATTTTGGAAGATAACTAATTGATTTTGTTTAAAACAGATCTTATTGCATAGCAAGCTAAAACTAGTTTCTTACTTAACAAATCGATATGAAGGGACCATTTAAGGTTACTGTCTATAAAAATACCAAAAAATTTTTCAGATTTAACGATACTGCTCTGACTGTTATTAAGAAGCAAGAGTTGAAGAGCTCGTTCTTAGGATAATGCTTCTGTTTTATCCATGTTAAAAGAGAGTAAATTAGTAAATTAGTTAAAAGAGTTGCAGTATTAGAGTTTTTCCAGACGATACTGGTACCATCAGTAAAAAGAAAAAATTTTATGTCAATTTTCAAGTAACATCATTTATCAAAATAACAAAAAGTAAAGGACTCGATATTGAACCTTGTGATTCTCTACGTAAATGCTTTTGTGACTAGAATGAGTAATATTTGCTCTAGCTCTTTGTTTTCTATTTTCCAAGTAGGATTGAAGTCACTTTAAAGAAGTACCTGGAATTTCGTGGAAATTTAGTTTTGTTATTAAAATGTTGTGATTTATACAATCAAAAGCTTTGGCATAGTGACAAAAAACAGTGTCAGTGTAACGATTTTTGTTCAGTGCTTGATAGACCTCAGGTAGTAAAAAAACATATTATCTCTGGTACATTCATTAGATAAACAGCAGATCTGCCTTTGTAATAAAATGTTGTTTTTAACGAGAAATGATAAGTCGAAATGATATGGAAAGTCAGGCTTTTATAAGTCTTAATAATTTTGGTAGTACCAGTAGTAAATCAATAGGTCTGTAGTTGCATGCATTGATTCTCGTCAACTTTATAGAGGGAAATAATAACGGCTGTCTTTAGACTTTCTGAAAATAAACCTTTTTTAAAAAAATCATTAGTTAGTGAAACCAGGACTTCCTCATATTTTTTTGGGAGATTTAGGAAAATTTTTATGGATAATTCATTAGTACTACACAAAAAATTGCTCTTGATACTATTGATTGTTTTGGTTAGTTCAGAATTATCAACTGATCTTCAAAAGACTAGTTGATAATTTGAATAGACGAAGACAAATTTGATATACGAAGTTTGTTTAGTATGGACTGAGTCCTTTTGAAACATTTTTAGAGCTTTATAATAAAAAATAAACTTAATATTTTAAAATATAAAGTCTATGGAATTGAGTTAATTGAATTAATAAAAATGTCGTTTGTTTCTACAGATTTGTTTGCGAAAACTGTATATTATTTACCACTGTTATCAAGGAATTAGTCGAAGACGGAATACCCTTGGTAAGTTTTATAAGTAACACTTTAATCATCAAATGTGTGTCCTTAAGTGAAAATTTTATTTTACATACATTTTGTGTGACTGGCATTAAAATAATCGATTTTATTACTAATAACTAAAAAATATTTAAAACATGCAACATTACGTGCATATTTTAAATAAAACAAAATCTGTGTATGAAAATTTACAAATATATAATAGTAAAACACTGAAAACTTGGTTTTCAAAACTTCCACAAAATTTTTTATATTATCTTATGACCATAGCTGTTCCCACAGAATGCCTTTCTTAATTTCTGGTATGTGTTTACACTTTATAGTCCTAACTAAATAGTTTAAGAAGATTAGAATGGTTTATCTTACATTTGTCATTCAGAACTAAATCTGGTTTTTTAGTTTGTTAATTTCCATCGATTCTATCTAATAAAACTAGCTTAAGATTTTTCTTTTGCATGAGAAGAATTTAAAATCCGTTATTAAAACAATGATTATGATATAGAAGGTGAAGTGCGTATGTAGAATCTGTTTTTTATTATTAAAAGGCTTTTTATGTTTTGTTATACGTTTGTTAAAATTTCTACCAGTTTGACCGATGTAAGGCCATCACTTAAGGTAAAAATATATTTTTTCTTAACTTTTATACCACCTTCGAGATCAGTGATCCATTCGATTGTCAGTATTCTTGCAATTTATTATATTTTATTAAAATTACACGTCAGAAATCATAATTGATGGACTCTTTTCAAAGAACTTCTTTGATATATATTCACTTACTTTTCTATTTATATTATAACTTTGTTTTGCACATTTGAAAATCTTGCCATCTGTAAGATTTGTATGAGAATTATTACATAAAATAAAATATCTTATGTATATAATTTGTTCTATTTTTTATTTATCTCAATATTTTTATGCTTACTGTTCCCTTCTTTATTTTGATTTTTCTTATTTAACTTACCTTTCTCTCTATTATTTTACAAATATATAATCACTTTTTATTCATTCATCAATGTCGTATTCATATTACTACATAATTTTAGTTCCTAATTTTTAAATAGTATAAATTTATAAGTTAATATTTAAACTAAAATTACCGTTTTTATGTTATTACAGGAGGAAGTTGAAAGAGACGCAGACAGATTATGCGGTGTTTTACCAGGTGATTTAAGAGAATATTGTGAACATAATTTGCTCCCAAAAGTTGATAGAATCTATGGCCAGGTCCACAAACATAATCCTGAGGAAGTATGCGAAAATTTGGAATTGTGTTGAGATTTATTTAGAATTTTTTTTTTCAAAATATGTAAATTTGAAAACGTCTAAAATAAATATTTAAATACAATAACTTTGTTCTGTATTAGAATCATATTTTTTGTCAATATTTTATGTTTGCTTATATAAAATATTTAGCGAATTTTAAGTCACTACTTAGGCCTGTATACGTACAAAATTTAACTTCTTTAGGAATTAGATGTAAGTGAGCATACACCAGAGGTCAAAAACTAACTGAAATGTTTACACCGGTGCATGCGATACGATTTAATCGAAAAACCTACTGTAGTGTCGTCTCATAAATTATGAGCAAGAGTGCTGTGATATACGCCTAAGAGGATGCAATGACATATATTTAGCTTATGTCGACCAGAAATTTTAAAAGGAATAAAATCTACTTTAATTAATTTTGTTTAATATAATTTTACTGAGTTATATTTAAATTTCTGATAAGCGAAAATTTTCGCATCTCCGTGAAGAAATTTGTCGCGATTTCCGAAAAAATCATACTTATTCAGTGGCATGGAAACGTTAACATAAATATTATACAAGTCTACGCCCCTACAGCAGACAAGCCAGAAACTAAGAATCATGAAATTAACATCGTATCAGGAGACTCTAACGCAAAAATTGGGGAAGGAGCCGTAAATCACGTAGTTGGAAAATATGGTCTTGGTCAGAGAAACGACAATGGGGACAGATTGATACAGTACTACCAAGACAAAGATCTAGTTATAATGAATACTTGGTATAAGTTACCACCCGGGAGGCTTTACACATGGAAGTCGCCTTTAGACGGACATCAGGGCATTATAAGGAAGCAAATAGATTATGTGACAATTAATAAAAGGTACAGGAATGCTATTGCTAAGGTATCTGCATTACTTGGAGCAGACATAGGATCCGACCACAATCCCTTAGTAGCAAATATTAAACTGTGGCTCGCTACAACTAAAAGAAAACACCAAAAGGCATCAGTAAACATTAGAAAACTCAAAAACAATGAAATAAGTCAAGCGTACACAGAGAAAATAAACAATAGGTTCTCTAATATGGCAACCGAGGATAATAAGCAACACTTTTCTACTCGACAGTAACAACTACTAGTGAATGACAGAAGAAATATTAGAGATGATGGAACAACGCAGGGAGTGTAAGATTAGGCAGGACCAAGTAGGGTACCGAAATATACACAGTCAAATTCGTGAAGAAATTATAGCGGCGAAGGCGATCTGAATGACCACACTTTAAACCAAGGCTGAAAACCTATATAAACTCGGCGACAGCTTCAATCTTTACAAGAAAATTAAGGAAATTGCTGGTGTCTTCAAGAAAAAACAAGTCACTGGTGTACATAATGACCAAAATGAACTAATAACGGACCCTAGCGATATACTTAATACTTGGAAAATGTACACAGCTAATTTGTTCATTGATAACAGAACACAAAACCACCACAACTGGGAGACCATTTGTATGGCCCAAGTATTTTGAAAGCTGAAATTGTACACCCTATCACACTATTAAAAACTGATAAAACACTAGGACTAGATGATATGTACGCAGAAACTATTAACGTTATTTAATTAAGAAAACATAGACATTATTGTCAAGCTCTTATTTCAAAAGATTGGCTTTGTAGCGTTTTATATTTAATGTCTATATAATAATATAAATTCGGTTCTAAATTGTCATAGTACGCCCCTGGTATACTAAGAAATGTGTTGTGTCTGTTACGAAAGTCGAAATTTTTAAACGCAATAAAATAAAGATGTATTTGGTCGTGAGAACGATTTTTGTTTACACTAGCCAACAAATATTCAGCTTAAAAATAGTTTCAGGTCAGGTAATTTTTGTTAACACGCAAAAAGGATAGGAAATTTCAAGGTTGTGTGAAGTCGAAGTCTTGTTTAAGTTTGTGGATGACAGGCTAACTGCGGGGAAAAGGGGTGATTCGGCATTCGAATTGAGAGAAGGAATGCGGTGGGTGCGGCAGTCAAGCTGAATCAACCCAAGGAACAGTCATATAGATTTGAATCGACTTTTTCGATTCAATGAAGATAATCTTGGTTTTTAATTTACGTTTTTGAACAGTGAGTATTTCATTTTAATTGTTTACCTATGGTATGGTAGTCACCGGAAGATTTGAATGAATGCCGGAAGCTTATTGCGAAGTGTGGTATAACGTGTCACGATTGTTTAGCTTGATTCCTCAACAGAATGTTCGATCGTTCATCCCGGAGTCTAGAAATGATTCCTGATGGTTGCTGTTTGCCAGTTTAAGAGTTTTGTCTGAATTCTAGGGAAGAAGAATTTTTTGCTTTCTCCCAGCAGGAAGTTTTCTTCGAAGCGGCGTCCAAGAAAAGAAAAATAGCTAGAGGTAAATTTATCTGCCATATCTTATTCGTTTTTTTTTTGACCCAGGAGATTTATGTAAGTATCCTTTTGTTTTTATTTTATAGATACCCCAATCCAGCCCCATATCTTCAACTTATCCACGACCCAGCTCTCCAACAACCAACTGAGTGCCGTACGAACTTGTTTCGATCTATTTTGTTTGTCCAATCTTCTACCCCATGTTCTTACCCTAAGGTAAGCAAAATATTTTTGTTACAGCTTCGATCTACATTTATTGCCCTACCAAAAACACCACGTGCGAACTTCTGCAAGGACCACTAAATAATAAGCCTAATGAGTTTTATTTTAAACTTCTCCTAATATTACTTCACACTAGATTGCTTTAGAAATGTGAAGAGGTCAGTAGATGGAGTCAGTTTGTTTTCAAAAATAGACTTGGCACGAGAGAAGCGATCTTTAGTATGCAAACAATAATACAGAATTGTTTAGATCAAAGAAAGGATGTTTTTGTCTGTTTCGTCGATTATGAGAAAGCATTCGATAATATAACACACGAATTGATGATAGAATACCTACAAGAGCTGGGATTGGATGCCAAGGATATAAGAATTACCGCCAATCTGTATTGGAACCAAACACACACAGTACGTCTTTAAAATGTCAACGAAACAGAAGATTTCTTTAAAAATGGAGTAAGGCAAGATTAAATACTTTCTTTAATGTTGTTCAATTTAGACGTTAGAAAACGTAAAAAAAATTTAGACATAGTCTTCCACTACTTCGCAAAAGCAGTGGCAGACTCTAGTAAGGGTATTAAAGTTAACATCATAATAATATTTATTAATAACATCAGGTATGCCGATGATACAGCCATAATGGCAGATAACATCGAAGGTCTTCAATGCTTTTTAAATGATTCTAACTCTTGCAAGTGAAGCTCGGGGTTGGAAAATAAATATCAAGAAGAAAAAAACAATGATTATAAGTAGAAATGATTACCGCAACAACGCAAAGATATATGTCCCTAGAGAAGAAATCGAACAGGTCAGGCAATTTAAATACTTAAATTGTTTACTGAACGAAAGTTGGGACCCCGAGAATGAAATTTAATAAAGAGCAGAGTTGAACAAGCCAGAAATGCTTTTTTGAGGCTTCGTAAGTTTCTGACTGATCACAAATTGGACTTAAGCCTCCGATACAAGATGCTTAAGTTTTACTTGTGGCCTGTTCTCTTGTACGGAATGGAAGCATGGATATTAAAAGTCAGTTCCTGAGTCTAATGCTTAGAATATCATGGACGGACAGGGACAGAAATAGGGAAGTACTGAGCGGACTTACAGAATAGGGAACTTTTTAGTTATGTAAAACGTAAGAAGACTACATACTTGGGGCACATGTTACGAGGAGAAAGATACACTTTGTAGCAATTGATACTCGAAGGAAAGATAGAGGGTAGGAGAGTTCTGGGATGGCTGCGCAATATTCGACAATGGACAGGAATCCACAGCTATGAAATGCTTTCCAATGCTGCTAAAAACAGAATTATTTAATCCCGACTATTTAACATCTCCCCTGACAAGACAATGTATGGTGGACGCAGAAATGTAAGGCCCATTAAAAGAAGAATATTTAAATTTTTATTTACGCGTATTTCCATAAAACTAGAATTATGGAACTAGTAAATAAAAAAAACCAATGCTTATTACATAGCACTAAATAATGTAGTTAGCTAGAGTATGTTCTGATTTTTGAAATTTAATTTTGAAAAACGAAAAAACACATATACCTTGTTATACAGTAAAAGTAAATAAAATATATATTTTTAGAGATCTAAATTATTTGAGATGACATAACAAAACCTTGTACTAAAATTATATTATTTAATGCTGAAGTGATAGAAACAATTTAAGTAGATAAGTTATATAATATGTTATTGCATTTTAATCAAAATTAGTCCTAGTTTTTTGAAGTGTGTATTTTGTTTTTTATATTTTATTATATGGAAAATTTTTATTTCTTGGTTTACCAAGATAATTGAATATGATTGAACTAAACGTACTATAAATATAAAGGTCCTATTAAACCCCTTAATAATTTACTTTTAGGTTAAATATAAATTTTAGTTACTTTACTTAAATGTATTTTGGTCGAATCGTTAGATTTGAACTCTAAAAATCATACGAACAAGCTAAATTTTGCTGAGAATATGAATTTTGGGACCTCAGAAAAAATGTAGAGAGATTTGCACTCTCACCCCAGGAAGTACATCCCTTGTAGGCTGAGGAGGGGCAAAAAATATTAATCCATCAAAAAGCTAAACGCTGTAGAAAAAACGTGTGTGGCAGTCCAGTGGGACTGCCGGTAGAAGTTATACTTCGTTTATACGCCGTTACAAATTTATATAAGAATCTTTTACTTTACTTTTTACTTTTAGTAGATCTTTCGATCTGTTTAATTCTGAAGCTGCCTCTGGTTAATTTCTTGGGAGGTAGATTGCCAACTATCCCTCCATCTTTTAGGTGGTCTTCCGGGCGTTTTAGGTTGGATCTTGAACCGGGCGGATTGTTTTCTAGGGCAATTTTTGGGAGTCTATTCTCATCCATTCGTCTTACATGGTTGTACCACATCCTCTTGCGTTGCCTTCCCCATCTTACAATATCTTGAATTTTGCACTGCTCTCTAATGTTTGTATTTCTCACCCTGTCTCTTCTTGTTTTCCCCATTATTGTTCTTGGGGTTTTCATTTCGGCAACCCTTAGCATCTGTTTCGTTTTGTGGGTATCTTCGCGCACTTCTATGTCATGATCGGTCGTATGCAAGTCTTATAGATTCTAATTTTACTATCTGTGCGCATATACGGATTTGACCAGACTATCTCCCGCAGACATCCTGACAGTGCAGATGCTTTGTTGATCTGACTCCTCAGGTCCTTTACTGGGTCGTGGGTGCTTGATATATCTATGCCCAGATATCTGAATTGCATCACCTGTTCTATGGGGTTGTCCTCAACCACTAACTTACATCTGAGCGGATCTTTTGCTATTGTCATACATTTAGTTTTGTTGGTACAGATGTTCATATTTAATAGTCGGCTTGTTTGAAAGAACTGGAAGAGCTGCCTTTGGAGATCATCTTCTGATTCGGCAATAATTGCTGCATCGTCTGCGTAACACACCATACCAATTCTTTTGTTGCCCATTCTATATCCGAGGTTAAGAGATGTTACTTTGTTGATAATTTTGCTCATGAGAAGATTAAACAAGAAGGGGCTTAAACTGTCGCCTTGTCTAATTCCTCCCGGTGTTGGAATATTTTCAGTGAATTCGTCTCCTGCTCTAACTTTGGTTACGTTGTTGTTATTTAGGTTATGGAGTATCTTTGTTATACTGGTCGGTGTTTTATTTTCTATTAATATATTTAGAATGTCTCCCAGGCGAACTCTGTCAAATGCCTTCGTCAAATCAATGAAGCAAATATACGCTGGCATGCCGAACTCTATAGCTTTTTCTTTTATTTGTTTTATTATAAATACTGCGTCTGTTATAGACCGCCCTTTTGTAAAACCTTGTTCTTCAGCATTAGTGATTTGCTTTTCCAATTTATCCTTGAGAATACCCGTGAAAAGTTTCACTGTTGTATTTAAGAGGGTTATTCCTCTATAGTTTTGTGGGCAGGTTTTTTGTCCTTTTTTAAATATGGGGATTGTGATACTATTATGCCATTCCTCTGGTGTTTCTGTTTTGTTTAATATTTTGTTAAATAGTTGTGCCAGTTTACTTGCAAGTTCCGGGCCTCCATATTTTAAAAGTTCATTGGGTATACCATCCGTTCCCGGTGATTTTCTGTTTTTTAGCTTTTTGACCTTTGCTTCTACTTCTTCGTCATTGATTGTAGCACTCACATCTGTGTCGCCTTCGTTTATATTCAGCGTTTCTTCAGCATCATATAGCTCTTTAAAATGCTGTTGCCATGTCTCTATAGGTACTCCTTTGGTCTGCACGAACTCGTTAACTGGTTTTTTCCTGTTGCGGAGCATTTTCCATACTTCCTTTTGGGCACCATATAGGTCGTAGTCCATGTCGCCAAGTGAATGTGGCCCAATGTTCTCTTTTGATTGATTTTATTCTGGCGTTTACTTCGTTTCTTATTTGGACATATTCTGCATGAGCTTCTTTCGATTGCGTGCCTTTATATCTCAGGTAGCATTTGCTTTTTAATTCAGAGAGTATATAAGAATTAATTTGCACAATCATTACATATATAATGCTATAGGTAAGAGAGAGCAGAAAGTGAGAAAGAATTAGGTATTGTTACGAAAGATTTATCCCACATAGGAAAAGTCCCTTGACGAAAAAGAAGAAGTAGTTCAATATCATCGGAAAAAGAGAGGCGTAAAAAATAGAGGTAGAAATCATAAATGGTTTATCCCAAATTTACGAAAATTTTCAGTTAGAGGTAAGTCAAATCACTAGTAGAATAGATAAATTAGAAGAGAAACAAAACAATTTTAAAAATAAAATAGAACAACAACAATATGATTTGAAATCTAATTTACAAATACAAATAGTTAAGTTAGAAAAAAAGTTAATATCCAAGATTCTTTATCTAATGTTTCAATAACTAACATCGAATTGAAACAAACAGCTTCATAGCCTTTTATAATTGAACTAGATACAATTATAACTATGGGAAACTTATGGTTTTCAATTTGAAGCTGCAGCTAGAGCAAATAGCTGGAATGAAAAAAAAATGGCAGCTTCTTTGGTGGTGTTGCTTCGAGGACAGGCAGCAACCGTTTTGCAATTCCTTCCCCAAGATGCACCCAGTTATGCATCTGATAATGTTAAGCGATATAGTATTTCATATAGTAATTCCTTTCTGGATTTTAAATATTTTTTGGTTGTCCTTTATAAATTAATGCTATAAATATATACCAATAATATTGTAATATTGTAAATTGTAAATCCTTATTAGAAAAATATTTATAAATAAATAAATAATTTAAACAAAAGCTTTACTGATTAATAAAACTTAAAAACAGTGTAAACAACTTTTTTATTTAATAGTATATGTTTAAATGTCTTTAATTAAAGAATCAATAAAGAGTAAATCATTTACAATGCAAATTACTTACTATCAATAACCAAATCAAAATGTTTGTTTTGCTCCAAAGAAGTATTATCATTCATTAAATAATTTTTTATTGCTACAAATTATCTTTTAAGTAAATCAAAGTTAATAAATTAAAAAAAATAGTATTAAGTCTCAATAATCTGAAGAAGATAATATGTAAGTCGTCCTTGGATCAAGTAGCTGACTTTACATATATATAAAGCTATACCGACAGTCCATATCATTGTGAAATACAATTCTTAATCATGAAGACTACATTGGTTTTGACTCTTTTGTTTTGCATCGGTAAGTAAAGATATTTTTTACACTGCTTTAGAATTTTTTACTAGTAATATTTGGTTTTTTATACAGTAATTAGTTTTTTATTTGTGTAATGTTGACTAAAGATTTTAAACTTGGGTTACAAAGTTAATAAACTGAACCTCTCAGGTTTTGAAACTTAATACTCTTAATATATAAAAATTCAAACTTTTTCTTCTTCCACTTCTTGGAGATCTTTTGATTTGTTTATTTATGAAACTACTTATGGTTAATTTTCTAGGAGGTACCAACTACCCCTCTATCTTTTGCAGGGAGGTCTTGAACCAGGCGGGTTTTTTAAGGCAATTTTTGGGAGTCTATTCTCATTCATCTTGAATTTTGCTCTGCTCTCTAACGTTTGTATTTCTCACGCTGTCTCTTCTTGTTTTGCCCACTATTGTTCTTAGGGTTTTCATTTCGGCAAACCTTAGCATCTGTCTCGTTTTGTTGGTATCTTCGCGCACTTCTATGCCATATGTTTTGATTGATTTTTTTCTTGCGTTTGCTTCGTTTCGTTTCTTACTTGGACATATTCTGCTAGAGCTTCTTTCGATTTTGTGCTTTTATATCTCAGGTAGCATTTGCGTTTTAATTCAGAGAGTTCTTTTACCTTTTGAAAAAACCACGATTTGGCGTCTTTTATAGCCCTGTTAGTTTTCCACTTTCCAATTACTTCTTCTGCTTTTTGGTTAATGGATTTCTTCATTTTTTGCCAAGTATCTTCTACTTTCGATTCTAGTTGTAACTCGATTTTTTTTAGTTTGCTGGTAATTCTATTCTCATAAAGGAGTTTTGTACTCTTTGTTGCTAGCGACTCTGTTGTTGGCCTCGATGATTGTTAAAAGCGTATTTATGTTGATCTTGATAAGGCAAGTATGTGGTGTTGATTCTCATTTCATTTCTAATGGAAAAGCTTATTAATGCTTCGCCGTTTTCATTAAATATTTGTTCCTTATACTTTTGTTTTATACCTGTTATGACATCGTTTTCGATCCATGCATTAAGATCGCCAAATACGATATTTTTGTTTAGATTTATGTTATCTACGGTGTTTTGTAGTTACAATGTGTTAATAATATAAGAGAAACGGCAAATCTGGCATCATTGCAAATATCAAATATGAAATCTCCGTATCCCAAAATTGGTGAACCTCAAATTTTGTATAATTATGCCTCGTAATTTACAAGATAATTGGCCATTTTGAAATTTTTGGGCCACTATGTATACCATCTCCAATAAATATTTGCAATTAATACTGTAAATTCACCTCTATCCTGTACTTTTCTTAACAAACAGATATCTAACACTCTAAGTGTCACTTATGTGTATGTTTTTTATTCAAGAATAAATAAATAGTTGATGGATTTGACCTTTACTTGATGGAAATTTATTTTATGTAACAATAAAACACTGAAACCTTTGTTTTTTAAACTTCCACAAAATTTATTTTAACTATTATCATCTGTTTTTAAGTCTGATTAAGTCTAAAAATTATCAGACTTAAAAACAAACATGACTTCTCCATATTTCATAAACCTACACATACTGACACGACTATACACAATTCATCATCCCATCCAACACAACATAAACTGGCAGCTTATCATAGTATATTACATAAATTAACAGAAATTCTGATGTCAAAATACAACTTTAAGATAGAATTAAATATATTTAAGCAAATAGCAGTAAACAACGGATACAACGAACAAACAATTAATAAAATGTTAAATCAGAAACTACACAAGAAAGCCCTGAAATTAGTATTTCCACCACCAGACAAAACACCAAGTACCTTCTGCTCAATTACACATACAGGCAAAATAACAACAAAAATAGCCAAACACATAAAAAAGAAAGGAATAACACCAGCTTTCCGAACAAATAACAACCAAGGCAAATATATTTAAAATAAAAAGAGCCAAAATAAAAAACACTTAAATACTGGTGTGTACAAACTTCAATGTGGCGACTGCCCAAAAACTTACATTAGTCAAACTAGTAGAAACTTTAATTAACAAATAGCAGAACATAAAAGGGCTTTCAATAATAGAAAAACAGATTCGACATACGCACTTCACCTTCTAGATCATAATAATTCTTTTAATGACAAATTTAAAATACTTCACATTCAAAATAAAGGCCTTAAGCTATCTTTGTTAGAATCTATGGAAATCAATAAATTAAAAAATACAGATATAATTCTGAATGACCAACTTGAGACAAACAGTTCTCCCCTCCTCAACCTATTTCATTAGAGACTATAAATTGTAAACGCATGCCAATAATAGACCACTTGAGAAAGGCAATTAGCCGAAACAGCTGTATTGATAATAGTTAAAATAAATTTTGTGGAAGTTTGAAAACAAAGTTTTCAGTATTTTATTGTTAAATAAATAGTTATTTAATATGCTACAACAATTATCTGCTTTTAGGTGTTACCGCCTACGCCCAAAGAACCCATGAGCCAGAACCAGAGCCTGACAATGAGTAAGTAAAAACCACAGATTGTAAACTGAGGAATTTTTTAGTTTGCACTGTTTTACGCACTTTAGCGTCTCTTGGTAGGTTGATTAACATAGGGTATTTGATATTATCTAGCCCTGGACACAATGAACGTCTCCAAGACGGACGATGGAACAATGCCATCGGAAAGTGGCGTTAATACAATGCAAAGAGATCATGAGGCAGACCACAGATGAGGTGGAAAGATGACACATGGCAGAGAATAGCTAAAGATAAGAAAAGGTGGAGAGAACTGGGGGAGACTTATATCCAACAACGGAAGGATAGAGAATAGGTTGAAAAAAAGCCCTGGGGAGGTATTATTGCAATTTTTGAGAGCGAAATCCTATTCAGAATTAGTAGAAGGTTTTAACAAAAATGATTAGATTGGTGACTTTGTTCGGATTGGTTAGAGAAATATTGAACCCAGGGAGGAGAAACTTTATTAAAGAAGTTTTATAAAACTTCATTGCTGATCGGTTTTATACTATTCTGCATTTTTCGATTTAGTTTGTTGGTCTGTGACCATATTTGCTTAGAAGAGGTATTTTTGTTTAAATTGGAGTACCATTTTAATCCAACTGGATTTAACTTTTTGCTTCAACTGCTTTTTTTCGAGCAGTAACTTCCTGACATTTTAAGTAGTTATCAAAAGTCGATGAAAGTTTGTAAGTTTTAAATACCTTTTTGCTTTCTTTAATTATTATATCACATTCAGGGTCCCACCAGCGGTGCGAGACGATTTTTAAGTTAAAAAATTTTATATTGAGGGATAGATTTTGAAGCAGATTCATTATTACAATCAATATGAAAATTATAATTTTCATATTGATATAAGTGTTTAAAGAGCTACTACAAACATTTTTTCTATTAAAGATGTATAAAGTGATTAATTGGCTTTATTGATATTCCATTTGCTTTTTGGATAAATTGTTTTATGTGATGTGTTAGATGTGGAAAGGTGGATAGTTATAGCAAAATGATTTGACCCTAAAATATCTGAATAGACGGACTAGGTAACTTTATTGGCTACATTGGCTGTACAGAGAGAAATCATAGATTTCTGATTACCGTATGTGGGAAGATAGGTGGGTTCCCCATTATTTAAAATAATATAATCTAGATCCTCGACACTGCTGACGATTTAATGACCTACAGCATCATTGTGCAGTGAGCCCAATAATGAGTTATGAGCATTCATATCCCCTTAAATTATACAAGGTGATGTAACTTGAGAAAAGGTATTTTTGTTATCATCTTTAGAAGTACGGACTTTAGGTGGCCTATATACAGACAAAAAACTTAATTATAAATTGTTAAATTTAACAAAGATTTAACGTATATAAAATAATGAATATTATATCTAAAAGGCTCACGAAATGTTTAACCATATTATAATAAAACATTTAGTGAACTTATTACTAAATACGGTAAATTGAAACGTTCATAATACCACCATAGTCTTAAGTCTAATAATGTGATTTAATTCAAATAATAGAAAAAGTATTTTTTTTACAGATTTGCCTGCGACTCATGCATAACTTTTGCAACTGTTATCAAGGATTACGTCGATGAGAGATTACCATTGGTAAGATTAATGAGAAGTGAATTATACTTGTGTATAACTTGAGTGTATACTTTGTGTGTGAAAATTTGTGTGCCTGAATGCTTAATTTATTATTCATATTTAACAATTATTTTAAAAACCATAGAGACTATACTAGACACAGATTTTTACTAAAGCTTTTTTTTTAACCTATTCTCTATCCTTCCATTGTTGGATATAGGTCTCCCCCAGTTCTATCCATCTTTCCCTATCTTGAGCTGTTCTCTGCCATGTGGGACCTCCTTTCCGATGGCATTGTTCCATCGTCCGTTTTAAAGACGTTCATTGTGTCCAGCCCATTTCCATTTCAGTTTGCTGCTTGTTCTATCGCGCCTACTGTCTTTGTTCTGGTTCTGATCCATTGGTTACGTTTTCTATCTCTAAGTGATACACCCAACATTTGTCTCTCCATCGCTCTTTGTGCCTTCCTTATCCTATCCAAATTGGCCTATGTAAATATCCATGTCTGTGCTCCGTAGGTGAGTACCGGTATTATACAGGAGTTATATACCTTGCTTCATAAGTATAGAGGGATTGTTTGATTCTTTAAAACGTAAGAAAGTTTGCCGAACGCTGCCCATCCCATTCTTACTCGTCTCGATATTTCGGCTGTTTGATTTTTTCTGTTAGCTCTGATTGCTTGTCCTAGATAGATATACTCATTTACCTGTTCTATTTTTTCTGTTTTTATTTTTATTGTCTCTTGGTATTCCGTGTTTGTCATTACTTTTGTTTTGTTGAAGTTAATTCTTAGGCCTTTTTCAGTGATTTTTCATGAAGTTTATTCAGCATTAATTCCAGTTCTTGTCATTCCGAGGAGATCAGGAGATCATATTCCTCTGTTTTTCCAATCTGTTGATTTTATTATGTCTTCGAGGGTCAAGGTATCCTTTATTAATTTGTCGTCCAGAATTACGGTTGTATTCATTGGTTTTCTTAATTAAGATTTTAAGCGCATGTAGATGTTCGATTGTGCTGTATCGTTTACTGAATCCGGCATGTTCTACTGGCTGGTAGTTATCAAGTTTATAGGTTAGTCGGTTGTTTATTATTCTTGTGAAGGTTTTATATAGTTGTGCCAAAAGGGAAATAGGACGGTAGTTGTTTAGGTCTGTTCGGTCTCCTTTCTTATGTATTAAGATTGTGTTGGCATTTCTTCATTGTTTAGGTATTTTACCTTCAAACAGACATTTGTTGAACAGTATTTTTAGCATTTTTTTATCGTGTCTCCTCCTTCTTTTAGCAGTTCCGCCAGTATTTTGTCCTCACCGGCCGCTTTATTTCTTTTCATGTCGTTTACGGATTTTTCGATTTCATCTTCAGATATTTCTGGTAATACCTCTGAGCCAACATTTTGTATTTTCCTCGAGAGATTCTATTTAGATGATAGTGGTGGGTTATTTTTAGAACTGTAAAGGTCTATGTAATATCTTTCTGTGATTTTTACTATTTCTCCTAGATCTCTTTCTTTATTGTTCTTAGCTTTAAGCATGATTAGTTTTCTTTTTCCTGTATTTGTCTTCATTGTTTTTAAACTTTTGTTCTTATCTATGATTTTCTTAATCCGGTCTTTTTGGTATTTCTTTAAATCTTTCTTTATCTGTTTTCTTATGGTTTTGTTCAGTTTGTTAAACTCCACTGTATTTCTTTTGTTATAATTCAGTAGTTGTCGTCGTTTTTTTAGCATATCTTGTAATTTAGCGCTAATTTTTTGTTGTTTTCGCTTTTGTTTATTAGCAATCTTCAGGCCTGCTTCTAGTAGTTCTGTTGTTATTTTATCGTTTAATTCGTCTAGTTGCAAACCCTTTAGCTGTGATATGTCACTTCGTTTTAGCTGGTTTATGTATTGTTCTTTGCGTTCTTTAAGAAGTTCTGTATATATCTCTTTTTTAGAGGGTTTAAATTTTTGTCTGTCTGTTGTGGAGTTAATTTTGATTTTGGCTCTAACAATTCTGTGATCACTTTCTACGGAAATCATGTTTATAACTGTAACGTCTTGTACTATGTTCTTTATATTGAACTAAAGCTTTATATTGAACATAAATAGAGAAACATTTTATTTCTGTTCTTATATTAGTATTATTAATATTCTCTAATGGAACGACTAATATTTTGGTGAAGGCGAATTCACCAAAAATTAGTCTAAATGATCAGAATCAATACAAGCGTTTCTAATAGGATTTTACATGGGAAGACACGTTTCAACTTTTGACTATCTCAAGTTTGTAGTTTTCTTATAATGTATCAGATTTTTTTATTAATACCTAAATTTACAATGCTGTTCTATATCTATTTTTTCTCAAATATTTTGATTATGCTGCATGATGTGTAAATTAATTAGGGTTTTTGGAGTCATTTCTATATCTCTATTTGTTTGTATTAATAATTTTTGTTTACCTTTTTATTGTGAAAACCATAGTCAGTTACAAATTAATTAGTTTAATTTTTAATTTATAATTATAATTTATAATTCATAAATTTTTTAAGTTTATTTTACATACAATTAAGTTTTCTATTCTTACAGGACGAAGTTGAAAGAGACGCAGATGTACTATGCAACATTTTACCAGGTGAATTAAGAGATTTTTGCGATCACGAGTTGCTTCCAAAAACCGACAGAATCTTTGAAGAGCTACACAAACATACACCTCAGGAAGTATGCGGACATTTGGACTTCTGTTAGGGACTTAAAATAAAAAATAAAATTTTTAAATAAAATAATTTTTTGTTTTTATTAAAAAGAAAACATTACGTCTTGTTTTTGTTAGTATTTCAAATATATATATTTTTTTAATTTTATATCCTAGGATATACACTTTCCCTCACGTTTTATTAGTTCCTCTTTTTCTCTTTCTTTTTCTGCTGCGACCGGTTCTTGCATACGGGGCAAAAACACGGACTTTAACGCATAAGAATGAAAGACTTGTTGGAATATTCGAGCGTAAGATCATCATCATCATCATCACTTCTATTGCCCGACGATGGTAACCACTAAGACACATTCTTTTTGATTTAATTTTAATTGGAATTAGTATAAGACTATTCATTTCGTCACAAACACCACACTTTATTTTTAAAATAAGTCATTTAGCATCAATAAGTATTTAGTCACTTGTCTATCGGCTTCGACAAATCACTTAAAACTATCTCTTGTGCAGTCCAGTCAGCTTCTTCATTTCCTGTTATTTTAACGTGTGAGGAACTCATAAAAATTGGATGTTACGTCGATGTTCATGAGCTTGGGAAAGTTGGTATTTTAGCAACTTTTTAAAAGGATGTTTCGCAAAAATGTGTTTTAATGAGTTGAGATAGCTAAGGAAATCTGTTATGATCAGGGCTTTTGTGAGTGTAAACTAGTTAAGAAGTTTCACAGCACGGTATATGGCACATAGTTTAGCTGAATATGTGCTACATGATGGGGATAAACGGAAAAGAAGATTTTTTTCTAAAGAAGCGATTGATTCTCCCACTACATCTTTGGGTTTAGATGCATCTGTGTAAATTTTATGGTAGTCGGGGTACTTATTTATGAGGGCCTCAAACTTGGACCGAATCAGAGAATTGTGTGTATTAAATTTATCTAAATACTCTAGAAATGCATCAGAAGTTGGTATATCGATCAGCCAAAGCTAAGAGTATTTAATATCCGAGGAGAAAACCTCCGGAAAATTAATGTTTAGGTTTTGAAAGAAGAATGAATGTAATTGTTTCGTAATATGGTTTTTAGTATAGCAAATATCTTAGAATAAGTTAACATATTTATTTGTAAAAGTGTTTTGATATATTGGCTTTGAAATATTGCAAGCAACTGAGACTGCATATGATAGAGCGAGATACCTGCGGCGGTGATGTAGCTATGGTTCTCCTAAAAGAGCATAAATGCTGGATACAGGTGTAGTTTGGAAAGCCCCTAAGAATAACTAAGACTTTTATTATAATCGATGGATTTGTTTACTAGTTTTGCTACACCACCGCTTGCACAACTTGCATCTGCACGGTCTTTGCGGATATATGTGAAATTTTTTAAATTGTACAACTGATTGGTCTTAAAGTTTGTCTCCTGTAGACAAATATTATCTGCAGAATATTCACATAAAAGTAGCTGTAGCAAAGAAAAACGTTGAAACAATCCATTAATGTTCCATTGAAGTATCGAGTTGAATGTTGTTAACAGATTTGGAGTTACATGATACTGAACAATTGTCTCCAGAACAGTCACTATCTAAGTCAGAAATTTTTTTCCCTAAATATTTGTGTAGTTTCTTTTGAACTTTTGTAAACTTGCATTTGCATATTGATAGCTGCTTTGTAAAAGATGGAGTAAACCAGCCCAATCAGTTAAATTTTCTGACGACGCTAATAGTGTCAGGGGAGCCTTGGACATTATTAATTAGTAAGGTCAATTGGTGGCAATTTTAAACGAATGGTGAAGTATGATTATATCAATGGAATTTTCAAGAGTTTTTCGTACAAATGGGACATTAGATGAGCGTGTTTTTTTATTTAGAGAATTTGTGTTTTGCAAACAGATATTCTGATAAAATTGCTGAGTCTGAAGGAGGTGTGACGATCTCACCAATACTGTGTTTTAGATCTTACGTTGTCGCAATTGCTATTAGAGATTTCACTTAGATATTGTGGCTATATTACATTTGAAAGTACTGGAGCAAACTCATTGGTAGTGACAGAAGTCGAGCTTAAAATTTTATTTGTAAGATTGGTAGAAATGGTTGTTTAAGAAGATTGTGGTGATGTATCAGTTTTATTAGAATTTTCTGCAGTTATATCTTATGGAAAAGGAGCAGAAACATTGAAAGATATTGCTTTCGAAGTTTGTGAAAACGGTATTGCCGCTGAATGAGGTTGATTGGAAGTGTTGCTATTAGTAGGAGTATTAGTAATTTCTTTGTGATGGAGATTTGTAGGTGTAGGTGATATGCTCGGATTTGATAATGGATAACTTGATGACTGCTGGGTGTTTGGCATCTTGTATAGTATACTTGGTAAAGCTGTTTGATTTGGTACTTCATTGTTTTACTTAATATAAGTTAATTCTGTTTTTAAACTGTTAAGAAAATAAGCTTTAAATTGATATTCTGTAATTCTTCAACTAATACTTGATAAGGAATTAACGGGCAGACTCCAGCCAAGTCTTTGTGCTGTTACAACTTCGCTGAGTACTTCAATGGAGTCATGTTTTGTCATGCAGTTATCTACTACGGTTTTGTTTGACAAATACATGTAGATTTAATTATGAGATAATCTGGATGAATAAATAAGATTTTTTGGGTTCATGATTGTGCCCAAAGCAATGAGATACTCCTGCAGTTTAGCATTATCGATACAACTAAATACAATTGCTTGTGTCTTACTCGGAATAGAATGTTAAGTGGCTGATGCATAACTATTTGTGATATTCGAACGTTGCTATACTGGACTGGTTAAATCGAAAGGTGTGTTTACATTGTGTAAAGTCATTTTAAGCTGCGGCGGCGAAGGCCTTACTCCGACTCTGGTAAATGACAAACCAACCGCATGCTACTATAAGCTACTTATCGCAGCTGAACTAAAAAAATGATTGTACGGTAGTATATATTTATTATTTGACGTTTTCTTTTCACAATAATAAAATAATAATTACGTATAGATGACTTACGTAGTAATATCTACTAGATAAATATTTAAATTTTAAAAAACTGTTTAATAAAACTACTTATTTTTATTAAAAACTAGGAGTTCAGTATCAGTATGACTTATCCATACCTTGCCAGGGCCGGTCCTCAAGAATTTATTAGATCTGCTATATTTAGTAAACACTCTGCGTTCATTGTGTATAGATTTGAAGTACTTATAAATAAAAGACTGTACAATTTTTATTGTTCATATGAAACCACGTATTTTATTTCTGCTTATGGTCACAATCTGCTCGAATGATATATAATGCAAAAAAGTTAAACATTTGCTTTTATTATAACAAAAAGATTTATTTTCAATAATAATTTATTTTACACATTAAAAAATTAATTTATATAATTATTATAAAACTTATTTGCCACAGAAGTGCAAATGTTCGCATACATCATCAGGTGAATGTTTGAGCAGCTCTTCGAAGATCTTGTCGACTTTTGGAAGCAACTCGTGATCGCAGAACTCTCTCAATTCATTAGGTAAGACATTGCATAATCTGTCTGCGTCCCGCTCAATTTCGTCCTGTAAGAACAAATAGTTTATTTTTCTTTTGTGTTAAATATAGAACTTTGGTAATTTTAAAATTTTTGATTTTTATAGAAAGAGATTAGTAGCTGAGGCCCTTTGTAATGATATTTACAATAATGATGTTTTAGAAATAAAAAAATTGTGAATGAACTATATATGGAATATGAGCAGGATATATTGAGCTGTATTATGTACTCGTATAATATAAAAACAGACCATTCTAAGTTAACGTACAAAGCATGCTAATAGCGCTAGGATCAAAGATAAGATACAAGACAACCAATTTTTTTCTTGTAGTGGCTTTACCACCGAAATCTATAAAAATACTTAGAAAAGTGCTTAAGTAACAAAACAATTATCAGTAAAAGTGACTTTAAAACTAACTGGATGATAAACTGTTATTACTATAGGTGTGTTACTTTAATAAAGAATTAAGGCATTCTCGTAAGTTTCCAATTGCTTTTGAAACTGAAGTATTGAAGTGATGAAACATTGATTTTAGTGTCTGTTTATTGAATTTAATAAATTTAATATGTACTGATAGAAAAGGTATAGTAAAAAATGCTTATAAAACTTACCAATGGAATTTTCTCTTCGACGTAATCTTTAATTACAGTGGCGAATGTTATGCAGGCGTCGCACTCAAATCTGGAAAGAAAAAAAAGTTATATATAATACCTAGTGAATCATGTTTAATTTTACAAGTAATTTATTGTTTTTACATTGCTACTTACTCATTATCAGGCTCAGGTTCAGGCTCACGAGTAGGCTCACGAGTAGGCTCATGATCAGACTCTTTGGCGTAAACGGTAAGAGCTGAAAATAAGAAATACATGGTAAGCAAATAAAGTAAGTCCAAAGATATAAATATTTGGGAACTAAAAATAGTATTATGATGAACAGTATTATGATTGCCAACCTTCGTAGACGGCATTCTAAGAAGAAGATGAAAGCGCGAAATCTAAAGAAATGTATTACAGACACACTTGAAGCATTCTAATTATGGGATTACATAAGAATGTTAAGAATAAGTGAAGTGGATTTTATCTGAAAGTTTCAATAACAATAAGAAAATAAAGAAAAATATTAAATATATCAATAAAATTTAATCATAACAGTATTTACCATATGCTTTGAGAGGTGAAACTGCTTTTAGTAATTATATAACAATTAGGACTAAGAGAGACGTGTTTTGTGGTTGAATACCTTAACTATGTTTAGATAGCTCCATAAAGCTGTTAAGAGTAGTGAAGTTCGAAATACGTTTTTTTGGCGAAGACTGCCAAATTTCTTCAAGGAGTTGGCACATGCAGAACAAGAAAAAATAAAAAAAATTGTGTTAAAATAGGCTTATAAAACAAAAATTTAAATTTGTTAAGAAATAAAAGTCTTAAAGTCAGTTGCCAGTGTCCACATTTTATTTGGTAATTGCATTGTAATAACATCGATCCATTTCAACGATATTAAATCCATAATTACTGAATATGATTAACATATATATTTTTCAGTTAATTTAGTTATGATTTTAACTCGCAAGAAGGATTGGTAACTAATTTTCACAAAATTAGCCATCATTTCAAAGTTTCCTTCTTAGAAAAGTGCATCACACTTTAGAGACTTTACAATTGGTTTGTCATCGTTTGGAAGCTTTATAAGGCAATTGTTTAAAGGTAATAACTACAAAATTTATGTTTAGTTGTATATTAATTATTTATAATCTGATTTTAATTTTCTTTTTCTGGATTCTGATGGCAATTAAGTCGTTTTATTTGGTAGTCGAAGTATTTGGTATTCTTACAATGGACACCAATTATATCCTGTTTGTAAAAATACAACCAATAAATATACACAGATAAAAATATTGGGAATATAAACTAATAACTAATACTACTTGGTAATACAATGTACAGAAATTACATTTATCAAAAATAAAAAATTTGCTTACCAACGCAACTCAAAACTGCCAAAATCAATATGGTTTTCATGTTGAAAAGTATTGCGTATATTTCACAATAATGTGCAGTGCGATGGCGATTCAGATTTATATACTGAAAGTCAACCACTTGAAAAAAATAACCACTTGAATAATAACCTTGTTTTAAATGATGATACTCTGCACTATCTTATTACATGTTTTGATGTATGTCAGCGATAATAAGAATAATTTATCGTAGTTTTATAAAATATTTGTTAATTTAAAATTATATTTGGATTTGAAAATTTATTTTTAAATACTTTTAAGCAATCAAATAACAAGAAATAAGGAACGAAAGCGATTTAGATGAGGCTCCAAGTTCTAGCAGTAGACTAAATACTAATGCAATTCAAATATATCCGTCCTATTTGTCTTTCTTTTAAGTTGAGACTTCTTCCTGTTTTTGTTTATTAATTTAGCAGTTGCAATTAAGTGACAAACATTAACTTTTGTACTATCTTGAAGGCGATCGTCTACATTTTTATGGTGCGTTTGGGCATTTTTCTATGTGAATTTTGGCATACTACGACTTACTACGTTGAAAGTAGAATTTCAGTTAGCAGCAAAGCAAATTAAATGACCAAAAAGAAATAGAATATGCAAATTTAATAGATGAAACAGCAGCAGAACGATACTTAAAAATAGCACAAAGGCCAGAAAGATATAAACTTCTACTACAGAAGAATAAAAAAAGGCATTGAACAAACAATCAACAAAACTCAAAAGTACCAAATTTAGCAGACAAATTTAACCACTATTTTGTTGAAATGGCTCCAAAGTTACTTGCCGCTTTGGATCCTACTAAAATAGGTGAGTTTACATCAACATCAAAAAACCGTAATAGCTGTTCTATGTTTTTATATTCAACTAACCCACAGAAAATAACTAGTATAGTCGGAAGTTTTAAATCCACAGTTGTGGTTTTGATTAGATTTCCCATAAGGTATTAAAACACTGACGGATATTTGTAATGCTCTCGCAGATCCACTGACGGATATTTGTAATGCCTTTTTTCAACAAGGAATATTTCCTAGTATGTTTAAACTATCTTTTGTAATACCTTTATTCAAAAGTGGTGATAAAGATGACCTTAAAAACTATCGTCCCATAAAACTCTTATCTGTGTTTTCAAAGATAATTGAAACTCTGGTTTATACAAGAATAAACGCATTCCTAAAAAAGCATAGTATCTTGCATAATTTTTAACATGGTTTTACATCTTCTAAGTCTACAACTACAGCTCTTGCACATTTCATCAGCTTAGTGTTGAATGCTTTGGAAAAAAGAAAAGGCAGGCGGTTTATTTCTTGATTTTTCCAAAGCTTTTGACACTTTGAATCATAATTTGTTGGTAATAAAACTAGAGGGGATTACAGGAAAGTAAAGATAGCATCTAATGATCTTATAAATAAGTCAAATAAATAAAACACATTGGATATCCAATATAGTATATCTTAGAGTAGTGAATTGGGTCCTCTTCTTTTTATAGTATTCATTAATGATATAGCTTTGGTAACTAATTCACTGACTGGGGTTAACATCATCAGTTATACCGATAATACCAACATTTAAGTCACAGGAAGGTCTGATCAAAATTTGCAAAATAAAACTACACAGATACTATCCACCATCAACAGTTATTTCTTATTCAACAAATTAGTTTTGAATGAGGAAAAATCACGTAAAAATGATTTTCACGTCAAATAATTTATTAAACCATAAAGCCACTATAGAAGCATCAATAGACAAAACAGACTGCACTAAGTTGCTGAAGGTACTTCTGGACAGTAATTGTAATGGTCAAACCACATTTCTAATTTGAAATCCAGATTAAGTAGCGCATGTTATGCATTGAGAATTCTTTCACGTCTCTTTCATACAGCAATATTAGAAACAGTATACTTTGCACATTTTTATTCAATAGCCAAATAAGACTGGGGTTTTACCTCTGGATTAGAGCTGATATTCGTACTTCAGAAAAGAGCTATTAGAATATTGTATAAAATGAAATTTAGAGATTCTTGTAGAGACATCTTTAGACAAAAAAATATTCTTACATTTCCTGGTCTGTATATATTTTCGTGTATAATGTGTTTACATAGCAAAATTTATGAATTTAATAAATTTCAATTTAACCATGTTTATTCAACAAGATTCAGCGACAATCACTTTATGCTTCCACAACATCGTTCTCTTTTGTTGGAAGGTAGCACACGTTATGCAGCCATAAGTTTATTTAACAAATTACCAATAAATATACTAATGAATCTACACCAGCCAAACTTTCGGAGGTGTGTACATCAATACATTTGTAAGCTAGAGCCATACTCTAAAACCAGCTTTTAAGTATGTTTTATCGTGTTTATTAATTTATATACTTTTAAGATGTATGTCTGTAAGTTTAACTTGTCTCATGCATGTACTTTGTATAATGTCGTATGTGATCAATAAATTTGACTTGCCTTGAAAAAAAAAACAAAAAAAAATGCAGCAACAGCTTTAGAACCGTACTTAAAAATCATCACAACCCCAAAAAGATATAAACTTTTACTAAAAATAACAGCAAATAAAACAAATAGAAAAGAATATAATGCTGTAAGTTTCTAAATCAGACTATTTTTGTTTGTGACCTCTTCTAAAAAGTTGCATAAGTTGCAAAAGAGTAAAAAATATGTTGATATAAAATAAAAATTAAAAATGTTCACAAAAACGTGAAAAAAATTATTTTTTTTAATTAACAAAAAAAAATATTCATGTAGTTGTGCGTGTTTCATCGGGTTTGGTTTATCTTGTTTCAAATTATATATTATATTATCATTTAAGAAATGACTGCAAAGATTGATATCCGCAGAAGACGAGGAAAGGACATAATAACTATTAGTCTTATGGGTGCAATCTAGAGGTACCTGCTACAATTCATTTATCCAGCTATTTGAGTAATCAATTATTGATCTACTTTTTGGCTTATTCGATATCTTAAACGAAATACTTAAGAAAATATTTTGACATTTTTTTGTTTTGCTTTGTAAATACTTTTGATTAAGATAATCAAATAATTTAGCAAAGATAAAGTAAAGTATAAAATTCTTTACATATTTTAAATATTTTTATATTATTACAATAAATTACAATGTTATCTCATATATGTTAACTAAAGTCAAAATTAGGGTCGATTAGTGAGAGTATTATGCATACAACAAAATATTTTAGTCAAGTAGTCTGTTTTTTTCAAGTGGCCGAATTTTTGTTCCTAAAGCAACTACCAATTGGTATTTTAACTCGAGAAATTCTATTAATAGTCTTAGTAATTAATAGTAAAAGTCGTATAAAATGTAGACTATGGATTTAGTCGCAAAAAAATAATAAAATTAGAGCATCTAGATCAAAGCAAATACTTTATTTTTAATCCACTAATACTAGACTATGATCGCTTTGAAACGAGTCCTCTTCTTTCTATTGTTCTGAAGCTATAGTTCTATATGAGTTCTTTTCTTTTCTAGATATCTTGTGGTTTTGTCTCCAAATTTTGGGGTAATGTTTAAAATTACAAAAGATGAAGATTTACCAAATTTTATTACAAAATATTAACATATTTGAATGAAAATAAGGGTTTGTTGAAAATTCAAGTTGATTTGAGAGTTTAAAAAACTTTAAATGCCTATAAAAAAAATAAAAAAAACGTACAGATTACTCGAAAAATATAGATTATGATGTACAATTATCAAAGCCATGTTTCATAAGTTTTTTCTCTTCTTAACGTGCCCTATCAAGTCCCCTTGACGTTGGCGATTAACATGGCGAAACTGTCTCTGTCTCGAGCTCTTCTAAATAGTTGCTCAGCTTGCTTTAATAATAAGTAATAAGTTCTTATTAATAATCTTTAGTAATAAGTTTTTTACAATTTTTAAAGTGGTATAAGATAGTTAACAATCAAAAAAACTGTTTGTTATGTGCGGTATATGTTTGTTGCTGTGTAAAACTAGCATACCTGGATACTTTCCATGGTTTAACATATTGTCACAATAAGTGTAAGATGTTTATGGCATACCACCTAGTTGTATATTTTTTACTTAGATGTATTCATATGTCATAATCAGACCAATACTAAGAAAGTTATAATAAAGTGCTCCTTTGGCAATGGTCTTATGTTTGTTTTTCTGTTAAAAATTTATTGATATCCAATCCAATTTCATTTAACGTACCACATACTTCAATCTGGCCAACAACAATGAAGATACGATATAGTGCCCTTTTGTAAATAGGTCTCTTTTTTTTATGTCTTAACATATTCGATTCCCCTCCCCATTTGTTGAACGTCTCAAACGTCAAAACCTAACCAACAGCAATTAAGATAAGATTAGTGCCCCTTTGGTAATGCCGTCATAGTAGCTACCCTACAAACTGACTTTTGGCACTTGTCTCGTAACAGAAGTGCCGATGCATCTATACCAAGTGCTATTTTGTTAAACAAAAATAAGGCCACTACAATTTTTTTAGCAGCAACATACTGTTTTAAGTATTTTTCTTATTCTTCCTTTTTGTATATATCTTTAAAAGTCTGTTTCTTCTTTAATGGTATCCTTTTAAATTGTTTAAATTATTACACCATCTTTTTCTTGGTCTGCCAATACTTCTACGTCCATTTGGTGGTTTATCTCATGCTATTCGTACTATCCTGTCCTTTGCCATTTTGCTAATGTGTTCATTTCACTTTTGTTTTTGTTTTGTCACCCATTAATTCATGTCTTTTATATTGTATGCACTTTTTATGTTTTTGCTTCTCTCCCTATCCAACAGATTTTTCCCTGATATTCGTCGAAGTGATTTTATCTCTGTTGTTTTGACTGGTCGTCTAGTCTTTTTTGCATTCTTTTACATCCTTTTTCTTCTTATGGTGCGTATCCATTCCTGGCCTTTTTGGTTCTCGCTTTCCTTCTAGTTTTCCTTAAAGAACTAATTGCAGCAACCCACACCTTCCGCTATTTTTCATAAGGTGACTGATGTATTTGATTTTGACTATTTCTTTCTCATCTTTTTGTATTCTTAATAAAACATCCTAGTAAGTAGTAGTAACGTGGTCGATATAGAATACCTTTAGGATTCGAAGTTATTATATCCAATAATGCAAAATTGGCTTAAATATTTCACACAGAATATTGTTGGTCAATATCAAAGCGGATTTATTGCTGTACTGTCAACTAAACATCAAATTTAAGCACATAGATCATCATCATCACAGTCATTAACATCTTAGTAGATGTGTTGTGATTCATAATTGGGCTTCAGCATCTCGGACAGTTTGATTGATAATATTTCTCCACTGGTCGCGGTTATCAGTTATATGTATTGCCTCAGTATACTGTTTATTGAGAAGCTTTTTAGTAATGTCCGCTCATCACTGTTGTGATCTTCCGCGTTGGCGTTGAGTCTGAGGCCTTACTTGGACCACCAACCGCTCCATTTTGTGATCACTTCGATGGATATGGCCAAAGAACTTTAAAATTCTAGAGTAAACGGTACTAGAGAGACGCTGATCCGGTTTAATTTCATCCAGAACCGAGATATTTGTACGGCGAGCCGTCCATGGAATTCGAAGCAGGCGTCTCCATGTCCACATTTCAAAGGCGTCTATACGTCGTCGATCTGATTCTTTGACTGTCCATGTCTCGCATGCATAGTAAAATATGGAAAAGACCAGAGTTGAAACGCACATAGATAGATTCTAGCAAAGTAACTAGAATATAAAAATAGATGCACACCATCTTTTCATTGACTTTAAAGCAGCCTATAACAGTGTGAAAAGAACTGCATTATATAATGCAACGATAGACTTTAAGATCCCACACAAGTAAGTTAAGTTGACCGAACTAACAAGACATTATTAATGATCTAAGACAGGGGGGCGCATTGGAGTGTCTCCTCTTTAACATTGTCTTAAAAAAGTAAATCAGACAAATGAATATTAGAGCTAATGGAATTATTTTTAAGAAATTGACGCAAATTCTCACATTCGCTGATCATGCAGTTATAGAAAGCAGTAGTATGAGTGATTTGGTGCAGTGTTTTACAAGGCTTGCGGACGAGGCAAGTGAATTAGGACTTGTGATAAAGGAGGAAAAAAACCAAATATGTACGTGTTTCTAAAAATTCAAATATTAGTAACTATAGCTTTAAGCAAGTCGAAGAATTCACATATCTTGAATTGCTAGTAAACGCAACAAGCGACGAAATAAAAAGATGCATAGCAATAGCAAACAGAACTGTTCACAGTTTCCAGAAACATCTAAAAAATAAGAATATAACAGTAGTAGTGGTAGTAAAGCTTAACATATTATACAATACCTTAATAAGACCGGTTTTGATATAAGGGGCTGAACCGTGAACCTTATCTGACTTTAAAATGATGAAAGACTTCTTGGTATATTTTAGAGAAAAATTCTTAAAAATATTTTTGGGGAAGTAAATGAAAATGGCGTCGAATCAGTTATACACTGATTCAGATATTGTAAAATTACGAATAGTTTCAGTTACATATTTTTGGTGTTACGAATTGACGGTGTTACGAATCGTCAGTTACCATTTAAGTGGTTACAAATTGTCTCATTACAAGTAAAGATGCCTTAGAACCCAAAATTGCCACACATTTAATTATATGCGATTGGAAAGGCGGTTTAATCACATTTTTGGATACCATTGAAGAAATATGTAAACATAGATATTGGGTAACACTCCTAAAAGACATTAATATATTAACACGTTGCCTATCGTCTCGGTTTATTTGACCGAGAAAAAAATTACCCTGCAGACCGAGAACTTTAACGTTACTGTGGTACCGTCTCGGTCATATTGACCGAGTCACATTGACATTGTTATATTGGACGGCATATATAATATTTTAGCAATTATTTTTTTGTAAGAAGAGGAATTTTGAAAAAAATTAAACATGAATCATTACAGGCTATACAAAGATACAACTGGAACGGAAAGTATTACAAATTCCACTATGGCAGGCAACGTGTTGAACAAAATTTAACATTTATGAATAAATTATATAATGTTAACTTAATATTAATAAACTTGTTTAATAAACTTGTATTAATAAAAATGTCTTTCTCGTTATTCTCAGTTATAAAATTGACAGCTTTTCATTTTAACAGCTTTTTTCTTTTTTTTTGGCTTTAATCCATAAACTGTTTATTATATTATAACAATCAATTTAACATTATAACTGAGGCCAAATAAAAAAATGTAGGTAGTGGGGAGTATCAATAATTAAAAAATTTATTTTTCAAGTGGTCCTTTTTTCAAGTGGTGGACTTTTAGTATATAAACTTAACCAGCGCGGTGCATATTATTCTGAAATATAATTCTTAAACATGAAGACTACATTGGTTTTGGCACTATTGAGCTTCGTTGGTAAGTAATGATAATTATATATTTATAAAAAGTTTTGTTACATTTTTTCTTGTCATATAATTTGTATTTTCGACTAAATAGATGAATTCAATCTAGATATATTAAGCATTTTCTAGTAAAAATAGTCAGGAAGTTTGTACCTAAAAGGTAGCAGACGCCAAAGAAAATCTTAACCAAAGAACATGGGGGAAAATTAAATCTAATTTTTTCTCAAAAGACATATTAAGGCAATTTTATATATTTAAATATTTATTTTATTGTATTTCCAAACGTTGATTATTATGGTTTATAGGTCCTATTGCCTTATTATGACGTAAAAAATTTAACTTGATACTCTGCTTTTTACCAATAAATTACCAATCTGCTTGTAGATTTGAAGTGATTTAAGAAAAAAATATAATTTGGTAGATACGTAAACCATAACTAATACAGTATTGACTATCAATGGTAATAATTGACCTAACCTAAAAAAATACCAATCGAAACAGTAATATTCTAGAATGAAATAAGTTGTAGCAAATAAAATTTTCTTTTTTTTTTGTTTATTTTTTCATTTTTTGATGCTATTTTTAATCTAGTTCCTTTTTCTTTTTCTCTCTCTTAATAAGGAATTCTTCTTGTACATTGACGGATTTTAATACTTTTCACTCCACCTTTTGCACCATCGTCCGATACTTCCTCTGCCGATTGTTGACTCATCTCCTGCTATTTTGATGAACGGGTCTTTTCCATTCTGCTTATTTGGTTATTTCATCCATAATCAAATTGAAGAGCATGGAGCTCAATGAATCCCCTTGTCTTATTCCGTTGCCTATTTCTATAGATTGTCTAAGTTGTCCATTGATCTTGACATCCATTTTGTCCACTTTTTCATTCATAATTCATTACTTTTTTGTATTATTGCTTGGTTAATCTAAAATAACTTAATTATTTGTTGTTTTTTTATCAATTTTTATATATCTGATTAATGCATCTGCCTAACCAAATTCATTAACTTTCCAAACATTCAAAGAACTTGATATGTTATTGTGATTGTTATAAATAAACAGTGTTTTTGTATTTTAAAACAAATATTTATTTTCAGCTCTTACTGTTTACGCCCAAGGGCCTGAACCTGAACCTACTCGCGAACCTGAGCCAGAGCCTGACAATGAGTAAGTAACAATGATGTAAATATTTTCTACGTAGAATTAAATACGGATGAACTAACTATAATTAAATATGCGTTGGGTTAAGTTATTGATATTTATTCCAACAAGATATAACAACAATATGTTAGAACTTAACGAAGTAGAAATGGATACTGTTTAAGGATTTAAATACTTTGAAAGTAATATTCAGTAAGACCTACACCCAGACTCTGAGAATAAAAGTAGAATGAAATGATCGAGAGAAAAATTTCAAAAAAATAAAGCCATTCTTTTGCAATGATAATCTTAACTTGAATCTAATATAACAAGTAAAAAAAATGATATATGTATTTAGTTGTATTGTATGGTGTTGACTTCTTCTTCTTCTAGTTCCATGACCGTTATCGATCGTTGGATATCATGTTGGCTACCATATTCGCTATCGTGACTTTATTGACAGCAGCTCTAAATAACGATGTAGTTGATTTTCCATACCATTGCCTTAGATTTTTCAGCCATGATGTTCTTCTTCTACCAGGACCACGATTACCTTGGATCTTTCCCTGAATGATCAGATGTAAAAGATCATATTTTTCAGGGTGTCTCATAATATGACCGAAGTATTCCAGCTTGCGTTTCTTTATTATATTGACCAGTTGTGTTGTTTGGTTCAGCCGTCTAAGGACCTCCTCATTTCTACCTGTGTCGACCCGGCTTATTTTCAGTAGTCGTCTGTATACCCACATCTCAAAGGCTGTCAAGCGTTTAAGCATAGCCTCAGTTAGGGTCCACGCTTCTACTCCATACAGCAGGACAGGAAAGATCTAGCAAGATATCATACGAACTCTAAGGTCAATGCTAAGATCATGACTGCAAAGTACGTTTCTCATTTTTACAAAGGCAGCTCGGACTTGTTCTATTCGACTTTTAATTTCTGCGGTTGGATCTCAGCTCTCATTGATATTACTGCCGAGATACACGAGTTTCTCTACTCTGTCCAGTGTGGCATCTCCGACTTTTATACCGTCATCATGTATATAATTTTGTTTGCTAACTATCATATATTTAGTTTTCTTAACGTTGAGTTTTAATCCATACTGATCACAAGTCTGTTTTATTTTGTTCATTAGATTTTGAAGGTCTTCTCCGCAATTGGCAAGGACTAAGGTATCGTCGGCATATCTAATATTGTTGACGGTTACTCCATTCACAATAATACCTTCGGTTGTCTCCATTAAGGCTTCCCTAAATATTTCCTCCGAATATAAGTTAAAAAGTAAAGGCAACAATATACAGCCTTGTCTCACTCCTCTTTTTATATTTATTTCATCCGACAGTTCTTGTTCAACCTTTATTCTTACCACTTGATGCCAGTATAGATTTGTATGATGGTGTTGACTCGTGAAGATTAAATCCAAAAACAATTAATTTTCTTGAAACATTCGATGTATAGATGCAGAAAAATGCTTCCCATTTCATGAATAGAACATATTATGTATATATTGCAGATGTTCTATAAACGAGTAATACTAAGAGAAAACTATTAAACTCAACAAAATGCAGAAAAAATAGCTTATTTGGGAAACGTATTAAAAGAATAATAGTACCAGCTCTTACAGCTAACACTTATGGGTAAAATTGAAGACCGATAGCAATCTGAGGAGATCTATGCATAGTCAAGAATGAATATGCGTAGGAAGACTGTTAAAATCCGGCAGACCCTACAAGTAACTCGTTAACAAAAGAATGATATTATGGTAAATAAAAAACCTAGACGTGGGTTTTATTATGATATGATAACCTTTATTATTAATAATCTTTCCGTAATTTGTATAAATCAAAAGATTTTTCTTTGCAGATTTGAATGCGACGCCTGTATAACATTCGCAACTGTTATCAAGGATTACGTCGAAGAGAAAATTCCTGTGGTAAGTTTTATAAGCAGTTTTACTATAACTTTTTTGTACTGGTCCATTAAATTATTTTCGATCAATGGTTGAATATTAAAAAACATTTTATTTTTAACTAACTGAAACTTTTAACATTACATAAAAAGAGAAAGAGATAAATCATGCATTAATTTGGTGAAAATTAAGAAGCAAATTTTACTTTTTCTATTAAAACAAACAGTTAGTTATAATAACGTCAACTCTAATAGCAATTTGGCCATATTACTGTCCTTAAAGCTTTTTTTGTTGTAAATTATTTACCCTACTTCTCTATTCTTCGAATACAGAATCCAGTAGATCCAACTATGTCTAAACTAACCAAAATTTTCTGTTTTTTTGTCTCCTTTGCTATAGTTTATGATGTCCATATCTTACTCAAAAATACGATCTTGTAAATACTTATTAGGATTTTTTAGGTCTTGTGCTATACTATCAATTTGGTTCTAAGCTATGTTTTGATTTTAAAACTCCAAAAGTACATCCTATGTATTTTAGTTATTTCTACACTTGTCTTAATATTGATGGCATTTACATAATTTAGAAAAGTATTAAATGTTTTTTATTTTTGCATGCTGTTTATATATTTTGTGTTATTCTGTAACATTGTGACATAAACATTAAATAGCTTCGTATATCCTATTATTTCAGTTTAATAAGTTTCTCCATATTTAATACTTTTACAGGATCAGTAGTATGTCTAAATTTTAAGATACTTCCAATAACAAGTCAGTTGTAAGTCAGTTTCTTTAAACAATATAAAAAGTTTAAATCGATAAAGCTTGGTCTATATCATGAGAAAACTAACTTTGTGTATTTTCTTACAGGACGAAATTGAAAGAGACGCAGACAGATTATGTGCTGTTTTATCAGGTGAATTGAGAGACTTCTGCGAACATGAAATGATTCCAAAAGTTGACAAAATTTTCGAAGAGCTGATCGAACATTCACCTGATGATGTGTGCGAACATTTACATTATTGTGGGAAATAAATACTTGTTAGTATGTACATATCTTTAAAAAATGCAAAATAAAATTATAAATAGTAATCTTGTTTTTTTTTTATGCTTCACCATGTAGAGTTTTGCCAAGGATTAATTTTAATATACAGGGTTATATAATTGAACTGTTACCAACTTCACATCGATATATCGGGCAAATCGATAATGACAGCTACGTCAAAGTTAGTTCGATAATACTTCAGCATATTGTTTATAAGCCGTCAAAATCATTTGCATTTAAGTTTTATATATACAGCAGAAGTTATTCGCAATGGAGTTTAAACGCAATAGTGTGATTGCGTTATATTTGGCTGAAAAATCACAACCACCTTTTGTTCGCTAGATCAAACACCCCAAAGTGAATAAAATGTTTGTGTATTGCACCATAACTCGTTATAATGATACTGGTAGCATTGCCAAACGGTATGGTGGTTGAAGAAAAACACAGCAATATTACCTGAAATGAGATAAAAAAATATATTAATTACTATTTAACTGGGAATAAGCCACAATTAAAGATAAAAATACGTTTATTGACGTTTCAATTTCCATAGTTTTGTATTTTGAGAACGATTTCCGAAGTGGAAATTGAAACGTCAATAAACGTAGTTTTATCTTTAATTGTGACTTATTCCCAGTTAAATAGTAATTAATTTAAAATGCCACAAGAAAATAGCTTCAGAACAATATTAAAAAAATATATATTGTTATCATAAATTTTTCATCTTCCTATTTCTTCTTCCTCGCTGCCGTACTCGTGAGTTATCTGTACTCCCAGGTATATGAGCTTCTTTTACAACTTTAGCATTTGCGTCGTCTATTCGTAATTTTTTTAAGATTCTTTGTTTTCTCTCTGTATTAGAACTTTAGTTTTATCTAGGTAAAGGGCTAAATCTATTTTTTTCACAGTTTCTCCCTGTTCCACATAAACTTCTGTGATGTCTCTTATAGTTCATCTCATCAAGTTAACATCGTGTGTGATCATCACAATATGTTTAGTCATATCAAATAAAAAAAAAGTTAAGTTAACAGCATTTTTCGTATAAAATATTTTATAAATACAAAACAGAGTTGTAGCCAGCTTATCTTTCTGTTTTAGCCCTTTAGTTTTCTGGAAGTGGTTTGTCAGTGGGTTTTGGACTGGTACTTGCTCTTATGTGTTGTTTGCTTTAACTGATTTTGCGAATTTTTCTGGCATACTTTGTATATTTTCTCTTTGGTTATCTCAAAGATGTAACAGACTTGCCTATTGTTAAAATTTAGTGCAGGAAAGCATGGAGACAACAGTGCAAAACTTAACTCCACCAGCCTTACACCTAACGGTAGAAAGGCTTAGGACTAAGTTAGTTAGTAAGTAAAGAATAAAGTTGTAGCATTTTCAATTTCATTGATTCTTTGAAGTATATTGAAGTCCCCTTGTATACGAAATATTAAAATCACCTTATATATTTTTGATAGATCTAAAAATATTTCGTTCGTATTTAAACCCAAATATCTTTTCATTTATTTCTTAGGTCGGCCAAGTTGAAATAAACCATTTTAGAGTTGTTTATTTATTTTACTTCGGCAAATTCTTTTCAAATTTAATGCGTCGCAAAAGGATATGTACGTCGTTTCGTGGTGTCTTGTTATGTCAGCGTTTTGTATGTATGCGTTCAATTTTAATAGAATTTCTTCACTCTCGTTGGAGCAGCCTTCAACAGTGGTTCAACGTTATGTCCAAATTCACGTCGAATTTGTAAAGTATTCTATTTTCGTCTTTTGTTATGAAGAATATGTAGCAGTTTGTTATTGGTTTTGTGGCAGTAAATGCTTCAATTATTAATGTTTTGAGTGAGGATTGGAGGACATCCTCGTTTTTGCTTTTTTGTTCCTGCTTTTATCCAAGGCTTTTGGCAGTTTTGGAGATGGAGGTTTTCGTGATGCAGAGAGAGTGGAGCCCTCAGTTCCAGGTTCCAGTTATGGTTTCAGAAAGTTATATGTGATCATGTGAATTAAGGTAACATTTTGTTCAAATTTTAAACTAAAGACAGACATTTTTTTATATAAAATAATAATTGCTTTTGTTGACAGTTAAAATTGTAAATTTTAGGTTTTGAGTAAAGCTGTCAATTTGTGTTTAGTTTTTTTTTGAAATTTAATGTTAATTTATGACAGCTCGTTTTAGTATTTTTGATGTTGATTTGTTTTGTTTTGTTTTAAAAGGTTAACCTCCATGCAATTTTGTAAGTTTTGTAGCAATGGAGTTTGTTAATGGATGACACATGTAAGTTTTTAAATTTTGTATTTCTCCATGTAACTGTTTGTGGTGACACATAAATAAATGTTAAATTTTGTTGTCTTAACTTTTTATTTATTTTTTTTTTGAGCCAAACCCTTTTTGAGTTTATTTGAAAAAGATATGTTTTTTATGTTTTAAATTTTTTTCTAATTATCTCCCTAGTTACAACTAGTGGTTATAATAGGCATGATCAGGCACCTCAAGTGGCGCCCTATATTAAATTCCTTGAGGTGTTTCCTGTTTAATTTTATTTTGTTTATCCCAAAAGCCCTTTATTTCATTTTTTTGTAGTTCCCCCATTCCAATGCCCTTATCTTTTACTTCTCCACGACCCCAGCTCTCCTACGAAACCCTGAGTGCCGTTCGCATCAGTAGCGATTATTTTGCTTGCCCTATCTCCACCCCCAATAGTTTTTTCCCCCAATTTTCTATCTCCCGTATTAATGCCCCCTGTGGTAGGCAAAATATTTTCGTTACAAAGTACGTTTGAGTTAGTTATACCAGTTTCTCCAATACCAGTTCCTCCAACTTATAATCGAGGGTAAAATTGAAGGCAAGAGAGGAATGGGACGCAAGAAAATGTCCTGGCTCCTAAACATAAGGCAATGGACAGGAATTAACGACATACAATCTCTGATACATATTGCAAGAAATAGAGAGTTAATGGAAAATGTGATCGCTAACATCCATTAGTGGATTTGCATCTGAAGAGGAAGAAGAGTTAGTTAGTAGTAGATTAAGTTAATTACACTAAGCCCTCGGTAGTTCTTACAATCTTTTCTGTCGCCTTTATTTTTGTATAAATTGCTGATATATCCAGCTTTCCATTCTGGGGGTAGCTCTTCTTGTCTTAAAAATAAATTAAAAGTATAAGAAAATAGCTGAATTAGTTTGTCAGGGCCATATTTAAATAGTTTAATGGGTACTTCCCCCGGTCCTGGAGCCTTTCCATTTTTGATAGCGTTAGAGTGTTATTTAATGTCTTCTGGTGTTATTTCAGTTTCTTCGCGGTAGGAAATATATATTTTTGGTAGCCAATATCTTGGAATTCTGTTCAATCTTCTGTCAGCATTTGTTTATAATATTCGACCCATAATTCTGGGGCTATTAGAGTTAACCTACTGCATTCTTTTCTATCTGTTCTACTACTTTTAATTGTTTTCCAGGCTTCTTTACTTCTTGCTGTAACCACAAAATTTTCTACGTTATCGCAGGCTTTATTTCACCTCTCATTTTTGGCTTTACTTATCTCTTTTTCTACTTCTTTGTTTAAGCTGTTGTACTGGGTCCTTTGTTGCTAGAAATTTGTTATACATATTCTTCTTCTTCCCCACATACATATTCTTCTAATGTTCACTTATTCTAACATTTAATGGTCTTGATGTTTTACCTAAATAAAACTGATCGGATTTACAAGGTATTTTATAAATGCAATTTTTTGTCCTTTCTTGTTCATTGTTTGGTTTGGTTTTTGACCAAAAAGAGCGAATTTTCGTTAGAACAAGTAATTTTGGATTTATCTTATAAGGATTTAATGATTCCCTCTGTAATATTAATATTGTATTATGAGGTTTTTTTTTGCTTTTTCCTCATAATTTACTAAGGAATCACTAACAGGAGAATTTTACTGTCATCATGACATATGTTTGTCTTTTTAAAGACGAATTACATGCTATGGTTTTGTTATGACTTGTATTTTCAAGTTAAAGTTGATTTCATGTAATCGAATGAACTATCTTATAAGTAAAGTCGCTTCTGGGGCGCAACTCAACAATACTGGCAATATCATTTTAAAAGTCGTCTACTTTAAAATGTATAATGTAGTCAGATAAAATTAAAGTAGTAGAAGAATTTTTCACCACGTAACAAGAAAAACAAAATTTGTTTAATTTACTAATGTTCAATTATGGCTTACACCCATTAAAATATTAATTACTTTAAAATGCTACAAGAAAATGGCTTCAGAACAATATTAGGAATAATATATTTTATAATTTACAATTCCAGTTTTCTTTTTTGGAAAATTAATCCTTAGCAAAGACCTAAACGTTTACATAAAAAAAACAAATAATTATTTATAATTTTATTTTGCCCTTTTATAAATATATGTACATATTATAACAAGTATTTATTTGCCACAATAATGTAAATGTTCGCATACATCATCAGGTGAATGTTTGATCAGCTCCTCGAAGATTTTGTCTACTTTTGGAATCATTTCGTGTTCGCAGAAATCTCTCAATTCACCTGATAAAACAGCGCATAATCTGTCTGCGTCTCTTTCAATTTCGTCCTGTAGGAAAATACATAAAATTAGTTCGTTCATGATACAAACCAAACTTTTTAAGAAAATTTACTTTTACTTTAAGAAATACATTAATGTGTGACTTATTTTGAAAATAATATAAAAAATTTTCCATATTACCAATATTTTAAAAGTAGAAAAAGTGAAATATATTAATAATAATATACATTAGGATACAGGGAACTATACGGTGCTATACTTGAAGAGTTTCGTTTTGTTCTTCGTCTTCTTCTATTTATTCTTCTAAATATTTATTATGTCCGCTATTTTACTGGGATATAATTATTCCATTTTTAATACATATACTGTCCTCTCGTATATATCCTGTACATTACATTTTATGCTGAACTCATAACTCCTCTTTCGGTCCTTCAGCACTAGTCCTGTAATTTTTCTGAGTATTATAATTACTAGAGTTTCCATCATTCTCTTTGTTTTGGCTTTGTTTTGGCTTTGTGGGCATACTGTTAATCAATGTGCTCGCTGTTACTTCTTTTTCAACCTCTTCATAGCTGGACTATGAAATTTTTAGATTTTGAGGTATTTTGTAGTTTTATAGTTTCAGAATCAAAACGTTCAGATCGTTTCAAAACCTTAGATCCAATACAGCAGAGTGGAAGAAACTAGAAGAAAATTGGAAGAATTCTAACTCTGTTTAGCAAAATGAGGAGTCTGACATGGACTCAGTATTATCAAAACTTTAGGAAGAATAAAAAAGATTTAGGAATACTAACACAGCTAGATCACTATAAGGGCAGTTGTTGTTATAGGTACATGTTTGTTCTATTGCAAAAAGTAAAATATGATACTTAGTTTTTGTCAACTAAATGTTTTATTCTACATTTTTGGTAATTTTGGAACTTTTTTAGTAAATTATTAAAAATGGAATGTTGTTTTTAATATAGAATCATTATTTAAAAATTAGTTCAATACGATGAATTACATGTTGCTAAAGAACAGAAAAGTTAAAGTAAAAAATACTTTTAAAACTCACCACAGGAATTTTCTCATCGACGTAATCCTTGATTACAGTTGCGAATGTGATACAGGCGTCGCATTCAAATCTGCAAAGAAAAATCTTTTGATTAATACAAATTATAAAAGGATTTTTTTTGCAAGCTATTAAATTTTCACGACTAAATAACGTCTAAAAGTATACTATCTTTTTTCACTTTTTTCCAGGTTTCTACATGTAAACAATTACTATAACCAGACTTGTTTTACTTTGTGCTATATGGAAAAGTTCGGCACTTTCTATGCCTGTCTACTCTTTAATATTTCAAAGCTGAACTTGGTGTTTTTGTTTAGTTTTCTCGTCGGACTTCCCTTTTAATCATAAGATTTAGCTGTAATAACTGGTGTTTTTCGTACAAAAGATACACCTTTTCTAGAATATCTATGTTATGTACATGTTCTACTAATGAGATGGGAATTATTTTTTTGCGCAACTAGATTTATAGTGCCTCATGCAGTTGAGTTGGTTTTGCTTTTAATGTCCCGTTTTCAATAGGTACCACAAAATAAAATTGAACACATATAATATTCCGGTGTTCACTGTCATAGATTCAAGTTGAAATTATTATCACATCAAAATGGTCTTCTTTGGTTAATAATGCTCTTGCTATGTCTATTGTACTTTTATTCTCACAAGTATTTAAATCTTTCAACAATTTCCATCTCCATTGTCTTAATATAATGTGGTTTTATCGTGTTCGAATAAATACCATTACCTTAGTTTAAATAAGAAGGAAAATATGTTTTATTCTGTCTCATCTAGCTAAGTCTATCTGACGAGCTAAAAATAGCGAAACATGTGTCATGGAACGGCTAATTTGACAGGATGTGACAGGGCTAATACTTTATTATTTACATAATTGTTACTTACTCATTATCAGGCTCAGGCTCAGGTTCGCGAGTAGGCTCAGGCCCTTGGGCGTAAACGGTAAGAGCTGAAAATTAATAATAGTTTTAAAATAGAGAGAAAAATTAAATTAGATTAAAAAATTATTTCAAAGAATTTTATAAAAAAAACGATTTTGTACTTGGAAAGTTAATAATATTATAATTGGGTAGATAAACTAATCAAACATATACAATTTGATAAAAAAACTATAAATAATACAATTTTTTTGTTATTTGCCAAAAACGATATTAAAAAAATATCACGAACTGGTAAAATTGACTTAAAAGAACTCTACTAAAACAACTTAAAAAAATTTAAAATAATATGTACAGATAAATGAGAGAACATTCACTCCACAATATTTTCTTTTCGAATATTCCTGTTTTTTTAGGTATTTTTTTTCTACTTCGCTTAATTGGTACCAAATACAGTTAATCAATATTGTGCAGTTACAATTTACAACACCAATATTTAAAAATAATAGCAAAATTGCTTCTTGTTTTAAAAAGGAATATTAAAAACAGAGAATTTGGAATTCCCAAAGGAGAATTCAGAAGATCTTTTTGGTGTATAATTGCTTGATTTTTACTAGGAGATGCTCAATATACCCAGCTTAAAGTTATACTACTTAGCCAAAAAAAAAACAAACTTTTATAAACAAAGAAAAAATATGGGAAAATTTAATCAAACAGAATCACAGTTAAAATGTTTAATAAATATAAAATTTTCGGTGCTTACCAAGAACGCTCAATAGTGCCAAAATTAAAGTGGTTTTCATGTTTCAGAATTATATTTCAGAATAATATGCATATCGCTGGTTAGGTTTATATACTAAAAGTGATCCACTTGAAAATAGGACCACTTGAAAAATAATTTTGTTTAAATTATTTATACTCCCCACTACCTACAATTTAGATTTTCATCAATTATAATGATAATAATGTTAAACTTATTGTAGTAAGATAAACAGTTTAAAAATTAAAACACAAAAAAAAAAGAAAAAAAGTATTAGGACGAAGAAAAACACCTATCTACTCTTTTAAACGTTTACAGAAAAGGAGACAAGCAAAGGAAGAGATAGAAACTAAATTACCTATAATGGAAAAGTAAACTAAAAACTTAAGCAATTATAGAATTTAATACTTGTAAATACATGCAAATTGGTCAATTTAAAAACTGAGAAAAACGAGAAAAGCGTGACAGGTAACTAGGAACACTGGTAATAGTTGGTCAGCAATTAAAATGTGGCATCCAAAAGTCTTCAAACGATGAAGAAGACGTCCAAATTTAAGATGAGACTATAACATTAGAAAACAAGCTGGTATAAAATGGCACAGAAAAGAGAATATTAAAAAACTGTGGACAGAAATGAAGAACGACTATAAGGGACGCTACACTATAATTGGTAAAATACATTGAGAATGATGTTGACGAAGATGATAATATATGATTATAAACTGTTTTTATTCTTGGGGAAAGACAATCTAATTTTTTTTATTTACAACCATTGTCACATCAACCTCAGAGGTTATTAGTGACATATATACATATACATAAGATAATTGAATTGATGATACAAACTATTCGCTGTGGAAACTAACAAAAAAACTTAAACACAACGACCAAATGAATATGCCAATCAGGAAACAAAATGGCACTTGGGCTAAAACTGACATAGATAAAGCATATACTTTTGCAAATCATCTATGCGATGTATTTCAACCGCATCAGAGGGAAGTCTCAGTTGAAGAAGAGCAGGGTATTCATGAAGTCGTAAATGCACCATATCAAATGGCTCCACCTATTAAATCTATTAGGAAATTAGAGATCAAAGAAATAATTAATAATCTGGAAAATAAAAAGTCACCTGGATATGACTTAATATCTAGTTTAGTACTAAAAAATCTACCCAACGAAGGCGTAAGTTTATTTACTTACATATTTAATTCAATATTAAAAACAGGTTATTTTTCACTTCAATGGAAAGTTGCTCAAATTATTCTTATTCCAAAACCTAATAAAGATCACACGGAAGTATCTTCATATCGCCCAATTAGCTTGTTGCCTATTATATCCAAAGTATTTGAAAGGATTTTTCTGAAAAGACTGGAGATTATTTTATATGACAGTAATGTTTTACCGAATTATCAATTTGGGTTTAGGAAACAACATGGTACTATCGAGCAAATTCATAGGGTGGTAAAGACTATCAGAAATTCGCTCGAACAAAACAAATACTGTACTGCTGCATTTCTAGATGTCTCTCAAGCATTCGACAAAGTTTGGCATGTAGGTCTTATCTCTAAAATTAAATCCATAGTTCCTCATCCTATAAGCTCACTTGTAAGATCCTACCTGACAGATCGATTCTTTCAAGTCAAAAGAGGTGGGGAAATCACTAACCTGTTTCCAATTTGTTCCGGAGTTCCACAAGGAAGCATACTAGGACCCACCCTCTACTTAATATACACATCAGATCTCCCAACGACGACCAATACAACAATCGCTACATATGCTGATGACACAGTTATCATGGCTTCAAATTCTACAGCAACTGAAGCATCCCAGGTATTACAAAACCACCTACTTAAACTAGAGAGCTGGCTTAAACTGTGGCGAGTCCAAGTTAACAGTTTAAAATCAACACAAATAACGTTTACTTTAAAAAAAGATGTCGCGCCACCAGTTTCTATAAACAACACTCCACTACCAGTTAATACCGTCGTTAAATACTTAGGAGTTCATTTGGATAGCAAACCTAATTGGGGTATTCACATCTGGAAGAAACGCCTTCAACTCAGCTTAATCTACAGGAAAATGTATTGGTACATGAGTCGAAAATCTAATCTAAGCCTGGAGAACAAACTTCTAATATATAAATGTATTTTAAAACCGGTATGGCAATATGCAGCACAAATCTGGGGTACAGCAAGTAATACCAACATACAAAAACTTCAACGATTCCAATCGAAAGTACTGCGCCAGATCTGCAATGCCCCTTGGTACATTACGAACTACAGATTACACCACGATTTACAGTTACCAACAGTTAGCGAAGCAATATCTGCCGTAAACGCTGTATACAAGACCAGACTATCCTGCCATCCAAATCCGCTGGCCACGGATTTGCTCAACATTTCACACGAAAGAAGATTAAAACGACCAGACCCTTTGGACCTCTAGTAAACATGGAGAAACAGAGTATAGTGTCATAGTGCGGTGAAATAACAAGTTTTTATTCTGGTGTTTTCTAAATCTTTTCTTGATTTTTTTTTCTTTTTTTCCATTTTTTAGTCTTGTAATACTTATATGTGTGTCAGTGATGTTTATCTGTATTAAACTTTGTTTGTTAAGTTGAAGTTTAAATTAATTGTTATATCATAATATATTATATTTATATTATGTCTTACCTGGGTGCCTGCCACTGGGCGGCGTCCCACTATGTTATTGTACATAAATTATACATATTGCTTATTGTTTGTAATGAGACAGATTGCAATAAACATTGGATGTTAAAAAAAATACATATTAAATTTTTTTAAGTATAATAATGTCTAAGGAATTTAACCAATTATTAAATTTTACATTTTTCTCCTAAAATTTGCTTTGATCCGGAAATGTGGTTGGTCTGTCTTTGCAACTGATATCTTGAATACTCTACAAGAACATGTTTAACACTGAGTTGAACATTACAATTGTCACATAACGTAGGATTAGTGTGGCCCCTGAGTAATTCGGGTATGTCCTAGACGAAGTCAAGTAAAAACGACTTAATGAGCCCTGTTGGAAATTCGATATTTCCACGGTTTTGTATATATGTTTTTACTCCGCGAAGTTTTGAAGTCGAACTGTCCCACTGACTTGGCCACAAATGTTCAACCTTCTTTTTTCTTTTCGCTTCTTCGTTCTCTTGAAGTCCAATGTGTGAAGGAACCCATAAAAATATGAGTGAGTGCTTGGTGGATGGCATATAGCCCGCCAGTATTTATGCAGCTTAAGGATGGTGTTTTATACTCAACTGTATTACCTTCAGTAGATGTTTTAGAGGCATGTGTGTATACGTGATAACAGTTATAAAATTTTGTGAGTTTTTTACTAAAGTATTTTTTATTATGGAGTAGGTGGTATTGTTCTTTATAAAGATATTGAAGGATGTGTCGGATTAAGCAATGCTTATTGTCTAAGCATTACTTCTATTGGAATAGATATTTGAAAATAGAATTCGTAAAGTCATAAGAATTTAATAAATTGCGTTAAACTTTCACAGTCATCGTCTAACTTCTTAAACTGTTTGTTCAGTCTGTTAGACTGTTGTCTTCCAAGACTAGTTCTCAACATTTGCTACTTTTGCTTTCGCTTCTCTGATGTTCGTTTTAATTAATATATTTACGGTTTTATATTTTATCATCATCAGTAGCTCGACTACCCTTCATGGACCTTAGCTTGTTCTGGGATTTTCCGCCATTCTGTTTTGTTCTTTGCTTTGTTTTTCCAGTTGGTAATCTTAAGTGTTTTTAGATCTTGTTTTACTTGTTCTGTGGATCTAAATTTGGGTCTTCCCTTTGACCTTCTTCCTACTGGTATTTGCCTCATTATATATTTTGGCGTTTCAGTCTCAAACATGCATTAAACATGGTCCATCCAGCGCAGCCGTCCGATCTTTATGGAAGTAATGATCTCAGGTTCATTGTATGCTGTATATAGTTCAAAGTTATATCTTCTGCGCCATAGGTCATTTTCCTTTACCCCCGTATATATGTGTCTAAGGATTTTTCGTTCAAATGTACTTAATAGTTTCTCATCGCTTTTCTACAGTGTCTACGGCTCTTATCCATATACAAGGACCTGTTTTATCAGGGTGTTGTATATTTTGCATTTGGTTTTTCTTGTGATGTTGTTATATCTTAGATGTTTATTCAGTCTAATTTTTTTATATTTGTCTGGGTTATTATTGACTTGTCTTCTCTCGTCCATTAGTTTCATTATCTCATCTGTCATCTATGATTTTTTCCCCATTAATTTATCTGTCTTTAAGTGTTTATCCCTTACATTTTGCACTATTTCTGTAATATGTTTGATCGTTTGTTCTTGGTTTGATTCCTTTCAAATTGCAGTCACTTGCTCGTTTTAGGTGGTTTGGAATCTCATATTCGTATCAAGCTCTTTCAGCATACGTAAGTTGTATGATTGTACTTTTCTTTTTTGTACAGTTTTGAGTTTGTTTTGAAATACTCCCACCAGTGGAACGTAGTCTCCAAATCTGCTTCAGGATAGGTCTTGACAGATGTAAAGCTGTTTTGGAATCTTTTATTTACTAAAATGTAGTCTATTTGATTAAGCATTTGTTTTAATTTTATATTGTTATTTTTTTTTGCGGTAATGTGTTGTTTTTAGGTGAGCTTTCGGTCCAAATGCAACCCAAGATATTTCACAATTTCTCTTAGGAATAAGTGGATTTTTTAGACCAACTTGTGAACAAGTACGTCTTCTTGTAAATGAGATTTGTCCTAATTTTTAGTAATTTTGTAGCTTTTTAGATGCTATGTCTGGTACTTTGTTTGAAACTAAAACAGCCATATTGTCGGCAAAAGTCGGCACTGTGGCATCATCTGTCATAGTTATGTCATTAGAAACGTTAGGTATAGAAAGGAACCAAGAACCTTTTCTTAACTCCGGATTGGATTGAATGATAGCTTAAGAAATCATTATTGATTTTTACTTGCAATGAAAGTTCATTAATATAAGACTTTAGAATAAGGTACATATCGTTAGGCAGTAAAAATTTTAATTAATATAGCAAACCATTGTTCTAGACTTTATCAAAAGCCTGCGGATTATCCGGAAATAAAAAGGCATATACAATATTTTCTTCCAAACTTTTCTTGATTTTATTTACTATTCTATTACAATGTTGGATTGTTTAATATTTTTGATGAAAACCAAATTGATTTTCGATTATTATGTTCTCGAATGGTACAGTTTAACTTATTTTATTTGGCAGAATTTTTTTAAATATATCTTGGACATCAAGGATAAAAGGTTTATCGGACGATAGGAAAAAGGTTCTGTGGGCAATTACCTGGTTTTACAATTATTATAATATAAGCATATTTTCACTGGATTAATAAATGGATTAACTGCAGCATTCTATTGTAGGTAATAATAAGCATAAGAACTGCCTTCCTGAGTAGCTGTTTTATAATTCTCCAATCCATTAAATCGTATCCTGGAGCTTTGTGAATGTTGGTATTGATAATTATTTTGTGAAATTTGAATGGGGATAATGCTTTTACTGGACGTGATATTTAGCAGGTGCATCTAGATTTTCGCTAACTACATCATCATTTATGTTTTGACCTAAATTTGGAGTAAATATATTTTCCAAATATTCTGCAAATACACTAACATTTTTATTGTCAGTCTACGCCGTTTTCTTATTGGAGGAATTAGTAGTGCCGGTTTCTTAAATTGTCTAGTTGCTCTCCATATAGAGTGGTCATCTGGAGAAAGATTGTTAATATAGAAATTTAAGGTATTATTACGAGCTTGATTTATAGCTAAAGTTGGCTGGTGTGTTAGTCTATTTAGCTGTGTCTTATTAAGTGGATTAATTAATATTAACTGTTATTCCCGCTTTAGAGCTTCATCAAATCAGTCTGTTTGCTATACATTTACTTGCACAATTTTTTCTAAAATAGAAACAGATTATCTTCGCGAACATCCTGTTTAACTTCTTCTCTCGAATTCTTCTGAGACTGTGCCATTCCATTTCCCTGCACAAATATTTATTCTAGTTGTTATTTTTACCAATTTTAGTATTTACTTTGTCACTTGTGATCCCTGCCTATTGTATCGTCGGCGGATGAAGTACTGTGCTGAAATGTTGATCAGAAATTCATAGCAGTTGATCAGGATTTGTCTTGACATACAAATTTCATTCATTGTTGATATTCCCTTGCAAAATCCTCCATGGTATTCTTCTTAATTCTTCTCCACATATATTTCTAATGGTTTTTATCAGTATTTCGAGCACTTTTTATAATACATATAACAAGACTATTCATCTATTGTTTGCGCATTTAGTTCTCTCTGAATCTCTTTTTTTTTGTGTATAGGAATTCTAATGGACTTGTTCCTGAAGATTGTTTATAAAATTATACAAAATAGCCTGCAACATTCTGTAATGTACATTAAATGCTTGTTCCACAAGGATATGGGGAGCTTTAAGTCACCATTTCTCTTATAAATAAATATTCCTATACACCAAATACCTTCGTGGCTTCATTTTGCGAAGAAGAGCAAACAAAAAAGGGATTACGTTCTTAATTGTGCTGTTTATAAAACTAAAAACATTTTTTTTTGGGAGTCACCATATAGTGCACCAAAACAACCAAAAAGTGATAATCTTGATGTTTGAGGAATTTATTTAATTACAATATCAACAAGTGGTCGGAATTTATAAACGTAAAGTCAATCACTTCAGAAATTATTGAATTATTTCATGAATTCAAACAATGAATAAAATCAATTTCTTTTGGTATTGATACTCCACCTTATCTTGTTACATTTTTGACTTAAATATAATTACGTGATCAGATTACATTAATTTTTTTAGTAATCCGAAATTATTTAAGGTATGTAAGGAATTTTAATTCATTTTCATTTTATCAGATTATACACAATTACATTCCTTTAAGTACAAAAAAATATTTAAATTCAAAAAGTAAAAAACACAAACAGGAAATTAAAAAAAAAATTCTTTAAGCAATTAAACATAAGGAAGAATAACAAAACAAATAAATTAAGTCAGCTTAGTTGTCTTCAAAAAGAATCACTTATTATATCCAAATGACTGTAGGCCAAGGAGAATATTTTTTTTAATAAAACTTCATTTCTTTATCATCAACGGTAAAAATCGTTTAGTTGGCAATAGCAACAACTTGTTGTCATTCAACCTTTTAGTAATATGCAAAATAATTCGTACCAGTTGCAGATAGACAACGAAAGAAAAATCTCGATATTATTTTCGCCAGAGCGGAGATCAGAGCGAAGATTGTCACTCTAGAGGGCCAATAACAATCAGTAATATTAACTACGTTGTTATTGGCCTTTCGACGAAATATCGCTGCGCTGCGAATCGAAGACGATTCCAAAAGCTCTTTAGTGTGTGAATAAATAGGAAACCTTGTTGGCTATGATAATAGTCAAACCAACAAGATATATAGTAACCCATATTAACTATTGGTCTATATTTTGTCGAGGTAAAGAACGGACTTTACGGATAATTACCTCGCAAACACGTACAGACCCGTAAAATGATCTTTTTGGCGAGGTCGTAAGATCTATTACCAGTAAAGCTACCTTTTATTTACAAAGCAAATTAGAAGTTGTCAAATAAAAGCTATGAATTTGAATAAAAACCGATTTCTTGTATCTTAAATCTTGCTCTCATCTCAAAGCAAAATATGGCTCTTCGGCTCGTATTTCAAAACATTCGTATATTAGGGCGCTTGTGTATCGAGGTACCATGTAATGAATTTTATGCCTTTGACAATGATATTTTTTCCACGGTAATATTTAACTAGGGAAATTTTGTTATATGGCAGTACGGAATAAAAACGATTAATTCTATCATTATTCTTTAACAATCCAAGTTGACTCAAAAGGCTCATGATGATGATATTATTACTATTCCTTAAAAAACTAATTTATGTCATTGTATGGCAAAACTATAGAAATATTTTATTTATATTATAATATTATTTTAAAATTGACACGATTTATAATCTTTGGCTCTTCAAAAATCTGCTCATACATATTATTACGATAATTTTGTTAATTTAATCCCTGATATAGATCAAAGTTAAAAACGTGACAAGATAGTGAGAAGTGTGAATAATTTAAATAATTATGTTATTCAAGTGGTCGGTTTTTTTAAGACGTCGATTTTTTAGTATATAAAGCTGAACCAGCACCATACCTCATTGTAAAATATCATTCTTAAACATGAAAACTACTTTGATTTTGGCAATTTTGGGCTTGGTCGGTAAGTAACAATATTTTTGTATATTCTATTAGTATTTTTTGATATATATTTTGTCTTGTTATCTATTTTCTGACTAAATGTTTTGGTAATTAAAATATTGGAAAAATAATCATAAGAAAGCATAAGAAAATCAACAATATTTATCAAAAAATTCTAAAGACCATTGCAGGCTTAAGAAAAAAAATCTATCACGAGCAATATCCCAAGACAATGGTGTTTAGTTTAACGTTTGGAAAAACATAAGCACTATTGTTATAATGTTTGAACAAACGTCTTCTAATTTTGTCAATCAAGGGGCATCCTTCCTATAAACTACTATAAAAAATCTATTATCAAAAAAAATTATAAGATAAATATTTTTATAAATAGTAACAATAAGTATTTAATATATATCAACCATAACCAGGAAATATTTATTAACAATAATACAATTTGTAAGTTTGTGATTAAAGTGATTACTATCAATGTCTGGGTCTACTTTCCTATGTAATTGGTAGTGACTTTAAAAACACAAAAACTTTGTGGTACTAAAGAAAAGTTACAAATAACCAGTATTTTATATTTTGAAACTTTTATTTGTTTTTAGCTCTTACCGTTTACGCCCAAGGGCCTGAACCTGAGCCAACTCGCGAGCCCGAGCCTGAGCCTGATAATGAGTAAGTATCAATGATGTAAATAATAAATTTGTTTAAGAATTGTGCAAGTTTATTACATCAAATAAAAGTTTAAATAATAAAGATCTATTTAGCCATGATGTACCATAGATGAAATGCAGGGTTAGGAGTTCTTCAATATTTTGTTTAAAGATATAACGTTGATATTTTAAAATTAATATTGAAAAGTATTTTTTCTAAAAGAATTTATTGGTTTTAAAGGAAAAATGCTTTTTTTCGATCCTTTTGCACTTTTTATCAAATGTATGTTGGTACTTATAAAATACAAAATGCCTGTTTCTATAAAATTATTAAATAAAAGTAATTTATTAGTTTTTTGTGTTCATAGACAATCTTCATTTTCTTTTTCTACTTAAGATTTTACCTTTTCAGGAACGGCTATTCTTTTCTCTGCTTTTCTTTTGTTACAGCTCTATTCCTTATATTAAGTCCTGTCTCTTTAATAGTCCTTTTACAACCCTACAACTTCTTCTCTAACAATTCTTTTCTCCACTAACATTATAATAACCACAAGACAAAGAGACCCATATATCCCAGTATATCTATATTTCAGTATATCTATAATAAGAATAAATAAGTAGAGACTCAGTATACCGGACATTGATGCAAATCAAAGGTCACATTGACTTTATTATGCATACTTCTTAAAGTAGAGGATTCGAATATCCTCATTACTTCAATACAGTAATAATAAGCCTTACCTTAACAGTCAAACAAAAAAAAGCAAACCCAGGGAAAAAAAGAAGAATGCATCTTGATAATTAATTTGTGTTAAATAAAACATATTTCTTTTCAGATTTGAGTGTGATGCCTGTATCACATTTGCAACTGTAATCAAGGATTACGTCGAAGAGAAACTTCCATTGGTAAGTTTAAGTATAATAATATTTTGTCAAGTAAGACAACTCACAGAGTAAGAATGCAAAAAAGTTTATATCCTTTGGACTTGTGGAAGCGAGTATACCACAAAGATAAATATCCCAATATTTCAGTCGAATCTCAAATGTGTTCTATTTTTCGGACATTAAACTTGAAAATTACCGAAAGCTCTTATCAATAGACAAAGTGTAAGTCTTTGTTAATAAATGACTAAAAAGAATTTATTGTAGATTTGCTTTACATGACCGAATAAGAGTGGGTAAAGAATTAAAATCTGACTTTAACAAATTAAACTTTTTTTTGTCATTTATTCTTTCTTATTTATTTCTAATTTTTTTCTTACTTTTTACCTATATTTTTATTCATAAATATTCTGATTATGTTTATTAGTAATGACGCCGTTACTATAAGATAAATTTTACGCAGATATGTCTCTCCAATTTTGATATCCAGCTCTCTTAATTTCCTCCAGTATTTCAATATATTCTCCACTTCAATCTAAAATATTATATTATACTTTGAAACTTTCTAAAAGTAGCTTGTTTTTTTCGTTATCTCTCATCTCTTTTGAATAATTTCTTTAGAAACTATAAAGAGTTCAAATTTAGAAACTTTGATATTCACAACAACATAATTAAAGACTTTGTTTTCTTACAGGACGAAGTTGAAAGAGACGCAGATGTACTATGCAACGTTTTACCAGGTGAATTGAGAGAATTTTGCGATCATGAGTTGCTTCCAAAAACCGACAGAATCTACGAAGAGCTACACAAACATTCACCTGATGATGTATGCGAACACTTAGAATTTTGTGGTAAACCATAATTGTTTTAGATGTATTTATAAAATTGTATAATAAAAATTTAAAAATAGTTTCTTTTGGTTTTTCTTGTGATAATATATTAAATTAGCAGAGAATAGGTAAAAAATTTGCAAGGAAAGTTTATATTATGGTTAAAATATCATCATCAATTAACCTATCTTTCTACACTGCTGAACGTAGGTCTTCCTTAAAACTTTCTACCTATTTCTTATATCCCATTTATGATAACGCGCTTAATATCATAAATTTATCTAAAAATGAATGGCAAAATCCCAGTAGTTGGCTGTATACCATTGTGAAAAAACTTATACAGAAGTAAAAAACTTCAAAATTTGTATATTGATATAAAAACATTAAATTAAAACTTGTTAAAAGTGTTGTCCAAAATTTACAGAGACATAACTTTTTCCGTCTAGCTCAGATTATCCTCAGTGCCTTCTTTTGGTACTTGTAGCTAACACGAAAATTGCAGTGGAGACATCAATATATGGTTTTACATATTTTAATTTAAGTTCTAATGCGACCCTAGGTCGATGATAATGGATAAAGATTGCAAATTGGGCAACATGTCCGACCTAAGCCCATTTAGCCATTGTTATTCTTTTAATTGCATCCATGAGCCCTGTTCTTTTTGTTATTTTTGGGTTTGGTTTAAATATAAAAGTGACTTAAACCAATAATGGGAAAATATTGATTTTGGAAAGGAATGAACAACCAGAATTTTAATTTTCTTACTTCTGGTTTCGGCAGTTGTCTATGCACTTACTTTTGTACCAAAAAAAGAGTAGGCTGCTTAATATAATTTACCAAGTCTGTCAGGTCTACAATCATACAAACTAAAGACAAAAAATATTCTTCTTCTTCTTTGGGTTCCGTCTTCAATGAAGGTTGGCGATAACCTCAGCAAAATCATTTCTGTCCCGGGCTTTTCTTATTAAATATTGAGAATCCAAACCAGTCCACTCACGAATGTTCTTCAACCAGGACGCCTGCCGTCTACCAGGACCACGTTTTCCTTCTACCTTCCCCTCTATAAGAAGCTGCAGTAGCTGGTATTTCTCATTTCTGTATATGTGTCCCAAATATGAGGTTTTCCGTGTTTTCATTATTTTTAAGAGTTCTCTGTCGGTACCTTATCTTGTCTAGGACCTGCTCGTTGCTCATGTGCGCTGTCCAGGGCATTTTCAGCATCCTTCGAAATAACCACATTTCAAAACTTTCCAAACGCCTGAGTGAGTTGATTTTGAAGGTCCAGGCCTCCACTACATATAGTAAGGTGCTGTAAACGTAACATTTCAGCATTCGGTATCGGATTTTGAGATTGAGTGTTTGGGACATAAACATTTGTTTCATTTTTAAAAAGACATTTCATGCTTGTTCAATTCACGATTTTATTTCTATGTCTGGATCTATATCTTTCGTTATCCAGCACCCTAGATATCGAAATTTCTCGACATTTTCCATAATGTTACCATTCACGTTTAAAGCCATGGGTGGATGGATTTGGATGGTTTTGGAGACAATCATTGTTTTTGTTTTCTTGACGTTAATGCTAAGGCCGTATTGTTCTCCGATCGATCTGACGCGATCTAAGAGTGTCTGGAGATCCTGTGCGCTCTCTGCAATTAGGACCGTGTCGTCGGCGTATCGTACATTATTTAGAACTCTGCTGTTAATTTTAACACCTTCTCTTGATTGCTCCAGTGCTCGTGCAAAGATTTCTTCCAAATATATATTGAAAAGTAGTGGTGACAATACACACCCCTGTCGTATACCTCGTTTGATATTGAATATTTCTGTGTCACCGGCTTCTGTTCTAACTGCTGCAGTTTGGTTAAAATACAGCGTTTGGATAATTTTAAAATCGTTCTCGTCTAGTCCCTTTTTGTGAAGGCAATCCATCAGCTTATCATGTTTTACTTTGTCGAAGGCCTTTTGATAGTCAATAAAACATAAAAAGAGATCTTTTTTTTGGTCTTGACATTTTTGCAGCAGTATAATAAAACTGGTTAATGCTTTCCGTGTCCCAAATCCATTTCGGAAGCCAAATTGTTCATCACTGATATCCTGTTCACATTTCTTATAAATGCGTTGGTGAATAACTTTCAAGAATAACTTTAACATATGCGACATTAAACTAATAAGTCTGAAATCACTACACTTCTTTGCTCCCTTAGTTTTTGGAAGGGGAATAAAGACTGATTTTAACCAGTCTTGTGGAATTTCACCGCTTGTATATATTACCTAGTATTACCTAGTAATATTACCTAGTAATAATAAAAGTGCTGAAGGATTATGATTATGAAGAGCTATTCAAAAAAAAAAATCAATTTATTGCATACCTCATCGACTAGGAAAGAATTAAAAGAGCGGTGATTTGATGTCAATTAAATCTAAATGTCACAGATCTAAAGTATATTTAGCAGGAGCTATAAAATAAAGGTAACGAAACAATAAAAGTCACTAATGTGTTTTCCCAAAATAAAAAAAGAAGCTACCATTGTTCCGCCTTATCATTAAAGAGGAAGATGATACACAGATTAAATACATTACACCCTCATTCTATATAAGGATCAATGTTAAAGAGAAAAACAAAAACAAAAAAAAATAATACAATGTTGTAACTGTCAGGGTTTTGTCTAGAGCTCAAAGGCCTACCACTGCGATTCGAGATATGTTGGGGCCAAAATCACGTCAGTAGTGAGTGTCTTAAAAAGAAGCACATATCTAAAATGTGCCAACTGCGGAGAAGCACAGACTGCTGCTTACAGATGGTGCTAAAATGTCCCTAAAAAAAAACCTTTTCCACCGCAGCAAACTAAAAGCAAAAATATACCAAATACACCGACCACAAAAGCGTCAGCTACGCACAAATTGCCATCAAGTAAAGAAATAAGAAAAAAAAAACAACAACAAACGAAACATAAAGCCTTACATTAAATTTGTGTTAGCAACTGCAAAGCTGTCCAATAATGGATAAGAAAATCACAGCACTCATGTTTGCAATGGAAATCTCTGGTAAGCAGCAACAATTAAATCGGGAGAAAAATTTAAGAATAAAGTTATAGAACGCGAGAGGACTAAATCAAAAAATAAGTTCTTTTTCTTAGAGTCTGTCCGTTCCGAACGATAGCGATCATTCTGGCTATGATGACTTTGTTGATTGCTATAAGAAATAGCTATGTTAAGGTCTTTCTATACCATGCTCTCACGTTAGCAAGCCAGAATATTCTTCTTCGTTCTGGGGCTCTTTTTCTCTTCAATTTTTCCCTGCAAAATGCATTGGAGTAGCTCGTATCTGCCTTGATTTCTCATTATATGTCCCAAGTACTCCAGCGTACGGCTCTTCACAATGTTGACCAAATCCGCGGTTGTGTTCATCCTCCGCAATACTTCTTCATTGGTGCCTTTGTTTGTCCATGGTATCTTCAGGATTCTTCTGTGTAACCATAATTCAAATGTCTGAAGTTTTGATAGAGTTTCCGCCTTCAATTTCCACGTTTCTACTCCGTACAGAAGCACTGAGTACACATAACATTTAAGGAGACTTATTTTTGTTTCTAGGGTGAGGTCATGGCTTTTGAACACAGAGCTCGTAGTCAAGAATGCACTTTTGGCCTTTCCGATGCGACATTTAATCTCTTGGGTATTGTCTCACGACTTATTGATTATAGTTCCTAAGTAATTGTAATTGTAATTGTAAAAAATAAGTACGTTAGTCAAATTTTACAACGGACATAAACTAGATATCATAGCTCTACAAGAAACTAAAGTAATAAAAAGAATTAATTTCTGAGCAACGACATTAATGCGAATAGTTAAAAGTAGACGTCAAGAGCACGGCTATCTTGATAAAACTAGAAATATAACATCAGATGTTCCCATTCTAGATGATGTATTTACTATAAAAATCACCATAGTCTTTCTCTCATTGCATCAAGGTTTGGTGCATAGTTGTATTAATTTTAATTAGTGTTGGATCAGATAACAGCAATAACACAGGAAAACATGCCCTGGTGTTTAATACTAGATGCCAATGGTGATCAGTGTTTCCTACTGTTAGTAGGAAATAGTAAAAAGTACTTAAACCGTAGTGATATAATTGTAAAAAGTAATAGTTTTAAGCACCTATAATTTGTATATTAGACTAATAAAGAAATAGATAGTTATATATGCAGAAGCGTCAGAATAAAACAAATTATCAAATATTTGTGGAGAATGTCATAAACATTAAATTGTACAATAAACTACACTACAAAAGGACAAACAGTTTAAAAATTTTAAAAAGGAGAAACTACGTTATGGTTGGCATTACAAGAGAGAATGGCTCCTGGTCTTTAAGAAAATGTTAAGGTGACATGTGACATATGACAGCTTGGATGGGTAGTCACAATCATGGTAATGTGATTTGCACATTTTAAAATTCTATGAAACTAAGCATTGAAAAAGGTCCAACCGATACTACTATAAGGAATCAACTGGTGAAATATGAAATTATATAGAATATTTTAAGTAGATTGCATAATCCGAATCTAAAACGCAAAAATTTCTATAATAATTAGGGTGTTAGTTGAAGGGCAACTAAAGTAGATGTAAAGTATGAATGCAAGAATAGACTAAGCAATATATGAGACAATGAGGGGTTGACTAGAATAAAAGAATCTACCAAGAACTATCAATAATGTGATAACTAGTTCAGTTAAACCCACAGTCAATGAGAGCCAGTGTACCATAACCATAAAATTAAAATTGTAATATAAAAAACATTACTCAGGATACAAATACTAACACACAAACAGTTAAACACTACAGACGTAAAAAATTACCGACCAATTTCACTTCTTTCACAACTTTACAAAACTTTTACAAAGATTATTACAAACAGGTTAACAATTAAATTGGACGGATATCAACCAGTAAAACAAATCGGATTTAGAAAAGGGGACAGCACCTGTGACCGTCTATATACTTTGAAAATTCTAATACAAAAGACTAACGAATACAATCTCCCATTATAGCTTTTATAGATTGTGGAAAAACTTTTGATAGTGTATAACTGTGAGCAATAGAAGAATTAGTCAACAACCGGATCGATTCCAGGGACAGAATATTAATGAGGCCATTATTTGCAAAACTCGCTAATCGACGAAAAATTCGAAAAGTATTTTTTTTGTTAAGTTTATTTCAAAAAACGTTCTTTAGCATAAAAATTCTGCCGAGAAACTTACAGGTATTTGCAGAACTATCTCTTTGCTTTTAACGTTTACCTGCAAAACTTGCTGTTTGATCTACACCTTCAATGAAATTGGCCGGTTGGTTCACGTCACGAACACTCTATTACAAGAGCTGTGTTGAAGAAACAGTTTTTTTATTGTTATGGACTTATTAAGTGGAAATGGTTGTCCTGTTAAACCTAGTTTAAGGGAAAAGGACGCAAAAAAGATCTTCAGCCAGAATCACATAAAAGGAATGTAGATAAACTTGCTAGGTGAGTACTTCATACTAAAATTTATAATTTTGGACTTGTGCGACAATCGTTTGATTTTTATGGAGTTTTGCTTTTTTTCGCGATTTAACGTTGAGTAGGGCTACACACAAAGTTTATTAAAAGAGTTGTATTGTTACAGAAATACACCAAAAGCACTGCAAGCCTTTCCAACTTGTGGTCATAATGGACGACCCGGATTGCCGTATTATTGTTACACACTCACGATGAAGCAAGTGATAGATTTCCATGCCTACCTTTTTTAGTCAAAAGATAAAAGTAAACAAGACCTTCTGATAGTGGCTTGTTCTAAGGGACCGAAACCGAAAAGAGAAAAATCTAATCATGCTGCAGTGTCGATAAAATACCATGTACGTTTAAGTAAGGGTAAGATGATTAGAGTATTCGCCAAGTCGTTTCTAGGAATCACAAATTTAAGAAAGGACCGCGTACAAAGAGCTATAAGAAATTTTGTTATAACTGGGGAGCCACCAAGAGAACGTAGAGGTGGCAATAGAGTGGGTCCAAAAAGTGATGACAATAGAAACTGGGTCAAAAAAATTTATAGAATCCATAACATGTACAAAATCTCAATACTGTAGAAGCAAGACAAGCGTGAGGGTCTACTTGCCATGTGACTTGAATTTTAAGAAACTTTTCGGCCAATATATTTAGAGAGTGCCTTAGCGTATGCATGTGAACTTAGTTATTTTCGAAAGTATGTGAATGTTAACTACAACATCGCTTTTGAAACTCCGCTGACTGACTGTTGCTTCACTTGCTTGAGAACAAAGGAGCAGTTAAAAATAGCACCTTATTTAGCTGTTAGGCAAAAGTTAGCCACTGAGCATAGTATTCATATCGTGAAAGCAAAGGCTTTTTTCAAACCCCTTAAAAATCCAAAACCCAACACAACTTACTTTTCGTTCGACTGCCAAAAAAACTTAGCACTGCCTAGACTGCTTGATCAAGCAGCATATTTCAGCCAGCAAATAAACTATAACAATTTTACAATTGTTACTGGAATTTCTACCAATAAATTAAGACCAACAAATGTGTTTTCTTACGTGTGGATAGAAATTGCCCCGAGAAAAGATTCTAATACAATAGCGTCAGCTTTGCAATATGCTCTAAAGAATTTTAATTTTGATGTTGGCATAGAAACACTAAGTTTGTTCGCTGATGGTTGTTGCGGACAAAACAAAAATTCGAATATGATGGCAATGTTGTCTTATTGGCTTCTAGAAGAATCGCCGAATCATATTAAACAAATTGAAATAATTTTTTCCCATCGTCGGTCATTCTTTTATTCCGCCTGATCGTATATTCGTTTTATTTCGGCCTTATAGAAAAAGACATTACAAAAAGTTCTGTTATCGTGGAAATTAGTGACTACGACGATTTAATCAGAAAGCATTCCGCTGTACGGAAAATCGGTATCGATTGGGATATGTTTGATTGGAGGACACAAACAAAACGAGTAATTAAGCTGCCTCGTTCATGGCACTTTAAATTTAATAAGGCAAAGCGGTATATTTTTTACAAAAGAGGCAACAATGTTTTAGTCTAAGGTGAATCCTATTACCGAAATGACGTTGGAAAACCTAAAAGCATCTGTAAGAAAAATTTTCCTCTTTCGTCAATGGCTCCTAAGAAGTTACCATTGGAAAAGAGTTAAAGGAGGATAAAGGAACTATTAATAGTCTCCTTTCAAAACACTATGAAGAAAATTGAAGAACCTTTCCTAAACTCGATTTTTACAATAAACACTTAAAAACAGATTTGACCTCACCAGAAGAAACCGTTGATGGATTGGAAAATTGCCAACATACAGAAAATAACTGTTTTTTGATTTGATTACCTAGATTTTTTTGTTTAAACATTTTCTTTGTATGACCAAAAATGATAAAGTTTTATTTTCATGAATAAATTCCTCATGTTTTTTATTGAAGTAAATACGGTTTGTTATTAGTTTATATATTTTCCGCAAATCGCCAGGAAATTTTGACATTCCTGTCAAAATTTCTTGAAGAAAAAGTCAGGACTTCCTTACTGTAAGGAAATTTTATTTCCTTACTGTAAGGAAATGATATTTCCGTACAGTTGTTAGTGTTCTACATAAATGATAGAAAACACATTGCTTATAAGGAATTAATTTATATTTTGAAAACATCAAGTCATTGCTGAATACATTTTTAAGATCAATTTGTTATATTTACAGTAATTTGACAGTTAGTACAATTATTGAACATTGGAGGAACACTCTTAGAACTATGAGAAACATTTTGGACAACATGCAGGGTAGAAGTGTCATTTTGTTGAATATTTTGTATTGTGAAAATTTTATTTGCCACCTCAACCTTATTGTTAAGCGATTCTTCGATATATCCTTCAGCAACGTTTGATGACTTCCATCCGCCATGCCTCTTTAAACTAGTTATGTCGGCACCAGAGTCAACCAATATTGTTGCAGAAGACCGACGAAAGCAGTGACCAGTATATTCTGTCGGATTTACCAAGTTCAAATAAGTAGCAATTATTTTGGGCATTTTTCTAAATTGATGAATTCCTACCGCTTGTCTACAACCCTTTCTGCTTTGATATTTAAAGAAAAATCGGTCACTGTTCATATTTTCTGGTCTTAACGAAACATACTTTCGATAAACATTCAAGTAGATCTGATTAATTACAAATAATCTTGGTTTGTTGGTTTTCGAATCAGGTATGCTGATTAAAAGCTTAGATTCAAAGTTTTCTATATCGTGTACAGTCATTCGGAATAACTCATCCATTCTACAGGCCCCAGAAATACCAAATATTACAGCCACCTAAAAAATAAATAAAGCTATAATCTAAATAAAAATTAAAACCTTGTAAATTACCTGAATCATTAAATTTTCTTTATCTGGAGCTTCCTGGATAAATTTTTCAATTTCTTCCTTCGTTAAAATCTTAGATTTCTTTGCCCTATAATTTTGAGCTTGCCGTTTCAATAAAGAACGAAGTTTTGAGTATATAGATATATCTACATTGTGTTTAAGTGCAAGGGTTGACTTCAGCATTAAACAATTGGCCCATAATGTTGAAGATTTCATCTTTAAACAAAGGTCTAGGAAGTATGCCATTAGAACATTTTCTGAGAAAGAACTCGTATTTTTACTCATGCGATAATCCATAAAACGTCTGTATGCATTTTCGTACTTTTCTCTTGATTTCTTTGGCAATATTCTAATAAAGCAGTATTCACTGCCTCAACCAGCTCTGGAGGAGTCCCAGAATGGAAATTTCATCATCACTTATCATTTTACTTTCGAGAACACCAGCAATTAAATTTATAAGCGTCAAGTTTGACAATTCAACCTCAATACGTTTCCATAGTAACCCAAGTAATTTTATTAGGAATTTCAAAGCTCCATTTATTTGGGAATAAAATTATCGCGTTTTTTTTAAATCAATCAATATCTGTCGAATTTTAAACGATTTGCGGAAAAATAGTATGTTTACCTCGTAGGAAAAGCCACATTCCTGGACTCTGTGTTGCTAAGTCTCGGCTTACGCCTCGACTTAGCAATCTTCACAGTCGTCCAGGAATGTTAAGCTTTTCCTACCCGGTAAACAATGTACTATTATTTGCAAAACTGGTTGTTTGAAATTTACATTTTTTTTGTTTTACTCTGTAAATATTTTAGGCTAGAAATTTCTATTGCTAAAAACCCTAAGCAACATTAATAAAAAAATTTTACGTTTACACTACTCGGCGCCGTTTATTCGTTTTTTTTTTTTCGATTTTCCAACAAATTACTTTCGAGCAAAGAGCAAGTTTTGCAAATAATGGCCTTATATATAATATTTACAAACAAGCTAAAATAATAGTGACTTTGGGTAATAGAAGTAAAAGAAGACCAGTAAAAATTAATTGACGCGTAAGAAAAGGAGACACAATATCTTCAAAAATATTTACAGCTACCCTAGAAGGTAGTACATCTTCTAAGTCAATAGACTAAGAAAATGAGGGAATCTCTAATAACGGAAGAAACTTGAACCATCTTAGATACGCAGATGATGTAGTACTAATAACCAAGACGTGAAATTCACTGAATACGATGATTAAGGAGCTACACACAGAATCCCTAAAAAGAACTGAAAATAAATTTCAGCAAAACTAAACTAATATCAGGCAAACATGAGAAACCTATAGTAAACATTTAAGGGACAGAGATAAAACATGTAGATGAACATACATATCTGGGCCAAAATGTCAAAATAAGCAAAGAAAATCAGAACACCGAAATTAGCAGAGGTGTAAAAATGGGATGGGCAGTATTCGGAAGACCCTTTATACGTACTTAAAAATAAAAATATACCTCAAAGACTGCGAACCAAAGTGTTTAATTCCTGTATCCTACTTATACTTACATATGGAGCTCAAACCTGGACATTCACTAAAAATAAACATGGAGAAGATGAGAAACGCTCAGAGCTCTGGAACGACAGATGCTGAATATCTCCCTTAAAGACTATAAAACCAATGAAGACATTTGTAATAGAGCAAAAGCAAAAGATGCTGTCAAACAGGCAACTAAACTGAAATAAAAATAGGCTGGACATAGCGAAGGTCTTAAGGATGGCCGATGGAATAAATAAATCTGGAATTGGCGGCCATATGAAACCAAAAGACCACGATGAAGACGCAAATGCGCTGGAGCGACGATATTAAATGAACTGCAGGACCAATGTGAAAACGTCTAACAAAAAACAGAGATAAATGGCGAAAATTAGGAGAGGCGTATATTCGGCATAATGAATAGAGAGAAGGGCTTAAAAAAATAAAATAAATAAAAATAATTTATTCGATATAGCCACTGATGTGAAACAAAGTACAAAATGTAGAAAGATAATTAATACTATCAAGAATTCCAAATATTTTTATTTGAGTGGTCGATTTTTTCAAGTGGTTTTGACTTTTTAGTATATAAAGCTAAACAATTACCGTACATTATTGTGAAATATAATTCTCAAACATGAAAACTACATTGATTTTGGCAATTTTGGGCTTCGTCGGTAAGTAATAATATTTTTAAATAGTCTATTAATATCTTTTAATATATTTATATACTTTGTTTTTCTCTCTTTAAATTTTGGCCCCAAATGTTTGAAAGATGGAAATATTGGAAAAATAATCACAAAAAACTATCAAAAACACCTTTAAAAAATTTTTTATAAACTTTATACGTATACCGTCTACGTCTTTCTACCTTTCTATTTGTTATTAAGTTTGCAAGCACAAAGACATTGTTGTAATCAACAAAAATTAAAAATAACCAACTGTTTGTCTTTTAAAACTTCTATTTCCTTTTTTGTTTTCAGCCCTTACCGTTTACGCCCAAGGACCTGAACCTGAGCCTACTCGCGAGCCTGAGCCTGAGCCTGATAATGAGTAAGTAACAAGTATAAGAAATAACTATGTCACCAAATAAAAATTTGAATAATATATATCTGTTTAGCCATAATATACCATAGATGAAAAGCATGGGTGGGATTTGTTCAACATTATGTTTAAAGATATAGTATTGATATATAGAAATTGATGTTGAAAAATAATTCAAAAAAATTAATTAGTTCTGAACGAGGAATGCTTTTTTGACTCTATTGCAGTTTTTAACAAATGAATTATTAATAGTTACAAAGTATAAAACGTCTGTTTTCATAAAATCGTTAAATTCTACTTTAGCTTTTGCTTCTTCATAAGCCTCTGTTCTTTGCTCTTCTTTTCTCTGCTTCTCTCTTGTTTGCTCTTTAGACCTTTTATCTTGGCCTTGATTTTACTGCACCTATTTTTCTTTAAACTTCTTACAGCTATCTTCCTTATATTAAGTCCTGCCTCTTTAATAGTCCTTCTTCAACCCTTCAACCTCTCCTTTAACATTTCTTTTCTCCACTAACATGATATCATTCACAAGAGTAGACCCATACATCATCTGCTTTGTCAGTACATTCATAATAAAAATAAATTAGTAGGCAAAGCCTTACGCACTTTATAGGAACCCATTTCTTTTTTCTATATTTATATCCATAGCTCTTATCTAAGAACTCCGTCATACAACTTCTTAAGATCGATTAGTATAAAATATAGCTCTCATTTCTACTCGCCGTATTTCTCTGTCAACTCTCTCAAAGGAACAAGGTAAACGTTGTCCTCCTTCGTAGCATAAACCATAACTGTGCTTTTCCTATGGATATCACTCTTCATAATCTTCGCTTCATAGTTCTTTTTGACATTTTTATTGTGTACGGCATTGACTTTATTATGCATACTTCTTAAAGAAAAGGACACTAATATCCTCCGCCCTTTAATACAGTCACAATAAGCCCTATATAACATAACAGTAAAACAAAAAAAAATTAAACCCAAAAAAACGCATCTTAATAATAACAATATTTATTTAATTTGTGTTAGCTTAAAGATTTTTCTTTCCAGATTTGAGTGTGATGCCTGTATCACATTTGCCACTGTAATCAAGGATTACGTCGAAGAGAAACTTCCATTGGTAAGTTTTATAAGCATTTTTTATGAATAATGTTCTGTCAAACAAGACAACTCGCAGAGTGAAAATGAAATTAAATTTACATCCTTTGGACGTCTGGTAGTATTTCAATTTATTTACTTCAATCTAAAATATTATCATCATCATCAATAATACCCAGTTTGGATTTCGAAATGGAATCGAACAAGAGAGGCGTTGTTTGCACTAAACGTTATGTCTCAAAGATGTCTTGACATAAATCAAGATGTATTCTTGTGTTTCATTGATTACAACAAGGCCTTTGAGAAAGTGCGGCATGATCACCTAATTAGACTCCTGACAGAAAAGAATTTAGATAAAGAAGACATACGACTAATAGCAAATAAGTACTACAATCAGAAATCAGTAGTAAGAGTAAAGAATAATACCACTGGAGAAATTGAAATAAAGCTAGGTGTGAGACAAGGGTGTATACTGTCACCAACTCTGTTTAATTCCGAAGACGTAATAAATACAAACTCTCTGGGCAATTCGTAGGTATTAAAATAAATAGTGTTAGATTAAACAATCTGAGATTTGTCGACGACACCGTTCTGATCGCAGAAACACTTGAAGAGATACAGACATTGGTGAATAAATAGCAGACTGCATCGAAAAATATGGACTTTTTTTAAACATAAAGAAAACTAAATTTATGGTAATATCGAAATCAACACAAAATATCCAAAATTTATATTTACACAATAAAATTATTGCTCAAGTTAACAGAAATTAAAATAAGAATGGAAAAAGCCAGATCCCTATTCACTAAAATGAAGAAAGTGTTCTGCGGAAGAGATTTGAGCCTTGAAATGAAAGTTCGCCTGATAAGATGTTACGTACTTTCTCTGCTGTTCTACGGAATGGAGTCATGGACGTTGAAAAATATTGATACCAAAAAATTAGAGGCATTTGAACTGTGGATGTATCGCTGAATCCTGAGAATATCATGGACCGAGAGAGTCACAATTGTCGAGGTCTTGAGAAGAATGAATAAAGAAAAGGAAGTCATATATACGATCAAAAAACGAAAACTGCAATACTTGGAACACATTACAAGAGGCGAAAGATATGAACTGCTTCGACTTATGCAAGGGAAAATAGTAGGACAAAGCTCCATAGGAAGAAGACGAAACTCCAGGCTAAAGAATCTACGGGATTGATATAGGTATAGCAACAATGAATTGTTTCGGTCAGCAGTTTCAAAAATACGTATAGCCCTAATGATCGCCAATCTTCGGAACGAAGATGGCTCTTGAAGAAAAAGAAGAAAATATTATATTAAAACTTTTTTAAAGTAGCTACTTTTTTTCGTTTTCGTTCGTTAACATAATTAAAGACTTTGTTTTCTTACAGGACGAAGTTGAAAGAGACGCAGATGTACTATGCAACGTTTTACCAGGTGAATTGAGAGATTTTTGCGATCATGAGTTGCTTCCAAAAACCGACCGAATCTACGAAGAGCTACACAAATATTCACCTGATGATGTATGCGAACACTTAGAATTTTGTGGTAAACCATAATTGTTTAGTATGTTTGTTTTACATGTTTTATAAAATTGTATAATAAAGTTTAAAAAATAGTTAATTTTGTTTTTTTTTATGAAAATATTCCCAACACAATTGAAATATTTGTTTAAATATTATTTAAATTTTGTTATCTGTAATATCTAGTAATCAGGAACCATAATTATAAGGCCGGTCGTCCTTTGGATGCGTTTTCGTCCGAATTGCGTTCGTCAGAAATCGGACGAAGAAGTGCGAAGCATCCCGTTTCATTGAAACCTATTGATGCTCGTACACTGCGTCCGAACTGCTTCGTACGAATTCGGACGAAAACATGCGAAGTGCGATCTATCCGAAACAAATGGGATTTTTTCGCAGTTGTTATGACGAATTGATAGTCGATTTGTATTTGTAACAGAACGAGATGGATGTTGAAAAATTAATTACTTTAATTTATGAAAAAAAACCACATCATTCTTCATCTTTGCAAAATACAGAATCTTCCGTGGTCTCACAATATTCAAGTGAAAGAAGAGAAGATGTTTCCTCTCAACAGCCGTTATCCATTCAGAACTATATTACTCACTTCAGCGCATAAAACAATGTATTTCTTTTCTTTGTATTTTTTAATAATAAAATTGGAAATGTTGCAACTACTGTATTTATTATAACTTACCTTAGAGTCACACTCAATCGTTCTTCTGGTGAAATGGTCTCACGGAAATTCGACATTTTTTTAATTGGTTCTCTTATGGCATCTAAAATATAGTTAAATGTATCCTGATTCATGCGATAGTAATCAAAAAACTTTTTCTCGTCCTTTTTCAAATCATCATATAAATGATGAAATTCTCCGAATTCTTTTCGTTTTGCTAATATGTCATTAACCCAACATTTTTTTCTTTTAATTTTAATCGCCGTCTAACAAGGTAACTATTTTCCAAAAGAATATGATCCATATTAAGTATTAATAATTATTATAGTATGCTTATTTGATAAATTACTACATATGACTGACTTCGTACAATGCGAAAACTTGTCTATAGTGGACGATACCACATATGCGAAATCTGACGAAATTATTCCTCCGATTTCTGACGAAAATATTTCGGACCAAAACGCATCCAAAGGACGACCGGCCTAAGTGTTCAATATCAAGAACATACAAAAATATTTAATTTAAATATATGAAAGAACATAACAGGAATGGCCCCAATATTTTAAAAAATTGGAAAAATTTTAGTATAAGAATTACTTAATATTATTATGTTTTTAAAATGTTAGTTTATTCTGTCTTCCCGTAAAATTATCCACCTATTCCTATCTGGAGTTTCTTGCATCCCATTTTTATCGTAATGCGCTTGATATCATTCATTCATTTAGAGTAGAGTAGAGTATTTATTTAACTACATAACATATACAAATATTGTTTGCAGCAAGTCAAAAAAAACATACATAGTATTAAATAATAAAACATTAAATAATACAAACATGAAAACATATTAAACAGACAAATATTTATGGCAAAGTTACGGTAAGCAGTTCAGTGGATGTTCTGCAATGAGTCATATATTCTTCTGAGCAGTAAAAACAATGTTTTAAAAGATATTTTTTTATAACTTTATCGAAACTATTACAGCTTAGCTCTTTTATAATTTTTGGTAAAATATTGTAATAGTTATAATTAAGACTATTTTTTTCTGAAAAACTTAATCTACAGCGATTTGTTCGTAGGTAGTGACAGTTTCGCGTATTGTGAACATGGACATCAGACTGCTTTATTAAATGGGCACGTTTTCTGTGAATTTGAGCTAAAACTTGAAATATCAACAGAGTAGGTAGAAGCATAATTTTGAATTAGATAAAGAAAGGTCGGCAGTGTTCTAGATAACTAACCCCTGCTAAAATCCTGACAGCTTTCTTTTGTATTCTAAAAATTTGAAGTGCATTTATTGAATTGTCCCATATAATTAAACCATACTTTAGGTGAGAGTGTAATAAAGAAAAATATGTCATTTTTAATGTTTTAAAGTTCACAACCCTTGCTAGTTGGCGAATAACAAATAATGAACTTGATAGCTGTTTCTTAAGGTGTGAGGTAGTTAAGTCGATTATCTATGGTTATTCCCAATAGTTTAACAGTCTCTTTGTTAACTAGATCATTGTGCAAATTACTTGCAGATATAACCATATTTTGCGTTTTATCAGAGTTAAGTTTTAGTTTGTTTGCAGCAAACCATGAGCTAGATTTAATAGAAACTTCCTCATGAGACATTTTTAAATCATCATTATTTTTTCCTGATATAACGTATGTCGTATCATCTGCGAATTGTATGGTTTTGTACGGAGATATGAATTTAGGCAGAATTTAGTCTGTGGTCGTCCTCTGCTTCGATAAGTCTTTTGTCTTGGTCGCTATTCTAGAATCTTTCTGGTCCCTCTATTATCAGTCAATTTGGCAACCTGTCCGACCCAAGCCTATTTACCCATAGCTATTCTTTAAATTTCATTCATGACTCCTGTTTTTTTGTTATTTCTGGGATTGGTTTAAATATAAACTTGGATAAAATCAATAATGGGAAAAATAGTTGTTTTGGAAAGAAACAAACACCCAGAATTAAAATTATAATAATAAAACTCATTTATAAAAATAAAGTAATATGAGTTTTCTGTATTATTTTGGAGGTTGACATTAATCATGGCCAGTTTGTTTTAATAATAATCTGTTTCAAAAATCGTGACAACTCTAAAAGTTCAATTGGTAAAGATGAGATTTTTTATCTTCTTATACTTCTCCTGCCTTAGATTTTCTTTGTAATTTTCTTACTGCTGGTTTTTGTAATTGTCTTTGCCCATTCTTTTCTACTATAGCAAAAAAAATAGGCTTTCCAAACAAATTTGTTAAGTCTATCAGGTCTATAATCATAAAAATAAAAGACAGAAAAGATTACCTAGTAAACGTGCTAGAGATTTGGAACTATTCAAAAAAATGAATACAAGAATTCATTGCATACTTTATTGAAGATAGTTAAGAATTAAGAGAGTGGTGATTTGAGGTCTGGAAAAATTCACAGATCTCAAGTCAATTCAGCAAGAGCCGGAAAATAAAGATGCCAAAACAATAAAAGTCGCCAATATGTTATCGAAAAAGCAAAATAAAACGCTGCCACTGTTTCTTGTTGTCATTAAAAAAAAAAGATAAAAAAATTAAAACCATTACATACCTATGCTATATAAGGATCTATATTAAGTAAGAGATCGAAATAAAAAAAGAAATAATACAATGTTGCCATGACTGCCAGGGTTTTTTCCAGAGTCCAAAGGTCTACCACTGTGATTAGAAATATGTTGGGGCAAAAATTACGTCAGTAGTGAGTGTCTTAAAAAGAACCACAGATCCGAAATGTGTCAACTGCAAAGAAGCACAGACTGCCACTTACAGAGGGTGCTAAAATATACCTAGAAGGAAACATCCTTCACCGCAGCAAATAAAAAGCAGAAATAGACAAATACACCGACCACAAAAAGTGTCAGCTACGCACAAATTGCCATTAAATAAAAAAACAAAAAACAAACAAACGAAAGGGAAAGCATTATAGTAAGTTTCTGTGAGCAGCTGCGAAACTGTGCAATAATGGTTAAGAAAATGCAAGTTTGCAATGGGAACCTTTGGTTCTTCTTTTTAAGGTACTGTGCATAATATACAGGGTGTGCCAGATTAATTTAGCTATACTATATCTCTTAAACGAATAGAGATTTTTAAATGGGACAAAAAGCATCTATTGTACTTGTCTTCTTCTTTTTAAGGTGCCGTGCATTTCTGCGTAGGCGTCCACCGTACATCGTCTTGTTAGGTGAGATGCTAAATAGTCAGGATTAAATAATTTTATTTATGGCAGTATTACGAAGCATTTAATAGCTGTGGATTTCTGTCCACTGTCGAATATTGTGCAGTCATGACAGTTTTTACGTCCCAGACCTCTCCTACCCTCTATCTTCCCTGCGAGTATCAGTTGCTAAAAAGTATATCTTTCTCCTCGTAATATGTGCCTCAATTATGCAGTCTTTTTACTTTTTATACAACTAAAAGTTCCCTATCCTGTAAGCCCGCTCTTTTGAGTACTTCCTTATTTCTGACCCTGTCCGTTCATGATATTCTAAGCATTCGACGCAGGCTTCACATTTCAAACAGTTCAAGTTTGTTAATGGAACTGGCCCTTAACGTCCATGCTTACACACGTAACACTTAAGCATCTTGTATAGGAGGTTAAAGTCCAATTTGCGATCAGTCAGAAACTTACGAAGCCTCAAAAAAGCATTTCTGGCCTGTTCAACTCTGCTCTTTATTTCATTCCCCGGGTCCCAACCCTCGTTCAGCAAGCAACCCAAATAATTAATTTGCTTGACCTGTTCGATTTCTTCTCCAGAGACATATATCTTTGCGTTGGGGTAATTATTTCTACTTATAATCATTGTTTTTGTATTCTTGATATTTATGTTTAAACCCCGAGCTTCATTGCAAGAGTTAGATCATTTAAAAGGCGTTGAAGATCTTTGATGTTATCTGCCACTATGGCTGTATCATCGGCATACCTGATGTTAATAATGGTCACACTGGTCTGGAGGGCTGGCTCGTCTTCGTGGATTTACGAGAAGATAAGGGATTTCGGGATAGGGGTAAGGACTCCTAGGTCTCAGTTCCTGTAAAGAGCAGAGGTTATGGGCTTACTTTTGAAGCCGGAGATATGCATACGCAGAATCTCGTGTTCTCCTAGTCTCTAGAAAGTCGGACGAAAGGAACATAAAAAAACTAATTTAGAGTCAACAATATATAGAATCTACCCTGAAGTTACAAATACAATCGTTAACACGTTATTCTGCGCGTCGGGAGACGATGAAGCAAGATAGTGAAGAGTTGACTGTTGTACTAATATAATTACACAGGTTAGTATAAAGAAATCTGTTACCTTATGTGTATATTAGGGCTTTCAACCACGACACGTTCTGGAACTCGGTCAGTTGAGGGTTGCGAACTTTCGAGCTGCCACAATAACCGGACTACACGCGATACTATGCCGGATGATACGCGTCCCCCGGAGAATCACCGACTGTCTCGTACTGATCGCGTACTGGACGCTATCGCGTCCAGCCACGGTGGCCCGCTATTACTGACTGCCCATTACTAACTACTGATTACTAACTACTTCGTACCCGACGCTACCGCGTCGAAAGTACCCGTACCAGGCAATTGATGCCTTCACGGCTACCACCGCATCACTAATGCCTGAGTGGCGTCCTTAGTTCGGTTTTTATCAAAATGGTGTCCTCATTGACCGGTTGTAGTCCAAGGTTGCTGAATTGTAGTTTTGGCGTTATTGCTCCTATTTGGGTCACGGTTGTTGTTATTTTTTTACAACAATAGTTTCGTGCTTTTTATACGTTTAAACAATTATCAAACAATGCAATAACTAGGTCAATTTCTTTGTGGGATTTAAAATGCAAATTTTACTGTAATAATTATCCTTTATTTGATTTGGAATATATAATAATTATCTCGAATATTTATTATCTTTTTCTATGCTACTTAGCCCTTTATTTTCAACTTCTCACTCACTTGCTACGCTCACATTGCAATAATAAATATGTCGTTAACTTTAGTACCCTCATGAGAGTCTGCCACTGGTTCTGCGAGGGCTTTTTCTACGTATAAATTGAACAGCATTGGAGACAGTATACAACCTTGCCTTACTCCTTTTTTAATGTGGAAATCCTCTGTTTCGTTGAAATTTTAAAGACGTACTATACCTGTCTTGTTTTAATACAGATTGGTGATAACTCTTATATTCCTTGGCATCTAATCCCAACTCTTGTGGGTATTTTATCATCAATTCTTGTTTTACATTGTTTTTCTTTCTCTGATTATGAGAAACATTCATAGAATGTTATTCCAGAAAATTTGTTTGCTGTTAGGGTTATTTGGGCTATGTTATTACATTATTGCAGCTATTTATATCATTTGAGGCGGTGTAATAGTATGTTACTTTATAAGGCGGAGAAGTATGACTTTTCTTGACGCGCCCGATGTTACGCGCCGAACGAAGTGAGGCGCGTAATAGAAGTCAAGAAGTCAAGAAAACTCGCTTTTTTGCCGAATAAAGTATACTATTTTTTTTAAAGTAGCAATTTTCATCCATAAATAGTACAATTCATACGCTATTTTTACTCGAAATTAACTGTGACAGCTATCAAAGTCGTCTAGATGTTAGAAATTAAAATAATTAGGTCGTCGGTGAGATTTGCGTCTCCCTGGTTACAGTTGTTTGCAATTATTAAAGGCAGCTTATAAATTTTAAACCTTTGCCAACATCGGGAATTATTGCTAAAAGTTGTTCTCGACCATCGGTATCATCAACAATTACCAATGCGTATCAAGGGTCGGGAACATTTTTGCACGGTTTCAATTTTGAATGTGCCTCATTAACTAATTGTACTTTTAATATTACTATAAATAAAAATGATGTTTATTTGTTGTTAATGACATTAGTATTGTTGCTTTGTGACATGTTTCATATTGTTGCCATGACAACATTTTTCCCTCCGCCGTAAAGAAATGGGAAAAAAACTGCTGCCGGCGGAGACATCAAATTTTGACAGGATCAAGTTAGATAAGTAACGTCATCATTATTTGACGTTTGAGAATTTTTTTTATTAAATTGCAGTAAAAAATAAAAGTTAATATGGGAATAATATATATCGTTATAATTCGAAACTTTAAATATTATAACAAGAAAAAGCATACGATTTCCTACCTGGAGAAATCGTTTTTAAATTTTTACCACTGTGCCTTCTAGAACTTGCAAAGCAAACAGCTTGATAAATTACAGAGTTAGAGCAGTGCCATATACCGATCTGATAAGACCCAAAGAGGTCGAAATACGTATAAGCTGCTAAACACTGCCCAGTTTTGAAACAAAAATCTAATACCATTATTAGGTTTTAAATAATACATTTAAATTACATACATTTTATAATTTAAAGCAATTAACAAATCTTTATTTTGCTAGAATTTGTTCTAATTATAAAAATAACATATTCGATTTAATATCTGATAGGAATCTAAGTAGGAAATGTTGAAGATAATAAAGAGTATCAAGAATTCGAAATATTTTTTATGAAGTGGTTGACTTTTTCAAGTGGTTTTGACTTTTTAGTATATAAAGCTGAACCAGCACCATACATCATTGTAAAATATCATTCTTAAACATGAAAACTACTTTGATTTTGGCAATTTTGGGCTTCATCGGTAAGTAGCAATATTTTTGTATATTTTTTTAGTATCTTTGAATGTAATATACTATGTCTTGCTCTCTATCTATTTTTTGACTTAACTTTTAGAAGATAAATGTATTGGAAAAATATTCATAAGAAACCATAAGAAAATTGAAAATATTTATAAAAAATTTAAAGGACCTTAGTGCAAGAAAAAAAATCTTCTCAAGAGCAATGTTTTAAAAACTAAGTGTTTAATTTAACATTTGGAAAATCATAAGCACTTTTGCTATAATGTTTGAATAGACGTCTACAAACTTAGTCAAACACGGTGTATACTTTTTATAAATTACCATCAAAAGCCTATTATTATAAAAAAATTATTGTGATAAATATATTCACAAATAGTAACAATAGGTATTAAAGCTACACCAACCATATCTAGAAAATATTGATCAAAATTCATATAATTTGTAAGTGTGTGATTAAAGGCATGACTACCGATTTCTAGATCTACTTACCTATCCATTTGTTCTTTACTTTACAAACCCAAAAAACTTCTTTTTCAAAAAAAAATTATAAATAACGAATATTTGTTTTCAGCTCTTACCGCTTACGCCCAAGGACCTGAACCTGAGCCAACTCGCGAGCCCGAGCCTGAGCCTGATAATGAGTAAGTAACAATGATGGAAATAATAAATTTGTCAAAGAATCGCGCAATAACTATTTCACCAAATGAAAGTATAATTGATAAATATCTATTCAGCCATAATGTATCTATCATAAACGAAATGCATGGTTAGGATTTGTGAAAGAGTATGTTTAAAAATATATCGTCGATATTTAAAAATAAGTGTTGAAAAGTAATTCGAAAAAAATTATTTAGTTTAAAAATGGAAATGTTTTTTTTTGCACTGTTTAACAAATGTATTGTTAATTAATAAAAATTTAAAATCTCTGCTTAAAATTAAATTATTTTTTAGTTTTTTGTGGTCTGCGACAATCTTCGTTATCTTCTTCTACTTCAGCTTTTGCCTTATTAGGGACCGTTGTTCTATTCGTTTCTTTGCTTCTGCTTTCGGTCCAACGTATTTTCTTTAATTAAAATCATTCTCCCCCAAAGTTCTCTGCAGCACAAACCTTCTAATTTTTTCCTTGGTTTTACTGTACTTCTCCTTCTTTTAACTTCCAACAGCTGTATCTCTTATATTAAGTCCTTTCTCTTTATTAGTCCTTCTTCAACCCATAACTTCTCGTTCAACATTTCTTCTCTCCTCCACCAACATGAAATCATTCGCAAGATATTGATCAAGGAGCCCCATCCATCATCTTATTAGTTTAGTCAGTAACTAAAGTTACTGACTAAACTAGTCAGTAACTAAAGTCAGTAAATAATAAGTTACAGTCAGTACATCTATACTTCAAATAAACCGATAGAGGAGTGAGTATATTGACCTTAACACAAGTCAACCATTACTGGAAAACTTTTGGTCAATCCGACACAAGTACTCTAAATTTAGATTTTTGCACATTAGAAGTGGTTCATTCATATAAATGCTAATATGGCAATCTCTATTTGCCTATTTATTTCTACAGTACGATCATTGATTTCGTTGATCAAAGTTCCCAAGTACTGATATTTTTCCACTTGTTGTATCACGTTACTATTGATTGTCAATAGGTGATATATAATTTGTGATCGTTTTGTAATGAGCATGTACTTCGTTTTTTAGCGTTTATAGTAATTCCCATCTCAGCACTATTCATACTCAAGCTTTCGATAAGATTTGTAGATCCTCTATACTCGTTGCTATGATCACAGATATCGTAAGTTGTTAATTAATTTTCTGTTACCAGAGACTCCCACTTCGATATTATTGAGCGTGTTTTGGAAAATTTCTTCAGAATATAAGTTAAACAAAAGAGGCGATAAAACACATCTCTGTCTACCTTCTCTACAGATCTTAATTTCTTCTGAGTTTTCTTCTAGTTTTTGCTCGCCGTATTTCTCAAAGAGCAGCAAATAACGAATCGGTTATCCTGCTTCCTGGTGTAAACTTAAACTGTCCTTAAAAGAGTGCATCTCAATAACAACAATATTTATTTATTTGTGTTAACTCAAAATTTTTGTTTCCAGATTTGAGTGTGATGCCTGTATCACATTTGCCACTGTAATCAAGGATTACGTTGAAGAGAAACTCCCATTGGTAAGTTTTATAACCATTTTTGCTATTATTATTCTGTAAAACAAGACTACTCGCAGAGTAAAATTGAAAAAAAAATTACAACCTTTGGACGTGTGGTAGCGAATGTACCACAAAGACAAATATCCCAATATTTCAGTTGAATCTCACATCTGTTTTAATTAACGGATGTGAAACTTAAAAATTAGCAAAAGCTCTTATCAATAGATTAACTGTATGTATTTGTTAACAAATAACTACTAAGAATTGACTGTATTTTTTGGCTAAACATCATAAGAAAGATCTGATTTACCTGACCGAATAAAAATGGACAGCGAATTAAAATCTGATTTTAACAAATTAAACTTTTTTTGTCCCTTTTTCTTCATTATTTATTTCTGATTTTTTTGTACTTTTTGCCTATATTATTATTCATAAATGTTCTAACTATATTTATTAATAATGACGATGTTACTCTAAGATAAATTTTAAGCGAATATGTCTACTTACTTCTGTTATTCAGTTCTATTACTTTCTCCAGTATTTCAATATATACTCCAATTCAATCTAAAATAATATATTATTTTGAATCTTTCTAAAAGTATGTAGCTAGGTTTTTTTTTAATTATCTCTCATCTCTTCTGAATAATTTCTTTAGAAACTATAAAGAGTTCAAATTTAAAAACTTTGATATTTACAACAACATAATTAGAGATTTTCTTTTCTTACAGGACGAAGTTGAAAGAGACGCAGACGTACTATGCAACGTTTTACCAGGTGAATTGAGAGATTTTTGCGATCATGAGTTGCTTCCAAAAACTGACAGAATCTACGAAGAGCTACACAAACATTCACCTGATGATGTATGCGAACACTTAGAATTTTGTGGTAAACCATGAAGTAATTATTTTAGTATGTATGGTTATCTATAAAAGTGTAAAATAAAATTTTAAATACAGTGTTTTTGGATTTTGTACTAAAATGCCTAAAAATTCTTCATTTTATTCACGTCATTTTTCGTTAATACATAAGTTTTCATTTTATTTTCCATTATATTTTAAACTCATGAATCAAGTATTTATTATGGCAAAAAATGATATTGGTCAATTTTTACATGGATGCTCGATGTAGCATTACAAAATAGTTGGATATTGTATAATAAAACTGGCAGAGAAAATATATCGCAAATAAATTTAACAAGAAAAATATTAAGCACATATTTAGTGAAGTAGACTGTACTTAGCAAAGGAAGCGGAAGACCGTCGGCTTTTTTGACAACATCTGTCTATAGTACATTTCAGATGGGAAGAAATGAGAAGATGTGCGTTTAAAACATGCAAATCTGTTGTTAGAACAATGTGTTTAAAATATGATATTGGACTATGCACTTATTGGTTCATATCGTTTCACTCTCGATAATCTAAATGTTTGTAATCAACCCGAATTACATTTTTTATGAATAAATATCTATTTTTGTTTAATTGCATACTTTACTGTGACTGTATTGTAAATGCTTTAATTTTTTGATTTAATATTTTCAACAAAAACGAGGTAGTGTAAGCGCCAAGTGTTGCAAGGCAACACTTAATATCTCAGAAAAAATATTTTATAATGTTCTTTAATATTTAAACACAGTTCATTAATTATATTGCAAAAAATAATACAAAATGATTAATCTATTAATTTCCACGGTAATGGGTTAAGGTAGGAGGTCTGAAGTGGATAGGACGTGTAATACGAATGGAACAAAAAACCTAGCTAGAAAAATGCTCCTTGATAGACCCATTGGTCTGCGACAAAGAAAAAGTCCCAGAACAAGGTTCTTTGATGTCGTCGATGCACACAGGGCTACAAATCCAGAGGGACTATGATGAAATCTTTGTTTAAATTTAATAGTGTTTTTTGCAAAATAAAATAGTGGTACACGATAGTGGGTTCACTCTTCAAAATATATCTAAATGAGGCACTCTCAATGTGGAGAAGAAAGTGCTGCAATATGGGCATCCCAATCGGAGATGATAGATTCTACACGATACATTTCGCTGACGACGAAGCCATTCTAGCTGAAGACGAGAGTGATATAAGCTACATGCTTAGAAAACTGGGTACGGTTTTCTAAGCTGACAGATGAGTACACCAAATAGGGCCTCACAATTAATATACAAAAAACTGAGTACTTAGTTGTAGGAGAAAAACCAGAAAGCCTACAAATCGAAATGGGAACTATAAAACCAACAGACAATTTTAAGTACTTGGGAGTCTAAATAACATCAAAAGCAGGAAGTAGCGAAAAAATACATTCCAGGATTGGCCAAGCAAGATCAGCCACCAGACAGCTACACGGACTGTTATGGAATAAAACAATAACAAAAGAAAATAAAAGAAGAATTTTTAAAACAATAATAGAAAGTATTGGACTGTACGGCGCTGGACTCTGGGAAATAAACAAAAGAAACAAATAAAAAATTAAGGCCATGGAAATGAACTACTGGAGACGATGTTGCCAGCTCACTAGACTTGATAGGGTGAGAAACGAAGATATTCGAAGAGAAATGGAAATAGATCTAGACATAATAGACACAATCGAAGCCAAAAGACTTAACTGGTATGGACACCTTCAGGGAATGCAGGAAAATAGATGGCTATAATAGAAGAATGGACTCCGCCAACTAGAGGAAAACGAGGTAGACCAAGACGATCCTGAAGAGACGATGGCGAGGATGCAATGACCGCCAGAGATCTAACAACTGAAGATTGCGAGAAGCGGCGCCAGCTGTAGAAGACTCGCTTGTTATATAAATATAGCAAAATAAAAATCACATCCTTGTCAAAATATTCTCGCTTGTACGTGACGATTTAAACATTATAAAGCTTCTTGTAGAATTGTAATTTTTTTTGCTTTACGTGTCTCGACCTTCTAAGAATATACAATAACATTACAGTCAATAAAAAAATTTAAATATCTTCTTCTAAATTTCCTGGTAAAGCTGGGTTTCATAGAGAAAGTTAGTAAGGTTTTGGAATTGATCTGGCGAACTGAGAATATTTTGTAGGTTTTGACTCAACAGATTCTTTTTTCTTTCGTTAATAAAGCGGGGACAGTCTACGAGAATATGTTTAACAGATAGGATTTTACCACAGTGTGTACATGCAGGTGGATCTTAAGAAGTCATTAAATGTTTATGATTTAGTCTTATATGGCCGATTCTAAGTCGGCGAATTAGGATTTTGTTTTTTCGTGTCATGGCAGGAAACTCAAGCTTTTTAACGCTGTAAAAAGCTGTGTAAAAAACGACTGTAAATCTGTATGTGGTTGTATGTTTTCCGTCTCCATATTTAAAGACAAGGCTTGTTTTGGAAATAGGTCGGCTAGTTCGTTACCAGGGATTCCTACATGAGACGGTATCCAGATCATGGTTATGGATACTCCCATTGAGATTAAACTATCGAATAAGTTTTGAATAGCTTGAACCAAAGGATTTACCGTGTACATACTTTTGAGAGAATAGATAGGCGCTAAAGAGTCTGTACATATTGCTACTTTTTTGTATTCTGGAGATAGTAAGTTTGTAGCTTGGAGAATGGAGAATAATTCAGCAGTATGTATGGAGATGAAGAACAAGAGATTGCAAGATATGATTAAATCTTTGTTTGAAGTTACAGCACATCCAACAGCTATAGGACTCTTAGAAGCATCTGTGTATAATATTTGGTCATATCTGTTGTTAGCAATTAATTCTTTAAAGGTTTGCCTTAGAAATTGTGGATTTGTCTGGTGCTTATCATAATTAGTTAACGAGAGATAAAAATCTGCTATCAATTTATTCCAGGGAGGTTTAGGTGATATTTATATTGAAGTTGTGGCTGAAAGATCGATATTATTCAGGTGTGGTGAGAGATACTGTGGCATAGAATAAAGTTTAATAAGAGAAGGAGAGTTTAAAGATTCATTACTTAATAATTTATAAGCTGGGTTTTAGGTATTAGCTGAGATTCGAGAAGCCTATTTTAAAAGTAGTTGCTGGTGACGTAGCCAGAGGGAAAGTTCATTAACTTCTCTGTATAAACTCTCTGCGGGGCTCGACCTGAAGGCTCCAAGGCATATTCGGAGTGCAGTGTTGTGTACAGAATTTAGAAGTTTTAAATCTGATGGGCTAGCTGACAGATAAACGAAACTGCAGTAGTCTATTTAAGAACGAATAAGACATCTATAAATCTGAAGCAAGGAGTCTTCGTCTGCACCCCAATGATGATTAGTAATTAATTTATTAGTTTCTTAGAAATAAAGTTCCAAAAATCACTAAATGAGGCATTTTCTCTAAAAAATTGCAGATAATTCCAAAAGGAAGCATTTTTCGAAAACTGTCGAAGAAGGAAAAAGTAGTTACTTTGATGAGATACATCTTAAAAAATTTTAGTCATAGTGAATCAGAAAATTGTTTTTTTTTGTTATAATTTATTTGTTAGTTACAATTTCCGGCCTGTTTGGAAAAATAAAAAAAATAGCTTTGAATGTAAAGCAAAACTTTAAAGAATCTAATCAAAAAGTTTTATGCGATAAAAATGCAAAAAAAATGTAGTCGGTGTATTCCATTTCTAAGCGTCTTTTCAGGGGTAAACTGATATTGAACAAAATATTTGTCTGTTTGATGATGAAAAAAGCTAAATTTAGATTAAAAAAATTTATTTTTCACTTTTATAAGTAGTAGTACATATTACAATTAGATTAATCTTCCTAACAAAATTTATAATGTTCGCATAACTCTAGAGGTGTATGTTTTTGAAGCTCCTCATAGACTTTGTCAAGATTTGGAAGCAATTCCTTTTCGCATTCTTCTTGCAAGTCACCTGGCAAATCATGGCATAATTTATCTGCATCCTTTTTAACTTCGTCCTGTAAGAAAAAAAATTTAGATTAAATTATTCCTAGCATTAATTATACATTAATTATATAAATAAAGAATTTCTGATCAACAAATAGTACTTCACGATGATTTGTTATATATTTTTTTTGAAGCCGCGAAAAAAAATTTTTTAAACTATATTTAAAATAGAAGTAAAAAAATATTAGTATCTACTAAAAACGAAACGCAATACGCAGCAAAATTGGTTCGAACAGTGAAAAAAAGACCATGTAATTGGAATTATTCAGTAAGTTACAAAACTGCAGAAACTATTTGAATGGTGAATCCTTAAACAAAATAATTAAAAAAATAAATAAAAAAAAGTAGGATAAGTAGGATATGAAATATTAAATATAGGAAATTGTGTTATTGTAAAACAAACGAGCAAAATTGGTATATCGGCAAATGAGTTATATAACTCCAAAGAACAAAGCCTATTCGGACGAAGTTTACCAAAAAAGACTAGATCAAGAACTTTGAACATTCATATTTCATACCATTTACGATGAAATACTTATAAGCGGCTACATAGATACACTATACGTGAAATAAAATCTTAACTGTCTTTTTCTACAATTATTATACTTACTAGTGGAACTTTTTCATCCACGTAGTCCCTGATTATAGATGCCAATGTTATGCAAGCATCGCACTTACGTCTGAAAAAAAATATTTTTGTTTAATCCAAAACAAATAAATTTATTATCGGGCTTATATTAATGTGGTGAGTAATGTACTTTAGGTTTATTTTTACATAAAAAATATAAATATTCTGGCATAATTCTACAGAGTGTTTTAAAAAAAGTACTTTATAGTTTTCAGATCAAACTATTCCGAATATGTTACAGAGTATGGAGTTTCACCAAGGGTAAGTTTTGGGTGTAGAATTCTATGAAGTTTAAGTCTAATTGGAATTTGCATCAAGAATTTTACCCTACAAAAGTTATTTTGAATAATACTTGGTACGAGCTTGGTAACTAGTGCCCTGTCTGAGAGTTAGATATAAAAACAAATTTATGGTATGTATTAGCTTTCACAATATATTCGTAATAAATTTTATTTTAATGTTGCCAATAGTTTCAGAAAAATCGTAAAAAATGTGTAACATATTTGTCTTTAACACCCTTTATCTCCAAAAATATAGGAAATTTCTTAGGTAACCATTAGAAAAATCATTTTTTAGGTTTTTACCTATCCAAGAGATAGTGTTATCACTTGTATGTCAACAATAAATATACCACTGGCTGTAAAACTAAGATTATTTTCCAATAAATATTTTGTCTTGAAAATGTTGGAGATCTTGTATATCTTTTATATGGATCATTATTGATTAATAGATTGTTAATCAGAAATAATGACAAAAGTTTAACATAATAAGAAGTCACGATAATTATTTTGAACCTATTTAAAATAATATTCCCTATTTAAAATTTAAAAAATGTAATTGTCTTCAAAATGATATTGAATGAGGGTTGAATTGAGTAAAATACATTAAGTTGTCTTTCAGTTGCTTATAATAATCGGTTCACTTTACTAGATCGTATAGACACTTTATTATTTTTATTTGTTTTTACTTACTCATCAGGCTCTCCCGTAGGTTCAGGTTCAGGCTCATGGGTAGGCTCTGGCTCAGGACCTTGAGCGTAAATGGTAAGGGCTGCAAACAAATATTGCTTTTACAATTCACAAAAAATACATTAATATTTTTAATAAATTATTAAACTAAAAAAATGTCTTTGTGTTTTTAAACTAATTCAACTTAATTCTAATAACACTCTAAATAATTTTTAAAAAACCTCCAACACAAATTTTGAATATAGGTACATTGAAAAAACATTTGGATATCTAATAAAATATAGTCAGTTATGTCAAAACACAGTCAGTTGATATTAATTCTTCTTCTTATGGCATCATAACCCTGGATTTGTCTTTGCCTGTCTGGCTATGTCCTTCCATTCAAATCTCTTTTGTGAACTTCTTCTTCATTGTGTTATGTTTATTGTTTTCAAGTCGTCTTCCACGTCATCCAACCATGTCGTTTTGGGTCTTCTTTTTTTTTGCCTTCCTATGGGCTTCCATTGTAACATTTTCTTTGTTGTTTTTGCATCGTTTTGTCTCTGCACATATCCCAGCCATGGCAGTCTTTAACTTTTCAAAAATCTTACATTGTCATAACCTTCATTTAACTTATTAACCTCGTCGTTTCTCCTGATTCTCCATGTGCCATCTTCCGAATGTCCTGAGTTGGACTTCATCTTTCTTCAATTATTACTCCAAAATTCCAGATTTTAAAAATTTATGTACTGTTAAGTAGATTATTTTTTTCCTAATCCTTAATACTGACCATCAATGATAATAATAATCAACCAATATATTTTATGTTCTAGTAAATATGTCTTTATTTAGCATTCGTTTGAATCCTTCAGCGCGTATTTTGAACGCTTATTAGTGAAGCTTTGTAGCAGCTATTTAGTATCCAAATGTTGACCATGAGATTAAGCTTAATATGCAAATACATAACAGCTCATTTTAAAAAACACATACATTAAACAAAATACTATTGGAAAATATAAAAGCACAATAAATTTTCAATAACAATAAAAAATATCACTACTTACCAATGCAGCTGAAAAGTGCCAAAATCAATATGGTTTTCATGTTGGAGAATTATATTTTACAATAATAAATATGCATTGCAGGTTTCGCTTTATATACTTAAAGACAAACACTTCATAAAAGATTAATCCACTTGAATTTTAATTTTGTTTTGTATTGTGGTATTCACTATCATTGCAGATTTTCCACTTTTAAATTAGTGATAACATTGATTGATTTCATGCATTTTTCTAAAAAATTCCAAAAATTCCATTTTTATATTGACTTATTGACTATTTTAATAGATTTTACAATATTATCATATCAGGCGAGAAAGTAAAGCAAAATCACTTGTTTATGTTATTAGGCATCTTCACTGCGATAAGATTATTTGCAAATTTTGACAATGTAATAGTTTTTCGGAGACCGGCCCTGGCAAGGTACGGTTAAGTTGTATCGATATCGTACTCTTAGTTTTTAATAAAAACAAGTGGTTTTATTAAATAGTTTTTTAAAATTAAAGTGTTTATCTACTAGATATTACTACGTAAGTCATCTATACGTAATTATTATTTTATTATTGTGAAAATAAAAAGTCAAATAATAAATATAAACTACCGTACAATCATTTTGTGAGGTTAGCTGCTATAAGTAGCTTATAGTAGCATGCGACTGGTTTTTCACTTACCAGAGTCGGAGTAAGGCTTTGCCACCGCACCTCAAAATGACTTCACACAATGTAAACACATCTTCCGATCTAACCAGTCCAGTAAATCAACGATCGAATATCACAAACAGTTATGCTTCAGCCGCTTCACATTCTTTTCCTAGTAAGAACCAAGCAATTGTATTTAGTTGTATCGATAATGCTAAACTGCAGGATTATCTCATTCCTTTGGGTACAATCATCAAGCCAAAAAATATTATTTTTTCATCTAGATTATCTCATAATAGAATCTGCATGTATTTGGCAAACAAGACCGTAGTAGATAACTTCATGACACAATATGGCTCTATAGAAGTACTCGGCGAAGTGGTAACAGCAAGAAGACTTGTCTCTCCAGCAGAAAGACTAGTCCTGTCTGGAGTTTGCCCGTCAATTCCTCATCAAGTATTAGTTGAAGAATTACAGAATATCGGTTTAAAGCTTATTTCTCCAATAACATTTCTGAAAATTAGCTCGACCCTTCCCGAATATAGTCACATATTGAGCTTTCGGAGGCAAGTTTATATAAGCCCTATAACATCACCAATTCCAGATTCTATTCTAATAAATTTCGACCAAACACCTTACCGCATATTTTTGTCACAAGGTACACTCACCTGCTTTATTTGCAAAAATACAGGGCACATATCATCCCAATGCAAAAACAGTTCAATAACGGAATCAACTCATATTGAGTCAAACAATGAAGTACCAAATCAAACAGCGTCAACAAGTATACTACACAAGGTACCAAACACCCAGCAGTCATCAAGTTATCCATTATCAAATCCGAGCATATCACCTACACCTACAAATCTCCATGACGAAGAAATTACTAATACTCCTACTCATAGCAACACTTTTAATCAACCTCATTCAGCGGCAATACCGTTTTCACAAGCTTCGGAAGCAATATTTTCCAATGTATCAGCTCCTTTTCCATTAGATACAACTGCAGAAAATTCTAATAAATCTGATACATCATCACAATTTTTTGAAACAACCATTTCAACCAATCTTACAAATAAAACTTCAAGCTCGACTTCTGTCAGTACCAATGAATTTGCTCCAGTACTTCCAAATGTAATAAAGCCACAGCATCTACGTGAAAACTCTAATAGCAATTGCGAAAACGCAACTTCTTCCATAAAACGCAGTATTGGTGAGATCGACACGCCTCCCTCAGACTCAGCAATTTCATCAGAAAATCTGTTTGCAAAACCCAAACCCTCTAAACAAAAAAAACCGCGCTCATCTCAAGTTCCATCTACACGGGAAACTCTTGAAAATTTCATTGATAATCATACCCCACCATTCGTTTTAAATTTCCACCAATTGTCCTTATTGATTGATAATGTCCAAGGCTCCCTCGACACTATTAGCGTCGTTAAAGAATTCACAACTGATATGGCTGGTTTAATCCATCTTTTAAAAAGCAGCTATCAATATGCAAATGATAGATCTACAAAAAGCAAGTTTACAAAACTTCAAAAAAAACTAATCAACCATTTAGGGAAAGATATTTCTGACTTAGATAGTGACTCTTCTGTAGACAATTGTTCAGTATCATCTAACTCCGAATCTGTTAACAGCATTCAACTCAATACTTCAATGGAACATTGATGGATTTTTCCATCGCCTCCCTATGCTACAGCTTCTTTTATCCGAATATTCTCCAGATATTATTTGTCTACAGGAGACAAACTTAAAGACCAATCAGTTGTACAATTCAAAAAATTTTACTTGTTTCCGCAAAGACCGCACAGATGCAAGTCGTGCAAGCGGTGGTGTAGCAATACTAGTAAACAAATCCATCGAGGCGATACAAATTCCAATAGTCAGTGATTTGGAGGCCGTTGCTATCAAAATCATATCTACCAGTTTAGTATCTATTTGCAATGTTTACCTTCCTTGTGACAAACAAGTAAGTTCTGATAGCCTTTGCAGGTTATTAGAGCAACTGCCACGTCCTCGTATAATTCTAGGCGACTTTAATGCTCACAACATAATATGGGGTTCAGATCACACGTCTGTCAGAGGTTCAAGTATTGCCGATATCTTAGATCAACTTAATATAAATTTTCTTAATGATGGTAGCCCTACAAGATTCAATATTTCCACAGGATATTCCTCATGCATTGATTTAACTCTCTGCGACCCAAATTTAGCTCATTGCCTCAGTTGGGATGCTCAAACCTATACATATGGTAGTGACCATTTTCCAATCCTAATTAGAAACCATAATTATTCCTCATCAGGACCCATATTCATATCTAAGTGGAGAATAAAAAATGCAAATTGGCAAAAGTTCTCCCAATATATCGATAATAACATTTCCAGTTTGCATATAACAGACGATGTTAACTCGAAAGTAGAGCAGTTTAATCAACTTATCTTAAGCGCCGCCCACAAATTTATTGGTAAATCTAAATCTGTTAAAGGCCGATGTCCTGTACCATGGTGGAATGACCGTTGTGCGACAGCAATCCGTGAAAGTAAATCAGCCCTAAACCGATACAAAAAACATAAAACATCCGAAAATAAATTAAAATTCAAAATGCTTAAAGCAAGGGCACAGCTAACTGTCAAAACGGCTAAAAAATATTCATGGAACAAATACGTATCGGAAATTAATAGCAATACCCCCCTCTCTGATGTCTGGAACAAAGTAAGGAAAATTTCTGGTTTACATACTTCATATAATTTCACGGGGCTAAAAGAAAATAATAATTTCATAACATCGAGCAGCGATATTGCAAACATTTTTGGAAGAATCTATCAAAGCCACTCATCGAATCAACAGTATACCACCAATTTTCTCAAAGCCAAAGAATTCGCCGAACAAAATCCCATTTATCTGTTTGAAGCACAAAATAATTCATTAAACCATCCCATCACTTTTCAAGAGATAAACTCATCTATTCTTAACTTGAAGGACTCTAGTCCTGGGCCTGATGATATTCCTTCAGCATTTCTGAAACATCTCCCTGTTTCAGCCATAACGTATCTCTTAAACGTATTCAACAGAATTTGGCTTCACCACCAATGGCCAGCTATTTGGTCAAATGCAATAGTCATTCCTCTCCTAAAATCTAATAAACCTAAATATGACCCAGAATCATATCGACCCATATCTCTGACATCGACAACCTGCAAATTACTAGAAAATATTGTTAACTCCAGACTCTCATGGGTTTTAGAAAATTCCAATTTCTTAATCTCAGAGCAAAATGGCTTTAGAAAAGATCGGTCATCCACAGACAACATTTTAGATTTAGAAAGTGAAATACATGAAGCTCTTGCTACAAACCAAAAATGTGTTGCTATATTTTTTGACTTAGAACGTGCATTTAATAAAGCTTGGAAATACAACATTTTAAGACAACTTTATAAATGGAATATTCAAGGTCACTGCCTTGCTTTCATCCAAAACTTTTTAAATAACAGATCTTTTCAAGTAAAAATAAATAATATCTCTTCAAATATTTATAGTTTGGAAAATGGTACACCCCAAGGATCCATACTCAGTCCAACACTATTTCTGGTAGCAATAAACGACATCATTAAAAACATTCAAGCACCCTTACAGGCTCGTTTATACGCTGATGACCTAGTGGTATCTATTAAAGGTAAAAATATTTCCTCAATATCATCAATTCTTCAAAACTTTTTAGATACTCTCGAAAATTGGTCCAACTTTACAGGTTTTCAATTTTCAATAGAAAAATCAATAGGAGTCGTATTCTCTTCAAGCTCCTTGCCACAACCTCCTAACCTAAGAATGTATGAGAAACAGCTAGAGTTTAGAGATCACCACAAATTCTTGGGTTTAATCTTCGATTCAAAGTTAACATGGAAAAATCACATCTCACAACTCATCCTTTCCTGTAATAAAAGAATAAACGTATTAAGATCTCTCTGTAATAAAAACTGGGGCTCAGACCAATCCACTCTACTCCTCCTGTATAAATCTTTAATACGTTCTAAGCTAGATTATGGAGCAATTGCCTATTCCACTGCTAATAAATCTCTACTGAAATCATTAGATATTATTCATAATAAAAGTCTTAGACTAATCTTAGGGGCTTTCCCAACTACACCTGTATCCAGCATTTATGCTCTTTTAGGAGAACCATCGCTACATCACCGCCGCATGTACCTCGCTCTATCACATGCAGCCTCAGTCGCTGGAAATATTTCAAAGCCAATATATCAAAATACTTTTACAAATAAATATGTAAACGTATTCCAAGATATTCGCTATACTAAAAAACCATATTACGAAAGAATTAAATCCATTCTTCAAAATCTAAACATTAATTTTCCGGAGGTTTTCTCCTCAGATATTAAATACCCCGAGCCTTGGCTGATCGATATACCAACTTGTGACGCATCTCTAGAGTATATAGATAAATCTAATACACATCATTCTCTGATTCGGTCCAAGTTTAAGGCCCTTATAAATAAGTACCCCGACTACCATAAAATCTATACAGATGCATCTAAATCCGAAGATGGAGTGGGGGCATCAATCGTTTCTTCAGAAAACAATCTTCTTTTCCGTTTACCCTCAGCATGCAGCACATATTCAGCTGAACTCTACGCCATATACCGTGCTGTGAAACTTCTTAACGAGCTTACACTCACTAAAGCCCTTATCATAACAGATTCCCTTAGCTCTCTAAACTCATTAAAACACATTTTTCCGAAACATCCTTTTGAAAAGTTGCTAAAACACCAGCTTTCCCAAGCTCATGAACATGGAAGAAGCGTCCAATTTTTATGGGTTCCCTCACACGTTGGAATAACAGGAAATGAAGAAGCTGACAGGATTGCACGAGAGGCTATTTTAAGTGATTTGTCGGAGCCGATAGACAAGTGTGTCTCCAGTGACTTAAAAGCTTATTTTAAAAATAAAGTGTTGTGTTTGTGGCGAAATGAGTGGTCTCGAACTAATTCCAATCTAAATAAAATTAAAAATAATGTGTCTCAGTGGTTTCCATCGTCGCGCAATAGACGGGAACAAATTGCGGTTGCGCGTTTACGTCTAGGACATACCAGATTAACTCACTCCTACCTTTTCACAAAGAATAATCCACCTATATGTGATCAGTGTAACGTCCGATTAACAGTCGAACACTTTTTAATAATTTGTAGTAAATATGACCAAGAAAGACAGCGCTACAAGATCCCAAACGCTCTACCACAGGCTCTAGGTCAAAACTGTTCCTATGAAAATATAGTGAATTATCTTAAATCCATAAACATTTTGTACAATATGTAGGTGTCTAACTTTGTTATTTATATTTTGTTCCGTCGCTAATAACCTTTTGGTGGATGCGACATCTTTTTCTAATAAAAAAAAAAAAAAAAAATAGTTTTTCGTTAAGAATTTTTAATCTCGTAAAATTCAGAACAAGTCTAGACCCATACCGTTTATTATTATTGTTATGAAGCTAATTTTGTGAGGGCAATTACTATTTTTATTGGGAATAAATCACAATTTAAGTTAAAAATAAGTTTTTTTTTGAGGTTTTAATTTTCACTTCGGAAATTAAACTTTGTTCAAAATTAAGTTTATTTTATTAACTTAATACAGGAAGTTAAGTCTATGTATTTAAGGTATATAATGTATTTTTGTAGAAAGAGGCCTGTTATCTTAAATGGCACGTAAATTTAGTCTTGCATGTGCAATAAGCCATTGGACTGTTTCTATTCCGATCTCACGAAATTTTTGTAAAATTCTTCGCCTTAGCTGTGATCATCTATGATTTAATAAATGGGGGTGATGACTACTTATAAATTGAACAAACCTTATAAGAGACCTGTCAACATAAATGTCAACATTAAGAGCTTCACCGCGAACACGCCCAACAAACAGCTGGCAACACCAGCATCTAAGATACTATCATACTAACATTTTATCGGCAAATTTCACTTTTCCCTTAAACCTAACTTCGTGTGATGCAACTTGTATATTGCGTGTGTAAAATCCGTTGTTGCCCTTTATTTCGGAATTGGATAAAGTAAAATACTTTTCATCATAAATAATGAGAATTTTATCAGAAAAATAAATACGTCTCAGTGAATTACAACATCTAGGAAGTTTTTCTAAATAGGCTGGTGTGTACTTAGAACCTTTTTTTGTTTTATCTCGTTTTAAATATTTTCAGAAATTGTTCTACTAACAGCCATTCGTGAAACATTATATCTGCGGAAAACATTCTGCATGAACTTTCCTAATTGGCTCTCCATAGTCTGAAGTAATCTTTGTTTCCGAACATAGTTTGCTTCTGTATGGAGTATTCAATGGCAACTTGATTCAAAGCTTCCTACTAACATCTACTTTTAAATATAAAATTTTCCGAAAATTTTAGGGACATACGTTATATGTGAATGTGATATGAATTTAAATATACATACCTGTGTGTTTACTTTTATAGTTATTCATGGGCGTAATTAAACGGTAAAACCAGTGGTACATACAAGATTCTATTTTCACTTTACATGTAATAAAAAATAAGTTTAAGACGTTATAATTTTTAGTTTACTGCATCTTTAAAATATGTATGTAATATACAACAACATACTACGTCTTCGCTACTTTCAAATACAATGAAAATATGCTCAAGTTCCCATGATTTCGAAACCCGGTTTCTATGGTTTTGCAATAAAGTCGTAAGTAGAAGAAAAGCTACTATTACATAAAATCAAGCAAGTTGTTTGTATAAACGAAATTATACCACAACATCAATTAGGATTTAGACGTGAACCATCCAACAATGCCTTCTTCTTAACGTGCCCTATCAAGTCCCCTTGACGTTGGCGATTAACATGGCGAAGCTGTCTCTGTCTCGAGCTATTCTAAATAGTTGCTCAGCTTTCTTTATTCCTGTCCACTCTCTGATATTCTTCAACCAAGAGGCCTGCTTTCTACCAATTCCTCTGCGCCCTTCGATTTTACCCATCGTAACAAGTTGAAGAATATTATATCCGTCTCCCCTTACTACGTGTCCAAAATAGGCCATCTTTCTACATTTGATGTTATCAAGCAGCTCGCGAGCAGCATTTCCTCTCTCAAGGACTGCCACATTTGTCAGCATAGCTGTCCATGGAATTTTTAGTATACGTCTGTGCCGCCACATTTCAAATGCCTCCAGATGATTATTGTTGGATATTTTTAATGTCCATGCTTCGACACCGTATAAGAGGACTGACCAAATGTAGCATTTAACCATGCGCTTTCGAAGTTGAAGTTGCAAGTTATCATTACAGAAGAATGACCTCATTTTTAAAAATGTCGTGCGGGCTATCTCGATTCTACATTATATCTCTTGATCTGGATCTAGTTGTTAAGTAATATGGCAACCAAGATATTTAAAACTGAACACTCTTTGAATTATATGACCATCAACATATAATCGTGCATCTTGTTGTGCTAAACAGCTAAACACCATGTTTTTTGTTTTTGCACAGTTTATGTTAAGGCCAAACTCTCTTCCCACTGTATCAATGGCATTTAAAAGGTATTGTAATCCATTTATGTCATCACTTAAAATAACTGTATCAGTTCACTAATATTTTTTTCTTTTTATTTTTTTTGACGTAGTCTAGGATAGTTGTTAATATTTGGACTTTTGTTGATTATATTATTATTTGTTAGTTGGATTTGTATTTAATTCTGAATTTATCAGAAAATATTTGATAAATTTAAAAATAATAGAGCTGATATAAATGAGACCACAATATTAGTTTACTCTCAGTAATAACTCAAACGAAACATACTTGTTTCTAAACCGAAATTGATCGCCAAATATCACCTTGTACGTGACGATTTAAAGATTATAAAACTTTTTGTAGAATTGTAATTAATTTAATAGTTTCTTAGAACAAAAATTCCAAAAATCACTAAATGAGGTAATTTCTGTCAAAAATTGCAGATAATTCTAAAAAGAAGCATTTTTCCAAAACTGTCGAAGAAGGAGAAAGTATTTATTTTGATAAGATACGTCTTAAAAAATTTTAGTCAAAACTATTCTGAAAATTGTTTTTTTTTGTTATAATTTATTTGTTCCGGCTTGCTTGAAAAAATAAAAAAATAGCTTTGAATGCAAAGCTATTTTTATAGTTAAAGCAAGACTATATAGAATAAGAGAATCGAATAAAAAAATTTTTATGCGATAGAAATGAAAAAAAATGTAGTCGGTATATTCCATTTCTGAGCGTGTTTTTAGGGGTAAACTGATATCGAACAAAATATTTGTCTATTTGATGATGAAAAAAAACTAAATTTAAATTAAATTTTATTTTTCACTTTTATAAGTAGTAGTACATATTACAATTAAATTATTCTTCCTAACAAAATTTATAATGTTCGCATAACTCTAGAGGTGTATGTTTTTGGAGCTCCTCATAGACTTTGTCAAGATTTGGAAGCAATTCCTTTTCGCATTCTTCTTGCAAGTCACCTGGCAAATCATGGCATAATTTATCTGCATCCTTTTTAACTTCGTCCTGTAAGAAAACAAATACTTTATATTAGAATATACGTAGCAGAGACTGTATTAATAAAAAATGTCTGATCCAAACATCGTACTAGACGATGATTTGTTATATATTTTTTTAAAGAGGTGTATAACTTTTTTTAACATTACATTCGAAACAAATAGATGGATGTGGACCATCTAATTGGAATTACTCGATAAGAAAAAATACTGCAGAAACTGTTCGAATGATCAATCCTAAAACAAAATATAAAAAACACATAAATTACTAAAAAAATAGTAAAATAAGTAAGATATGGAATATTATTCTTCTTCCTATGCCGTCACCATTAACGGAGGTTGCCGACCACATTTCTAAAAGGTTCTCTGTCTTTTCCAACGTGGAATAATTCATCTACAGTCATGTTTGTCCAGTCTCGAATATTTCGCAGTCATGATTTCTCCTTTCTACCTATTCCTTTTTTGCCATTCGCTCTACCCTGCACGATGACCTGCAGAAGACTATATTTAGCATTCGTTTGAATCCTCCAGCGCGTATTTTGGACGCTATAGTTAGTGAACCTTTGTAGCAGCTATTTAGTATCCAAATGTTGACCATGAGATTAGGCTCAATATGCCAAATATATAACAGCTTATTTTAAAAAACACATACACTAAACATAATACTATTGGAAAATATAAAAGTACAATAAATTTTCAATAACAATAAAAAATATCATTACTTACCAATGCAGCTGAAAAGTGCCAAAATCAATATGGTTTTCATGTTGGAGAATTATATTTTACAATATTAATTATGCATTGCAGGTTTTGCTTTATATACTGAAAGTCAAACACTTTATAAGAGATTAATCCACTTGAATTTTAATTTTGTTTTGTATTGTGGTATTCACTATCATTGCAGATTTTCCACTTTTAAATTAGTGATAACATTGATTGATTTCATGCATTTTTCTGAAAAATTCCAAAAATTCCAATTTGATATTGACTTATGAACTATTTTAATAGATTTTACAATCAGGCGAGAAAGTAAAGCAAAATCACTTGTTTATGTTATTAGGCATCTTCACTGCGATAAGATTATTTGCAAATTTTGACAATGTAATAGTTTTTCGTTAAGAATTTTTAATCTCGTAAAATTCAGAACAAGTCTAGACGCATACCGTTTATTATTATTGTTATGAAGCTAATTTTGAGTGTGCATTTACTATTTCTATTGGGAATAAATCACAATTTTAGTTAAAAATAAGTTTTTTTTTGAGGTTTTAATTTTCACTTCGGAAATTAAACTTTGTTCAAAATTAAGTTTATTTTATTAACTTAATACAGGAAATTAAGTCTATGTATTTAAGGTTTATAATGTATTTTTGTAGAGCAGAAAGAGGTCTGTTATCTTAGATGGCACGTAAATTTGGTCTTGCATGTGTAATAAGCCATTTTACGGTTTCTATTCCGATCTCACGAAATTTTTGTAAAATTCTTCGCTCTAGCTGTGATTATCTATGATTTAATAAATGGGGGTGATGACTATTTATAAATTGAACAAGCTTTATAAGAGACCTGTAAACATAATTGTCAACATTAAGAGCTTGAGCGCGAACACGCCCAACAAACAGCTGGAAACACCAGCATCTAAGATACTACCATACTAACATTTTATCGGCAAATTTCACTTTTCCCTTAAACTTAACTTCGTCTGATGCAACTTGTATATTGCGTGTATAAAATCCGTCGTTGCCCTTTATTTCAAAATTGGATAAAGTAAAATACTTTTCATCATAAATAATGAGAATTTTATCAGAAAAATAAATACGTCTCAGTGAAATTACAACATCTAGGAAGTTTCTCTAAATGGGCTGGTGTGTACTTAGAACCATTTTTTGTTTTATCTCGTTTTAAAATATTTTCAGAAATTGTTCTACTAACAGCCATTCGTGAAACCTTATATCTGCGGTCAACATTTCGCAAGAACTTTCCCAATTGGCTCTCCATAGTCTGAAGTAATCTTTGTTTCCGAACATAGTTTGCTTCTGTATGGAGTATTCAATGGCAACTTGATTCAAAGTTTCCTACCAATATCTACTTTTAAATATAAAATTTTCCGAAAATTTTAGGGACATACGTTATATGTGAATGTGTTTATTTTTATAGTTATTTATGGGCGTAATTAAACGGTAAAACCAGTGGTACATACAAGATTCTATTTTTACTTTACATGAAATAAAAAATTTAAGACGTGATACTTCTTAGTTTACGGCATCTTCAAAATATGTATGTAATATACAACAGCATACTACGTCTTCGCTACTTTCAAATACAATGAAAATATGCTCAAGTTCCCATGATTTCGAAACCTGGTTTCTATGATTTTGCAATAAAGTCGTAAGTAGAAGAAAAGCTACTATTACATAAAATCAAGCAAGTTGTTTGTATAAACGAAATTATACCACAACATCAATTAGGATTTAGACGTGAACCATCCAACAATGCCTTCTTCTTAACGTGCTCTATTAAGTCCCCTTGACGTTGGCGATTAACATGGCGAAGCTGTATCTGTCTCGAGCTATTCTAAATAGTTGCTCAGCTTTCTTTATTCCTGTCCACTCTCTGATATTCTTCAACCAAGAGGCCTGCTTTCTACCAATTCCTCTGCGCCCTTCGATTTTACCCATCGTAACAAGTTGAAGAATATTATATCCGTCTCCCCTTACTACGTGTCCAAAATAGGCCATCTTTCTACATTTGATGTTATCAAGCAGCTCGCGAGCAGCATTTCCTCTCTCAAGGACTGCCACATTTGTCAGCATAGCTGTCCATGGAATTTTTAGTATACATCTGTGCAGCCACATTTCAAATGCCTCCAGATGATTATTGTTGGATATTTTTAATGTCCATGCTTCGACACCGTATAAGAGGACTGACCAAATGTAGCATTTAACCATGCGCTTTCAAAGTTGAAGTTGCAAGTTATCATTACAGAAGAATGACCTCATTTTTAAAAATGTCGTGCGGGCTATCTCGATTCTACATTATATCTCTTGATCTGGATCTAGTTGTTAAGTAATATGGCAACCAAGATATTTAAAACTGAACACTCTTTGAATTATATGACCATCAACATATAATCGTGCATCTTGTTGTGCTAAACGGCTAAACACCATGTGTTTTGTTTTTGCACAGTTTATGTTAAGGCCAAACTCTCTTCCCACTGTATCAATGGCATTTAAAAGGTATTGTAATCCATTTATGTCATCACTTAAAATAACTGTATCAGTTCACTAATATTTTTTTCTTTTTATTTTTTTTTTTTGACTTAGTCTAGGATAGTTGTTAATATTTGGACTTTTGTTGATTATATTATTATTTGTTAGTTGGATTTGTATTTAATTCTGAATTTATCAGAAAATATTTGATAAATTTAAAAATAATAGAGCTGATATAAATGAGACCACAATATTAGTTTACTCTCAGTAATAACTCAAACGAAACATACTTGTTTCTACACCGAAAGTGATCGCCAAATATCACCTTGTACGTGACGATTTAAAGATTATAAAACTTTTTGTAGAATTGTAATTAATTGAATAGTTTCTTAGAACAAAAATTCCAAAAATCACTAAATAAGGTAATTTCTCTAAAAGATTGCAGATAATTCTAAAAGGAAGCATTTTTCCAAAACTTTCGAAGAAGGAGAAAGTATTTACTTTGATAAGATACGTCTTAAAAAATTTCAGTCAAAACGGTTCTGAAAATTGTTTTTTTTTGTTTTAATTTATTTGTTCCGGCCTGCTTGAAAAAATAAAAAAAATAGCTTTGAATGCAAAGCTATTTTTATAGTTAAAGCAAAACTATAGAGAATAAGAGAATCGAATAAAAAAAAATTTTTATGCGATAGAAATGCAAAAAAATGTAGTCGGTATATTCCATTTCTGAGCGTGTTTTTAAGGGTAAACTGATATTGAACAAAATAGTTGTCTATTTGATGATGAAAAAAAAACTAAATTTAAATTAAAAAAATTTATTTTTGCCTTTTTTAAGTAGTTGTACATATTACAATTAAATTAATCTTCCTAACAAAATTTATAATGTTCGCATAACTCTAGAGGTGTATGTTTTTGGAGCTCCTCATAGACTTTGTCAAGATTTGGGAGCAATTCCTTTTCGCATTCTTCTTGCAAGTCACCTGGTAAATCATGGCACAATTTATCTGCATCCTTTTTAACTTCGTCCTGTAAGAAAACAAATACTTTTTATTAGAATATACGTAGCAGAGACTTTATTAATAAAAAATGTCTGATCCAAACATCGTACTAGACGACGATTTGTTATATATTTTTTTAAAGAGGTGTATAACTTTTTTAACATTACATTTGAAACAAATAGATGGATGTGGACTATCTAATTGGAATTACTCAATAGGAAAAAATACTGCAGAAACTGTTCGAATGATCAATCCTAAAACGAAATATAAAAAACACATAAATTACTAAAAAAATAGTAAAATAAGTAAGATATGGAATTTATTCTTCTTCGTATGCCGTCACTATTAACGGAGGTTGGCGACCACATTTCTAAAAGGTTCTCTGTCTTTTTGCAACGTGAAATAATTTATCTACAGTCATGTTTGTCCATTCTCGAATATTTCGCAGTCATGATTTCTCCTTACTACCTATTCCCTTTTTGCCATTCGCTCTACCCTGCACGATGACCTGCAGAAGACCATATTTAATATTCCTCAGTATATGTTCAAGGTATGCAGTCTTGCGTACTTTTATTATTCTCAACAATTTTTTGCCTCGACCCATCCTTCTCGGCACTTCCTCATTGGTAATCCTGGCAGTCCATGGAATTATTAACATTCTCCGGTATATTCAAAGTTCAAAGGCTTCAAGCTTCTAAACTTTTGTTGCTTTTAGCGTCAATATTTCTACCCCGTACAATAGTTGGGACCAGATAGTATTCAGATTTTTGTCACAGAAAAGTTGCTTGAATTTTAAAAACGCTGCCCTTGCCCTTTCTATTCGTAAATTTATCTCTTGGTCTGGATCTAATTCTGTGTTGATGTAAACTTAAAGATATTTATATTTTGTCACTCTCCCTATTTGCTGTTATATGGAATATTAAGTATTGGAAATTATAATACTGTGAAATAAATAAGCAGAATTGGTGGACCAGCAATATAACTCCAAGGAAAAGAAACTATTCGAATCATGTTTACCAAAAAACACTTAAATCAAGAGCTTGTATTTGGCAGCATGATAACCAATTTTCTACTACTTAATAGCAAAGATTAAAATAGGATATATTATGGTGCAACGAATGTTAGATAATAGAATGGCTCACAATATGTTTGTAAATCAGTATCCAAAGTTTAAAAAACGATAACATTAAATTAGTTAAGTAAATTTTTTTGGGTTTTTTTTTCCATCGATTCCTTCACTTCGTAAATAAATAACTATGTATCAAAGCTTTTCTGGTCCAAAAATTAAACAAATATAATCTCTTCCACAAAGACTATCGTGTGACTACTGTCTGCATCAATGCCTCATCTGGACAAGCTCTTAACAATAGAAAGATTCTAGACACAATCATTATACTTACCAGTGGAACTTTTTCATCAACGTAGTCCTTGATTATAGATGCCAATGTTATGCAAGCATCGCACTTACGTCTGAAAAAAAATATTTTTGTTTAATCCAAAACAAATAAATTTATTATTTGTTGAAATTAATTTCTTTTATAATACAAACTATATCGGGCTTATATTAATGTAGCAAGTAAAGCATTTTAGTTTTATTTTTACATAAAATATAAATATATACCCGGGCATAATTCTACAGGATGTTTTAAAAAAAGTACTTTATACTTTTCAAATCAAAATATTCGGAATATGTTGCATAGTATAAAATTTTATTAAAGGTAAGTTTTGGGTGTAAAATTGTATGATATTTTAGTGAAATTTTAATTAATAATTTCACCCTTAAACAGGATATTATGAATAATACTTGGTACGAGCCACTGCCCTGTATGAAAGTTAGATATAAAAACAAATTTATGTTTTAGTTTTTTACCTATCCCAGAGATGGTATTACCATTATTACCAAAATATATACCACTGGCTCTAAACCTACAATAATTTTGAAACAAATTTTTTGTCTTGAAAATGCTGGTTATCCTGTATTTATTTTATATGTATTATTATAAATTAATAAAGTACTAATTATAAATAATGACAAAATCTCAACATAAAAAAGACACTTTAATTAGTTTACGCAAATTTAAAATAATATTTCCAATTTAAAATTAAAAAAAAATGTAATTGTCTTTAAAATGACTTTGAATGAGGGTTGCATTGGGTATAATACATGAACTTAACTTTCAATTTCTTATAATTGTTATCGGTTACCTTTAGTTGATCGTACAGATACTTTATTATTTTTATTTGTTGTAACTTACTCATCAGGCTCTCCCGTAGGTTCAGGTTCAGGCTCATGGGTAGGCTCAGGCTCAGGACCTTGAGCATAAATGGTAAGAGCTGCAAACAAATATTGCTTTTACAATATACAAAAAATACATTTATATTTTTAATAAATTATTAAACTAAAAAAATATCTTTGTGTTTTTAAACTAATTCAACTTAATTCTAATAACACTCTAAATAATTTTTAAAAAACCTCTAACACAAATTTTGAATATAGGTACATTGGAAAAACATTTGGATATATAATAAAATATAGTCCGTCATGTCAAAAGACAGTCAGTTAATATTAATTCTTCTTCTTTTGGCTATGTCCTTCCATTCAGATCTCTCTTGTGCCCTTCTTCTCCATTGTCTTATGTTCATTGTTTTCAAGTCGTCTTCCACGTCATCCAACCATCTCGTTCTGGGTCTTCCTTTTTTTTGCCTTCCTATGGGTTTCCATTGTAACATTTTCTTTGTTGTTTTTGCATCGTTTTGTCTCTGCACATATCCCAGCCATGGCAGTCTTTGACTTTTTAAAATTCTTACAATGTCATAACCTTCATTTAACCTATTAACCTCGTCGTTTCTCCTGATTCTCCATGTGCCATCTTCCGAATGTCCTGAGTTGGGCTTCATCTTTCTTCAATTATTACTCCAAAATTCCAGATTTAAAAAATTGATGTACTGTTAAGTAGATTCTTTTTTTCCAAATCCTTAATATTAACCATCAATGGCAATAATAATCAATCAATATATTTTATATTCTAGTAAATACATCTTTATTTAGCATTCGTTTGAATCCTCCAGCGCGTATTTTGGACGCTTCTTAGTGAAGCATTGTAGCAGGTATTTAGTATCCAAATGTTAACCATGAGATTAAGCCCAATATGCTAAATACATAACAGCTCATTTTAAAAAACACATACACTAAACATAATACTATTGGAAAATATAAAAGCACAATAAATTTTCAATAACAAAAAATATCACTACTTACCAATGCAACTGAAAAGTGCCAAAATCAATATGGTTTTCATGTTGGAGAATTATATTTTACAATAATAATTATGCATTGCAGGTTTCGCTTTATATACTTAAAGTCAAACACTTCAGAAGAGATTAATCCACTTGAATTTTAATTATGTTTTGTATTGTGGTAATCACTATCATTGCAGATTCTCCACTTTTAAATTAGTGATAACATTGTTTACTTAAATGCATTTTTCTGAAAAATTCCAAAAATTTCATTTTTATATTGACTTTTTTATTTTATTTTTTGTTTTAGCTATTTTAAAAGATTTTACAATATTATCATATCAGGCGAAACAGTAAAGCAGAATCACTTGTTTATGCTATTAGGCATCTCCACTGCGATAAGATTATTTGCAAATTTTGACCATGTAATAGTTTTTCGTTAAGAATTTTTAATCTCGTAAAATTCAGAACAAGTCTAGACCCATACCGTTTATTATTATTGTTATGAAGCTAATTTTGTGTGGCAACTTAATGCAATTACTATTTTTATTGGGAATAAATCACAATTTAATTTAAAAATAAGTTTTTTTTTAAGTTTTAATTTTCACTTCGGAAATTAAACTTTGTTCAAAATTAAGTTTATTTTATTAACTTAATACAGGACATTAAGTCTACGTATTTAAGGCTAATAATGTATTTTTGTAGAACAAAAAGAAGTCTTTGATCTTAGATGGTACGTAAATTTGGTATTGCATGTGCAATAAGCCATTGGACTGTTTCTATTCCGATCTCACGAAATTTTTGCAAAATTCTTCGCCTTAGCTGTGATCATCTATGATTTTATCCTTGGGGGTGATGACTATTTATAAATTGAACAAGCTTTATAAGAGACCTGTCAACATAATTGTCAACATTAAGAGCTTCACCGCGAACACGCCCAACAAACAGCTGGAAACACCAGCATCTAAGATATTACCATACTAACATTTTATCGGCAAATTTCACTTTTCCCTTAAACCTAACTTCGTCTGATGCAACTTGTATATTGCGTGTACAAAATTAGTCGTTGCCCTTTATTTTGGAATTGGATAAAGTAAAATACTTTTCATCATAAATAATGAGAATTTTATCAAAAAAATAAATACGTCTCAGTAAATTACAACATCTCGGAAGTTTCTCTAAATAGGCTGGTTTGTACTTAGAACCTCTTTTTGTTTTATCTCGTTTTAAAATATTTTCAGAAATTGTTCTACTAACAGCCATTCGTGAAATAATATATCTGCGGCCAACATTTCGCAAGAACTTTCCTAATTGGCTCTCCATAGTCTGAAGTAATCTTTGTTTCCGAACATAGTTTGCTTCTGTATGGAGTATTCAATGGCAACTTGATTCAAAGTTTCCTACCAATATCTACTTTTAAATATAAAATTTTCCGAAAATTTTAGGGACATACGTTATATGTGAATGTGTTTATTTTTATAGTTATTTATGGGCGTAATTAAACGGTAAAACCAGTGGTACATACAAGATTCTATTTTTACTTTACATGAAATAAAAAATTTAAGACGTGATACTTCTTAGTTTACGGCATCTTCAAAATATGTATGTAATATACAACAGTATACTACGTCTTCGCTACTTTCAAATACAATGAAAATATGCTCAAGTTCCCATGATTTCGAAACCCGGTTTCTATGGTTTTGCAATAAAGTCGTAAGTAGAAGAAAAGCTACTATTACATAAAATCAAGCAAGTTGTTTGTATAAACGAAATTATACCACAACATCAATTAGGATTTAGACGTGAACCATCCAACAATGCCTTCTTCTTAACGTGCCCTATCAAGTCCCCTTGACGTTGGCGATTAACATGGCGAAGCTGTCTCTGTCTCGAGCTATTCTAAATAGTTGCTCAGCTTTCTTTATTCCTGTCCACTCTCTGATATTCTTCAACCAAGAGGCCTGCTTTCTACCAATTCCTCTGCGCCCTTCGATTTTACCCATCGTCACAAGTTGAAGAATATTATATCCGTCTCCCTTTACTACTTGTCCAAAATAGGCTATCTTTCTACATTTGATGTTATCAAGCAGCTCGCGAGCAGCATTTCCTCTCTCAAGGACTGCCACATTTGTCAGCATAGCTGTCCATGGAATTTTTAGTATACGTCTGTGCAGCCACATTTCAAATGCCTCCAGATGATTATTGTTGGATATTTTTAATGTCCATGCTTCGACACCGTATAAGAGGACTGACCAAATGTAGCATTTAACCATGCGCTTTCGAAGTTGAAGTTGCAAGTTATCATTACATCATTTGTTAGTTGGATTTGTATTTAATTCTGAATTTATCAGAAAATATTTGATAAATTTAAAAATAATAGAGCTGATATAAAAGAGACCACAATATTAGTTTACTCTCAGTAATAACTCAAACGAAACATACTTGTTTCTAAACCGAAATTGATCGCCAAATATCACCTTGTACGTGACGATTTAAAGATTATAAAACTTTTTGTAGAATTGTAATTAATTTAATAGTTTCTTAGAACAAAAATTCCAAAAATCACTAAATGAGGTAATTTCTGTCAAAAATTGCAGATAATTCTAAAAGGAAGCATTTTTCGAAAACTTTCGAAGAAGGAGAAAGTATTTACTTTGATAAGATACGTCTTAAAAAATTTCAGTCAAAACAATTCTGAAAATTGTTTTTTTTTTTGTTTTAATTTATTTGTTTCGGCCTGCTTGAAAAAATAAAAAAAATAGCTTTGAATGCAAAGCTATTTTTATAATTAAAGCAAAACTATAGAGAATAAGAGAATCGAATAAAAAAATTTTTATGCGATAGAAATGCAAAAAAATGTAGTCGGTATATTCCATTTCTGAGCGTGTTTTTAGGGGTAAACTGATATCGAACAAAATATTTGTCTATTTGATGATGAAAAAAAAACTAAATTTAAATTAAAATAATTTATTTTTCACTTTTATAAGTAATAGTACATATTACAATTAGATTAGTCTTCCTAACAAAATTTATAATGTTCGCATAACTCTAGAGGTGTATGTTTTTGAAGCTCCTTATAGACTTTGTCAAGATTTGGAAGCAATTCCTTTTCGCATTCTTCTTGCAAGTCACCTGGCAAATCATGGCATAATTTATCTGCATCCTTTTTAACTTCGTCCTGTAAGAAAAAAAAATTTAGATTAAATTATTCCTAGCATTAATTATACATTAATTATATAAATAAAGAATTTCTGATCAACAAATAGTACTTCACGATGATTTGTTATATTTTTTTTTGAAGCCGCGAAAAAAAATTTTTTAAACTATATTTAAAATAGAAGTAAAAAAATTAGTATTTACTAAAAACGAAACTAAAATTGGTTCGAACAGTGAAAAAAAGACCATGTAATTGAAATTATTCAGTAAGTTACAAAACTGCAGAAACTATTTGAATGGTGAATCCTTAAGCAAAATAATTAAATAAATAAATAAAAAAAAGTAGGATAAGTAGGATATGAAATATTAAATATAGGAAATTATGTTATTGTAAAACAAACGAGCAAAATTGGTATATCGGCAAAAGAGTTATATAACTCCAAAGAACAAAGCCTATTCGAATGAAGTTTACCAAAAAACACTAGGTCAAGAACTTTAAACTTTCATATTTCATACCATTTACGATAAAATACATATAAGCGGCTACATAGACACACTATACGTGAAGTAAAATCTTTACTGTCTTTTTCTACAATTATTATACTTACTAGTGGAACTTTTTCATCCACGTAGTCTTTGATTATAGATGCCAATGTTATGCAAGCGTCGCACTTACGTCTGAAAAAAAAAATATTTTTGTTTAATCCAGATTAAATAAATTTATTATTTATTGGAATGAATTTCTTTTATAATACAAACTATATATCGGACTTATATTAATGTGGTGAGTAGTGTATTTTAGTTTTATTTTTACATAAAAAATATAAATATTCTGGCATAATTCTACAGGGTGTTTTAAAAAAAGTACTTTAAATTTTCAAATCAAACTATTTCCTATATGTTACAGAGTATGGAGTTTCACTAAGGGTAAGTTTTGGGTTTAAAATTGTATGAAGTTTAAGTCTAATTGGAATTTGCATCAAGAATTTTACCCTAAAAAAGTTATTTTTAATAATACTTGGTACGAGCTTGGTAACTAGTGCCCTGTCTGAGAGTTAGATATAAAAACAAATTTATGGTATGAATTAGCTTTCACAATATATTCGAAATAAATTTTATTTTAATGTTGCCAATAGTTTCAGAAAAATCGTAAAAAATGTGTAACATATTTGTCTTTAACACCCTTTATCTCCAAAAATATAGGAAATTCATTAGGTAATCATTAGGAAAATCATTTTTTAGGTTTTTACCTATCCAAGAGATAGTGTTACCACTTGTATGTCAACAATAATATATACCACTGGCTGTAAAACTAAGATTATTTTCCAATAAATATTTTGTCTTGAAAATGTTGGAGATCTTGTATATCTTTTATATGGATCATTATTGATTAATAGATTGTTAATCAGAAATAATGACAAAAGTTTAACATAAAAAGAAGTCACGATAATTATTTTGAACCTATTTAAAATAATATTCCCTATTTAAAATTTAAAAAATGTAATTGTCTTCAAAATGATATTGAATGAGGTTGAATTGAGTAAAATACATTAAGTTGTCTTTTAGTTGCTTATAATTATCGGTTCACTTTACTAGATCGTATAGACAATTTATTATTTTTATTTGTTTTTACTTACTCATCAGGCTCTCCCGTAGGTTCAGGTTCAGGCTCATGGGTAGGCTCAGGCTCAGGACCTTGAGCGTAAATGGTAAGAGCTGCAAACAAATATTGCTTTTACAATTCACAAAAAATACATTAATATTTTTAATAAATTATTAAACTAAAAAAATGTCTTTGTGTTTTTAAACTAATTCAACTTAATTCTAATAACACTCTAAATAATTTTTAAAAAACCTCCAACACAAATTTTGAATATAGGTACATTGAAAAAACATTTGAATATCTAATAAAATATAGTCAGTTATGTCAAAAGACAGTCAGTTGATATTAATTCTTCTTCTTCTTATGGCATCATAAACCTAGATGGGTTTTTGCCTGTCTGGCTATGTCCTTCCATTCAGACGTCTCTTGTGCCCTTCTTCTTCATTGTGTTATGTTCATTGTTTTCAAGTCGTCTTTCATGTCATCCAACCATCTCGTTCTTGGTCTTCTTTTTTTGCCATCCTATGGGCTTCCATTGTAACATTTTCTTTGTTGTTTTTGCATCGTTTTGTCTCTGCACATATCCCAGCCATGGCAGTCTTTAACTTTTCAAAAATCTTACAATGTCATAACCTTCATTTTACTTATTAACCTCGTCGTTTCTCCTGATTCTCCATGTGCCATCTTCGGAATGTCCTGAGTTGGGCTTCATCTTTCTTCAATTATTACTCCAAAATTCCAGATTTTAAAAATGTATGTACTGTTAAGTAGATTCTTTTTTCCTATTCCTTAATACTGACCATCAATGACAATATTAATCAATCAATATATTTTATGTTCTAGTAAATACGTCTTTATTTAGCGAAATTTAGAATCCTTCAGCGCGTATTTTGAACGCTTATTAGTGAAGCTTTGTAGCAGCTATTTAGTATCCAAATGTTGACAATGAGATTAAGCTCAATATGCCAAATACATAACAGCTCATTTTGAAAAACACATACACTAATCATAATACTATTGGAAAATATAAAAGTACAATAAATTTTCAATAACAATAAAAAATATCACTACTTACCAACGCAGCTGAAAAGTGCCAAAATCAATATGGTTTTCATGGTGGAGAATTATATTTTACAATAATAATTATGCACTGCAGGATTCGCTTTATATACTGAAAGTCAAACACTTCATAAGAGATTAATACACTTGAATTTTAATTATGTTTTGTATTGTGGTATTCACTATCATTGCAGATTTTCCACTTTTAAATTAGTGATAACATTGATTGATTTCATGCATTTTTCAGAAAAATTCCAAAAATTCCAATTTTATATTGACTTATGAACTATTTTAATAGATTTTACAATATTATCATATCAGGCGAGAAAGTAAAGCAAAATCACTTGTTTATGTTATTAGGCATCTTCACTGCGATAAGATTATTTGCAAATTTGGACAAGGTAATAGTTTTTCGTTAAGAATTTTTAATCTCGTAAAATTTAGAACAAGTCTAGACCCATACCGTTTATTATTATTCTTATGAAGCTAATTTTGTGTGTGCAATTACTATTTTTATTGGGAATAAGTCACAATTTAAGTTTAAAATGAGGTTTTTTTGAGGTTTTAATTTTCACTTCGGAAATTAAACTTTGTTCAAAATTAAGTTTATTTTATTAACTTAATACAGGAAATTAGGTCTATGTATTTAATGTATATAATGTATTTTTGTAGAACAGAAAGAGGTCTGTTATCTTAGATGGCACGTAAATTTGGTCTTGCATGTGTAATAAGCCATTGGACTGTTTCTATTCCGATCTCACGAAATTTTTGTAAAATACTTCGCCGTAGCTGTGATTATCTATTATTTAATAAATGGGGGTGATGACTATTTATAAATTGAACAAGCTTTATAAAAGACCTTTCAACATAATTGTCAACATTAAGAGCTTCACCGCGAACACGCCTAAAAAACAGCTGTAAAACACCAGCTTCTAAGATGGCACACCATACTAACATTTTATCAGCAAATTTCACTTTTCTTTTAAACCTAACTTCGTCCGGTGCAACTTGTAGGTAAATTGCGTATATAAAATTCGTCGTTGCCCTTTATTTCGGAATTGGACAAAGTATAATACATTTCATCATAACTAATGAGAATTTTATCAAAAAATAAATACGTCTCAGTGAATTACAACATCTAGGAAGTTTTTCTAAATAGGCTGGTGTGTACTTAGAACCTTTTTTTGTTTTGTCTTGTTTTAAAATATTTTCAGAAATTGTTTTACTAACAGCCATTCGTGAAACATTATATCTGCGGCCAACATTTCGCAAGAACTTTCCTAATTTGTTCTCCATAGTCTGAAGTAATCTTTGTTTCCAAACATAGTTTGCTTCTGTATGGAGTATTCAATGGCAACTTGATTCAAAGCTTCCTACTAACATCTACTTTTAAATATAAAATTTTCCGGACATACGTTATATGTAAATGTGATATGTGAATGTGTTTACTTTTATAGTAAACGGTAAAATAAGTAAACGGTAAAACCAGTGGTACATACAAGATTCTATTTTAACTTTATATGAAATAAAAAATAAGTTTAAGACGTTAGACTTTTTAGTTTACTGCATCTTTAAAATATGTATGTAATATACAACAGTATACTACGTCTTCGCTACTTTCAAATACAATGAAAATATGCTCAAGTTCCTATGATTTCGAAACCTGGTTTCTATGATTTTGCAATAAAGTCATAAGTAGAAGAAAAGCTACTATTACATAAAATTAAGCAAGTTTTTTGTATAAACTAAATTATACCACAACACCAATTTGGATTTAGACGTAAACCATCCAACAATGCCACGAAATACTAAATATAATCCAAACAACTCTCAAAGAGCAAAAGTTTTGCGATGGAGTGTTTCTAGATATACCACACGCATTTGATGTAATATGACGTGAATGTCTGTTATACATATTGAAATTACACCTAACAGACCAAATATACTTTATGCTAAACTCGTATTCTACTGACCGTTACTTCCAAGTCAAAATTGAAAACAGCTACTCCAATTATTATATCCTACAATCTGGCGTACCTCAGGGTAGTGTTCTGGGCTTATTTATGTATCTGATAATTACAACGGACGTTTTATCCAACAATGATACCTTCTTAGCTACATTTGCCGATGACAAGGGAATCTTAGCAACTAGATCCTAAAATAAAAAATATGAACTGGCTATTTATTAAAAGCTCTTAGACACCTGTTGAAAATAAACTGATTATGTACAAACCTGTACTCATAGCAGTTTTGGCCTACAAAAAAGAACTATGGGGCTGCAGTAAACCTTAAAATTCGAAGATATTTCAAAAATTCCAATCTAGTTGGAATATAGTTTCCAAATAGTTGGAAATTATATAATAAAACTGGCAGAGAAAATATATCGCAAATAATTTTAACAAGAGAAATTTTAAGCACATATTTAGTGAAGTATAGTGTACTTAGCAAAAGAAGCGGAAGACCGTCGGCTTTTTTGACAACATCTGTCTTTAGCCGAATATCGGATGTCATTAGTTTTGACACTATCAATTATTTGATACAGTACATTTCAGATCAGAAAAAAGAAAAAGATGTGCGTTTAAAACATGCAAATTTATTGTTAGAATAACGTGTTTAAAATATGATATTGGACTATGCACTTATTGCTTCATATCGTTTCACTCTCGATAATCTAAATTTTTATAATCAACCCGAATTACATTTTTTATGAATAAATCTCTATTTTTGTTTAATTGCGTACTTTACTGTGACTGTATTCCAAATGCTTTAATTTTTGGTTTAATATTTTCAACAAAAACTAGATAGTGCAAGCGCCTAGTGTGCTTTAAGGCAACACTTAATATCTCAGAAAAAATATTATATGATGTTTTTTAATATTTAAACACAGTCCAATAATTATATTGCAAAAATAATACTAATAATCTATTAATTTCCACGGTAATGGGTTAAAATAGGAGGTCTGAGGTGAATAGGGCGTGTAATGCGAATGGAACAACAAAACCTACAAAAAAAATGCTCCTTGATAGACTCATTGGTCTGCGAAAACAAAAGAAGTTCCAGATCAAGGTTCTTTGATACTGGCTATGCACAGAGGGCTATAAAGCCAGAGAGACAATAATGTTAAAATATTCTCACTTGTACTTCTTCTTCTTGTTCAAGTTCCACTCCTATCGGAGATTGGAAATTATTCTGGCAATTATAATTTTATTGGTTACTCGCCTGTATAGTTCAATTGAACTGCATCCAAATCATTCACGGAGATTGCGTAGCCACGAGATTTTACGTCTTCCTACGCCTCTTCTACCTTTGATTTTACCCTGCATTATATTCCTTAGTAGTTCGTACTTTTCACCTCTCATTATGTGCCCCAAGTATTCCAATTTACTGATTTTTATGGAATTTAAAACTTCGCATTGTTTTCCTAGTTGTTCGGGAATTTGTTTGTTTGTTTTGCGATCCATCCATGATATTTTCAAAGTACGTCAGTAACACCACATTTCGAATGCTTCTATGTTTTTAATGTTGGATTTTCAAGTGTCCAAGCTTTAACTCCATACAAAAGGGTAGAGAAACACTCTACTTTTACGTGACGATTTAAAGATTATAAAGCTTTTTGTAGAATTGTAATTAATTTAATAGTTTCTTAAAACAAAAATTTCAAAAATCACTAATTCCTCTAAAAAATTGCGGGTAATTCTAAAAGGAAGCATTTTTCGAAAACTTTCGAAGAAGGAGAGAGTATTTACTTTGATAAGATACGTCTGAAAAAATTTCAGTCAAAACGATTCTGGAAATTGTTCTTTTTGTTATAATTTATTTGTTCCGGCCTGCTTGGTAAAATATAAAAAATAGCTTTGAATGCAAAGCTATTTTTATAATTAAAGCAAAACTATAGAGAATAAGAGAATCGAATAAAAAAATTTTTATGCGATAGAAATGCAAAAAAAATGTAGTCGGTATATTCCATTTGTGAGCGTCTTTTTAGGTGTAAACTGATATCGAACAAAATATTTGTCTATTTGATGATGAAAAAAAACTAAATTTAAATTAAAAAAATTAATTTTTTACTTTTTTAAGTAGTTGTACATATTACAATTAGATTAATCTTCCTAACAAAATTTATAATGTTCGCATAACTCTAGAGGTGTATGTTTTTGAAGCTCCTCATAGACTTTGTCAAGATTTGGAAGCAATTCCTTTTCGCATTCTTCTTGCAAGTCACCTGGCAAATCATGGCATAATTTATCTGCATCCTTTTTAACTTCGTCCTGTAAGAAAACAAATATTTTATATTAGAATATACGTAGCAGAGACTTTATTAATAAAAAATGTCTAATTCAAACATCGTACTAGACGACGATTTGTTATATATTTTTTTAAAGAGGTGTATAACTTTTTTAACATTACATTTGAAACAAAAAGATGGATGTGGACCATCTAATTGGAATTACTCAATAAGAAAATATACTGCAGAAACTGTTTGAATGATCAATCCTAAAACAAAATATAAAAAACACATAAATTACTAAAAAAATAGTAAAATAAGTAAGATATAGAATTTATTCTTCTTCGTATGCCGTCACCATTAACGGAGGTTGGCGACCACATTTCTAAAAGGTTCTCTGTCTTTTGCAACGTGGAATAATTTATCTACAGTCATGTTTGTCCATTCTCGAATATTTCGCAGTCATGATTTCTCCTTACTACCTATTCCCTTTTTGCCATTCGCTCTACCCTGCACGATGACCTGCAGAAGACCATATTTAATATTTCTCAGTATGTGTTCAAGGTATGCAGTCTTGCGTAATTTTATTATTCTCAACAATTTTTTGCCTCGACTCATCCTTTTTGGCACTTCCTCATTGGTCACCCTGGCAGTCCATGGAATTCTTAACATTCTCCGGTATATCTAAAGTTCAAAGGCTTCAAGCTTCTTAATTATTTGCGATTTAACATCCATGTTTTTACCCCGTACAATAGTTGGGACTAGACGTAACATTCAACAAACCTCCGTCTAAGGGCAGTATTCAGATTTTTGTCACAGAAAAATTGCCCTTGCTCTTTCTGTTCGTAAATTTTTCTCTTGCTCTGGATCTAATTCTGTGTTGATGTAAACTTCCAGATATTTATATGTCGTCACTCTCCCTATTTGCTGTTATATGGAATATTAAGTATCGGAAATTATAATATTGTGAAATAAATAATCAGAATTGGTGGACCAGCAATATATCTCTAAGAAAAAGAAACTGTTCGAATCAAGTTTACCAAAAAGACTAGATCAAGAACTTGTATATGAGACGATGAGGCAGCATGATAACCAATTTTCTACTACTTAATAGCAAATAATTAAAATACGATATATTATGGTGCAACGAATGTTAGATAATAGAATGGCTCACAATATGTTTGTAAATCAGTATCCAAAGTTTAAAAAACGATAACATTAAATTAGTTAAGTAAATTTTTTTGGGTTTTTTTTCCATCGATTCCTTTACATCGTAAATAAATAATTATGTATCAAAGCTTTTCTGGTCCAAGAATTACACAAATATAATTTCTTCCACAACAACTATCGTGTGACTACTGTCTGCATCAATGCCTGGATCTGGACAAGCTCTTAACAATAGAAATATTCTAGACACAATTATTATACTTACCAGTGGAACTTTTTCATCAACGTAGTCCTTGATTATAGATGCCAATGTTATGCAAGCATCGCACTTACGTCTGAAAAAAAATATTTTTGTTTAATCCAAAACAAATAAATTTATTATTTGTTGGAATTAATTTCTTTTATAATACAAACTATATCGGGCTTATATTAATGTAGCAAGTAAAGCATTTTAGTTTTATTTTTACATAAAATATAAATATATACCCGGGCATAATTCTACAGGATGTTTTAAAAAAAGTACTTTATACTTTTCAAATCAAAATCTTCGGAATATGTTGCAGAGTATAAAGTTTTATTAAAGGTAAGTTTTGGGTGTAAAATTGTATGATGTTTAAGTGGAATTTTAATCAATAATTTCACCCTTAAAAAAGGTATTATGAATAATACTTGGTACGAGCCATTGCCCTGTATGAAAGTTAGATATAAAAACAAATTTATGTTTTAGATTTTTACCTATCCCAGAGATGGTATTACCAATATTACCAAAATATATACCACTGGCTCTAAACCTACAATAATTTTGAAACAAATTTTTTGTCTTGAAAATGCTGGAGATCCTGTATTTATTTTATATGTATTATTATAAATTAAGAGAGTACTAATTATAAATAATGACAAAATTTCAAGATAAAAAAGACACTTTAATTAGTTTACGCAAATTTAAAATAATATTTCTAATTTAAAATTAAAAAAAATATAATTGTCTTTAAAATGACTTTGAATGAGAGTTGCATTGGGTATAATACATTAACTTGACTTTCAATTTCTTATAAAAGTTATTGGTTACCTTTAGTTGATCGTACAGATATTTTATTATTTTTATTTGTTGTAACTTACTCATCAGGCTCTCCCGTAGGTTCAGGTTCAGGCTCATGGGTAGGCTCAGGCTCAGGACCTTGAGCGTAAATGGTAAGAGCTACAAACAAATATTGTCTTTAAACATAATCAACTTAATTCTAATAACATTCTAAATAATTTTTAAAAAACTTGGAACACAAATTTTGAATATAGGTACATTAAAAAAAAACAATTGGATGTATAATTAAATATAGTCAGTCATGTCAAACGACGGTCACTTGATATTAATTATTACTCCAAAATTCCAGATTTTAAAAATTTATGTACTGTTAAGTAGATTATTTTTTTCCAAATCCTCAATATTGACCATCAATGGCAATAATTAATCAATATATATTATGTTCTCGTAAATCTGTCTTTATTTAGCATTCAATCTAGCGTTTTAGCAGCTATTTAGTATCCAAATGTTGACCGTGAGATTAAGCTCAATATGCCAAATACATAACAGCTTATTTTGAAAAACACATACACTAAAAATAGTACTATTGGAAAATATAAAAGTATAATAAATTTTCAAAATCAATAAAAAATATCACTACTTACCAATGCAGCTGAAAAGTGCCAAAATCAATATGGTTTTCATGTTGGAGAATTATATTTTACAATAATAATTATGCATTGCAGGTTTTGCTTTATATACCCAAAGTCAAACACTTAATAAAAGATTAATCCACTTGAATTTTAATTATGTTTTGTATTGTGGTATTCACTATCATTGCAGATTTTCCACTTTTAAATCATTGATAACATTGATTGATTTAATGCATTTTTCTGAAAAATTCCAAAAATTCCATTTTTATATTGACTTATGAACTATTTTAATAAATTTTACAATATTATCATATCAGGCGAGAAAGTGAAGCAGAATCACTTGTTTATGCTATTAGGCATCTTCACTGCGATAAGATTATTTGCAAATTTTGACAATGTAATTACAGGAAATTAAGTCTACATATCTAAGGTTATAATGTATGTTTATAGAACAGAAAGAGGTCTGTGATCTCTAATGGTACGTAAATTTAGTCTTGCATGTGTAATAAGCCTTTGCACTGTTAGCTCACGTCGAGTTACCTCAAGTCGACTTCACGAAATTTTTTCAAAATTCTTCGCCCTAACTGATCCTCATTTTGAGCTTCCCGCCATTATTATACACCATTCGACTTAAATCAACCCAAAATTTTTTTGTAGGTTTTGCCTGAAGCACATTTGGAGAATTAACCAATCTATCGTTTTCCTGACGTAATGGCATGACGCTAGGTCGGGTCAAAATATGATTTCATCATTGGGGTGATGAATATTTATAAATTAAACAAGCTTTGTGAAACACCTGTCAACGTAATTATCAGTAATGAGAGCTTCACCGCGAAAGCGCCCAATAAACGGCTGTGAAACACCAGCTTCTGAAATGGCCCACCATATCAAAATTTTGTAGGCAAATTTCACTTTTCATTAGCATTAGTGAGAATTTTACCAGGAAAAAGAATACGTATGAAACGTAAGTTTTTCTAAATAGGCTGGTGTGTACTTAAAACCTTTTTTTCTTTTATCTCGTTTTAAATTATTTCTAGAAATTGTTCTACTTACAGTCATTCGTGAAAGATTATATTTTCGGCCAACTTTTCGCAAGGACTTTCCGAATTAGTTCTCCATACTCTGAAGTAATCTTTGTTTCCGAACATAGTTTGCTTCTGTACGGAGTGAAATGATAGATATTAAAGGCGGAAACTTATCAAAACTTCAGGTTTTTGAGCTATGGTTATACAGAAGGATCTTGAAGATACCATGGACAGAGAAAGTCACCAATAAAGAATTACTGCGGAGGATGAAGTATGTCAAACATCGTAAGCTGCATTACTTGGGACATATAATAAAAAATTAGCGTAGATATGAGATACTTCAATGTATTTTGCAAGGTAAAATTAAAAGAAAAAGGGCCCCAGGACGAAGAAGAATATCCTAGCTTATTAACCTGAAAGAATGGTATAGAAGTAAAATAAGATTTTGACAATATATTTGAAAAGAAAGAATGGTATAGAAGTAAAATGAGATTTTAACAATATATTTACTAGTAGACATTCTATCGTCCGTGTTATGTTGCTACGCTACGGAAGTGCTGTTAAACGTTTCAAACTAAAACCGTGAAAATGCAAAGATATTTTTTAGATCCCTAACCAAGTTTTAAAAAAAGCAGAAGAAGAAAAGCAAAACATACTACTACCACAGATGCCTAAGACAAGAAATATGAAAAATTAAAGTACTGGATGACTGAAAACCATGTAGAATACATTAGAGGAACTGTGCTACTTTGCCGATCTCGCCGAAACATTTTCTCCGAGTTTTCTGTGGTCCAAATATTCAATGGTAAAAAGAGTTTAATCGTAAATGAGAATATTAACATTGATAATTTAAAATATTGTTAAATAAAGATATTTCTAATAAGTTATCTTTTGTGTTACGTTGTTGGTAACTAAGCAATAAAAACTCAACATTAAACTAGCATGACAAAGAAATAAGTATACAAGTAAGTCAGTTTCGTGTGTTCAATTCGTGATTATCTTTGTCCGTTCCCTCTTATACTGCCTAAAAGACTTACCACTGGCACGTTATTTTTAGTTTGCTTTTAGTAGCTATGAAATAATATTATTATTTGTTTCACTTGCACAAAATTTTATTTTTATGCTGCTGTGTGGTAGCAGCACACACGAGCGCTTTTTTGTTTGTTGATTCCAATTTGGAATGGTATTCATGCAAATCTGATTCGTCTGCAGTTCTCTTAAGGTTATCTGATCCCAGATTTTATGTTTTTTAAATGAGTCTCTTAAATAGTCTTCTTATAAAGATTAAGTGAAATTTAGTGAATGCTTTATTCCCCCAAAGAATTTTTATGTCATTATAATTAAATATCATTAGTAAATTTGGACACTAAAATAAGATAAGTACAAAATTTTGTGAAAACAATCAAATTGCGAAATTGCTATCTATGTATGGTTTGATGTTTAGATGTATGTGATGCAGAAGCAGCAACAATGGTTTATTAGAGAAAATACAGTTAAGATTTGAAGAGCTTCTTGCAAAAAAGTGGTAAGGCACAAAAAATAATAAAATCGAAATATTCATGGTTAAAGTTTTAAAAAAAATCTAGAAAATATTGCTTTAAATGTAAAAACCTTAACGCTTGTTATTTAATTATGTTATTTAATTATGCATTTATTACTTTACATAAAACAACACATATTTACATAAAAAAAGATGTTTATTCAAAAAAAAATGTTGCTCAATATGTTCTTAAATTAAAAAAATCGTAACACAAAAAAATAAACTAAGTTATGTTTCTACAATTTCCACTTCTTCATTCACATAGTCAGATGCTCGTTGTATTTTTTGAGAATGTTTGACAAATGTATTTTTTTTTCCCTGTGGCACAATTGTCATTCAACCAGTCTCCATCAACATAAGTTTTGCCAAAAACTGTATTGTTACAGGTCTGCCTTTCCTTAAGATATTAACTTCTTGATATTCTCCATTAACAGTATGTTTGACAAAACTTGACCTTACTTTTTCTGATTTAAATTGAAATCTGTATATTTTTGCAAAATTTAAGCTCTCCTTGTCTGGAAAACGTGCATTTTTATTACTATTATTGAAAAAAGGTTCAAAACAGTAAAAATCATTTTGGGTCATCTAAGTATCAACAAAAGAATTCTTTTTATTTGCTTTCGTAATAATATCTACCCAACCTTCTGATGAATAAATAATGGGTGCATGGTTTCTCTGATTCTTCTAAATTTGAGCAAAATCTCGGTCTGATGGCATAACAGAATGGCCACTAACCAGAAACTGATGCGATATTTGTTTAAATTTCTGTTTCCTAACTAACTGCAACCAAAAAGCTATTAACTGCCAATTCTAGTTCTGGCCAGGACAGTTATCGGTAAAAACAACGAGTTCGTCATAATCTGACTTGTTCTTCAAAAATTTCATCACAACAGAAATAATCTTATCTGTTCCGGGATTAGCTTGGTTTTCGGTCCATAAGTACATGTTTTCTTTATCATTGGTACAGTCGTGAATCCCCAAATTATCAAGCCACAGTTTTCTGCAGTAAAATGCAGGACCAGTGGTTAATTTTGGCAGCGGCATACTTTGCTGTAAGTCAAACGAGATTACCAATTTTGATTTATTTGCAACACATTTGTTTTTTTAGTTTTTGGCAAAGTTTGCATTGCGTCAGCTCGAGCAATATGTACGTTAAAGAAAGTAGTTAGTTCTTTTTCTTGTTCTTTGTTATTAACGTCTTTTGATGCCTGAAATTTAATAGTCGTCTCATCACAAGTCTTACGTATCCTAACGAGATAATTTAAATCCTAAGTTATAATGAGTACAAAATATTTTTCTGTATGCACTTTCTTTAACTGGCACAATATTCATTTATCTACACCATGATACATAAAAATCTGTATATAGTCCTGTAATGGTCATATCACAGTTTAGATATTCTATTTGTATATTTTTGGCTCTGCTATAGGGACTTTGGTATTTGGGAATGAATTCAATATGAGTATTGACTGATTAAATCTGTTCCTCTGAATGTTTATTAGGTCTATTTGTGTGCTTACCCCTCTTATCAGGAATAAGAACCATAGCCCAGAGTGACTTCATTTTAAATATATTTTAAATTCTTTCACGAGATTGTTGAAGACCATTAACCAAATATTCAGCATTAAATTTTCTTCTAGATGTGTTCCGTTTTGTTTTTTTGGTATACGCTATTTTTATATTGCTCTTGGAATTGGTTTTGAAAAGCTACCGTTATTTTTTCTGGTAGGATTTCAAGACCTGAATTTTCATCAATGGTGGGTTCTTGTATTGATCTAAGGTTGTGGAAAAGATTCTTTAAATATTCTTCCCATAATTTCTTTTTTCTCTCTTTAGTTATGGCAAGATTGCTTTTATTATCTGTTTTTTTTCCGCTGTTGAGTTTTTGGAACTTTCCAGCTATTTCCTTTAACTGTCGATTAACATTGAAGTTATTTTATCGACTCTGGTATTCTCTATTTCTTAACATTGTTCTGTTTTTTTCTTTTTCTTTGGCTTCTCTTATCTTTTTTCTGACGTTATGTATTCTCTTATATTCTTGCAGAAGATTTTCTTTGTTTTTTATCTCTGATCCACAAGTTCAAGTATTTCATCGATCAGCCACGATTTACTTTCTCTATATCTTTCTTTAGCTATTGTTATTGTAATGGTCACACTTTCGTTGATATTTCCTGTATTTCTGCATTTTAGCACATTTGTATAAATTTTTTTACTCACCTTCAATCAAACATTGGGATCTTACAGTTTTTTAACATCGACTTACTTATAATCTTATAAACTCATAAAAATCCAAATAAATCTCTCATTCCAATTAAATTGCTCATTTCTTTTATAATTTCCTTTAATTATAATATTTGTAGATACTCTAAGAAAATTATCATTACACAGTACTTTTTAACAGTAGAATGACAGTTTATTCTTATTTTGATAATTTTTATAATTAGAAATGGAAAACAAGAAAACATAATTTCAGAATTTAAAAATTTATTTCACATTTTTATCAGATAATGTTCATCTTCTAATCACATTCTTCTTTCTAACAATTTTTATATTGTTGGCACAACTCGTAAGGTGTATGTTTTTGAAGATCCTCATAGACTTTATCAAGATTTGGAAGCAATTCATTTTCGCAAATATCTTTCAACTGATCTGGCAAATCATGGCATATTCTATCAAGATCCTTTTCAACCTCGTCCTGTAAAAAAAGAATACTTTAAAATAAATTATACTTAGCATTGATCGTATGAGTAAATAATTTGTGATCAATAAAATCATACTTGACCATGGGTTATAATTCATTTTTAAGCAACGCGCACAGCTTATCACTAAGACAACTGAAGAAGTTTATTGATGACGCGTTTATTTTTGTTCTGCTCAAATAAAGTATTTCTCACATATCCTGTATCTCACGTTAACGATGGTAGAAAATTAGTTAACTACAAAGTACTTTGTTGAATTTTTAACTTGTCAATAAATACTTTTGTAATTAAACCTTTTCTGATCCATTTTTTTACACAACTATAAAAACATTTCTTCTACTATAAATATCGCGCGACTACTTGCTGCAGCAATGCCGTTCCTTGTTATCTGGTCAAGCCCTTAACAATAAAAATATTATTAACTAAATTATTTTTCTTAAGTTCTTCTTTATTACTGAAGGTTGGCTAAAACTACAGCAAATTGCTCTCTATCTTAAGCTGCTCTTAAAATCAAATGTGTGTCCATGCCTGTCCAGTCTCTTACGTTCTTCAACCAGGAGCATTTTCTTCTTCCTGGATCTCTTCTATCTTCCACTTTCCCTTCCATTATAAGTCGTAGGAAGTTGTATTTTTTTCCTTTGTATATATGTCGTATAGACATATATACGACGTATAGACGCCTTTGAAATGTGGACATGGAGACGCATGCTTCGAATTCCATGGACGGCTCGCCGTACAAATATCTCGGTTCTGGATGAAATTAAACTAGATCAGCGTCTCTCCAGTACTCTAGAATACAGTTACTCTAGAATTTTAAAGTTCTTTGGCCATATCCATCGAAGTGATCACAAAATGGAGCGGTTGGTGGTCCAAGGAAGGCCTCAGACTCAACGCCAACGCGGAAGATCTCCACAGCGATGGGCGGACATTACTAAAAAGCTTCTCAATAAACAGTATACTGAGGCAATACATATAACTGATGACCGCGACCAGTGGAGAAATATTATCAATCAAACTGTCCGAGCTGCTGAAGCCCAATTATGAACCACAACACATCTACTAAGAAGTTAATAACTGTGATGATGATATATGTCGTAGATAACTCGTTCTTCTGTTTTTTACAATATTTGGGAGTTCTCTCTCAGTACTCATTTTTCTTAGCACCTCGTTATTGGTCACGTGCTCTGTTAAAGAGATCTTCAGCATCCTTCGAAAAATTCACATCACAAAGGCTTCTATACGTCTCATACTTGAAATTCCTAGAGTCCATGTTTCCATTCCTTTTAACAATATGAAATAAATAAACGTTTTTACAAATTGGTGTCAGATATTCAACGATAACGTAGAGTTTATTAAGAATTTTTTCATTCGTTGAAATGCGGACCTAGCATCTATACGAGCACGTATTTCGACCTCGTGGTCAAGATCGTTTGTTATCCAGCAACCAAGATATTGAAATCTTTGTACTGGTTCTATATGTTTTTTGTAAGATCTCTATGTATTATTTGTTTTTCTGATGTTGTCTTATATTTGTTCTTTTAGTATAGTTGTGATTCTTGTATTGAAGGTGTGCCAAATACTTTCTATTGTTTCTTCTGCTTCCGCGGGTGCTTCACTGAACTTTTCTTTAAGTGTATCATTGAGTGTTTTCCTATTTCTGCCTGTACTATGGGATCTTTATGTTTTCCGATGCTAACTACATTATATTAATTATAAAACTTACCAGTGGAACTTTTTCGTCAATGTAGTCTCTGATTATTGATGTCAATGTTATGCAAGTGTCGCACTTTTGTCTGAAAAAAAAACATTTTTGTTTTATTCGAAAAAAATAAATAAATTTTTTATTGGCCTTCTTTTTTTTTCTTTTATGATACTAACTTTATCAAGTTTATTTTAATATCATGGGTAAGGCTTTGTTGTTTTATATTTAATATAAAATTACTGGGTGTTGGAAATTGTACCTGTGTGGGAGTGTCCGAAATAGATCTATAGAAAGTAAAATGATTTGCCCTAACAAAAAGTAGATGATAATGAAGAATCGTGTATTTTATTAGCGGTAATTTTGGTGCAATTAAAAGTTTATTTTCTAATAAATATTTGCAAACTAAGGAAAGTAATTCATAGAAATCTCATACGTAACAGGGTGTCGAAAGTCAACTAAATGAGGAAATTTTCGATCTGACGTGTGATTCGATTCAGTTAGTCCAACCAGCCTACTTACGGTCCGATTTCAGATCCAACTGCGAAAGTTGGACCACTAGTCGGATTAAAAATCGAAACATGAATGGCCTGTTGAATACTTATATTTTAACTTTACTCGATTGCGCAGGTAGGTACTTTAGCTTTTTAATTCATTTTTACTTACTCATCAGGCTCACCAGTGGGCCCAGGTTCAGGTCCTTCGGTAGGCTCAGGACCTTGAGCGTAAATGGTAAGAGCTGCAAAGAAAGAATCACTTTAAAATATAAAAATAACTGATTTAACATATTTAACAAACTGTTAAACTAGAAAAATAATTTTTGTGTCTGTAAAGATAGTAAAATCAATTTTAGTAACTTTCTCAACAATTTTAATTTTGAAAAAGAAGTATCACCTATTTTAAATATAAAATTTTGAGGTTTTGTAGCATGAAATGAATCCTAATATGTCAAAAATCAATTGATTATAAAAGTAAACATACCACGAATAATAATAATTGAAAATAAAAAAAAAATGTTATAGTAAGTTATGAAAGCAATTTACTTACCAACGCAGCTCAAAAGTGCCAAAATCAATATAGTTTTCATGTTGAGAATTATATTTTACAATGATATCCACTGCTTAGATTTTTTCACTTTATATACAATAAGTTAAATACTTCAAAAATGGGCCACTTGAATCGTAATTGTGATAACATTGATTAAATTATTATATTTATATAAATAATTTCTGGAGAAACTCAACAATGTCATTTTTCGCGTTTGTTAGTAATATAATTTTTTTTTTTTTTAAATGTGTTTTCTTTCATGAGCTGTACTTCAGGTTGTACCTTGAATAAACTAGTTTTATTCAAAAAGTTAATTTAAAAAAATATGTCTGTAGATTCGAAAAAATTAATTATCTAGACTTGGTTGACTTTAAAATAAATAAAAAATCTTTGTATTTCTACTTTGTGGTTTTATTCTCAGATGAAATATATATTCTCAGATGAAGTATAAGCACATATACAGGGTCACCATACGGGAAATCGAATCTTCGAAAAAACCAGTTCATCAAATATTCTTGCTTAGATGAGGAGATATGTTAGGTCTTTATAAATTAAAATTAAATAAATTTTGAAATAAATAGAATTAAAAATTATTTTAAAATGTTCATCATTATTTTATTTATTAATTTACAGTAGTTGAGTTGTGCCAAACGTAGACAACTTACAATTATTGTTGTAAGGAGCGCTGAAAAATGATTTTTTTAAATATTTCTTTAAAATATCAAATAAAATATAATATTATTTAATATTAACACCTTAAATTTAAAGTAATGGTTCGAAAAAAACTTCATTGTTTATTGAAAATCAAAAAATACTTTTTTGTAAATCTTTTATTTGTTCATTTGAGCCATACATTATAGGGTTTAAATAAAATAATTTTGATAGAAAGTAATTAACTTTACTATACGTCAAACAAATGCACAAAAGCTATTTTGTTAATAGTAATCTTTTTATTTGTTAGTACAAATCTATAGATGATCATAAAATTTCAAAAATATAATCAATAACCCTTTGATTTATAGTTTCACGATATTTTATTTTGTATGTCTTAGTAGCGAATAATTAGTTTATAGACACTTCTAGTCTGTCAAAATGTAACTAACTTCACAAAAAAATATAATATTGCTACATTTACAAAAGATAAACTGAGAGCAAGTAAACCTTTTGATTTTATTATCATTCTGCCGTTTGATACTTTTATATATGAATTATACCAATACGCAAATCTAAATAAAGTTTTGTGTATTATTTCCACAAAGCAGTTTCTGTATTATTTACATTTACTTCAGTTTATTTTCAGTAATAATTTGTATGTTTTTTATTGTCACAAACTCTATAATAGTATGTTACTTTATGAGGCTGAGAAGCATGACTTTTCTTGACGCGCCCGATATTACGCGCCGAACGAAGTGAGGCGCGTAATAGAGGGCAAGTCAAGAAAAGTCGCTTCTTTGCCAAATAAAGTATACTATTTTTTCTTCAAACGTAGCAATTTTCAACCATAAATAGTACAATTCATACGCTATTTTTGCTCGAAATTAACTGTGACTGTAACTATCAAAGTCGTCTAAGACTGTCTATCAAAGACAGTTGTTTGCAATTATTAAAGACAGCTTATTGTTGTTGCAACCGCAAGCGCAAATTTAGTGCGAAAATGGAAAACCTAAACGAAATTGAGTCCGCGGCTAATGATGCAGTAGCACGTTTGGGGCCTTCCAAGTCCGAAATAAAGTATCGGTTAGCGTACAAGCACTTCCAAGAGTGGTGCGATACAAGAGGAGTACGGCAAGTTACCGAAGACGTTTTACTGGCATATTTTAATATAATGGAAAATGAAAATAAATGGAAATCTTCACAATGTGGTCACGATACTCTATGATAAAATCCGAGTTAGTTATTAGAAAATATGTGGATATAAGCAAATTTTTAAAGTTACGTGCCTTTCTGAAAAAAAAGCGAAGGATATACTGCAACGAAGTCTAAAGCTTTCAATAAAAACGAGTTTGATAACTTTTTGTTTGAAGCGCCAGATAAGTTGTATTTAGGATTAAAGGTAAAAAAAATTATATTGCAAAGCATGTAGTATACTCTACTAAATTATAAAAATATTTCAGATTGTTTTGTTAATTGGGGTTACCTGTCGATGCGACGAAATGGTAAAAATGAACACTGTGGACATTGAGGATAAAGTAAATTTAATAATTATCAAAATCCCAGAAAGTAAAACACGACAAATTAGATCTTTTACGATAATTGGTCAAAACTACATTAAACTGTATAAAAAGTATGAATTACTGCGGCCTGAAAATTTCACAGAAACCGATTTTTTATCAAGTACCAAAATGGAAAGTGTTACCGAAGCGTCATGGGAATACATTCGATCAGCGCAGTAGCCCAAAAAGTAGCTAGTTATTTAAATTTAAACGATGCAAGCGCATACACGTGTCCCTCTTTACGACGAACTTACGAGGCGCAAATCTAGAATGCCTCAAACGACATGGGGGCTGAAAATACGGTTGCCGAAGGATATATAAAGGTTTAATAAGAAATAAGAACGATAATGCTCAAAAAATTTTAAACCCTCATGATTCGCCAACATCGGGAATGATTGCTGAAAGTTGTTCTCGACCATTAGTATCATCAACAATTACCAATGTGTATCAAGAGTCGGGAACATTTTTGCACGGTTTCAATTTTGAAAATGCCTCATTAAATAATTGTACTTTTAATATTACTATAAATAAAAATGATGTCTAATTGTTGTTACTGACATTTGTATTGTTGCTTTGTGACATGTTTCATATTGTTGCCATGACAACATTTTTCCCTCCGCCGTAAAGAAATGGGGAAAAAACTGCTGCCGGCGGAGACATCAAACTTTGACAGGATCAAGTTAAATAAGTAATGTCATCATTATTTGACGTTTGAAGAAATGATAATAGAATATCATAAAAACAGGTAGGTTTTACTTAGTTCGGATTTATATTTATCTTGATTTTCTTCAATTATTTTTTAATTTGTTTTAAAGTGTAATAAATGCAATATCTAACTCTCTTAAATAGAATAAACATTATATTAGTCATATAATAACCAAGCCATAGCAAAGCGTGGCTAGTTCAGCTAATATTTATATATACCTTGATTATATAATAATCTGTGTGTCTGCTTATATAATTTTATCTCTATTTCTATGCAATATCCACTCGCTTCTCGCTTATCTCTTCAACCTTGCATGATGTTCTGATTTTCCTTACTTCTTTTTTAACCTCCCAGTGTGTTTATATTGATTCTTCTTAATAGTTGCTTTTCTATTGCCTCTAGAATCTTTTTAGTTTTGGATCTATCAGATCCCCGATAGATGTCTCCAACAGTGATAAAGACTATTTTTGGTTGGTGAACTATTTGACAAAGTCAAGTTTTCAAAAAGTTTATTTTTGTCAATAACTATAGAATTGCCTATAACAGGAACAACAATTGTTTGTTGTTGAGAATTATTTTTAACAAACACCGCATTAGTAAAGAAATTAAAAAATGTAGTAAAATTGGCTGCTTATGCTTCTTTACTGTTTATGTATTAAGAATTATTTTAACACCTGTATTTTGTGTTTAATTTTTGGTTATCCATCACTGCTTTTGAAACAACAAAATATTTTATAATTTGATAAAACCAAAGTCGATTAAACCTTATCAGCGCACAGCGCAGCTGGTTGTTTAAGTTTGGAAAAAATAGCCACTTCTTAATTTTTAAAGTGGTTTTTGTTCAGGTGGCTTTGCCAATTTATTTAAATTTACTGACGACTACAATGACGTACACATTTCTTAGAATTATACTAAAAATATCTTTTCAGAGTAACGTTAAATACAGTCTAAAGCGCTTATTGGAACATCCTTCGTGGCAAGGTAGAATATTCCTCTAAAAGGCATCTTTAATAACTTATTGTTTGTGGCTACTAGAAATAAGTTTATTGGATATAAAGATTAATACTTTACTGAGATAATTTACTATATTGTCACAGGAATAGTTTTGACCTAGGGCCTGTGATAGAGCGTTTGAGATCTTGTAGCCCTGTCTTTCTTGGTCGTATTTACTACAAATTGTTAAAAAGTGGTATGTCTTAGACGTAAACGCGTAACCGAAATTTGTTCTCGTCTATTGCGCGACGATGGAAACCACTGAGACACATTTTTTTTTTATTTTATTTAGATTGGAAATATTTTGAAACAACTGATTTCGCCACAAACACCACACTTTATTTTTAAAATAAGCTTTTAAGTCCCTAGAAACACACTTGTCTATCGGCTCTGATAAATCACTTAAAATTGCCACTGGTGCAGTCCTGTCAGCTCCATTACTTGCTGTTATTCCGACGTGTAAGGGAACCCATAAAAATTGGACGCTTCTTCCATGTTCATGAGCTTGGGAAAGCTGGTATTTTAGTAACTTTTCAAAAGGATGTTTCGGAAAAATGTGTTTTAATGAGTTTAGAGAGCTAAGGGAAGTTTCACTGCGCGGTATATGACGTAGAGTTTAGCTAAATATGTGCTACATGCTGGAAGTAAACGGAAAAGTAGATTGTTTTTGTGAAAATTTGGGTGAAATTTTTTGAATTGTACAATCGATTTTTCTTTAAGTTTGTCTCATGTAGACAAATAATGCCTGGAAGATATGTTGATAAAAGTAGCTGTAGCGTAGGGAGACGATGAAAAAATCCATCAATGTTCCATTGAAATATCGAGTGGAATATTAGTAACAGATTCGGAGTTAGATGATACTGAACAATTGTCTACGAAAGAGTCACTATCTAAGTCAGAAATCTCTTTCTCTAAATGGTTGTGTAGTTTCTTTTGAAGTTTTGTAAACTTGCTTTTTCTAGATGTATTATTGTATATTGATGGCTGTTTTGTAAAATATGGCCAGCCATATCGGTTGTAAATTCTTTAAAGACGCTAATAGTGTCGGGAAAACCTGAGACATTATCAATCAGTAAGGCTAGGTGGTGGTAACTTAAAACGAATGGTGGGGTATGATTATTAATGAAATTTTCAAGATGTAATAATAAAACACTGAAAACTTTGTTTTTAAACTTCCACAAAATTTATTTTAACTCTTATCACTACAGCTGTTTCGGCTGATTGCCTTTCTCAAGTGATCTATTTTTGGCATGCGTTTACAATTTATAGTTTTTAATGAAATAGGTTGAGGAGGGGAGAACTATTTGTCCCAAGTTGGTCATTCAGAATTATATCTGCGTTTTTTAATTTGTTGATTTCCATAGATTTTAACAAAGATAGCTTAAGGCCTTTATTTTGAATGTAAAGAATTTTAGATTTGTCAATAAAAGAATGATTAAGATCTAGAAGAAAATACATATGTCGAATCTGTTTTTTTATTATTAAAAGCCCTCTTATGTTCTGCTATTCATTTATTAAAATTCCTACCAGTTTGACCGATGTAAGTTTTTTGGCAGTCGTTACATTGAAGTTTGTACACGCCACTATTTAAGTGTTTTTTATTTTGGCTCTTGTTATTTTTAATATATTTGCCTAGGTTGTTATTTGTTCGGAAAGCTGGTGTTATTCCTTTCTTTTTTATGTGTTTAGCAATTTTTGTTGTTATTTTGCCTGTATATGTAATCGAGCAGAAGGTACTGGGTTTTTTCTCTGGTGGTGGAAATACTATTTTCAGGGCTTTCTTGTGTAGTTTTTGATTTAACATTTTATAATTGTTTGTTCGTTGTATTCGTTGTTTACTGCTCTTTGCTTAATTATATTTAATTCTGTCTCAAAGTTGTATTTTGACATCTGAATTTCTGTTAATCTATGTAACATACTATGATAAGCTGCCAGTTTATGTTGTGTTGGATGGGATGATGAATTGTGTGTTATCATAGTATGTTACATAGATTAACAGAAATTCCGATGTCAAAATACAACTTTGAAACATAATTAAACATAATTAAGCAAATAGCTGTAAACAACGGATACAACGAACAAACAATTATTAAAATGTTAAATCAAAAACTACACAAGAAAGCCCTGAAGTTAGTATTTCCTCCACCAGGGAAAAAATCTAGTACCTTCTGCTCGATTACATATACGGGCAAAATAACAACAAAAATAGCCAAACACATAAAAAAGAATGGAATAACACCAGCTTTCCGAACAAATAACAACCTAGGAAGAGCCAAAATAAAAAACACTTAAATAGTAGCGTGTACAAACTTCACTGTAGCGACTGCCCAAAAACTTACATTGGTCAAACTGGTAGGAACTTTAATAAACGAATAGCAGAACATAAAAGGCCTTTCAATAATAGAAAAACAGATTCAACATACCCACTTCACCTTCCAAATCATAATCATTCTTTTAATGACAAATTTAAAATTCTTCACATTTAAAATAAAGGCCTTAAGCTATCTTTGTTAGAATCTATGAAAATCAACAAATTAAAAAACGCAGATATAATTCTGAATGACCAACTTGAGACAAATAGTTCTCCCCTCCTCGACCTATTTTATTAAAGACTATAAAGTGTAAAGGCATGCCAAAAATAGATTACTTGAGAAAGGCAATCAGCCGAAACAGCTGTAGTGATAACAGTTAAAATATATTTTGTGGAAGTTTGAAAATAAAGTTTTTAGTGTTTTATTGTTACATAAAATGAGTTTCCATCAAGTAACGGTCGAATTCATCAATTAATAAATTTTCAAGAGTTTCCCGTATAGATGGGACTTTAGATGAGCGCAGTTTTTTTTTTAGAGGGTTTGGGTTTTGCAAACAGATTTTCTGATAAAATTACTGACTCTGCAGGAGGCGTAACAATCTCACCAATATTTCGTTGTATGGAAGAATTTGCGTTTTCGTAATTGTAAAGATGTAAGAGTAAGATCATGTGGCAACGTTTTTGCATTTTTAAAATGGGTATACATTTTAGAGTAGGTTTTAAAAGCAGCTGGTGTCCCTTGAAGTTTATACTTGAGAACACGATACTGTTATATTTTTATCACTAGATTCTTCAAAAAAATAAGGAAGAAGTGTTGCATAATCCTTCTCTCTGCGAAGGAGAAGAGAAGGAGTTTGTCTAGGACTATACTATTGTCTCTAGATAGACTTTTTGAGGTCAGGCCCACGAACAGGATACATATGTGTCACTTCGACTGTCTATAGTTTTGATATCCAAGAACAAAACCGTAACAAAGTCTAATTTTGGATTAGATTAACAAAGGTAATCCATAATTATACACGTGCATATTAAATACGTATATTCATAAACGTCTTATAGAGCTATTTTAGAGTTTATGGTAAACTTTGGCGCTGGTAGATTTTGTGCGTAATCAAATTCCAGGACAAGAACGCCACTACCATCTGTTGCCTTTCTTAAGCAATTATTTTTTAGCTTGGAATATGCCTTAAGTTTTTTTTTATGAAGATCGTATTCAATAGGGCATTCATTATTTCGGTTCTTTTCTAGTTTAGTTTCAGAGTCATGGTAATAACCACATTATGTCTTCGGTTTTTGAACGTAAAATTAGTTTCTCTAAAAATCTTGAAATAGGTCTTTTATTTTATGTTAAGATTATTATCAGTAGTGTCTTTGGACAACATTTGAAGCTGCTCAAAAATGTTCTTAATGGTTAGGTCTGGGTTGTCGAAGTACAATCTGTTGTTTTTAATGTTCTAATGCCATGGAATAAACATCTGAAATTTTTCTTTGGTTTTCGTGTTTTCAACGTTTTTCATCACGTGGAGTTTTATCAACAATTGTTTTCTATAATATTTTTACACACCTTACTCGTACTTGATATAAGACAACAAAAAAGGAAACTAATTTCGGGATTTTCTGTTTTCCTTTACCCTTTTAAAGGCTCTTCTAACGCCATACAACCTGCTAGACGAGTATCTTGTTTTAAACGCTTTTAACTTTGCGAAATTATACAGAAAATACCTTACTCTGTACAGTTTTTCTCATAAATTTTGACACATAAACCTGTATACTGTTTCTCTTAAATTTTGTCACGTTTTCTTTCTAATGGTCTGTCTGAACAATTTTCTTTTTGGCACCTTTTGATACTGCAATATATAAAAAGCTTCACGATTAGCCATTGCTTTAAAATACACTTAAACTTACGGTTTAAAATATAACCTTACCTTCATGTTACTTTAATTAACATGAGTGACAGATCAAAGCCCCAAAACACCAAAATTAAATATCTCAATATCCAACAAAACGTTAATAGAAAATGACTTAAACAATGAGCTAAAGAAACTAATAAATGAAAACAACACAGGAATATGGAACATATTTAAAGATCTTACCTTGAAAGTAATAGAAAAATATTCAACAACGTTACACAGGCACAAAAAACAGCAATGGATGACTGATGAAATCCTGGAACTAATGGAGCGGAGAAGGAAACTGAAAGGTAACAAGACAGAATATAAGGTAAAAACAGAAAACTAATTAAACAAAAAATAAAGGTGGCTAAAGAAAAATGGATGTAGGATAAATGCAAGGAAGTAGAGAAGTTGAATGAAAAACATAATATGTTTAAAAAGTTAAAGAAGTAGCTGGTCTTTATCATAAGAAAACTCCACATACTATAACCGATTCGTCAGGAAAAATGATAATAGACGAACATGAAATTCGAACAACCTGGTGTAATTATATAAGTGAACTGTATAATGATGATAGACCCGAAGAACCGAAGACTTTAGTTGAAGGTGAAGGACCAGAAATACTAAAATCAGAAATACTACATGCTATAAAGTTAGCAAATAACAAGAAAGCCGTTGGCCCTGATAACATACCGACAGAGATGTTAAAGCTTATAAATGAGGAGAACATTGGAATACTGGTCAAGCTTTTCAATGATGTTTATTCGACTGGTGATATCCCTGAAGATTGGTTAAAGTCCGAATTCATAACACTACCAAAAAAACAACGTTCGAAAAACTGTAGCGATTATAGAATGATAAGCCTTGTGAGCCACACTTTTAAAATATTTCTACGTATCATCCACAGTAGAATCAGAGGTAAATGTGAAGAAGACCAAGATGAAACACAATTTGGCTTCAGAAATGGACTGGTAACTCGGGACGCCCTCTTTGCTATATTTATTGACTATGAAAAGGCCTTTGATCGAGTACAGCATCACAAATTAATTACAATATTAAAAGATGACAAAGACAAAGACAAAGGAGTTGATAGTCAAGACATACGATTCATAGAAAACTTATACTGGCGTCACACAGCGATAGCTTGCATAAACGGAAAATCAACAGAAATATGTAAAATTCAAAGAGGTGTCAGACAGGGTTGTATACTATCCCCACTGTTATTTAATTTATATTCAGATACAATATTTAAAGAAGCGCTGCATAATTTAGCATGGGACGTGAAAGTTAATGGAATTCTGATAAATACAATCAGATATGCAGACGATACAGTTATTTTAAGTGATGATACGAATGGACTACAATGCCTTTTAAATGCCATTGATACAGTGGGAAGAGAGTTTGGCCTAAACATAAACTGTTCAAAAACAAAACACATAGTGTTTAGCCGTTTAGGACATCAAGATGCACGATTATATGTTGATGGTCATATAATTCAAAGAGTGTCAAGTTTTAATTATCTTGGTTGCCATATTACTGAACAACTAGATCCAGATCAGGAGCTAAAATGTAGAATCGAGATAGCCCGCACATCATTTTTAAAAATGAGGTCATTATTCTGTAATGACAACTTGCAACTTCAACTTCGAAAGCGCATGGTTAAATGGTACATTTGGTTAGTCCTCTTATACAGTGTCGAAGCATGGACATTAAAAATATCCACCATTAATCGTCTGGAGGCCTTTGAAATGTGGCTGCACAGACGTATACTAAAAATTCCATGGACGGCTATGCTGACAAATGTGGCAGTCCTTGAGAGAGCAAATGCTGCTCGCGAGCTGCTTGATAACTTCAAAAATGTAGAAATATGGCCTATTTTGGACACGTAGTAAGAGGAGACAGATATAATATTCTTTAACTTATTATGATGGGTAAAATCGAAGGACGCAAAGGAACTGGTAGAAATCAGGCATCTTGGTTGAAGAATATCAGGGAGTGGACAGGATTATGAAAAGCTGAGCAACTCTTTAGAATAGCTCGAGAGAGAGACAGTTTCACCATGTTAATGGCTAACGTCAAGGGGACTTGATAGGGCACGTTAAGAAGAAGACAGATCAAAGACAGAAAAGAGAGATAGAGAGAGAGAGAAGAGAGAGAAACGAGAAGTTTAATATTGATCCAAAACATTTGTACACATTCCAAGAAAATGCCTATTACACAGTACTTTCTAACATTGCTGGAATTACAGTTTTTTATTTTTATCTTTTATATTAAGAGAAGAAAAAATATACTGAGGAAAATTTTTGGTTACTTGATTACAATAAATCATAGTTTGAGAATTTAAAAATTTATTTTGTACTTTTATATATAAATTTACATATTAAAATCTTAATACTTTTTAACAATATTTATAATGTTGACACAACTCATAAGGTGTATGTTTTTGGAGCTCTTCATAGGCTCTGTCAAGATTTGGAAGCAATTCCTTTTCGCAAACTTCTTTCAACTGATCTGGCAAATCGTGGCATATTCTATCAAGATCCTTTTTAACCTCATCCTGTAAAAAAAGTATACTTTAGAATAAATTATACTTAGCATTGATTATATTAGTAACAAATTTCTGATCAAAAAATCGTACTTGACAGTATGACCAAAACAGAAAAATCTTCTTTAAAATTATATTTAACAATAGAAGAAGTAAAAGTATTAGCGTCTTAAAAAAAATAGGTTTCAGTAGAATATTAATATTAAGGTAGAGTGTTATTCATAAACCTCTAATAAATTTAATACTTTGGGCTTAAAGAGATGAGGCATTTTCCTCAAGGTTCTAGTCGCGTTTACTCTCGTGAATTCAACATTAGAAAAATCTACTTATGAATATTATTAACGCGAAAACACACGAATCTTGACGACACGAATGAGCACCTTTGTCATAATAAAATATAAAGCTGTTGTTATTGTTAAAACCGTTACCAAGCTACCCAAAGTCGTCCAGAATATGAAAAAATTAGTCCCAAAAGTAGCTAGTTTCGGTTCGAGTTGTGTTAATTGGTACTTTCGATTTAATAAATCATACAGAAAGCTTTTTTTTTGGACAGCTGCAGAAAAAACTAGTTAACTAAATTTCAGGTTGACTACTCTGTCGATTCTTCATCTTATCAATAAATAGTTTTGTATTAAACGTTTTTTGATCCATTTTTTTGCACAACTAAAAACCTTCCTTTACTTCAACTATCGAGCAAATACTTGCCGCAGCAATGCCGTGCACAAAACGCTCGTAACTTGCGCAATTGCATGCGATCCACTCGCTACACCACTGCAGTTCTGTAGGGCATAGAATACCTCATCAGGATAAGCCTTTAACAATATAAATATTCTAAACGAAATTGTTATACTTATCAAACTTACCAGTGGAACTTTTTCGTCAATGTAGTCTCTGATTATAGTTGTCAATGTTACGCAAGTGTCGCACCTTTGTCTGAAAAAAAAAATTGTTTTATCCAAAACAAATAAATTTATTATTTACTATATTTTATTTCTTTTATTATACTTAATAAAGGCTATTTTAATGTCACAAATAAGGTTTTGTAGTTTTATTTTTAATATAAAATAAATAAATAACACTTAAGTTATTTGCCTTGTTCTTACTATTCATCAATCTGTTTATTATAGCAAGATTATAATATATCAAAAAGAAATAAATTGTTTTTGTAGTTTATTCTACTTTACGTAAAATTATATTTCTGTTTTTAAAACTAAGAATATTTTAACTCTTCCAGAGTAGAAGATCCAGTATATGTTGAAAATGTTATAAACTTATAAAGTACTACTTGGACATTATAAAAAAATTTAAAAAAAAGACAATTTAAAGTCATTTATTAGAGGCAAATGTGAAATGATAATAAATAATATAATTTAAAAATAATAAAAAACATTTTTATTGCTGATTTATCATTTAATTAGATATCAAAATATTTTTATTATTAACAAATAAGATATTTAATAAAAACGTAAATAGAAGGCCTAATTAATAAGCGTCTATAGAGAATAGAAAAAAAAACAAAACCTTTTTCTAATTTTTTTTGTGGCAAATTAAATATAAACAAGTGAAAAAGACAGCAAATATTTGATTTTACGCAAACAGTGCCTTTGTATCTGTTGATACGTATTTCGACCTAATAGGTCTCATCACAACAGTTATTCAAAGGTGTTCTCAACGTGAAAGATCAATATTTTCTGTCTTTTAAGAAGCAACACTAAAATGGCTTCATCACGGACGCAATAGCGACATCTGACAATAAAACCGTAAAATAGTTTCGAAACACAATTCGCTATTTGCGTGAAATCAAATATTTGCTGTCTTTTTCACTTTTTTTCGGATTTACTCTGTACGAGTACTAGAAACCAATTGGCTAAGGATTTCTGCTTAGTTGAAAGGATGTGTCGTGGAATGCAAATTTTAGATTCCCCACGTCTTTTTTAACACCTTTATCAACGTCTGTTTTGCTTTGCAATTTTTAGAAAGAACAGATAAAAGCGAAAATCAAAATTGTGTTTCGAAACTATTTTACGGTAAATATAAACACTTTAAGATGACTTTAAATAGCTCTTAATACTTATATTTTAACTTTACTCGATTATTCGTTTTTACTTACTCATCAGGCTCACCAGTAGGCTCAGGTTCAGGTCCTTTGGTAGGCTCAGGACCTTGAGCGTAGATGGTAAGAGCTGAAAATAAATACTTGTTACAATTTAAAATTGAATATAATCATTTCCAAAAATTTTTCACAGGGGTACATGGATTGACTACCTAAATAAGCAGAGGAAAAACAAACGAAGTTAGAACGAAAAACACCAAAAATTAACACAAATAAGGAACTTAATATAGAACAGCTTGTAAAGTACTTGAGCAGCTGAAAAAAAGATGAACAGCAGGTAAAGGTTGGATACCAAATGAATTACTGAAATATTGTGGAGCAGTAATGACAGAACAATTAACAACATTATTTAATAAAATTGTAAAGCACAATCAAATACCGAAAAATGGAGAACGAGCGAACTATTGCTGCTATTTTAAAAAGGAAATAAAAACAGACAAACAACTATAGAGGTATAAACTTGATAAATAATACCCTTGTACTATTAGGAAACGTATGTAACTAAAATTTTACAAGAACAAACGCATTAGAAGATTAGTTCAGCAGATGAATTAGATGTTTAAGTACTAAAAGAGAGCAAATAGGCTAGCATGATACTTTAATAATACTACAAGGTGAAACAGACATAGAAAATAAGAATAGAATATCCACATAAAAAGAATGGGGGAGACCCAAGTCGTTATCATGGCAAGAAATAAATTACCAAACGAGAGAAGATGTATCGGACGACAGTGCAAAATCTTCCATGGAAGTATTAAATTACCAATAAACAAGCAGACTTGCTTGTAAAGAAGCGTAACAAAAATAAGAAACATTTTATTAACAACTAAAAAAAATCTGAGTTAAAAGTTTTGAAACTACATTAAAAAGAACAAAAATTGGAATACATACGTAAAGTCACTTGAAATTAATTTAAAACCTTTAGCATTAAAAAATTTCATGTTTCGTTTTGTAAGTTATTTCTACTTAGGTTCTTAATATGCACTATCAATAGCAATGATATTTAATTAATATCTTCTGGTTTATATATTATATATTTTTGCTAAGCATTAGCTAAGCATTTAGGAGCTAAAACAAAATTAATTGTATTTTTTTACAAAACAAGACTTTATGTGCTTTATGTTGTCCATAATTGTCCTTTTGTATAGTATAAAGTATGAAGTATAATATGATAAGTTATTTAAAAAACACATACATTAGAAATAATACTAACAGAAAGTATGAAAAATTAGAATAATTAGTATTGAAAACCTTAGCAACTGTACAAAACACAGCTCTATAAATAGCTACAGGTGCGTTTAGAACGACACCAGTTAAAAGTTTACAATGCTTAACAAGAGAACCATACGATGCAAATACCTTTCTCTCCTAAATGCTTCTAAAATAGCAAGTTATGAACACACTACTTATACTAATACATTTACAAGTTTAAGACACTTTCTCTACAACAAGACTAGATCCACCATTTTACGAAATAGTTAGACCTACATTATGAATTACCGCGAAATTCTTCCAACAAATTTCCTAACTTCTTCTCCTTGGTTAATACTAATACCAATAATTAATAATAACCGTAGTGTATATAAAAAAATTAAGACTATACCAAGTCTGATCAAACAACCATTCTTAATAGAAATGGAAACTTATAAAAATCACTATAAGATATACACTGACACATCCAAATCTTCAGATGGTGTTGGTATCCTTACACCCAATACATCCTTAAAATTTAAATTTAATCACATTTCTTTGCAATATTACAAGCATTTGCAATATTACAAGCATTTATTCACATAAAAGAGTATAAACAGTCCCCGTCTCTCATAATAACTGATTTGCTAAGCTCAATTCACACTATCAAACATTTATATACCAATAATCCAATTACCTCACATATCCAATCAGAAATAGATATTCTAAATAGTTATAAGATCCCTGTTACTTCATGTTTGTTCCAACACATACAGATACACAAGGAAATGAAGAAGCAGATGAACTAGTCCCCCTAGCATCCTTCAGCCAGGACTCCATTCTTATTAATAAGGTTTCGTCAGATGATTTCAAGTCAGAAGTAAAATATAAAGTGTTAAGTTCGTGACAAAATAAGTGAAGTGCATCACAAAATAAACTCAAGAAAATCAAACAATTAGTGAAACCGTGGCTCCAACCCACAGCAAAGACACAACCAAGCGAAAATAACACGTTTGCGACTAGGACACAGTAACTTTATATATAAACACCTCTTTACGCGAACTCTGCTGCCAATGTGTGAAAATTGTCAGGTAACACTCTCTGTGACGCATATACTAACTCATGAAAAACATATATGGAGCAGCAAGAAAGAAGCACACTATCCCAAATAATATAAAAGAAGCCTTAGGAAAAAACATAAACATTAAAAACAAAATAAGTTATCTTATAGACTCAGAAATGTATCAATTATTACAATTTTTTCTAACTTTACCTGTATTATATTTTTTAGATCGCTAATAACTCTTTTAGTTACAGCGCAAATAAATAAAAAAAGAGTTAGAACAAATTTTTAAATAACAAAAAATATCACTACTTACCAATGCAGCTGAAAAGTGCCAAAATCAATATGGTTTTCATGTTGGAGAATTATATTTTACAATAATAATTGTACACTGCAGGTTTCGCTTTATATATTAGAAGTCAAACACTTCAAAAAAGATCCACTTGACTTCAAGTATTGTTTTGTATTATTGTAACCACTATCATTCTAGATTTTCCACTGTTATTTAGAACAGTGATAACAGTCATTGATTAAATGTTTCTATATAAAAAATATTATCTAGAAAACTTAAAATTATTGATTTATAAAATATTCTAATGAAGTTCCAGATTCCTTAGCCAAAGAAAGCACTACAACTAGACAGCATATAAAGTACATTTTATTAACTGCAAAATATTTAATTAAATCTGAGAGTAACTTAAAGGGAAAATGAAAATTGCATTGGAAAAACTATTGTTCTGATAGCCCCATTTATAATACACACTGTTAGAACTACATTAAAATAGTCCGACAAAGTTGTGCCACCAAGATGATCTTATAAGACATGATATTGTGACGATTGTAGGCTAAAATTCTGACAAATATAAAATCGGTATAGTTAACACCAAAATTGTGAAACCTGCTGTGACCTATATCACATATTTTACACTTGTAAATTTGAAAAACAAAGACATTAATAGTTTATTATTGCAAAAGGTGTACCCCCATTCAATCTACTTCATTTGCTATCACTTCCGATTACACTGGCCGATTTTTTTAACGTCCTTTCCAAGGTCCCCGATAGGATTCTAATTTAAATTTGGCTTTAGAAAAATTAGGTACTCTACCAACGCCTCGTTAAATAAAATATTCATTCACATCATTTAAACAAAACAACAAAAAATTCTCCCTTCTTTAACTCTAGAACTACCACTCTCATGACCAAACTTGACGCAAAAGACCCTGCATGGTGATGTATTCTATACAATTTAATTTATAAATCCCACCACATACCTTCCGCTCTAATACAATAACTAAAAAATATTAAAGTCATACTCTTTGAGCTTTTGGCCACCATCTGATCCCAAAACATGCTAAACACTCTATATTTGTTTTTCAGCAATGTATATGTTAGATATAACAAAAATCTGCCTTTCCATCTACTAAACCGCTGACCTCTGCAAACAACAAACTGTCTGACAAATACATCAATTCCTTGGAGCACCTTTTATGTAGTGTATCTAGATAACTAGCTCACTTGGAGCTTTTAACATCGACAGATGGAATCTGTGGTAGGTTTTCTGTGATTTGCTGCTGAGCCATTGTCGTTGGATATATTGTGTAGGCTGTGTTTACCTATTGTGGGATATAGGCGAGCCTCTTTGCCTATTGTAGCATTACAGTCTCCGCAGAGTATGCGCATATCTTGTTTGGGCATCGTATCTATCTTTCTTTGTAGGGCATCGTAGAAGTCATCCTTGATATCTTTATCCTTTTCTTCCGTTGGTGCATGCGCTGAGATAATTGAAATGTTGTATCGTTCCTCCTTCATTCGTATGTAGCACTTAGTAGTAAAATTTAGTATATTCTGTACCAGGTTGTCTCTAATCACAAAGCCCGTTCCAAATTCATGTCTTTTATTTTTGTTACCCCTGAAGAAGATGGTGGATTTATTTATTTTTATATTTCCATCGTCTGGTCATCTTATTTCTTGGACTGCTGTTATATCCATTCCTATGTTTTTCAGCTCTACAGCATTTATTGCAGCTCCAGGTCTGTACCAACTCTGGACATTCCAAGTTCCAATATTCATAGTCCTTTTACATTGCATTTGTCGTTTTTTGTGTTTATCTGTCCAGTTTCGAGGCAAAGTTGCAGTTAGTTAACCCTCCGCTCAAAAAAAACCACAACAAAAGAAATTACAGACTTAATTAATCTGATAAAATTAAAGCCAATTCAACCTTATCAGCGCACAGCACAGCTGGTCTTTTAAGTTTGGAAAAGTAGACACTTCTTTATTTTATAAAGTGGTTTTTGTTCAGGTGTCTGTGCAAAATAATTGAAATTTATTGACGACTATTAATATTAAGCACATATTTATTAGTATTATCCTAAAAATATCTGTTATGAGAATAACTTCAAATATAGTTAAAAGCGCTTATTGAAATAGCCTTTTAACCGCTATATTTAAAAATCAATCGTTTGTAGATACTAGAAATAAGTATATCGAATATAAATATTAATATTGCATACTCTGTATCATCATGCAATCTGCGCTTATCCACTGCTGGACATAGATCTCCCTCAAAATTTTCCATCTATTTCGATGACAATGTTTTAGATCGTCAGTCCAAGGTGTTGGTGGACGACCTCTGCCTCGGTAGGTATCATCTCTTGGTGTCCATTACAGTATCCGCTTTGTCCATCTATTATCTGTCATTCGAGCCACGTGACCTGCCCAGCTCCATTTCAGTGTTGCTACTCTCTCTACTGCATCAGCCACTCCTGTTCTTTGTCGTAGCTGGCGATTTGGGATCTGGTCTCGTAGTGAAACGCCCAATACAGCACGCTCCTTCGCCCTTTGACACACACGAATCTTTTGAACTGTTCTTCTTGTCATGGTCAACGTTTCCGCACCGTAAGTCAACACTAGCAAATTAAGTATTAGGTAATCTTCTTTTTGACGCCTACCTTCACTTATACCGATTATATCTCATTTTATGTGTTGTAGTTCATTCTCTTGTTGTAGTTCATCTAAATAAAAGATACACAACAATTTAAAATCCAATGTAATGAAAGATTCGAAAATATTTTACCAACTATCGTCACTCATGATTCCGAAAAGATTTGGTTATCTTTTAAAAATACCTTGATACAGACCTTGACTGACTGCGAGGCACAGTCTAATGCCGTCTCAACCGGACCAAAAAAAGTGTGGATGTCTGCAGATACTTTTGACCTCGTTGAAGAACGTAGAAAACTTAAAATTGCTGGAATCGAGAACCCTCTCAGGAATTCTCAGTACCGACAGCTATCTAGAGCTATCCAGGCTGCTTGTAGACGAGACAAAAACAAGCATATAGAGAAAATCTGCAGAGAAATTCAACTATACGCCGACACAAATAACACCAAAGAACTCTTTGATAAACTCACACGTAAATTCAAGCAGAAATCTTGGTCTATCAAAGATGATGAAGGTAATGTACAGACGGATTTGGACAAGGTTATTGATGTTTGGAGGGCGTATTGTAAGTCTTTATACGCCAATACGGACCAGATGCCAGCGGACGCCCCGTTTGTACCTGACTGCCAGACCTCCACTTTCCATTCTCCTTCAACAGAGACACACCACACTAGTTTTGAGTCTGAACCTGACATACTTTTTTCCGAGGTGGAATTCGCTTTAAAAAGACTTAAGTTAAACAAAGCAACAGGATATGATCTCATTACTGCAGACGTCTTGAAGCATCTTCCGGAATGTGGAGTGAAAATATTACATCGATTGTGCAATGAAATATGGCACACAGGCGTCTGGCCTGAGGATTGGAGAAAGACCATAATCATACCTCTTCATAAGAAAGGTTCAACAAATAATTGTAACAACTACAGGCTATTAGCTCTAATATCACACGCCAGTAAGGTGATCCTCTACATACTGCAACGGCGCCTAGAAAACTTCATAAGTTGGCAAATAGCACCTGAGCAGGCTGGATTTGTAAAGGGCAGAGGTACTAGAGAACAAATCCTTAATGTACGAAACATCATAGAAAAAGCCAGAGAATACCAGATCCCGATATTTATATGTTTCGTCGATTATACAAAGGCCTTTGATAATGTTAGATGGGACAAACTATGGAACATATTGACGACAATGAGTGTACCTAAACACTTGACTCACCTTATTAGTAAACTGTATTAAGATAACCTGGCATATATTCGAATGGACGGATATCTGTCTGACAAATGCACTTTGGAGAAGGGAGTACGCCAAGGATGCGTTTTATCTCCCTTATTATTTAACATCTATTCGGAGTTCATAATGCGCAAAATTTTGGATGGTTGGGAGGGAGGAGTAAACCTAGGTGGTGTTAAGATATCTAACTTGCGTTTCGCAGACGACACTACACTTCTAGCCTCTACTCCAGAAGAAATTATTAAATTATTAAAAAAACTCGAGGTAGAAAGTGCTAAATTTGGACTCATGGTTAACTACAACAAAACCAAAATCATGGTTATTGATCGCCAACAACAGTTTCCTGAAACCCAAACTAATGCGGGATGCGAGGTAGTTTCATCTATGATATATCTTGGAGATCTAGTTAACAACACAGGCAGTTGTGAATCCGAAATTAGAAGCCGCATTCAACTAGCAAGAGCAGCAATGAGTGAACTAAACGGGGTCTGGCGTGATCGTCACATTACTATGACAAACAAAAAGAGACTCGTTTCAACTCTGGTCTTTTCCATATTTTACTATGCATGCGAGACATGGACAGTCAAAGAATCAGATCGACGACGTATAGACGCCTAGGAATTTAAAGTTCTTTGGCCATATCCATCGAAGTGATCACAAAATGGAGCGGTTGGTGGTCCAAGGAAGGCCTCAGACTCAACGCCAACGCGGAAGATCTCCACAGCGATGGGCGGACATTACTAAAAAGCTTTTCAATAAACAGTATACTTCGGCAATACATATAACTGATGACCGCGACCAGTGTAGAAATATTATCAATCAAACTGTCCGAGCTGCTGAAGCCCAATTATGAACCACAACACATCTACTAAGATGTTAATGACTGTGATGATGATGATGAGTTCATTCTCTAGTTCTATCATTGATGTTTCTGTTGATAAAGTTTGTACATTGTAGGCACATGCATTTGTCGTTTGTTTCGGTGGCCTGACCTCTTCCGGTGATTCATAGCAATCTCTACTCCAAAACTGTTCCGACCGCCACCTTGGTCAGAGAAATTGGAACCGCTGGGCACTGAGGGCCGTACTCTTGATGTATCCATCATGAGGGGAAATTTGGCCTTGAAACGCCGCGCTGGCCTAGCGTGTTGGCGAGTTTTAGAGTTGTAGTAGAAGGAAATATAGTGACCCCTCTGCGTTCGGAAACCTAATCGCCATTCGAGGTTGGAAGAAACAAGAGTTAGCCAAGAGAGGCTGATAGGAAAGATTAAAGACATTTGACTCAATACAAGTTGATAAAGAGTAAAATGTGAAGGCCCTTATGATCCGCCAGGTGCGTTTCATAAGCGTATGAGTATTAGTTCACTTTGTGTTCCCGCTCATACCTCGGGGTGTGGACTACATACTGTATGGCCCGTCCAGCATGCCATAGCATGAAGAATAGGGTGCACGCCATTTTTACAAAGTTGACACCACACTCCATGGCCTGACACTAATACTCTGTATTGCCATACGAAATAGAGAGTGTGTCAATTCAAAAAGGTCCTCTCTCCATCGGGAGGATGTAGTGGCGTCATGATTGACTGTTTGACTATTTCTGTCCAATTATCTCTCTCCTGTGTTGTCGTTTTTCTTCGGAGGATACGTAACCAGTCATCTCCCTTATTTGGTCTGAACGTCGTACTATGCATCTTTCTCTGAATATTTTACCCGCTACGTTACCTTCGAATATCGTTCGCTTTATGACTTCTCTTCTTCTTGTTATATCTTCAAAATATCTTGGTATATAGTGACCTATTTCTATTTTGATTAATAGTTGTGATGAGTCTAATTTTTAAGTTAAATACTGCTAGAATTGAGATATTTGTGCGATGGGCGTTCCATGGTATGTGCAACATTCTACAGACAAGTTGATACTGCGCTAAATGAGACATGCAGGATAGTAATGGGGTGCACAAAATTAACGCCGCTTTCAAATCTATATATAGCAGAGGATTTTACACATAAAGAAAATTAAACAGGTCGCAAACGAGCGGCATGCCCTATACAAAGCTCGAAAAACAAGAAAGCGACTAAAATATAAAAAAAGCTTCCTTAGAATAGTGCAGGATACACTGCCTGAGTATTTTCCTCTTCCTCAGGTTCAATCTACCAAACCAGCAGCACTTGCAGAATATGGTGGTTCTAAAAATGGGTTGTTCTGATCAAATGGATCAGAATATTGGGCAGTACGGGATTCGAATTAGAAACAGAAAATGGTACTAAGCGTTGTTTACATGTCACCTTGATGTTTCAGTCAATAACGCGTGGTGTTTGTATCGAAAATCAAACAACTGTCAGATGTCCCAAATAGACTTTAGAAAGGCTATCGTATAAGTTTATTTCAAGAAATATTTGTCTTCTCCCAAAGGCACTGTCAGGACTCCATCTTCATCTATTAATGCACAAAGAGTAGCCGATGAAATTAGATATGATAATATGGAACACCTAGTGGATAAAATTTGAAACGACAAAAGAAGACGTTGTGGTGGACGATTTTGCAAAAGTTCAATATGACCGATGTCTAAAAAATGCAACTTAGGTATCTGTATTGATTGTTTTATTACCTATCACACAAACTAAAATGTTTAAATTCGTTTTTCATTGTTTTCAGTTTTGAAATACATAGAACTGTTTAGAGATTTATTTTGTATTTTTGCACCATTATCTCCTAGCGTTACATATATTGATGTAACATGATATACTAAGTGATTTATAAATATGAATGCGAAAATTCATTATTTTGTTTTTATGTTTTTAATAAAACTGCTCCAAAAAAAATATTAGCATCACATTACAAACTGCAAAAAAATAATCTGGAAACTAATGTGTTAGTTATAAAAAACTAAATTAAGTATTAAAATATTTATTTTGTTCTTTTATAAAAAGATTTACATACGAAACAAACTACTTTAAGGTCAACCTCAGTAATGCAAATGTTCGCATAAATCCTTAGGTGTATGTTCGTTTAGCCCATCGTAGATTTTGTCAAGATTTGGAAGCATATCTTTTTCGCAAATTTCCTTCAAGTGATCAGCCAAATCATGGCATAATCTGTCGACATCTTTCTGAACTTCTTCCTACAAGAAAACAAAAATATTAGAATAAATGGTATGTTAAATGGCTAATATTGAGATAGTACGTACTCTCTATCTATTTATATGGAGCCTAAACAATTACAAGCGCAAGTGAGAAAAGACTTTGGATTAGGTAACATGGCGACATACCTAATCCAACGGTAACTTTAACATCTTAAATCATTATAAGAAATTTTGTAAACTAAATGTAATCAATTATTTGTTAACGCGATTTTACCCATATATTTAGTGGCTATATTCATGTACTCCTAGACACTGATGATGAAAAATGGATTCCGAAAACGTTTTGTCTTTTGTCGAAACTTAGCCCGTTTGGGTTTTTAAATATATACCTTTTACAAAGGATTTTTAATAATTTTTTTTATATGGTATACAGCCAACTACAGGAACGTAGATTCCTTGTGAAAAAGAAAAATAGTTTATTTTCGTCTTTTGCTAGAGGATTATCTATAAGAAAAACTACAAATGTTTTTTGTAAACAATTAGTTTCAACATACACCGCATTAGTAAAGGAATTAAGAAATGTGGTGTAGATCGGCTACTTCTGCTTCTTCAGTGTTTGTTTGTTAAGGATTATTTAAACATTTATATTTCGTGTGTTCATTTTAGGTTGTCAATCACTGCTTTTGAAAACAATAAAACATTTAATAGTATGATAAAATTAAAGTCAAATAACTCTTATCAGCTCACAGCGCAGCTGGTCGTTTAAGGTAGTTTAAAAAAAGTAGACACTTCTTTATTTTTAAAGTGGTTTTTGTTCAGGTGGCTGTGCCAATCATTATTTTTGTGCCATATTATTAGAATTATACCAAAAATATCTTTTCCGATTATAACTTTAAATACAGTCGAAATATTCATATTTCGTAAACCTTTCAAAATTAATGGTTTGGTGCAAATGTTTAGCTATTTCTTCAGCTTTTTCTTTTAAAACTAGATCGCTGATAGGAACATTTGGGTCTTCTTCTGAATAAACTACTCAGCTAATGCCTGTTTGACATCTAAATTTTTTCCACTGCGATTTCGTTTTGAATTTAATTCGAATAGTCTCGTCAACTGTTGATGAATTTGATAATCTAGCATAAGTTTTGTACTATTTACATATAATTCCGTATGTTCAAATCCACACAACGTCGTATGTTTTTCGGAGCACTGGCAAAATAAAGAAAATTTAAAATTAATTAGCATCTCCGGCTTTCATTAGCTAATTTTTTTGTAGGGTAAAAAACAAACACGGCAAAGTTGCAATTTATGTAAAGAACAGATTATGTGTTCTACTCTTAATTTAAATGAATATAATGTAGGAGCTGTGGGAAGATGGAGAAGATAATGAATTGGCTAGACCTCCAACGCTAGAGGAGGTTCGAACAGCAATCCAAATACAAAAAAGCCATAAAGCGCCGGGAATAGATAAGATACCGGCAGAACTGTTCAAGCAGAGAGGAACAAATTTGACAGAACAGATGTACCAGCTTATACAAGAAATATGGAGAGAAAAAAAATCCCACAACAATGGAAGAAAAGTATAATCTGCCCTATTCATAAAAAAGGAGACAAACTGTTATGGCAGAATTATAGAGGCATCTCTTTACTTTGTTCGGGATACAAAATACTCACAAACATTCTTAATCGAAGACTTCAACCCCTCACTGAAAAAATTATCGGGGAATATCAAACAGGGTTCAGGCAAAATAGATCTACTATTGACCAACTATTTACAGTTAAACAAATACTAGCCAAAGCATGGGAATATGACATAGACGTCTACAATGTCTTTGTAGATTTGAAGCAAGCCTATGATTCAATAGATAGAACAATACTACCTAATATATTACAAGAATTTGGCATACCATTAAAATTAATAAGACTAGTGCAAATGACAATGACAGAAACAGAAGCACATGTATGTATTCAAGGACAGATCACTGATGCGTTTATGACAACGCAAGGACTGAAACAAGGTGACGGACTGGCTCCAACACTTTTTAATCTTGTTCTTGAATATGTAATTAGACGGTTGACGGTGAGCAGAAATAACATACTTACAAACAAATCTACCCAATTAGCAGCATACGCAGATGACATAAACATAATGAGCAGAACAAAGACTGCGGCAGAAGAAACCTACGTTCAGTTGAAACAGAGTTCAGAAGTTGTGTGGGCTAACAATAAATACAAATAAAACAAAACTACTCATACAAACCAGATCAAATAGACAGGCGCAACAACAACAATTTATAGACGATATAGAATACGTGAATAGATTCACGTATTTAGGAATGGATCTGGTCGAAAATAATGAAGAAGAACCAGAAATAAATAGAAGGCTTATGCTGGCAAACAAAGCCTATTTCGCGATGGGCCACATATTCAAATCGCGAGACGTACACCGGAAAACAAAACTCCGGGTATATAAAACAATAATCCGACCCATAGTAAGTTATGGGTGTGAAACATGGGTTATAACACAGAAATCTACCAATGCATTAGACATGTTCGAAAGAAAAATATTGCGTAGAATACTGGGTCCAATAAAGGAAAATAACAACTGGCGAATTAGATATAATAACGAAATATACGAACAATACACTGAACCAACACTAGCACAATACACTCGACTGCAAAGATTACGATGGGCAGGGCATGTGGTACGCATGCATGAGAACAGAATCCCCAGAAAATTACTAAACGCAAGAATGCAAGGAAAAAGACCTGTTGGAAGACCAAAAAAGAGATGGGAAGACGAGGTAGATGAGGATGCCAAAAATCTCCTAAAAACGCGTTCATGGAAAAGAACAGCAGTAAAGAGAGATGTTTGGAGAGGTTTAATGAAGGAGGCCAAGGCCCGGCTTGGGCTGTAGTGCCATTGGATGGATGGAATGTAGAGTAAAGTGTTGCTTAGTAAAACAGACAAACGTAATAACGTCGATAACTTTCTTCTTCTTCTACGGCACTACAGCCTAAAATGAGCCTTGGCCTCCTTTATTTTTTGCCTCCACCCTTGTCTGTCTGTGGCTGCTCTTCTCCATACACGGACTCCTAAAAGTGCTTGTGCGTCGCTGCTTACTGTGTCTTCCCAGCGCTTTCTTGGCTTTCCAACTGGTCTCTTTCCCTGCATTCTGGCGTTAAGTGCTCGTTTTGGTAGCCTATCCTCTCCCATTCGTATCACATGTCCGGCCCATTGCAATCTTTGGATTCTAATGAAGTTTGACAGGGGTGTTTCCTTATACAGTTGATAGAGCTCGTTGTTATATCGAATTCTGAAGATTCCGTTTTCCCTCACAGGTCCTAGTATTCTCCTCAGTACTTTTCTTTCGAATGTGTCGAGTTTGTTTTTGGATGTCTCTTTCAGGACCCATGCTTCGCTGCCATAACATGCTATTGGCCGAATTAAAGTTTTATATATTCTCATCTTTGTATTTCGGTGGACACTTTTAGACCGAAATATATGGGAGAGGGCAACATAAGCTTTGTTTGCCTGCGTTATCCTTTTTCGTATTTCTCCATCCTCTGCTCCATCGGCATATATTTCTACTCCCAGGTATGTAAACTTTCCAACCGTTTCAATGTCATCTTCATGTATAATGTTTTGTGGGATTATATTTCTTCTCGTCTGTACCATTAGTTTTGTTTTTTCTGTGTTAATTTCCAGACCTAGCCTTTTCGTTTGTGTTTTTAACTCTGCGTATGCTTCCTGTGCTCCTGTTGATGTTCTACTCATAATATTAATATCATCGGCGTAGGCAGCCAGTTGAACCGTTTTATTGGTCAGTAGGTTTTCTCGTCCAGTTTGCATTTGCCTGACCGCATACTCCAGTGCCAGGTTAAACAATGTTGGTGCCAGCCCATCTCCCTGCTTTAGTCCCTGCGAGATTTTGAAAAAGTCTGTCCGGTTGTTTTGTATTCGTACACATGCCTAAGTTTCATCCATTGTGGCTTTAATGAGTCTAATTAGCTTATGTGGTATTGCTAATTCTGCCAATATATAGTATAGTCTGTCCCTTTTGACTGAATCGTATGCCTGTTTGAAGTCTACAAACACGTTGTGAACATCAATGTCGTGTTTCCACGATTTGCTCAAGACCTGCTTGACTGTAAATATTCGATCCATTGTCGATCTTCCCCGTCTGAAGCCCGTCTGATATTCTCCAATAATATTTTCTGCTAGTGGTTGGAGTCGCTGGTTTATAATATACGTGAGGACTTTATACGCTGTACATAGTAGAGAAATTCCACGGTAGTTTTTGCATTGGAGTTTGTCTCCTTTTTTATAGATTGGGCATACTATACTTTTCTTCCATTCGTCGGGTATTTTCTCTTCTTGCCATATTTCTTTGATAAGCGCGTGAATATGACTTGATAGGTGGTTGCCACCTACCTTATACAGTTCTGCTGGAATCTCGTCAACTCCCGGGGCTTTATTGTTTTTCTGGGCCTTAATAGCTTCGAGAACTTCCTCTATGGTTGGAGCTTCTACTTCAACTTCGTTCTCTTCTACATGGTTCGTACCCATTTCATCTTCCATATCTACTTGTGTTCCAAGTAGGGTCTGAAAATAATGCTTCCAGGTTTCTGTGACTTTCTGTTGGTCACTGATTATTTGCCCAGTCGCCTAAGTCGATAACTTTACAGTTCACAATTATTGCTTCTTATTTTTTAAAAAGTGCTTTTTTGAAATTTTTTTAGGATTGAACATTCAATAGCAGGGGCGACAAGAGGCATCCATACTGTATGCCTCTTTTATTGTTAATTGCCGTGATTCCAAACCGTCTGGAATTTATTTATTATATAACAAACACCACTTTAAAAATAAATAAGTGCATACTTTTCTAAAACTGATAAACCAGCTGCACTGATAAAAATTGGACCATTTCAAACAAAATAAACACTTGAACAAAAATATTTTCTAGCAGTTCTATAATTATTTTCGTTATCTTGCTATGCTTTTGACTTTAATTTATTTATGTGATAACATTAACTATATTATCATATAATAGTAAGAAAATATTTTGAAAAATATATGTCAACAGGATCAGTTAACTTTAATTTTATCAGATTATAATAGTATAATACTTTATGAGGCGGAGAAGCATGACTTTAGTCATGCGTAATAGAGGGCAAGTCAAGAAAAGTCGCTTCTTTGCTGAATAAAGTATACTATTTTTTCTTCAAACGTAACAATTTTCAATCATAAATAGTACAATTCATACGCTTTTTTTACTCGAAATTAACTGTGACAACTATCAAAGTCGTCTAGATGTTAGAAATTAAAATAATTAAGTCGTCGGTGGGATTTGCGTCTCCCTGGTTACAGTCGTTTGACAGTTGTTTGCAATTATTAAAGACAGCTTATTGTTGTTGCAACCGCAAGCGCAAATTTAGTGCGAAAATGGAAAACCTAAACGAAATTGAGTCCGCGGCCAATGATGCAGTAGCACATTTGGGCTCTCCAAGTCCGGAATAAAGTATCGGTTAGCCTACAAGCACTTCCAAGAGTGGTGCGATACAAGAGGAGTACAGCAAGTTACCGAAGACGTTTTACTGGTATATTTTAATATAATGGAAAATGAAAATAAATGGAAATCTTCTACAATGTGGTCACGATGCTCTATGATAAAATCCGAGTTAGTTATTAGAAAAAATGTCGATATAAACAAATTTTTAAAGATACGTGCCTTTCTGAAAAAAAAACAAGCGAAGGATATACTGCAAATAAGTCTAAAGTTTTCACTAAAGACGAGTTTAATAAATTTTGTTTGAAGCGCCAGATAAGTTGTATTTAGAATTAAAGGTAAAAAAAATTATATTGCAAAGCATGTAGTATACTCTACTAAATAATAAAAATATTTCAGATTGTTTTGTTAATTGGGGTTACCGGCGCCTGTCGATGCGACGAAATGGTAAAAATGAAGACTGAGGACATTGAGGATAAAGTAAATGTAATAATTATCAAAATCCCAGACAGTAAAACACGAAAAATTAAATCTTTTACGATAATTAGTCAAAAGTGCATTAAACTGTATAAAAAGTATGCATCACTGCAGCCTGAAAATTTCACAGAAAACCGATTTTTTATCAAGTACCAAAATGGAAAGTGTTACCAAAGCGTCATGTAAATACACTCGATCAGCGCAGTGGCCCAAAAAGTAGCTAGTTATTTAAATTTAAACGATTCAAACGCATACACGGGTCACTCTTTACGACGAACTTCAGCAACACTTTTAATTGATGGAGGAGGAAATCTAGAATGCCTCAAACGACATGGGGGCTGGAAATCAAGCACGGTTGCCGAAGGATATATAGAGGATTCAATAAGAAATAAGAACGATAATGCTCAAAAAATTTTAAACCCTCAAAATTCGCCAACATTTTTAAAAATGCCTTATTAACTAATTGTACTTTTACTATACTATACTACTACTATAAATAAAAATGATGTTTAATTGTTGTTAATGACATTTATATTGTTGCTTTGTGACATGTTTTATATTTTTGCCAAGACAACAATTTTCCCTTCGCCGTAAAGAAATGGGAAAAAATGCTGCCTGCGGAGACATCAAACTTTGACAGGATCAAGTTAGATAAGTAATGTCATCATTATTTGACGTTTGAAGAAAAAAGTATTTTTTAATTTTCAATAAACAATGAAGTTTGTTTCGAACCATTAGTTTAAATTTGAGGTATTAATATAAAATAATATTATATTTTATTTGATATTTTAAAGAAATATTAGGAAAAATTATTTTTCAGCGCTCCTTACAACAATAATTGTAAGTTGCCTACGTTTGGCACAACTCAACTACTGTAAATTAATAAATAAAATAATGATGAACATTTTAAAATTATTTTTAATTCTATTTATTTCATAATTTATTTAATTTTAATTTATAAAGACATAACATATCTCCTCATCTAAGCAAGAATCTTTGATGAACTGGTTTCTTCAAAGATTTGATTTCCCGTATGGTGACCCTGTATATTTGCTTATACTTCATCTGAGAATATATATTTCATCTGAGAATAAAACCACAATGTAGAAATAAAAAGATTTTTTATTTATTTTGTAGTCAACCAAGTCTAGCTAATTAACTTTTTCGAATTTACAGACATATTTTTTTAAATTAACATTTTGAATAAAACTATTTTATTCAAGGTACACCCTAAAAATAAATATATATGACTAAGAAACGCGAAAAATGATATTGTTGAGTTTCTCCAGAAATTATTTATATAAATATAATAATTTAATCAATGTTATCACTGTTATGATTCAGGTGGCCCATTTTTGAAGTATTTAACTTATTGTATATAAAGTAAAATGTAAGCAGTGGATATCATTGTAAAATATAATTCTCAACATGAAAACTATATTGATTTTGGCACTTTTGAGCTGCGTTGGTAAGTAAATTGCTTTCATAACTTACTATAACATTTTTTTTTATTTTCAATTAGAACTATTCGTGGTATATTTACTTTTATAATTAATTGATGTTTGACATATTAGGATTCATTTCATGGTACAAAAACTCAACATTTTATATTTAAAATACGTGATATTTATTTTTCGAAATTGTTTAGAAAGTTACTAAAATTGATTTTACTATCTTTACAGACACACAAATTATTTTTCTAGTTTAACAGTTTGTTAAATATGTTAAATCAGTTGTTTTTATATTTTAAAGTGATTATTCCTTTGCAGCTCTTACCATCTGCGCTCAAGGTCCTGAGCCTACCGAAGGACCTGAACCTGAGCCCACTGGTGAGCCTGATGAGTAAGTAAAAATTAATTAAAATACTAAAGTACCTGTGCAATCAAGTAAAGTTAAAATATAAGTCTTTAACGAGCCATTCACGTTTCGATTTTTAGTCCGACTATTATTCCAACTTTCGCAGTTGGATCTGAAATCGGACCGTAAGTAGGCTGGTTGGACTAATTGAATCGAATCACACGTCGCGCGTCGGATGGAAAATTTCCCCATTTAGTTGACCTTCGACACCTGTTACGTATGAGATTTCTATGAATTACTTTCCCTAGTTTGCAAATATTTAATAAAAAATAAACTTGTAATTGCACGAAAATTACCGCTATTAAAATACACGATTCTTCATTATCATCTACTTTTTGTTAGGTCAAATCATTTTACTTTCTCTAGATCTATTTCGGACACTCCCACACATGTACACACAGTAATTTTATATTAAAAATAAACCAACAAAACCTTACCCATGATATTAAAATAAACTTGATAAATTTAGTATCATATTCCGAATAAAACAAAAATGTTTTTTTTTCAGACAAAAGTGCGACACTTGCATAACATTGACATCTATAATCAGAGACTACATTGACGAAAAAGTTCCACTGGTAAGTTTTATAAGTATTATAATGTAGTTAGCATCGAAAATTTAGCATTAAGATTCCATAGTACAGGCAGAAATAGGAAAACACTCAATGATACATTCTAAGAATAGTTCAGTGAAGCACTCACGAAAGCAGAAGAAACAATAGAAAGTATTTGGCACACTTTCAGAACAATAATCACAACTATACAAAGAGAACAACCACAAGACAACATTAGAAAAACAAAGAATACATTGATGATAGAACTGTCCTAGAACTGATGGACACAAGGAGATCTTACAAAAATCGAAATGAAAAAAAATATAAAGAAACCCAGAGAATCATCAGAAATAAAATCAGAAAATGCACAGAAGAAAGGATGAGCAGCAACTGTGAGGAAATGGAAAATTTACCAAAAAAGCATGACTACTTTAATGTATGCTAAGTGATTATGGAAGTCACAAATATAAAGAAAAAAATAACTACAACAACTTTAGTAGACGATAACAACCAAATAGTATCTAGTCCAGAAAATGTAGGAGATACGTAAGAAACATACAACAAAGATCTGTTTGATGACGAGAAAACAGAACCACAAATTAATATAGTACAAGTAACAATACTTGATATATTAACATCGGAAGTTATAAAATCATTAATACGGCAAAGCCAAGAAAAGCTTCAGGTACAGATGAAATATACATAAAGATGATACTTTTTAATGAAGAAAATCTTCAGACGTTAACACTATTATTTAACAAAATATATACCACTGGAATCTTCCCAAAAGACTGGCTTAAATCGACATTTATACCTATACCCAAAAAAAAAAAGATAAAGCAAATAGATGCTTACAGTTCAGATTAATTATACAAATTTTACTTAAAATTGTACGTCAACCAATATACAGAGAATGCGAAACAAATCTGAGCGACAATCAATTCGGATTTCGTGCACTGTTACACGTGCACCAAATGTCAACATTAATATTCCAATCTATAACAAACATATAGAACCAGTACAAAGAGTTGCTGGATAACAAACGATCTTGACCACGAGGTCGAAATACGTGCTCGTATAGAATATGCTAGGTCCGCATTTCAACGAATGAAAAAATTCTTAATAAACTCTACATTATCGTTAAATATGCGATACCAATTTGTAAAAACGTATATTTATTCCATATTGCTATACGGAGTGGGAACATGGACTCTTGGAATTTCAAGTATAAGGTGTATAGAAGCCTTTGTGATGGGGGTTTTCTGAAGGATGCTGAAGATCTCTTGAACAGAGCACGTGACTAACAACGAGGTGCTAAGAAGAATGAGTACTGAGAGAGAACTCCCAAATATTGTAAAAAACAGAAGAACGAGTTATCTACGACATATATACAAAGGAGAAACATACAACTTCCTACGACTTATAATGGAAGGGAAAGCAGAAGAAAGAAGAGGTCCAGGAAGAAGAAAATGCTTCTGGTAGAAAAACGTAAGAGACTGGACGGGCATGGACACACATTCGATTCTAAGAGCAGCTTAAGATAGAGAGAAATTTTGCTGTAGTTTTAGCCAACCTTCAGTAATAAAGAAGGTACTTTAAGAAAAATAATTTACTTAATAATATTTTTATTGTTAAGGGCTTGACCAGATAACAAGAAACGGCATTGCTGCAGTAAGTAGTCGCGCGATATTTATAGTAGAAGAAGAGTTTTTTTAGTTGTGTAAAAAAAAGGTTTAGTTACAAAATTATTTATTGACAAGCTAAAGATTCAATAAAGTACTTTGTAGTTAACTAATTTTCTACCATCGTTAACGTAAGATACAGGATACTTGAGGAATGCTTTATCTGAGCACAACAAAAATAAACGCATCATCAATTAACTTCTTCAGTTTTCTTAGTAATAAGCTGTGAGCGTTGCTTCCAAATGAATTATAACCCATCATCGTCAAGTGCGATTTTTTTGATCACAAGTTATTTACTAATACGATCAATCCTAAGTATGTTTTAATCTAAACTATTCTTTTTTTACAGGACGAGGTTAAAAAGGATCTTGAAAGAATATGCCACGATTTGCCAGATCAGTTGAAAGAAATTTGCGAAAAGCAATTGCTTCCAAATCTTGATAAAGTCTATGAGGATCTCCAAAAACATACACCTTACGAGTTGTGCCAACAATATAAAAATTGTTAGAAAAAAAAATGTGATTTGAATATGAACATTTACTTATAAAAATGCGAAATAAATTTTTAAATTCTGCAATTATGTTTTCTTGTTTTCCTTTTCTTATTATAAAAATTATCAAAATAAGATTAAACTGTCATTCTAATGTTAAAAAGTACTGTGTAATGATCATTTTCTCAGAGTATCTGCAAATTATATAATTAAAGTAAATTATAAAAAAAATGAGCAATTTGATTGAAAAGAGAGATTTATTTGGATTTTTAAGGGTTTATAAGGTTACAAGTAAGTCGATGTTAAAAAACTGTACCATCCCAATGTTTGATTGAAGGCGAGTAAATAAATTTATACAAATGTGCTAAAATGCAGAACTACAGGAACTATAAACGAAAGTGTGACCATTAAAATAACAATACCTGAAGAACGATATAGAGAAAGTAAATCGTGAATGATCGATGAAATATTTGAACTTGTGGATCATAAAAAATTGTGGAGATAAAAAACAAAGAAAATGTCCTCCAAGAATATAAGAGAATACATACCGTCAGAAAAAAAATAAGGGAAGCCAAAGAGGAAGAAAAAACAGAACAATGTTAAGAAATAGAGAATACCAGAGTCGATAAAATAACTTCAATGTCCATCGACAGGTAAAGAAAATACCTGGAAAGTTCCAAAAACTCAACAGCGAAAAAATAACAGATAATAAAGGCAATCTTTCCATAACTAAAGAAAGTAAAAAGAAATTATGGGAAGAATACTTAAAGAAACTTTTCCACAACCTTAGATCAATACAAGAACCCACCATTGATGAAAATTCAGATTTTGAAATCCTACCAGAAAAAATAACGGTAGCCTTCCAAAAACCAAGAGCAATATAACAATCGCGTATAACAAAAAAACAAACACGCAACATTTCTAGAAGAAAGTTTAATGCTGAATATTTGGTTAATGTAGGGGAGATGGAAATTAAACTATGTAAGACTGAATTAGTAAGTGTTCATGGTCTTCAAAAATCTCGTGGAAGAATTTAATATATTTTTAAAATGAAGTCACTCGGCATCAGGCATCAAAAAAACGTTAATAACGAAGAACAAGAAAAAGAATTAACTACTTTCTTTAACGTACATACTGCTCGAGCTGACGCTATGCAATCTTTGCTAAAAACTGAAAAAAAAACGAATGTGTTACAAATAAATCCAAATTGGTAATCTCGTTTGACTTACAGCAAAGTATGCCGCTGCCAAATTTAACCACTGGTCCTGCATTTTACTGCAGAAAACTGTGGCTTTATAATTAGGGGATTCACCACTGTACCAATGATAAAGAACACATGTACTTATGGACCGAAGATCAAGCTAAGCGCGGAGCAGATGAGGTTATTTCTGATGTGATGAAATTTTTGAAGAACAAGTCAGATTATGACGAACTCATTGTTTTTACCGATAACTGTCCTGGTCAGAACAAGACTTGGCAGTTAATAGCTTTTTGGTTGCAGTTAGTCAGGAAACAGAAATTTAAACAAATAACGCATCACTTTCTGTGTAGTGGTCTTTCTGTTATGCCATCAGACCGAGATTTTGCTCAGATTGAGAAGCTCCAGAGAAACCGTGCACCAATTATTTATTCGCCAGAAGTTTGGGTAGATATTATTACGAAAGCAAATAAAAATAATTATTTTGTTGGTACGCAGATGACAAAAAATGATTTTGTCAGTTTTAAACCTCTTCTCAATAATATTAATAAAAATGCACGTTTTCCGGACAAGAAGAGCTTAAATTTTGCAAAAATATACAGATTTCAATTTAAATCAGAAAAAGTAGGTCAATTTTTGTCAAACATACTGTCAATGGAGACTGTCAAAAAGTTAATATCTTAAGAAAAGGCAGACCGTCTAATATAAATGACTATTAAATACTATATATCGCACCCTCAGTAATATAAGGGATCAACTCAAAATTTTGGTAAATTGAGATTTTAGATGCTATGGGCACAAAATTAAATTCTCTACCGGTTAGCGCTGACAGAGAGAGAAATAGGACATTAGTTGCTCGGTAAATATATTTGTGCCTCTCTCTTACTCTCCCCGCCAACCTATTGTTTTTACTGCTACAAGGTAACAATCAGTAACGTGTCCATAGTCGTCAAAGGCGGACTGTTCAAACGTCGTGCGATTCGTGTTTGTGCCCTTCTATGACAAAACTCCTGGTGAGTTTGTATCTTAACATTTTGTATTATATAGAACAATTTTTAGTTTAGCCCTTATATTATGTAAAATGTAATTAATAATTGGGTCTAATTCATAATAGCTCGCTATATTGCCAAAAAGTAGAGATGTTATACGGAATCATATCTTATTGGTTCATTATAGTACGTAAATTGTTTTATTGCTGATGGCGAACTTTGTAATTGGCCCTTATTTACATGAAAATTTTAACTATTTTTTTAATTGATCCGATTAAATTAACAGAAAAATAATTAAGTTGTAGTTTTAAAACAGTGTTTATTACATAGATGCAATGTATTGTTTGTAGTGTAAAATTTTTACATTTTACTTTATTATATAATCCGAGTTCGTTTCTCAGCAAGGTACGTCTAAAGCCAATATTTCCATGCCATCCTTATCGAGATGCGATGAGTTACCATCAGTTAGATCAAGAACAGTAGGTAATTACATAATGTCTTCAATACATTCAGAGGAAAGCGACGTAGACCTCAGTGATGACGATCCCACTTACAAACAAGAGCATTTTCGTCGACGTCCACGGATCACAGCAACTCTAACTTCGATTGATACAAACAATGTAACTATGACAAATGATAACATTCAAAGACAATCCAGAAAACGTAAAGCAGATCCAACCAAATAGATACAAAACACGCAAAAAATGAAACGAAACTTGGGTCAAAGCTATGTAGCTATACATTCGGAGAAATTGGTTCCTGCACGTAATATGAAACCACCTTGTATCCAAAAATGTAGATTAAAATGCAGTAAGCGAATCGATGATTCGAAAAGGTTGAAATTATTTAGTGCATTTTGGGCATTAGGGGATAGACAATTACAAGGAATGTATGTTTTGTCTAATAGCGCACAGATTACACCTAGGTACAAGTATACCAATGCCGAAAAACCACAAAATCCAAACCATGCATTCTATTTTTCCGTAGACAACGAAAGAGTTAGGATAGGCAAAAGCTTTTTTATTAATACTATTGATATTTCTCATAAGATGATTCGAAATGTACATGAAGATAATAGAAAAACTGGGCTTCATAAAGGATGACCAACGCGGCAAACACAATAGTCATAAAAGTGTAAGTGATGAGCTTATAAATGCCATCACCAACTTCATCAACCCTATACCCCGCATTGAGTCACATTATCTAAGAGCATCTACCTCTAGAGAGTACATCAGCAGTGGTAAAAGTATTGCAGAGCTCTTTAGAGATTTTGAAGTACTGCAAGAGGAAAGGTCACGCCCGGCTGGACTATATCACACGTTTTATGAAATTTTTAACACAAAATTTAACCTTGGCTTTTATCAACCCAAAAAAGATCAATGCGATCTTTGCCTGCAGTTCCAAAATCCTACTGAACCACTAAAACAGAATCTTAGGGATCAATATGATACGCATTTGGAAGAAAAGAAGTTATGCAGGGAGGAAAAAAAGAATGACAGAAAGAACATTGATGAGTGCACTATTTGTGTATGTTACGATGTACAAGCCATTATGCAAAGTCCTAACGGTGAAACATCAGCATTCTACTACAAATCTAAATTAAATCGTTACAATTTCACTATGACGAAATTAAAAAAAATTCACGAAAACGATGTGTCAACAATGGACATCTCTAAAGGCTATGACAATGTCCATTGGTATTTTTGGGACGAGACTCAAGCGAAAAGAGGCGCTACAGAAATAGAGAGCTGTGTTTTCCATTATTTACAGATTGTGTCTGATAAAGCTGGTGACAGGGAAGTAAATATAACATTTTTTTCGGATAACTGTTGTGGGCAAAACAAAAATAAATATCTCACATGCTTATACTTATACGCTGTTGCCAATCTAAAAAATTTGTCGTCGATAACTCACAAATATCTCATAAAAGGGCACACTCATAACAAAGCTGATAACGTGCATAGTTTGATACAAAAGCAGATAGCTAGATATAGGAAAACTGGCCCAATATACTCTCCTGTTCAATAAATCTCAGCAATCAAAAGAGCAAGGAAAACTGGTGCTCCATTTATAGTTCACAGTTTAACTTATAATGTTTTTTACGATCTTCAGAAATTACAAGAAAATTGGGGCCATAATTTTAATACAGATGAACAGAAAAATAATCTTGTATGGAATAGTATTAAAGTACTGAAATTTACCAAAGAAGACCCATTTTCGTTTTATCACAAGTGCTCATATAACGATGAGTTTAAAATAGTTAATGTTCGTGATAAGTGGAAGAGAATGCCAAATATTAAAGAAATAACCATGCAGAAAACGTAACTCCAGGCACTTCCACTTCGTTGTGCTAAAAAGAATGATCTTAAGGATCTTATTAATAAACAATTGATATATCCATACTATGCGTCTTATTATAACAACATGTTGTCTTAATATTACTAATCTTTGGGATTTCAACATTATTTTGTGTAGACTGAGTACATAGTCAAAGTACAATAATTAAGTTTTGAGACTGAATTTTATTTTTGAAGACTTTATTTTTTAGAATGAATTTTTTTGTTATGTGCAGTTTTCTAAGTTTAGAATGGAGGAATTAATGTTTTTTTGTTATGTATAATTTTTTAAGTTTACTGTGGAGATATTGTGATATACAATTAAGTAATAAGTAAACGACAATGTAAAAATTGAGGAGTTACTACTTGTAAGTTTTATTTGGAATTAAAAAGTTGAACTAATAAATGTGATAATATTAAAGCTATCTTATTATGTTTAACTCTTGTTTTGAATTTTTTTTAGATTATTGTTATATTTTGCACTGATTAATAAAGTATTACTATTATTTTACCTGATATTTTATTTATAAAACAGAAACAATAAATTCAAACATCGATTGGGATTGGTGATATAGAGTACCATTTACGATTAAAAATTAAACAGTTGCAGGTACATTAATAATATAAGGGATCAAACTTTAATAGTTCCTTATTTCTGTTATGGTTTTTTATACTATACGGGACTAACTCGAAAGTAGTTTTTTCCATTCCTTGTAATTAATAGAATTTATTTATATTATTATTTTTTCCTCATTGTAATTTTTAGTGCAGTTATTAAATAACAAATCTGCCAAATTTCATATTTATAACTTAAATAATAACCACGTTATATGAAAAAATAGCTGTAATGTCAGATACCAGAATCTTTAAACGCGATTTCCCACAAATCTACTTTTTTGAATTGTGCCTCTATATTACTGAGGGTGCGTATGGTGAAATATTGCAAAGCAGAATTTTTTGTTATGTTGGTTGAATGATGTGATTGACAATTTCATTCAACGAGGTATTGGTAGAGAGGATTAATTTTTCTAAATCCAAATCAAAAAATGGATCCTATTAAGGTCCTTGAGAAGGACGTTTAGAAAAGAAATTGGCTTGTGTAAGTAAGGATAGTTTCGTGGGTTGCTATTTTCGAAAATTTGGACAAAATTGTTCAAATCTGTGAATTTTTTTTAATACACGTTTTTGAATTGTATGCAATGTGCATCCTGAAATAGAGTTCATCAAAGAACAAATTTTCTCTAAAAGAAAAAAATATATATTACTAAAGAATGTGCAAAATTATGAGGTTAATTTATTCGAGAATACAATAATTTAATCAATGTTATCACTATAATATGATTCAAGTGGCCCATTTTTGAAATATTTGACTTTTGTATATAAAGCAAAATGTTCGCAGTGGATATCATTGTGAAATATAATTCTCAAACATGAAAACTATATTGATTTTGGCACTTTTGAGCTGCGTTGGTAAGTAAATTGCTTCTATAACTTACTGTAACTTTTTTTAATTAACTGTTAGCATTATTTGTTCTATGTGTACTCTTAGAATCAATTGGTATACGTTTGACATATACTATTCATCTCATGGTATAAAAACTTAACATTTTATATTTAAAATTTGTGATAATTATTTTCAAAAATTGTTCAGAAAGTTCATTTTACTATTTTTACAAACCCAAAAATTATTTTTCTAGTTTAAGGATTTGTTAAATATATTAAATGAGTTATTTTTAAAAATCATTATTTTTTTTTGCAGCTCTTACCATTTACGCTCAAGGTCCCGAACCTGAGCCCACCCATGAGCCTGAGCCTGAACCTACCGATGAGCCTGATGAGTAAGTAACAATAAATAAAAATATTAAATTGTTTACATGACCAACTGAACCAGTAAATATTATAAACAATTAAGACATAACTCACTTAATTTAAGAACAATGTTCTTCTTAATTAATATGATATTTGTAAGGTAAAGAGAAAAACAATAATATTAGTATATTTAATAATCTCCGATATATAAAATAAAATTTGTTCCAGATTCAAGTGCGACGTTTGTATAACATTTGGAACTATAATCAAGGATTACGTTGACGAGAAAGTTCCACTGGTAAGAGCAATTAGATATTTTTATCATTAAATGTAAAATCTTAAACTTAATTCTTACATTTCGAACACTATTCTAAATTACTATATACCTAAAAGTGACTTTGTCAAAATCTAGATGCAATTATATTTTTTTTTTCGTCTAGTAGTGAACTATGTATGAACCTATTATACTGTCCCGCCTACTCTAGTAAAATTTTTATATCTTTTCTCCTTTGGGAAACTTAATTTGAATAGTTTTACATGTATCTCAACTCATTAAATATTTTTAATTATATTGCTTCTTCTTCCCTGTTTGGAAAGTTCAGTTCATCTCAGTTCATTTTACTCTGGATGCAGCAGTAGAGTTCCATTTTTGTTATTCCAGTCTATTATAATGAGTTAAATTTTTTAACCAGGACGTGGGTCATCTCGCTGGTCCTCCCTTTTCTTTCACCTTTTTTGTTTTTTTTTCATCTTTAAGCTGGCCAGTTTTTTCTTAGTTGCGTCCGCAATTTTTCAGCCTTCAACTTCATTACAAAAGGGCAGAGAATACTTACCATCTCAATATTAGTAATTAAGCATATAATATATTCTAATATGATTGTATTCTTATAGGAAGAAGTTAAAAAAGACGCCGACAGATTATGCCATGATTTGGCAGATCACTTGAAGGAAATTTGCGAAAAAGATTTGCTTCCAAATCTCGACAAAATCTACGAAGGGCTACACGAACATACACCTGAAGATTTATGCGAACATTTGCATTATTGTGGTAGACATTAAAATATTTTATATTATATGTAAATCTTTTTATAAAAAAACAAAATAAATATTTAAATGTTAAATTTAGTTTATTTAGTGTTATATATATGTAGTTGTTATTTAGTTTATAAATTTAGTGAAATAAATTTAAAATTTGGCGTTGCTGATCTAATAAATTTTTTTGGTAAGCATTTTACTGGTAACATACGTTAAGCTAAGTGTTCTTTTGTTTTGTATAAAATGACTACACTTTCTTTGTCAAATACTATTCTTTGTTTAAGGTTAAAATGGTCAAAACAAAAGTAACAGAATTAAATTTGCTGCCTTGTCTATTTGCCTATGATGGACCCCTGTATCGTTACCTATGACGGACCAGGGGTCCATCATAGGAAAAAGAAAATAAAATTGGACACACCTTCGGTTTTTGTTACTTAATGATTAACATAATATGTTTTACAGGGATGGCTCTACAAAAAAGGCAACAGTGGAACGAGAGTAATATGCAACAAGCTTTAAAATGCATACAAGAAAAAACTATGGGGTTTAAGCTGGCAGCAAAAACATTTAACGTTCCAAAAACGACTTTGAAAAGGCGTTTTATTAAGCATCAAAGAAGTATCAAAGGTGATTTGGGAGGACGAAGACCAATATTCTCCACTCTTATTGAACACGAAGTTGCTGACCATATTATTACTATGGAAACTCGTTTTTTTGGCCTGACTAATAAAAATTTGCGAAAACTTTAAAACAAAATCCTCGAATATCATTACGCACTCCAGAAAATACTTCGTTAGCAAGGGCTCAAGCTTTTAATAAACCAAATATATATGTGCCTATTTAACATCCTAATCACACAACTCTTAAACCCAAACCCCCATCACCCCCAAACACCACATTCCCTCTACCTTAAATCCCCCCATATCCCCTCCCACCCTCCTCCCTATACAATCACTACCCTTACCCTCCCCCCTAATATCCAAACCCTAATATACTCTCTCTCATACAACATAAACTTTACTACATATCCCATCCTCCAATTCCAAACATAACCCATCAATCAAAAACACATCCCTATCCTCTCACCCAACATAACTCAATCCCCCACCATTCATACACTCCAACTCACCCTCCCCCTCATTCATCCAATACAAAAACAAATTTTATCCCCAAAAAACCTACACCCCTTCCAACCACCCCCCCCCCCCTAAAATAAATAACACACTCATTCCCCCATTACTACCCCCCCCCCCCCTAAATCCTAACTTAAATCCCCCCTTCCCACCTTACAACAAATAAATAAAACACACCATAACACCAACTCCCAAACCAATTATACTTCAAAAAACACCCAACCCCCAACACAACCCACCCAACCCCACCATTCAACCACCCACCAATTACCCCCCCCCCTACAACCCCCAAACAACCCCCCCCCCCCCCCCCCCCCCCCCCCCCCCCCCCCCCCCCAAAAAACCCCCCCCCCCCCAAAAAAATAACCCCCCCCCCCCCCCCCCCCCCCCCATTTTAAATTTTTTTTTTCTCCCCCCCCCCCCCCCCCCACCGCATTTTTTTTTTTGTGCCCATCCTACCATTGGGTCACACACACCACACACTTAGGGGGACCCAGACGGCACAAACACCTCCTCCCATATTTAAGTAGCCAGTCTCTTTAATAGAGCGTATTTAAAAAGTGCTTTACCATCAAATGCAATCAATGCATTTAAAAAGACAGGAATACAACCATTGAATCCAGATGTCTGCGATAATTGGCAATTTTTGCCGTCTATAACAACAGATACAGAAAATTCTGAACAAAACCCACTGCTAGAATGTTCTGACCAAAAGTCACCACCGGAACATTGGAGCCAAAATGTTTCTTCGATTGAAAGTTTATCAAAAAGCCCCACTGATCAGAAATCAACATCATCGTCAGTTCTAAACATCTCGGTAGAAGATATTTGTCCTCGTCCTTTAGCTGGAGTATCTCAAGTAATGCAGAAAAGGGGTAGAAAACGGGATAAAACAGGATTTAAGTTCAACGCTAGAAATTAAAGATATAAAACAAAAAATTGCAGACAAAGAAGCAAAAAAAAAGGAAACAAGACGCCAGAATAGTGAAAAGGCAAGTTCGTGTTTCAACTACAAGTGGTTCTGAAGACGATTGTGAATGCTCTTTTGTAGAAGGCGACTCGGACGATGCAGCTTGCATCTACTGTAACGAACTATTTTCGCATTCACGATCCAATGAAAAATGGATTCGTTGTCAAGTGTGTAAGAATTGGTGTCACACTGAATGTGCAGATGTAAATCCTCGACATAAACAATTTGTGTGTGAATTGTGCGCGTAATTTTTTTATTCTTAAAAATACCATGTGTAATATTTTTTATCGTTTGTAATGTCTTTTGATCTAATAAAATAATTTGGTATTTAATTATTTTACACAAAATGCAACGAGTCCATGATGGACCCTTAACAGGATCTTAGTAAATTATGAATAAATTTTTAACATCACTTTTTCTGCAAAATTTGAAACATTTGCCATATTGTAAAAATAACGAGACGTTATGTGGTCATATTTAAAGTCTGCTAAGTAAATAATTAAAATTATTATGAAGCTATTTTCTTAAGGGGACCATCATAGGCACATTTTCCCTACCTAACTTAAAGCATGGAAGGCCCTTTATGTCAAAAACAACGTTTGGTACCTGTTAAAAATAAAAGATTTTTTAAGTTATAAGTTCATGTACCAGTAAACCAGTAATTTGTGTTATGTTACTACATCACTCCTCATTAATAAATCTTATAGAACCCATCTTCCTACATATGCCTTTTTTACCATTTTCTAGGTACCAAATGTTTCACAACATACAGGGCCGTTTGTTAAAATCTTTAGTTTAGAATAAATAAATCTAGACAAATGTATAGTTGGTTGCCTATCGATCCTACAAAATTTTATATACTTCAGTTTACTTACATTAATTTTAAAAAACAATTTTTTCAATGTTTCCAATATAGCCATATGATTAATTCACATTACAGACTACAACAGTGATGGTTGATACTGTTACATTATTATAATTTTAACTTTTTCAATTTACAATAGTGCTGGCTTCTGTCATTTTTAGACAACTTCCTTAAGTTACACTGACTGCTCTTACCCAACATCTGTCCTAACATGTCAACAATGTCATTTTTATCAGTTGTTATCAACAGGTCCTCAAAGACACTTCGTCTCAGGACCATTTTACCTATGTGGGGTCATACGTCGCCATGTTACCAATTCCAACGGTAACTTAAACATCCTAATTTGTAATTATATATTATGTAAAACAACTATAAATTTATAACATTTAACGGATTTTGACACATATATTTTGGTTGCTCATAGCATGTATACCCCGTAAGTATTAACCACATTGTGCTTTAACCTTAATCAACGTTTTAAATTCAACTTTCTTTTTAATTAAAGTGGTTATACACTTGCAGGTTTACACTGATGATGGAATTAACATTTCGAAAACGTTCTGTAATGTAATTGTGATAGCCCGTTTGGGCATTTTATTATATACCTTTTATAAAGGATTTGAAATAAAATTTTTTATCTTAAATACTTCTTTCTGATCATACTATGAAACGTCGCATTGCTAATATGGTCAAAGACATACAAAATCAGGTAGTTGATGCAGTAAAACAATCTCCATTGTTTGCTATTCCGATAGTCGAGAGTACAGACATAGCACAATGTTCTCAGTTAATTGTTTATGTTTAGTATATTGAAAACGAAAGAATAAAAGACGAGCTACTCTTTTCTACAGAGTTGGAGACCACGACAAAAGCTATTGATGTTATGAAAGCAGTGTCAGACTTTTTTGACAAACATGAACTCTCTTGGCAAAAACTGATCGGTGTATCTACGCATGGTGCGCCTTCAATGCTTGGTTCTCGCTCATAATTGGTACAATTAGTAAGAGAGAAAAATGCTGATGTGACTAAGATACATTGTGTTATTCATCGACAAGCCTTGGCAGTAAAAACTCTTTCAAATTTACTGAATGCTGTTTTAAAATAGTGTATTAAAGTGGTAAATTACATAAAAACTGCGTTGAATATTCGACTGTTGAAAACTCTTTGTGAAGATTTAGTCATCACCTTCTTGGAATAGCAAAAGCAAAATGAACTAAGCGTGGCCTCCAAAAAACATTGTACCCAAGTAATATTGGCTTATTTGTCAGACATCTTGGATTCGTTGAACAGCCTTATTTTTTTTTAATTGTATTGCCAGATTTCAAGAGCCTAAAAAGGTAATTGATGGATTCGACCGTTACTTGATGGAAATTCATTTTATGTAACAATAAAACACTGAAAACTTTGTTTTCAAACTTCCACAAAATTTATTTTAAATATTATCACTACAGCTGTTTCGGCTGATTGCCTTTCTCAAGTGATCTATTTTGGCTTGGGTTTACAAATTTATAGTCTCTAATGAAATAGGTTGAGGAGGGGAGAACTGTTTGTCTCAAGTTGGTCATTCAGAATTATATCTGTGTTTTTTAGTTTGTTGATTTCCATAGATTCTAACAAAGATAGCTTAAGGCCTTTATTTTGAATGTGAAGAATTTTAAATTTGTCATTAAAAGAATGATTATGATCTAGAAGGTGAAGTGCGTATGTCGAATCTGTTTCTCTATTTGTAAAAGCCCTTTTATGTTCTGCTATTCGTTTATCAAAGTTTCTACCAGTTTGACCGATGTAAGTTTTTGGGCAGTCGCCACATTGAAGTTTGTACACACCACTATTTAAGTGTTTTTTATTTTGGCTCTTGTTGTTTTTAATATATTTGCATAGATTGTTATTTGTTCGGAAAGCTGGTGTTATTCCTTTCTTTTTTATGTGTTTGGCAATTTTTGTTGTTATTTTGCCTGTATATGTAATTGAGCAGAAGGTACTGGGTTTTTTCTCTGGTGGTGGAAATACTAATTTCAGGGCTTTCTTATGTAGTTTTAGATTTAACATTTTATTAATTGTTTGTTCGTTGTATCCGTTGTTAACTGCTATTTGTTTAATTATATTTAATTCTGTCTCAAAGTTGTATTTTGACATCGGAATTTCTGTTAATCTATGTAACATACCATGATAAGCTGCCAGTTTATGTTGTGTTGGATGGGATGACGAATTTTGTATAGTCGTGTCAGTATGGATAGGTTTATGAAATATGGAGAAGTCATGTTTGTTTTGAAGTCTGCTAATTTTTAAATCTAAAAAATTTATGGATTGATTTTGTTCTGTTTCTATTGTAAATTAAATATGACTATGAAGTGAATTAATATATGATAAAAATTGGTCGAGTTGCCTGTTAGTTCATGTGAAACATACCAGTACGTTGTCTACGTATCTCCACCAATATAAAAACTGTTTGAATACGGGATGTTTTGAAATCTTTGTCTCTAGATGATCCATAAAAATATCTGATAACAAGGGGCTTAGAGGAATAGAAACAGAACAAAATCAATCCATAATTTTTTTAGATTTAAAAATAAGCAGACTTCAAAACAAACATGACTTCTCCATATTTCATAAACCTACCCATACTGACACGACTATACACAATTCATCATCCCATCCAACAGAACATAAACTGGCAGCTTATCATAGTATGTTACATAGAGAAACAGAAATTCCGATGTCAAAATACAACTTTGAGACAGAATTAAATATAATTAAACAAATAGCAGTTAACAACGGATACAACGAACAAACAATAATTAATAAAATGTTAAATCTAAAACTACACAAGAAAGCCCTGAAATTAGTATTTCCACCACCAGAGAAAAAACCCAATACCTTCTGCTCAATTACATATACAGGCAAAATATCAACAAAAATAGCCAAACACATAAAAAGAAAGGAATAACACCAGCTTTCCGAACAAATAACAACCTAGGCAAATATATTTAAAATAACAAGAGCCAAAATAAAAAACACTTAAATAGTGGTGTGTACAAACTTCAATGTGGCGACTGCCCAAAAACTTACATCGGTCAAACTGGTAGAAACTTTGATAAACGAATAGCAGAACATAAAATGACTTTTAAGAATAGAAAAACAGATTCGACATACGCACTTCACCTTCTAGGTCATAATCATTCTTTTAATGATAAATTTAAAATTCTTCACATTCAAAATAAAGGCCTTAAGCTATCTTTGTTAGAATCTATGGAAATCAACAAATTAAAAAACACAGATATAATTCTGAATGACCAACTTGAGACAAACAGTTCCGCCTCCTCAACCTATTTCTTTAGAGACTATAAATTTGTAAACCCAAGCCAAAATAGATCACTTGAGAAAGGCAATCAGCCGAAACAGCTGTAGTGATAATATTTAAAATAAATTTTGTGGAAGTTTGAAAACAAAGTTTTCAGTGTTTTATTGTTGCCTAAAAAGATATTCATTGAATTCTTACAGGTAACGGCGGAGGAAATCTTTTTCGGACATCTACGTCACTGAACAAGACACTCTGGCATGTTTCGGCAGAGTAGGATACTAGAGCCCAAGGTAGTGCCGAATTAACCGTGTTCCGGCTAAAAAATCACCGTTCTAGAGGAGGGTCTTGCCACTGAATGAAGAACTAAAATAAAAATCTAAAAATTTATAAATAACCATACCTATTACCGTAGATCAGAAAATGATTCAGAGGTTAGACCATAAACTAATTAATAATATTAAACATAAATTTTAGATCCTTGGCTCAATTTCCTCCTCTGTCCTCCTGCTCCTTTTTCTTCATCATACTAGAAATCAGACAGTGTACTTCTCTTCATTCTTTCACTCCTCTCAACATTACGTTTACAATGATTCTTTCATCCACTCCGAAACCCATGCGCCTCTCGAAATCTCCCCTCTCATTTTCCCATCTCTGGTAGTTAAAAATGTACGCCGGAGCCTCCAGTACCCCACAAACAGTATAGTCTGCCAAGGAGTTTATTTGTGAAGGTCGTAAAACTACTATATTTGGTCAGAAACTGCGTCAGGAAGTAGTCTAGTTTCCTAAACTTACATTCTCACTATGGTCTCAGATCGGGAATAAGCTCCTACCTTGCCCTTCCACTAGCATTCACCCATTCTCTCTGCTACTCCACTATCGTTCATTCTCTTTTATTGTCATCTATATTTACATCCATCCAAGCACTATTTTGGAAAGTGTAAAGAATAGGTATCACAGATATCAATGTGTTTAAAACAACGTGGTTTCTTGCTTTTACCAATAACAAGTGTGAGCAATCAGTTGAGCATTAGCACAAACTAAGTCAGTTATAGGATCCTTGCGTATTTTAGGTCCAGGTGCTGATAATCTATTACGTGACTTTGTAGAGATATAGCAAGAGATTTTCTAGGCAAAGCTTTTCAATTAAATCCAGTTGCGTCTGCATGGTAAACGTTTTGAAGGGCTTCTCTTTCCTTCTTAATTTAATTTAGAATTATTTTGTTACTGATAAACCAGCAGTATTTACCTTGTAATTGAAGCTCATGAGTGTCTCATCTTAATCGTTTTAACCAGATTTGGTTGTACTTGTTTAAAAATTTAACAGCTCTCCAAGTTTTTCTTTGATCAAATCTGAACCAAATCAGAAATAGCTTCTAACTGGAATCCTTTTTGAGTAAACCACTTATATAATACTCTCTCATCTAAATACATATTTTAGGCCAGTTTATGTTTTATATCCAGCTTCTTCTTCTTTCAGTGCCTATTCGTTCCGAATATTGGCAATCATTCTGGCTATAATTATTTTATTGACTGCTGCTTTAAATAAATTCGTTGTTGTTGTGGAGAACCATTTCCTCAGGTTCTTCAACCATGATATTCTCCTTCTCCCAATTCCTCGCTTTCCGAATACTTTACCCTGTAGGATTACCTTCAGTAATCTGTATTTAGTGCTGTTTCTCATTATATGTCCGAGATATTCCAACTTTCTCCTTTTAATGGTATACATCACCTCTCTTTCTTTGCCCATTCTTCGTAATACGGTCTCGTTGGTTATCTTGTCTGTCCATGATATCCTTAGAATTCGCCTGTATAGCCACATCTCGAAGGATTCAAGTTTTTTCTCCATTGCTTCAGTTAGTGTCCAGGATTCAACTCCGTAATACAATATTGAGAAAATATAACATCGTAGGAGCCTTACTTTTATCTCCAGATTAAGATTGTGGCTTTTAAAGAGTTTGGCCATGTTATTGAATACACTCCTAGCCTTCTTTATTCTACATTTTATTTCCTGTGAGTGATCCCATTGTTCATTTACTGTTGTTCCAAGATAGTTATACTGTTTTACTCGGTCCACTGGTGTATTATTGATAAGTAGTTGAGCGTCTCTAACTTTATTTTTGCTGATGATCATAAATTTAGTTTTTGTTATATTTTCTTGAAGTCCAAATCTTTCACTTACTTCATTTACTTTGTTTATTAGTTGCTGTAAACTGTTCAAACTGTCTGCAAGTATTCCATGTTCGCATTTTTCCAAGGCTTCACTAAATATTTCCTCTGAATATAGATTAAATAATATAGGTGAAAGTATACAACCTTGTCTAACGCCCCGTAGAATCTGGATCATTTCCGTTGGTTCACCTCCAAAATTCGTTCTTATTGTGGCCGATTATATCCAGCAAAAAATTTAATTTTTCTATGTTTGATTATAAAAAAACATTAATTCTGCATTTAAAATATATTTTGCGCTTTTATAAATAGATGTACAATATTACAAAAATTAGTTTAATCTGCCTCACAAACACGCATTTGTTGGCACACCTGTAGGGGTGAATGTCGTTGCAGGTCGTCGTAGATTTGGTCAATATTTGGAAGCACTTGTTCTTCGCAAAATTCTTTTAAGCCTTCTATCATAAAATGGCATAATTGGTCTAAGTATTTTTTGAATTCTTCCTGTAAGAAACCAAACAAGGATTAAGTATCACATAAAATTAAAGGGGTTTAGAATAAAAAGAGAGTAAGTGACATAAACACTCTTTTGCGATAATTAAGCTTAAAGTTGTTTAAATTTTAAAAAAATCCAGGAAATATTTAATTGATATCTTTGATTACTTTTATTAGAAGCAAATAAATATGAAGTTTTAGTTACACCTTGAGTTTTGGAAAATATTTTGTTTTTTTTTAAAGGATCACTTACACCCTTTTTTCCAAACATTAGTTCAATTTGATTAAAATGAAAAAAAAAAATTTTGAAACATTTTTATTGAAATTAAATATAGTTACAGACATTAAACAAAACATTATTAGCTATACATATATTTTTAACTAAACATATATCTGAGTCAGAGTCACGTAAAGCCGTACCCATCTCACTTTCAGAATCTATAGTATTAGAAGCATCACCTGCTTTGATGTCGATGCAGCACCTCTAATACTGGTTTGTTTAAGGTTATTATCCTTTTTCTGTCTTTTTGCGTTGCCATGTTTTAATTCCTTATAAAAGTCATGATGTCCCGGTGGTATGTACTCCATGAGGAACTACACATTTTTCTATTTCGCTGTGCTGATGCTCAGAGAATCCTCATTTAATTCGGTACAAAACATCTTTCCCAAATTATTGGCTGGTCTACTTTTATCCAAATAAGGACAGGCACATGTCGAAAAAAGAAAATCTTCACTTTGAGTACTCTTAAAATAAAAAGAATAGGTCTCCAAACTTTTGATATATTTGAAGTGACGAATTTTTCTGAACTTCAAACTATATCCACCCACATCCTTTTTTGGGTCGCCTATTGTAGCATTCAGATGTGAAAATGAAAAGAAATGCTCTTTGTTCATGAGATGTAAAGAAAATTACTGTATTATTACTGATGTAAAGATTATTACATCAGCCCAGTCAGAAGGTATAAATACTTGCAGAATTTTTCTTTTGCATTTTTCTATAGGGCTAAAAGACAAGTCAGCATCATCAATCAGCCAATCGCGTCCACTGCTGGACATAGGCCTCCCTCAGTTCTTTCCAGTGTTCTCTACACTGGGCCGCTTGTAGCCAGTAAAAAGTGTAAAAGACAGGTCACACTCCATATATGTGTGACCGGATTTTAAAAATTTATGTTCAATTTCTTCAAGTTGTATAGCTTTAACCAAAAACATAAATAATTTTCATATGTTTTTATTTTTATTTTGGCCACCACAAGAATCACTTTAAGCGACTTATCTTTTAATCCTAGCGGGCAAGGATTTTCCAAAGTCTAATCGACATGACCCTATTTCTTGTGAGCCCCTTGAAGCTGTATTTTCAGACCATACATACATGTGATCTTAATTGGTTAGGAGATCGTAAATACAAAAGTTATATGTCCAAAGTTGTCTCAGATAAAATACTTTGGATGTGGTCAAGAGTGGTGTTGGTAGAGACTGTTGCAGGTCAAAGCATACCACTACTTTATTTGTCGAAAATCTGTATTTCTGGATGTCGCTTTCCTTCTTGTTTATGGCATTTTCGGCACGTTTCTGATAAAGAGCTAACTGAACCTTACTGTCTGATACTTTAGAATAATCATTAGAATATTTTATAATATTTTGATGGGAATCACAGCGGGAACAGGTATCTGAATGTGGACGATGAAAGCTTGTTAAATTCGCTATTGAATATATGTCGATAGTAAGAGAGCTTCACAGGAATCTTGTTTTCCTCTTGGCAAGTAGTTTTGTATAAGTCATACATAATATTAATATTTAAATCGGGTGATAAGTATTTTGTCTGAGAATTTTCTTTTATAGAATAATGGCTTGTGTATCTAGGAAACCTTTTAATATGATTGATTACAAAATTGCGTTGCTCATTTTCCATCCTCTTGTGAGTTTGTCCTTTTCCTCTTTTGTCTGGCTCAGCAATACCAAGGTGATTAGTTTATGCACATACAGATGTAAATGTTTTACTTGATATATCAAAAGTTTTTAGAAAAAATTGTTTACAAATACGCTTTTCTAATAAAAAGATATTTGTGCTAAATGTTCTTTCCTTTGTGCTGTCAATTTTCTTCCTATTTACGATAGTTTTTTATGTATGATGATAAAAAAGCAGTCTGATGATCATATGACGGTAAATCATAGAAGGCTTTAAAAAGTTCTTGTTGCAGAGACTTATTTTTATGCACCTTGTTGTTAGACACATACTCTTTACCTGCAGTTCTAGAGCGTTTTATTTTGTTGATCTTCCATTCAGATGGGCGTCACAGCCTTTGTCTTGTTGTATCTGGAGTAATATGAAGCGCCTCATCTAATAAACTACTAACACAATCGTAGCACGCGTTTAGAAAAACAGTTAGTTCTTCTAGGAATAGGAAGGGTACAATTACATAAATGGTTCTTTCAGTTCGAATAGCAAGGATGCAAGTGCGTCTACACCCTTTCTATTCCAACGGAAACTGCACCTTCATTCATCTAATTTTTCTACTATGCAATAGATGGCTCCAAATGTATTAAAAATCACTTCTCGACTTTTTATTCTAATAAATACGTTCCTTATCTGTTTAGAGCCGTACTTATCTCGAAATATGTCAAAAATGCACCCTTTTATTCCAACCCCTTCAATAATTATACTATATTAATTAAATAATACACACACTATATTAATAAATATTGTCAAATCATAATACCATAGTTGACGATAATTTCTTTCAATTGATTCTAAAACAGCGTATACCTTCACAGACTTCTTTAAAATCGTATCTAATAATCGAACTGCCCGTGACACCAGGGAAAGGCGAGAAGAAGATCATAAAAAGATTCCACGAACTTTGTGGGACACCACCAACACCACCAAAGAAGAAAAGCGTACCCGATACGATAACAGGAACTTAAGCCTAATCCGCGTCCACTCCAGGCGAACCAGAACCCGGGAAACACGCCGATCTGGTAGAGTTCGTCTCACAACACCTAATAGAGAGGGGGACCAAAAGATACAGATTGTGGTGTAACAACGGGAGGAAGATTGTAATAAAGATACCGAGAGGTTTAGATGGCATTACAAGGCTGTAGACGCCATATACAAAAAAAAAGAGGTTATTTTTTTCCAAAGAGAAGGGGGTGTAACGATGTTATCACGTTCAACAGTTTGAACCGTGGGAGTGTCAAGGTTGGCGCAGCCACCTCTTCAGCGAGATGGTGAGTGGGATTCGGAACGGCTATTTAAGGCATGTGTATCACCGCGAAGGAACAAATATAGGTCTAATCGCCTTCTAATACCTCTGGGTGCTCTGTAGGTGGCTTAGGAGACGTCAACGAAAGCACCTCTACCCAAGTCCATTTTCAGGATATGTACTTGTGAAAAGTGTACTTCTGATGAACTGTCTTTTTCAAGACGAGTTATTTCTTACATGACTTACAACTAAGAAAGTCGAAATAAACATCAGGTTGTAGTCTTCGGTGGCTTGCCTTAACAAAGGCAAGATATTTCTTACATGACAAAGATATTAAGGTTGTCAAAATAAAATCACCAAATAATTAGTTGAATAATAATACTCAGCCACATAGTATGGAAATCTAAAAAAGTAACAGAGCCCCTAGAGCACTAAGCTCTCGGAGAGCCCGTGAGGGACTGACCTGGTTGACGTGAAAATCGCCTATTTTTATACACGCTGAAGTAGCGATAAATAAGGATTTCCAGGTCAGGGACCAATAGCAAAAATGAGAGGCGAAGGAGATGCATCTGGAGCGCGAACTAGTCGCGTCTAAGAACATGTGAGTAGCGGAATGGGTCAGTCTTTAGCTAGCGCTCTAGGCTCCCGACTCGCAAGTGTACTGAACCTGCGAGACAAACGGGACAGAGAGATTTCCGCACTGAGGATCATACTGTAAAATAATGTTGGGACAGATTTACGAGAGTGGTAAGGGATTAAGGACTTCTATGTATAGGGTCCTGTAAAGACTGTCACCAAATGTAAAATACAATAGATCCTCAAGGGATGCTAACCCTGCGAGCGGCTGCAAGGAATACTGGTCACACTGGTCTGGAGGGCTGGCTCGTCTTCGTGGATTTACGAGAAGATAAGGGATTTCGGGATAGGGGTAAGAACTCCTCGGTCTCAGGTCCTGTAAAGAGTAGAGGTTATGGGCTTACTTTTGAAGCCGGAGATATGTATACGCAGAATTCTCGTGTTCTCCTAGTCTCTAGTGAGTCGGACGAAGGAACATTAAAAAAAACCATATTAGAGTCAACAATATATTGAATCTACCCTGAAGTTCCTAATACAATCGTTAACACGTTATTCTGCGCGTCGGGAGACGATGTAGCAAGATAGTGAAAAGTTGACAGAGGTACAAATATAATTACACAGGTTAGTATAAGAAATCTGTTACCTTATGTGTATATTAGGGCTTCAACCACGACACGTTCAGTCTTCTGGAACTCGGTCAGTTGAGGGTTGCGAACTTTCGAGCTGCCACAATAACCGGACTACACGCGAATTCTGACAGAAGATACCCGGCCCCCGGAAAATCACCGACTGTCTCGCGTACTGGACGCTCCCGGAGGCAATTACTGCCTCGGGCAGTCACTGCTGCCCCGCTACTATGGACTACTCATTACTAACTGCCTTTAGTTCGGTTTTTATCAAATGGTGTCCTAGTTGACCGGTTGTAGTCCAAGGTTACGTTTTCGCTAAGTTGTAGTTTTGGCGTTATTGCTACTATTTGGGTCACGGGTGTTGTTGTTAATAGTTTCGTGCTTTTTATACGTTTAAACAATTATCAAACAATGCCATAACTAGGTCAATTGTTATACTTTGTATAATTTAAATGTATAAGTTAACTGTATTAATTATCCCTTATTTAATTTGGAATATATAATAATTATCTCGAATAATTATTATCTTTTCTATGCTACTTATTATTCCATTATCCCTTTATTCCAACTTCTCACTTACTTGCTACGCTCACATTACATTACTCCCTACGCAAAAAAAGAAAAGGGCCGAGGGGCCTTTTCCTTTTCCAACAATAAATTTATCTACTTACATATTATATTACTTATAATCTACTATATATATTTTTTTATATAAGTCCCAATTTATATTTTATCATTTACTGTTTCTTATAGACTATTGTACCGTGGTCAGCGAATGTATCGTGCTGCCCCCGTATTGAACCTATGTGTATGACAAGTTGAGTTAATCTTGTATTAATCTTATTGAAACTTAACAAGTGAAAGACTTTCCTAACTTATTACAATTGTTCGTGATTACATGTGTCCATTACGACAAGCGTATTCTAATTGTTCTATACGATTGTACTCGCGTTTTGCGTTCACTGTTCACACTTTATCGCGTATCCCTGTGGGAATTATCCGCACTTCACTCGCGTCGTCTTGGCTGTTTTAATGTCCGTTTGCCAATTCCACGTGTCGAGTTAACTATATTGATGCGTTACTGCTGCTGTCTGCCTCCGTTGGTTTGTCCTTGCTGGGTGGTCGTCTCAGGTTGATACTGCTTTGCTTTGTCTCATTATACTTCTGCTAAATTGGTATCTGGTATGTGTTTGCTACATGTGTACCCTGGCCTGTTCTGCATGAGTTGACTGACGGCGTTAGGTAAGGATGGGGCCATTAGTAATCTGTTTTTTTCTTTTAATTTCTAATTTCTCTCTTTGTTTGGCATCGTCGCAGTACTATGTCTAAGTATAACTTTCTATTTCTCTTTGGTAGGATTGTTTGGTGTAAAGGAATTTGCTATTGATGTAGGTCATTAGGTCTACGTTTTGAGGTAGGAATGGCATACTAGGATTTATTTTGTTTACTAGGAAATTTATTAGGATTCGGGGTGTTCAATTTGCCATACTTCTGTGTTACATATTATAGCCCTTTTGTGTAGCGTTAGAGCAAATATGTTTTTATCTTGTTCTACTATTACCAATTCTTCTAGTGATTGTTTATTAGTGATCTTTTCAACGTGCCTTCTGTAAAGTTGTGACAATTGACTTTCACAACTGTTGTCTTTGTATTGTTTTTCCATGTTATTTTGCCTATTGTAGAGTCAAAGCAATAGTCGTTGATGAATGAGCATGTTTCTCATTCTCGTAGGTGGATTTCGTTGTGGTCTTCTTGTAGAGTTGTATCGATCTGTAGCGGTGTATATTTCAGCATTCTTCTGCTCCTGTCTTCTTGATGTAGCTGTCTAGTCCTCCATCGACTATGGACGTGTGGCTGTACCTCCCACAGTGGAACATGAGTCTCTCCATCGTGATGAGTCTCTCCAGTGTCACAAATCGCACTGTAATTACTTCCCGAACGGTCGCACTCCCGTAAGCAGACTTTAGTTCGCATTAGTACTTTTTACGCGTAAGTCCAAACGCACCTTAACCTATAAATACATATATAGCTGCTTATTGCAGACAATTATAGTGATAGCTTTACATAAATCTGACTTATAAACTAACCTACATTGTATTGCATATTAGTATGCCTATTGACCCTAAATTGATAAATAAATTGATATCTAACCCAATAATAATATGTTAATAATTGGGACTTGTACTTTTTAACTATTTACAATAATATATCATCTTTCTGTTATATATACACCCTGTATATTAGAGTCATATATTTTTAAGTCTCAACTTGTCATCACTTATTGTTTATAGTTACGTATGTGTAACGAATTTCCCTTATTTGAAGAATATTTTAACTACTATATTTATTCTTAATAAAAGAGTCAGAAAATATTGTAATAATTTCTCACTCTTTCCCAAATCTTTTTAAAATAATTCAAAGGTGGAATTTATTTTGATTTCTCGTGAAACACAATGACTTGTTTTTAATGTTACGATATTTATGTTTCAAGGCTATTTAATTACTTTTTGCTGAGACTGAATTTTTATATACTCACATTGTTGATGAAATTTGATACTGACTAATGTAATGAACTCTTGGTGTCTGTTATAAACTACAATATTTATTTTTTTAATTAATTGTTACGTTTTTTAAACTTGACCTTTATTAGTTGTTTATTTACCAGTGGTCTGACTCAATCTTTATACTACTTTCTTAGTTGATAGGAATTAAAGTCTGTCAATCAGTTTTGACATAGCAATAAAGGATTGGCGTATGGTGTCTTACCGATCCAGCTCTTACTAATTAACAGCAGCTTAGACCCCTATAAACTTTAAATTAATTTACTTATTTCTATTTCTTAAAACTTGCTTTTAGTTATAATGTACTATTATGTTTACAAAAAATTTGTTTTCATTGAACTGTGCTAATATTTAACTATGAATGCTTATATTACCTGTGTTTTGTCTTTCGTTCCTTGTTGTTACTGGCGGATTTTCTTACCTCTCAACATTGTGTACTCCTATGGGGCGCGTGACGATCATATTCTAACCCGTCCTCACATTGGTACTGAATTGCAAAACCTACTCTTTCTGCAGTTATTTGCTTTCCATATTTTCTTATTATGGGAGCTAGCCTCCTCCGTGCTAGTGCGGTATGTCGGTAAAGGATTGTGTCACATGCACAATAATTTCTTACGGGGGGTGAACAGGGCTTAGAGATAGTAAACAATATGTTAGGAGATGATGTGGGGTGTTTGCAGACATTATCGAATGCACATCGGAACATTAATACGTTCCAACAAGGCAAATACGATTCTATCCTCTCGATGATGTACGGAAATTGCTGGTAGGATATGGGGAATTTTGTTGTCGCGTCTGAGAGTCTAAACCTGACGTCTACTTCGTCGTACCACGTGTTTCGGCGTTTCTCTGCCTTTTTTAGACGCCATTCTAGCGCTCTGACTCGGCGTTTTTCCCTCCTTCTTTCTGTGTTTATTGGGAGTTCGGGGGGTGGTCTCCATGCAAGCGTCCTTGCGCTGGGTACCTTGTTCAATTTTTCTTTTTGGATTCGCAGGTCTATTTCCTGGAAATTCCTCTCTGCACATTTGCACAATACGCTAAAAGCTGGCATTGTACAACTTGAACAGCTTCCGTTAACTACTTCTGTTACCATAGGAAACCAGTATGTGGTATTTACCAATCTGTTGGTAACACCACCAATAATGTGTTTGCCTCGGCAAACATTAAATTCTTGTTTTATTTCGGTGATTGTATCGGGGTCGGTGATTACATCTCCGCTGAAAATGTCGTTCGCTAGTGCGTTTGACATAAGGGCTATTTCACAATAGCAGAAAACAGCTAGTGCTGTTTCTCTGAGTTGTGGGTCGATTACGAGGTCGTTAACTTTTGCAGTTGCTGACTCTGTGTCTAAGACGTCGCCATGAAACTTGAAGTTTTGGTCGCCTTTCATTTCAGTGTTTTTTTTTTTTTTAACACTTCCGTTCCTAGAATGATTATATTTGCTATATGGGTGGTAGTGGAGACAAAGTTTATTATAATGAACACGTCAGATGAGCAAGATGATAAGCTGAGTATGTTACGTTAGTAATAATATATACACATTTATACACATATATATATTTTTTTTTTTTTTTTTTTTAACTTATACTTGTAATGGTATATTTTTAAATCGGATTTTTTTTTAACTTTATTGAGTTTCTTGTTAAAATTTTAGTATTATTCGAGCGGCCGTCTCTTGTAATACCAAGCTTTCAACTTTTCTTATAGTTGTTTTGATATTTTTCGCTATTCGTCTATTGCGTCGAAAAACATGTCTCATTCTTGTTTATTATTCTGTTGTACGTGTTCCATCCTTTCTTTTTCGTTTTGTGGAATATGCCGCAACATTTTCTTTCGGGCATCTTGCCTAGTCTATTCTTTATTCGTTCTGATCTTTTTGGTTGGCTGGTGTCTCCCTGACTTACTTTTCTTCTTCTCTGCGGTTTGTTAATTGGGGTTCCTGGTTCCCAATAATGGCAGTGTTGCCACCTTCGAAGGGTCAACTCCTTCTTCTTTCGTTTCTTCTCTTTTTTTTTTTTTTGTGGGTTCTCCTATTTCTTCTTCCTCCTCCGTGGAATAATCACTTGTTTTATTCTTGTAATATTTCTTTAAAGTATTGACGTACACTACCTGTCTATTTTTTTCCTTTTTTGTACTTACTGCATACGTCACTGGTCCAACTTTTTCTATAATTTGAAATGGTATGGATAGTACCATTTTTTCTGTAACTTCTTTGAAAGACTTGTCGTGCTACTTAAATCTCTCAGATATACCTTGTCTCCTTCTTCGAATTCTCTCAATTCAAATTTTATATATTTATATTCTCCTGTATTTTTCTATACACTATTTTCATTTTTCATCCATGTCCGTGTCCATGGGTTCCTATATTATTCTCCTGTTTTTCTTCTCACATTTTTCATTTTTCAACCATGTCCCTGTCCATGGGTTTCCTATTTCCATATTTTCCTATAACTTTTCTCATTTTTGCTCTCATGCTCGTGCCCCTGGCAGTCGTCGCATCTCTTCACATTTTACCTATTTCCCAATACTTCTTCATAATTCGTTCCAGAAATAATATTCTCTTATATTTCTGTACTACTTATCCTATTTATTCTTCCATATCCTTCCTGTAACATGTGGAAGGTATTAATTATAACTCTTCTTTTTTTCATTTTTCCATTTACTTCATTAACGAAAATCACAACTCCAGATTCGTTTCGCATTTTTGTTACATCCTGTAGATACTGTATTGTCGTGCTGGAGCCGCGGGACTCTTAGCGGGTTGGGATTCTAGTACCACCCTAGCTTATCCCCTTAGCAGCCTCCTACTTGACGTAAGTTTCACCCCTTAAGGTCGAACCATATACAGCTTGCCCACATTCCTGTAAAAAAATATACTTCTGGCACTGTATTCACCTTCGCATGCTGTGTGAGATATGCCTCTATTTCTGTGGCATCCCACCTGTGTCCGCTGATTATTCTTTCTTCTTTATGGTTCTGCTTCTTTGTCTCAAGCAAAGAAACTGGCTTAAACTCTTCTACATTCAGAGTACCTTCTTCGTCCAAAGTTTTTATATTGTTACTTTAAACGAATGTAACTAACTATGAATTTTCCGTCTCCGGCGAGTCCTTGCCTTAGCAACGATTCAGTGCTTCAGTGAAGGCCCTTAGGTCTTCCTGTCCAATTTGCACTTTTCCCTGGTACATAAACTGTAGCAAAGTTACTTTAAACGATAGTAACTATTATACTTTTTTCCGTCTCCAGCGAGTCCTTGCCTTTGCAACGATTCGGCTGCTTCAGTGAAGGCCCTTAGGTCTTCCTGTCCAATTTACACTTTTCCCTGGTACATAACTGCAGCAAGCCTCCTAGTGTCTCGCAAGTTACGTTTGTCAAAATTACTATAGGACGTTGACAACGATTCGACTCAAATTTTCTTTAAATATGGGCCACAGCCCAAAGAACCACTTTACGTGCTTCTATGCATTTTCCTTGCGATGCAAGCTCCACGTCTACAAAATCTTGACTGTTCCATAATGAATCCATTCCCGAACTCATATGTTCGTGGAAATCATTCCAAAATAATGAAAAAGATTTTCTGACGCCACGGTCAATTATCTTCCAAAGCTCCATTAATTCTTTTCCCTTTTTTATATGTCCATCTCAGTATGATGTGCCAATTTATGAAGTTAACCAACAATTGTATAAAGAATTAAATTTTTGTTAAAATAAAAGAACTTAGAAATATACGCTGCCGAACTTAAAAACAAATCTGTATAAAATATTAAATAATCAAGTCAAATAATAATCGATCAATCAATCAATAGTCAAATATCAAATAAGGTGTTAGTATTTATTTTTTTGAAAAATTAAGCTGTATTAAATTCTTTTCCTTTTTACAAATTAAACGTTATTTATAAATCCAAATATCCCAGTTTACTTTAATTAATCAGTTAACAAAGTCATATCTAATTTCTCAGTGTATATTACTTGAGGAATTTGCCAACCCCGCGATTTACATCGTAATTCTTTACTTCGCGACGCTTCTTTTTAAGGTCAACATAAATATTTTTCAAACGCAAATCAAATTTCACTTTCACTTGTTACATTAAACAAAAGAATTTGATATTATGTAAACAGTTAGTAACATAATACTCAAAGAATTTATATTTTGCGCTTTTTGAAAGCAATAAACTCGTACACTCAAATGAACTTGATCTTGACCTACTAACTTAAATTCTGTATTTTTAACTACTAAATAGAACAATATATTTATTATTTCTTTAAATAATTCAATTCCTATATTCGACTGATAATTAATAATCTCTGTTATACCATCTTATATCATATATTCTGTTAGACAGTATAGTTTATATGTTTTTTTTTGTGCAATATTATGGTAATTAAAAAAAACAATTATATAGAGAACATCATATAATGTGTTAGTATGTATTTTTTTGGAAAAATTTGTACTTGTCATCTCTCCACATATATCATAAAAGCAATTCACCTATCTTAATTTAGGATTCTAAGTCTCAGGAAGGAGTTGATATGAGGTTATTTTCTAGTGATACAAGACACAAAAAAAAATCTACTATATACGAATAATTTGTGTAAAACCACTAACAAGTTTATATAACAAAGAGAGAAAAAGGATTTTCTTCCAGAAAAGGGAGTCCTGCACTCCACACAATATTTACTGGATACCTCACTGTTTCTTTAATCTGTTGTCGTCTTAGGAAAGAGAAGAAAAAATTGGAATGTCACTGGCGAAATGAAACGATGAAGGCTTCTTATAGCTACAAAACTTGCAAAAGTTTACAAGGATACTGAAGAAGTGACTTAATTATCCCTATTTACCGAAATTCCCCCAAAACCGGGACCGCTGTCACCAATGTAATATTCTTAGGCGACTCCGCTGTCACCACTGTAAAATAATAGGGAATGGGAGCGTTATATGAGGGTAATGGAAACGCTGTCACCAAATGAAATACACAATAGATCCTCAAGGGATGCTAACCCTGCGAGCGGCTGCAAGGAATACTGGTCACACTGGTCTGGAGGGCTGGCTCGTCTTCGTGGATTTACGAGAAGATAAGGGATTTCGGGATAGGGGTAAGAACTCCTCGGTCTCAGGTCCTGTAAAGAGTAGAGGTTATGGGCTTACTTTTGAAGCCGGAGATATGTATACGCAGAATTCTCGTGTTCTCCTAGTCTCTAGTGAGTCGGACGAAGGAACATTAAAAAAACCATATTAGAGTCAACAATATATTGAATCTACCCTGAAGTTCCTAATACAATCGTTAACACGTTATTCTGCGCGTCGGGAGACGATGTAGCAAGATAGTGAAAAGTTGACAGAGGTACAAATATAATTACACAGGTTAGTATAAGAAATCTGTTACCTTATGTGTATATTAGGGCTTCAACCACGACACGTTCAGTCTTCTGGAACTCGGTCAGTTGAGGGTTGCGAACTTTCGAGCTGCCACAATAACCGGACTACACGCGAATTCTGACAGAAGATACCCGGCCCCCGGAAAATCACCGACTGTCTCGCGTACTGGACGCTCCCGGAGGCAATTACTGCCTCGGGCAGTCACTGCTGCCCCGCTACTATGGACTACTCATTACTAACTGCCTTTAGTTCGGTTTTTATCAAATGGTGTCCTAGTTGACCGGTTGTAGTCCAAGGTTACGTTTTCGCTAAGTTGTAGTTTTGGCGTTATTGCTACTATTTGGGTCACGGGTGTTGTTGTTAATAGTTTCGTGCTTTTTATACGTTTAAACAATTATCAAACAATGCCATAACTAGGTCAATTGTTATACTTTGTATAATTTAAATGTATAAGTTAACTGTATTAATTATCCCTTATTTAATTTGGAATATATAATAATTATCTCGAATAATTATTATCTTTTCTATGCTACTTATTATTCCATTATCCCTTTATTCCAACTTCTCACTTACTTGCTACGCTCACATTACAATACTCTGTCGTTAACTAAGCAGAATCCGTCGGCATTGTGTACTGAACAATCGCCGTGGGCCTGCACAGCTGAGTATTTTTGCGTGCAATTGTGATCGGAGCTTCCGGTGTATTGAAACGGAAGCAAGTATAAAAGGTCGATTCAGACACATCAGTCCCATCACAGTCTCGGCGCGGAACCGGTCCTGTTTAGTCACAGAACTATCAACTATCTGACAGCTGGCAAACTGTTTCTATTAAGGATTAAATATTTCTATTAAAGAATATTTTGTATGACATATTGTTCGGTTCGGCGCCGGGACTGTGACAAGACGTGACTGATGTGTCTGATTCGACCTTAATTCTGCGTGCGATTGAATTTACATATTTGATTTGTTGTTAATAATAGTACCTTTTTCTTTCTTTTATAGACGTTCGTCGGGGAGTTCCTTCGTCAGGGGATCCAGACGACTGTATGGTTTTTTTTCCTTTGGTGGTAAATTTTCTACAGACCGTACCAGGCCGTGTCCCGTTAAGGATGACCTGGCGTGTGTTGGATTCAGGGTGGAAGGATACATCCGCACGCTCAGGGTGGAAGGATACATCCGCACGCAGTCCCCCCAGAGAAGTCGTGCTCACAGATGCACCCATAGCTCCCTGCCTGCCAACTAAAGTCCCACCACCTTTATACAGGCTACTCATGCGGTAGGTCCTCTCCAGACCGGTGCATCACATGAATAGCTCGTCCCCTCTCTCTCTCTCTCTCTCTCTCTCTCTCTTTCGCCGTCTTTTCTCACTCTCTTACCTACCTTTGCTGTAGATTTCTCTCTAATATCTCTTTATTTCTGACAATTTGAGTTACTGCCTCCAATATTGCCTTGTATTAAGTCTTTCCTCTCACCTGCATTATGATATTTGTACTTACCCTACCTAGCTTTTTGTATAAATCGTTTCTGTAATCATCAAATCTTCTGCAGTCGAATACACAGTGCTCGGCCGTGTCAATCACTCCACAGTCTGTGCAGTTTCCATCCGCAACCTTCCCTATCTGTCCTACTCTTCTTCTTAACGTGCCTATCCGTTTCGGATGTTGGCGATCATCACGGCTATCTTTACTTTGTTTACTGCAGCGCGGAACAGTTCAGTGGTAGTCGTGTTATACCACTTTCGTCAATTTTAAAGCCACGAAATGCGTCTTCTTCTCGGTCCTCTCTTACCATTTACCTTCCCTTGGAGAATCAGCTGGAGGAGGCCGTAACGTTCTTGATTTATCATTACATGTCCTAGATATCCCAACTTTTTAGTTTTAACGGTCATCAGAATTTCACATTCTTTCCCCATTCTACCCAGGATATACGTAAGATATGCGTCTATAACACCACATTTCGAAAGCTTCGAGCCAAATCATAGATGCAACAGTCAGTGTCCACGCTTCCATTCCGTAGAGCAGAACTGTGAATATGACAGTTCAATAGACAGCATTTTGTTTTTAATGATATGTCTCGACTGTTGAAAATGGTTCTCATTCTAACGAATGCTGCTTCTGCTTTTATTATTCGCTGTTTAATTTTTGATAATTAATTCTGTAATTCTGGTAATTATTCTGAATATAAGGTTTACTAATAAACAAAAAATTCTATTTTCCAAAAGTATTCATAGAATTCCTACTAAGAGACTTTATCGAAATCTAAGAAATAATTTCATGCTAAGCATAGACTGCTAATAAATTCAACACTTAGAAATAAAAATAGTTTATCCACAAGGAATCTACGTTCCTGTAGTTGGCTGTATACCATGTATTAAAAATTTAATTAAAAATCCTTTGTAAAAGGTATATTTTATAATATACCTTTTAAAAATATACCTTTTACAAAGGATTTTTAATTTTAATTAAAAAAAAAATTAAAAATAGTTTAGATTAAATTAATATGAATAATACCCATACATAAATCTTACCAATGAAACTTCGTCAGCGTAGTCTTTAAGTACAGACACAACTTGCAGGCAAGAATCGCACATATGTCTGGAAAAAAGTGCTTTTTGATTTATCGAAAATAAATAAATTTATTAAAAAGAAGAAGACAGTTAAAATTTGATTTTACGTATTATAGTGCGTCTGTGTATCCGCTCATACATATTTCGGCCTAGTAGGCCTCGTCAGAACGACAATTCACAGTCACTTTGAACGTGAAAATAAATCTCTTCTGTCTTAGGAATCAACTTTATAAACATCGCTTCTAATGAACGCAAATAGCGACATCTGATATTTGATTTCGAAAATTATTTCACGGATTTAAATTTATTAATCTTTATTTCAACTATATAGAGGTTTTATTAATGTTATCGGTAAAGTTTAGGAGTTTCCTTTGTAATGTAATATTTAAGTTTCCTGGATCCAAATCTAAACATACATCACTTGAGAAAGGGACCAAAACTGCTATCATCATCAATCACCCAATCGCGTCCACGGCTGGACATAGGCCTCCTTCAGTTCTTTCCAGTATTCTCTACACTGGGCCGCTTGTAGCCAGTTTTCCGCTACACGTTTTATATCATCGGTCCATCTAGTCGGTGGTCGTCCTTTGCTTCTTTTATAGTTTGTGGGCCTCAATTCCAGAATACGTCTTGTCCATGGTCCATCTTGTGCTCTGGCTAAGTGCCCTGTCCAGTTCTACTTAAGCGACGTGGTTCTTTCGATGACGTCTTTAACTCCCGATCTTTGCCTGATTTGTTGGTTTGTTATGTTGTGTCGAAGGCTCACGTTCAGCATTGTACGTTCCATGACTCGTTGTGTAACTCTGAGTTTATTCGCAGATTTTTGCGTGAGTGTTAAAGTCTCTGCTCCATAAGTTTGTACAGGTAAAACACATTGGTCATAAACCCTTCGCTTGAGACACATGAGAATTGAACTTTTTAGAATATGGCTTAATTTGCCAAATGCTGCCCAAGTTAGGCCTATTCGCCTCTGTATTTCATGTCTTATGGCTTATTTTGATTTCGTGTCCCAGATATTTGTGTTTGTTTGTTGTATGGTATTATTGTCAATAGTTTATATTTCCACTCATTACAAGATTTGTTATAAGTTTATTTTTCTCAAAGTTTTATCTTTAATCCTGCTCTTTCAGACAGACTTTTAAGCGAATGCATCATAGAAACTGTATCTTGTAAATTATCTGCGATTAATACAACATCATCTGCAAATTATAGGTGATTTAATCTTTCTCCATCTATATTAATGCCCATATCTTGCCATTGAGTACTGCTATGGTAATAATAAATGATTTTATTTTAATCTATATTAATTTTAATATTTTAACCTCGACCAAGAAAGTTTTTGGCGAACGAAACATAAATAAAAATAAATTGTTCGCAAGGCTAAGAACTTCATGGTTTTGTACAAAAGTGAAGAAAAAACGTAAAGGAAAAAAACTTACCTGAAGTACATGTTAACCAAAACATAAGACCACAAAACATAATAACAAGACAATTAAAAACGAAATACATGTACTTATAACAAAAATAAAAGCTGATCACTGGGAACGCTTTTTGAAAGAAATGGAATGATTTTTACGTTTTCAAGAAATATGGCGCTTTATACGAGGTCAAAGAACCGACGCGACGTTAGAATCAGAAACATCAGAAATTACCACAAGTGAAAAACTTAATATCAGTAGCACAGAGGTAAACTGTCGTATCTCCATATTTGGGCAATTTGTAGATTATTTCATTTTAACACTCAGAAAACTTTTGTTGTGGTAAAACATATTAAGTGTAACTGTGGTGGTTTCTCATGTAATCGTGTTAGAAACAATATTGTCTCCATATCGACAAGAGGTAAACAATAGTAGCTCCTTACGCCGTAGTGTGTAAGAGGTGTTGTCGTCTAATTTCAGTAATGGTAAACAATCGCATGTGTAATGTGTCTCGTTTTGTGCTCTTAATACTGTTGTTTTTAATATAAACCAAATTCAAGGATTGTTGGTAGGAATAGTCACCATTCTCTCTCCTGCTACTGACAAAGAATGTACAGCGTAGAACCTTTTTAATTAATTTTAAACTGTTTGTCATTATTACAGTGTAGTGTTTTGTACAATTTTATATTAACATTTTATGTTTATCATATTCTACGCTTGCTGTGATAGCCCATATTTGACGAAATGCCCCTGAAGATGCTATATTAAGCGAAAGTACTTGGGCAAGATTTATTAACCTTATGCTCGATAATTGCTTTATTTTTCAAAGTTCATTTATTCTAGCATTCAACCTCATATCAATTAAACATTTTTATTCGTTGCTACTTACTCATTGGCTCATCCGTAGGTTCAGGTTCAGGTGCATGAGATAGGTTCAGGCTCAGAACCTTGAGCGTGAATTGCAAGAGCTGTGAACAAACAATAATAGTTTTTAGAATATAAAATTAAAATATTTTTAGTGTTTTGAAAGGTAAATTTATAAATTCTAGGTACTGTTTATTAGAATATGGTATTACAAAGTTTGAAAAATAAATATCAAGAGAATTCAGTGGACACTAACCTTAGGTAAATTAACTTAAATCATTTTAATTTTTAATATTTCTGTTCTGTTTGGTAACTTCGTTCAATTAAGATCAGTCAGTATTAATACTAATTAACCATTATGTTCAAGAACACCATTCTTCTTCTCGTAGCACTACAACCCGGGGTGGGTTTTGGCTGACTGTACAACTTGCTTCCATCTTAAGCGGTCGTCCATAATAGTTGGGTCAGTGAGTAGCCCCATTGTTATTATATCCGACAATATATTGTATCTTCATGGCATTCGTGGACATTGTAAGGGTCTTCTTTCTGTGGGGGCTTCCTCCCATATTAAGTTGGCATGTCGGTTATTAGGAAGCCTATGAACATGGCAAGGCCATCTTAGTCGTTGGAAGTGAATCATTCTCTTAGACTATGTCGCTCACTCTATATATCTGCTTGACCTTAGCATTTGTTTCTATACAGTATTAGTGGCTATTAATGTCGTGATAAGGACCAAAGCCTCTTCTGAGGATTTTCCTATTAAAATATCTTTAATAAGTTTTCTTTCAGTTTCTTTGGTCAGGATCCACGTCCCCACACGCATAGATGAGCACGGGCCTAATAAGCGTTTTATTATTCTAATGTTTGATGTTCGTGTTAGGGTTTTAGATTTAATAGTATTGTGGAGGCTGTGCATAAATCTGTTTACTGTCTGAATTATTTCTTTAATCTTTTTAGCGATATCGTTTTCTGCAGTGATTGTTGCTCCGAGATTCAACACAAACTCTCGACTCTTTCAAAGTTATATGGGTCTATTGGAACATTTTACCCTATTCTATCTCGTCCCTTTTGTCTGTTGATGCCCATGTATTTGGTTTTCTCTTCGTTTACCCTTAAACCAGTTTTCATTGCCTTCACCTTCAATTTATTAAAAGTCTTCTTCACATTGGTGACTCTGTTTCCCACAATGTCAACTGTCTCACACTTTACTGTCAGTAATTCTGTTTTAAGTTGTGCTACTCTTACTACTTTCTACAGGATGGTATTAAAAAGGAGAGGTAACAGTACATCTCCTTGTTTCAGGCCACTGTTTATTTTGAAAGATTCTGAGAGTTTGTTACCTATCTGTACTCTGGATCTACAGCTATTCACACTTAACTGAACAAGCTGGATAAGTTTTTTGAAACTGAAAGTTCTGCTATTGCATTTCACATCTGATGCTGAGAACACCTTTGTCTCGAGAATAATGTACAGATCCTGGTCTACTCCAAGATTCGTCTTCGTTTTGTTTAGCTTCTGATAACGTATTTGCCATCTTTTGATTCGTAATATCTCTAAGTGGTTCTCACTTCGTGGTCAGTCTTACTTTTTATTCCTGTAGGTGTTCCTGTTTCTAAGATTTTTAACGATCGTGTTGTCTAGCGTTCGTATTCTGGTTCTTATTTATCTATCTGTAATTATATCTATTGTCAATTTACTTTTAATATCGAAACTGCAAGAGGATTGGCAAAATACTTATCATAGTAGAAAATTATTTTAAATTGAAATCCATTCTCCATGTTGGTGATTTTTGGAAGCCTCTTAATGAGGCTTTCCAAATGAGAATTTTTTATTCTTAATATGAAATAGGGGAAATCACTACATAACTATTTGTTTAAAAAATATACATAGAGATATATATTTAACAAAGAAAAAGCACATAATACTAAGAGCAAATTAACTAGAATATTCATTGTATATAAAAAATGGCACTACTTACCAATGTAGCTTAAAAGTGCCAAGATCAATATAGTTTTCATGTTTTACAATTAAATTTCGCAGTAATGTGCATTGCAGGTTGGGCTTTATATACGAAACGTCAAGCACTTGAATAATAGTCTTTTGAGTTATCTAATCTCTCCAGTATTATTCCACATTTTTATTTCAATATACAACAATAATGGTTTTAAATAATCTATTAAAGTTCTACGAACAACTTCTAGAAAAATTTAAATTTTTATTTGAGTTTTAATGTATTGATTTTTGGAGTGTTTTGTTTTTAAACGTGGCATATATATAATAGAGTAGAAAATATTTAAATGCTCCATCATCATCATCATCATCCTTACCTAGCGATACAACCCTGGTGGGTCTTGGCTGGCTGTACAACTTTTTTCCACTTTGTTCGGTCTTCCATCAACCTAGATTTAAATGGAATGTTCATTTTCCGGAGATCTGCTTGGATGTTATCTCTCCATCGCATTCTGGGACGTCCGAGTGCTCTTTTGCCTGTGAGAATCTCCTCCCATACCAGTTTTACAAGTCTTTGTGAAATTTGAATTCTATATTGCTTTGAATTCGATATTGCTTCTGATCTTATACTGGTTTGTGGTGATGTCATGGTGAGGTCCGAAAATTTTTCTAAGTATTTTTCGTTCAAAGCATCTGAACTTTTCTTCGTTGGCTTTGGTCATGGTCCACGATTTATAGATTTTGATCTTTGAACTTCTTGTGAGATTTTTTGATTTTATGAGCTTATCCAGTGCAAATAGACAGTGGTTTGCATATTGGATTACTTAATATTATTAAATAATTAGATTATTATATAAAAATTACAAATATGCTATTAGAATTCCACAGCACTGCAAAATTTATACCGTGGAAAACACAGCGATATTAGAAGCTATTAAAAACTCCTCTTCAACGACTGAAAAATAATATTTTAATCATCACAGATTCACTCAGCGCAATTCATGGAATTAATCAACTTTACCCTCTCCATTCTATTGCACAAAATATACGAAATGAACTTAATGCACTACACCATATAAATGAAAAGGTTACATTTATCTGGATTCCTTCACACATTGGCATTAAAGGCAACGAGGAAGTTGATCAATTCGCATTAAAATCCATCAAAAATGAAAATGTTCCAGAAATTTCTAAATATCCCCACACAGAGAATAAACGACAGTCCATGAAGCGTATAAATTTATGGCAAGCAACTGGGATGCAACAGACTCTAAGTTGAAAACAATAAAGCCTCGAGTAGACGCCAGCCTACCACAACAAGTAAAAAGAAGAGATCAAGTAATCGTAAATCGTCTTCGAATCGGCCACACAATATTAACACACCAACACCTTCTAAATAAAGAACCAGCTCCAATTTGTACCTACTGCTCTACACAACTCACCGTGAAGCATCTGATAGTCGACTATCCGCAGTTCCAACCTCATAGAACATGCTGAGGAATTAGTGGAAACTTGAGAAGTGCGCTTACGACAAATATCTCGGATCTATGGCTGTTTCTAAATGATATAAACATTTATAATAAGCTTTAATTTATGAAACTGTACTACTGTGTATGTCCCCCCACTAATAACCCTTGGTGGTTGATGTGGGTTCTGTATGTTTAAATAAAAAAACCTTGTTCGATGGGGGTGTCGATTTTATTCATTTGACGAAGAAAAATATCTTAAACCGGTTAACAAACTTTTAAAATGTGTTTATATATATTTTCGTTACCAGATGTCTTCGTTTTAATACAATAAGGTATTTAATGGTATCACTTAATTAAATCTAAGTAAGAATGTGAGAACATATGGGCGAGTATATGCAATACAAAATTTTTTATTCAAGTGGTCCTATTTTTTAAGTGGTCAAAATGTTTAGTATATAAAGCTTAACCATTAGTCCAGATTATTTTATAAAAGATTCTCAAAAATGAAGACTATCTTAGTTTTGGCTGTTTTGGTTTGCGTCAGTAGGTAGACTTTTTTAAAAATTTTAGTATTACATCTATGTTACAATTTTATATTATTGTCTGCCTTTTTATCTGATAACTATGTTCTTATCTGTATAAACTTCGATATTTTTGTGGCAAATTTGCAATATTTTTCCCAGTGTTGTATGCTATAACCCTCTATCTAGTATTATTGTACTAATAATCGCCACATTTTTTGATATCATATTTGTTGCTACAGTCTTCTTCTTAGGCTTCTTAGGGTACCTGTCCGTTCCAAAGGTTGGCGATCATTCTGTCTATGATGGTGAAGTGCGTATCTAGAATCTGTTTTTTTATTATTGAAAGCCCTTTTATGTTCTGCTATTCGTTTATTAAAGTTTCTACCAGTTTGACCGATGTAAGTTTTTGGGCAATCGCCACATTTAAGTTTGTACACACCACTATGTAAGTGTTTTTTATTTTTGCTCTTGTTGTTTTTGATATATTTGCGTAGGTTGTTGTTTGTTCGAAAAGCTGGTGTTATTCCTTTCTTTTTTATTTATTTTATGTGCAAGTGTAAACGCATGCCAAAAATAGAACACTTGAGAAAGGCAATCAGCCGAGACAGCTGTAGTGATAAGAGTTTAAAATAAATTTTGTAAAAGATTGAAAACAAAGTTTTCAGTGTTATATTGTTACACTAAATAATATGTATTATGACCATTTCCATTTTCAACATTTTCAAAACAATAATTTCTTTGATAGAAATCGAAATATCAAATAGGTATAAAGTGTTTTGAATTAAAATTTTGATTTACTTGCATTCAAAATAGTGTATGAGAGGTTTTCTATGCTTATTTAAACTCTATTTTTGTTCTAGGTTTAACCGTCAGCGCCCAAACGAATGAGTAAGTAACATTGAAGAAAAGAAAACTGTTTATAGTTATAAAAATAAAACAAAGCTTATAGTAGCTAATAAATATAAGTTTATATTGTTAAATATAAAACTTTTAAAAATGTATCAGTAAATAATCATATTATGCACAGATAATATATTTATTGACAGCTAAAGGTAGTTACATTGGTCGCTCAAAAACTGATAGTAGAGTTGAATAGGCTCATATGACTTTATAAATGTATAAACAGCATAATGTATAAAGTATGCAATTGTTTCTGTTAGACAATTGACCTTTTTTCAATTTCTATAACTTCTAGGATAATTTATGGTTTAAAGTAGCGGATGGGGGCTATGATTCTGGAGTTTTTAATCAATTTAAATTGTGTGATCTCTATAAAGATGCTATTGACCTAGAGCTGAAATTGAAATGAAATGTTCATAAATCCTATTATGAATTGTATGATTTGTTATGCCTATATAAGAGAGGTTTATTATAAGCTAGATAGTTTAGTGGATCTACTTGCATCATCGCAAAGGCCAATTAATTTGGAGAAAAGGGTATTAATGACTGAATTAATTTTTAAAGGTGAATGATAATAGTAAGTATGCAAGTAACAGTTGGTATAGGTGAGTTTTTAATAAACAGAGTGATAAATTATGATGATTTTTCTTTTTGATAACGTCGAAAAACTGTAGGGATATATCAGTTTTCATCTTCATCGTAAACTGGATACTAGGATGCATACTATTCAGAAATTAAACGAAATTATAAAGCAAGAAATATTTTGTTTCGTCCAATTTTCCATACTAATTAATTGCAAAATCTTGTAAATATCATCATATCTTGCATTTCATCATCCTAAGGAAAAAAAGCTAATATAAGTGTGCAAATAAAACTTTTTATCTAAGTTAAAAAATAGTGAGAATGCGTTTCTGAATGCGTTTTTAATTCTCTTGAATAAGTATTTAAGATGGAACCTTTATTTCGTTGTTTTGGATTTTATATAGCACTTATTATTAATCGTGCCGCTGTCTATTTTGGACGTAGGGTTTTAAAAACTAGTATATTTCGTGATGGATAGTACATTAAGCCCATTACTGGTATATTAAAAAAAAATAATTTCACTTAATTTACTTAATTTAGATACCTTAAATGTTTCTTTTTTAGCTTTTTCTGCGATATTTGCGTAGGATTAGCATCCATGATCCAGAAATACATACAAAAAGAAATTCCATTGGTAAGTTTTTTGAGTAGTTTAATATACAGTAATTGATTAAATTATGGGAGCAACCTAGTACAATTCAATTTATAAAAGGGTATATAATTGAGCTGTATATATTAGAACGTTTGTTTGCATTGGATACTTAAAAAAAATGCAGGAGTCTAGCATCAATATTTTACCAATGACAGCTCGTCGGTAAATAAAGGATCTGGGGATCTACCGCCCTGCAAAAAGCTTACACCAGCCATGAAGTTAAAGTCGTGGTCTCTTCTATCATAAGTAGTCAAGGAACTGGTAAACTCGACATTGTCGAAGCAACAATGCGACAGGAGCAGTGCATAAAAATAGTGCAATCAAAAATGCATCGTCAGGTCCAGCAGTTTCAAGTTTATACATAAGTCGACGCTATGTGACAGAGCTAAAACTATTACAAAATTTCTTGCTGACAACCAGATAAAGATGCTCGACTAGTCTGACAATTCCCCAGATGTGAATCCAAAAAAATTTCTTGGAAATTTATTTCTTTTGAATAAGTTAAAAATTAATTGAAAAATCACAAAAATGTCTATACAGAGATTGTTAAAGATACATGTCTTATGGCGTATGGCGGAGTATGGCGTAATAATTCAAGTTAGAGTAAAAAATATATAGTTGATAAGCAATAAAAACAAAATAATGAACTAATATGACATAAAATAATTTAAAAATACTAAGTATTTTATATTTAATTTAATTATAATAAAAAAATATCGTTTTATTACAGGACAAAATTGAAAGAGACGCAGAACTCTTTTGTGGGGTATTACCAGGGGAATGGAAAGATTTTTGCGAAACCAAATTGATTCCAGATGTCGACCAAATGTACAATCAGCTCAATAACACGTCGGATTCTCCTCAACAAGTTTGCGAATTGTTGGATTTTTGTGAGACAAATTAACATGAGTGTGAGAATAATCTTTAAAAGTGTAAAATAAATTTCTAAACAAAAATTGTTGATGATTCTTATTTGCCTGAAAAAATGTATTTTATCTGTAATTTAATAACTGCCAAACTACCAACCTTGATAAAATATTTAAAAAAATCTAATAGAGGCGCAAGGAAAAATTGAGAAAACGATCATCCGAAATCAGTTGGGAATCAGTACGAAAAGCAGCATACCAAACGCTGACATAAGATCCTCTCCTCAGTCCTAATCCCTTTTGAGATATGGTGACACCATCAAGCCTTAACAGTTTTTTCACGATTTTCCTCCATCCTTTCCTGTCTTGGGCTAGTTGTTCGGCTTCATGTAACCCTTGATTAATTAATGTTTTTGATTGATCTACCCAACGGCTTGGAGATCTTCCTCTAGGTCTCTTTTCTTCAACTCTACCCTCGACTATTAGTTATTCCATCGTACCTGTTCTTTTAGCAATGTGTCCAAAATGCTGCAATGTTGTTTTTGTTTATTGTATAAGTAATATATCCTTACTCTGTATCAATTCAAATATTTTTCTACTAATTCTGTTGTAGAATAAGCGTTCCAACAGTTTATAGACACAGCTCAGCAAAACAATCAGCCGGTAGTTTTGGGGCTGATTATTTGCCTTTCCTGGTTTTAATATGACTATAATGGAGGCCTTTTTTAGTGAATGGAGGATTTCTCCAAATTTTATTATATCTTATAAGAATCAGCCAGAAATTTCCTAGCATATTTGCCACAGTAGAGTAAAAATTCTGGATGAATTTTATCGGAGCCGGGTGACTTCCTAGACTTAATTGTTGATATTTCTGAAATAATTTTTTCTGGAGTAAACTCGTCAGAGTATTTAGATGTAGGCGGGCATAAAGACCTAAGTATTTTTAGTTCTAGTTTGACTTGATGGTGCGATCACGATCTCTAGGTGCTCTTGAGGTCTCTACAATGTGGGAGGCTACACTGTTGGGAGCTATTCTGTGGCAGTCATATAAGAAGATACATTTTCTTTGCTTAATCTTCTTTGTACTTAAGATAAAACCATTAAACCATGGTACTTTAAACATGTGTTATTTAATAAATACTCATTATATATATTATACAGTCAGTATATATTCAATATCGAGTAGAAATATTCATCTCAGCCACAGAAAATTATCATTAGGAAAAGTAATAGATAAACCCAATTTATATTTTTAATAAGTATAGTTAATTATTTAATAGAGCATTTCAATAAGACTAAAAGAGAAAAACTTTGTAATTTCAAGGAGACAATGTGTATTGTTCTACCATTATCATTGTCATAAATCTTTTAAGGTCTATATTTTATAGGGATACAGCACAAATTTATTTTGTGCATTTTGCCCGTGAAAACCTCACTATGAGATTTGATATTAAAATCCACACGGTAGTTTTTTTTCTTCTATTTGCCGCTGATAGTAAGTCCGAAAAATTTTGCGAAAAACTGCACCTGTGACTTAGATCATAATCTGGATATAATTTTTAAAAAATAAGTTTAACTGTTGCTGCACAACTCTCAATGGTTTTATAAATATTTCCAAATTATTCCCCTGTAGATAAGATCTAACTGATTAATAAGGACAGAATATAACAGTTATTTATTAATATACAATATGTATATACATTTATACAAAGATATCCAATTTTTGTCCATTTTATTATTAACAAACAAAAGCTTTTATTTAAAAATTTATTTTTATTTCACACTTTTAACTTATTAATTTGTTTCACAAAATTCCAAAATTTCACATACTTTTTGGGCGAAGTGTTGTTGAGTTTCGTTGTAGATTTTGTCGACTTCTGGAATCAATTCTTTTTCGCATAAATGTTTTATATTTCCTGGTAGAATTTCTGCTAGAAGGTTACAAATTTCTTGTGCATTTTTTTCAATTTTGTCCTGTAAAGAAAACAGAAAATTATTTATTATAATCAAAATTACTTTGAACTGTTTTATGTTTTACCATAAATATGTTGCCACGGGTATTTTTTATTCTTGAGTTTCTTTTTCTGATTTGTTTGGTACGATTGATCAAGCATTTAATAATCTAAGCAACATTAATAACCAATGATTTTTTCTCATGTATTTATACTTTACAATATTTCCATGAAAAATTTATTCAACAAATGACCTTTTTTTTATTTTTTTTGTATCTAAGTAGTACACTATTACAAGTAGAATATTACACAAACGATTATCATAACGAATTGAATATAAATTGCGTTTTTTAGCAAAACTATAAAGCAAATTTAAGACAAAAAAGCAGACTAGTACTTTAAAAACTTACCAATGGAACTTCTTCTAATACGAGTTCTTTTATCGCAGATGCAAATGCTACACAGGTATCGCAGTAAAAGCTAAAAAAATAGATTTTAACTATATAAATTAAATTCGATTAAATTAATTTTATACAAAAAATATACCAGCACTATATTTGTTGTAAATAATTATTTTAACAATTGATTTTAACGTATGCAAAACTAAAAAGACAACCCTCTACCTTAAGCATTTATTTAAGAAAAGCAAAACGGATTTAGAAATTACTTTACAAATTACGACTGGCTACAAAATTGCGAAATGTGGATCGAGAAAATACATCAGCGAAAGAATTATACCAGCATTTAAAAAATGCATTCATGATGCTCGAAGTGAAGCTTTGGGGTATAAAGACAAACATGAAACAAAAAACCAAGAATACTGGTCGGAGAATACGCAAACGTTAGTAAACAAGAAGAAAACTGCTTATCAGAAATGGATGTCAACGAGAAAGGAGAAATATTACAAGAAATATAAAAAATTTAATCGATATGTAAAAATAGAAGAAGTGAAAATTAAAAATGAGATGTGGAATAGAAGTTGTGCAGAGGTGGATAGGTATGTGGGTGGAACACGAGTTGGGTAAGCGTGAAAGAAGATATAGTTTCTCCGGAAGAAAAAGAGGGAAAAATCTAACTTTTAGTTAATAGATCTAAAACAGTGAAAACACCATTACGAGGTCTTACTGACAGAGGATAGATGTAAATTCCAAGAGATCGAAGTGGAAGAAATATCCGAACATACACAAATAATTGAGATAACAACCGGAGAGTTAAGCATTGCCCTCAAAAGATCGAATTACGGTAAAGCAACAGGACCTAGAGACAATTTAATTGAGTTGGTAAAGTATGAACCAAAATTGTGAGATGTTGGTTCAACTATTTAACAAATGCTTAAAAGGACAAAATATCCCTAGTGTCCTACTGATTGGAATGTTGGATACATTAGCCCAATATTCAAGGAAGGGGATAGACACAAATGCTTTAATTATAGGGGATTAACTGTTATCAGCTTAGTGGGGAGGTTGTACAGTCAAATAAAAAAAAATAATAGAATCAGAATACGAAGATATAGAAGAACAAAATGGATTTCGTGCAGGAAGATCGTGCACTGATGATATATTCGTTCTGCAGTAGGTAATCGAAAAACGAAAGGCAAGAAATCTATCTACCCACCTATTGTTGGTAGATTAAGAGAAGGCATACGAAACGGTACCGTTCAAAAAACTCTTTCAAACATTGACGAAAGTAGGTCTCGGTAGAGAGTATGTGGATATTATCGCAAATATATACAAAAATGCATGGGGTGTCGTTAAAGAAGGAAACTTTATATCTGAATCATTTTCAATAACAAATGGACTTAAACAAAGATACTGTATATCTCCGACCTTATATAAAATATATATTCAATCATCGCTAGAGCTGTGAATAAATTAAGTATCCGGAATGGAAATAGATATAGGCTGTGATAAATGGCTAACAACTTTATTTTTTGCAGATGATCAGTAGTCGTAGCAAATAATTAGGAAGACATCGACTACACTAAAAAATAAATATGAAAAATGGGGCCTCAATATGAATATGTCAAAGATAGAGTATCTTAAAATAGGAGATGATAAAAAAGATCTAGAGTTGGAAATTAGAAACACAAAAACATGCAAGGAATATAATTATCTCGGATCTATAATATCTAAAAAAGGCACTACCAAAAGAGAGATCGAATATAGGTAAGTATATTTAAACATATTTTTAAACGCAGATGTTTTATTTGGTGTTCTGATTAAAAAAAATATTACAATCAGAAATAATTTTTTAGACTAATCAATATAAACTTATAACTAATAAACACTATAAGCTTTGATTTATATTATAAACAATTTTTTCTTCAATGCTACTTACTCATTCTTTTGGGCGCTAACGGTTAGGCCTAGAAAAAAAGTAGTTTTAATACGTAAAAAGAAAACTTTTTAAAGACAGTTTTAAATGAAAGCGAACCACAAGTTTAATTAAAAATAGATTATATCTATTTGGTGTTTTGATTTCCATAATATAAATCGTTTATATAATTTTATTCTCGTTTTATTTAATATTAGAATTTAAATGCCAAAAAAAAACTAATTTCTAAACAGTATAAAATACACAAATCATGTAAAACTATTGAAAATTCAAGAAACCTTCTGGACAAGGTTTAGTTTTAGAGTTATCCGGTGAAAAAAACAGTTACTAACATGACTTAACGACCAGTTACATTGCCGGAATTACCAGGTTCTTGAGGATTTCAAAGCAGGTGTAGCGTCTTTTATAAAATCTATATTTAATTGCTAATCATTATTATCACCCAACCTTAAGACTCAACCGCTGAACATAGGTCTTTTCCTCCTATTTTTATCCCCATCTCCCTTACGCCGCTCTCATCCATTGTTTCAGTTTGCCTTCTTAAGATGTCAGTCTATCGTATATGTAAAAAACCGGCGCTGTTACTGGTTCCTTTAATTATCATTTTCATGCCTCTTTTATCTATCGTAAAATAATAAATTTGATATAAAGGTGATATAAACCTAGTTAGTACATGCACTACAAATGGCACTCGAAGAATTTTAGCTCTATATCAAAATATCTAAATAATATATGAACAGTGACGACAGAGAAATCTTCATGAACGACTGTGTACTAATAAACAAAGCCATAAAATGTTCACATACAAATACAAAACTATACAGACAAAAACATTCTTCAGAAAAAAAAAGGGGAAAAATGCTACAAAATTGTAAAACATATGTACAATACTAAAATTTTCTAAAAGCTTACTTACCGATGCAAACCAAAACAGCCAAAACTAAGGTAGTCTTCATTTTAATTTTTTTTCAATAATCTTGACTGGTGGTTCAGCTTTATATACAAAAAAATTGAACCACTTGAAAAATGACAACACTTGAATAAAAACACTTTGTATTACTCATACTTCCTTACATTGTTATTTAGATTTATTTATTTTATGAGATGACACAACTTATTGTAATTAAAATGCAGATATTTTATATTAATGAAATTGTAAAAGTTCATTTCATTTTATTTAATTCATAAAAACGTCTACACAATTATTAAAACACTACAATAAAATTACAAGAAAAGTAACTAGAGATTTGTTTTATTTACTAATGAAATGCTCCTTAGAGGTGTCTTTTACACTGATATCTGATCAGAAAAACTAAATCTGATAACTATAGTTACATTCAATTGTGGCGACGTTGGTGCCACAGACGAAGATAATCATTTTCTTTAAAAGCATTGGAGTTAGCTGGATAAGCAGACAACAATAATTTACTCACCATTTAGAAATATTAGGATCTACGATAATTCTAAAACCTAAGCTCCAAGATAACTGGAGGGGTGTATAGTCTTATAAGAGTTCAAAACCTGAAAGAATATTAACTACACTGATGTGTGACTTAAGAGTGCCCAAGTGAGGAACAAAAAGCTCGAATTTCATCATTATCATCCAGCCTTAAGAGTCCAATGCTGAACATAGGCCTCTTCCTCATGATTCCAACTCCGTCTATCTTGCTCCCTCTTATCCAGTTTTTATTGAGTCTTCTTAAATCGTCAGTCCATCTTGTAGGTGGTCGACCGACGCTTCTCTTGTCTAGACTTGGCCTCCATTCCAATAAACTCTTTGTCCATCGTCCATCTGTCATTCTGGCTATGTGTCCTGTCGATCTCCATTTTAGTCTGGCTATCTTCTCGATGATGTCAGTCACTCCGGTTCTTCTCCTGATGTCTTCGTTTGTTATTCTGTCTCGCTCCATTCTTCTCTGCGTGACTCTCAGTTTAGTTTGGTATCATCAATCATCAATCACTATTCGCCCTATCAAAGTACGTGCTCTCTCAAGTGCCCGTATTACTGATCAAACGAATATGGATTCCCAGCTTTACCAACGAGAAGGTCTGTACTAGAACGATTTTTGTTTGTACGGTGATAACACGATGTTCACCCAGAAGCAAATATAAGTGTAGGAGCTAACAGAAGATTTGGAAGACTTGAGTTCTCGAAACACTTCAGCAAATTTCGTCTGACAGATGATGGGCCAAGCAATATTACTTTGCAGAGCCACTCACTTTCAGTAATTATTAACAGAGTTATTGGTTTTTTTTATATTAAACACCTACTGTGGTTATACCATTTAAATATTACAGGAAACTCTTTAAAGTGGATTATGTCATTTTTAAACAATAGACAACAATATGTGAGCCTGCAGACAAGGATCGAGGATTGTGTGACCAGTTGTAGATCTAGTCTTGTTACTACAAACATGGGTGTTCCCCAAGGATCTATAATAGAACAAATTTTCTTTGAAGTTTACATTAACGACATCGTACAAGTGGACAGAGCGGTAAATTTCACTATATATGCGGATGATACGTCAATTATCTAACAAATCCAACGTAATCCTACAACATCAATGTAATAATTTTCTTTCATCTTTATATTCTTGGTTTTGCGATAACTCGTTGCATCTAAATGCAAAAAAAACGCAAGTTATACATTTTCACAACAAACAAAAATACTTGGAAAATCTTCAGCTTACTTTTAACAACATGCAAATAGGTACCGTGTCGTCAGGCAAGTTTTTGGGAATAACGATTGACGAAAGTTTGGATTGGAAGTTGCATTGTGGGGCGGTTGTTTCGAAGTTGAGTTCTATTAACCATCTAATTAGAAATTTAAAATATGTTCTGACGGAAAATCAGCTAATTATGATTTATTATGCACTCGTAGAGTCCAGGCTAAAATACGGGATACGTTTTTGGGGTATGTCTGGTTATGCAAATGGTATTTTCGTCATACAAAAGAAAATATTGCGTTGTGTCGCTGGTGTCTCCCGACTAACTAGTTGTAGAGAATATTTTAAAAAATATAAAATTTTAACATTGTCGTGTCTATACATTTTTGAATTATGTGTTTATATTTTTAATAACTTACATCAGTTTAAAACGAGTGGTGATATGCATAATTTAAATACTAGATATTGTAATAAACTTTATATACCATTTTCAAAAGGTAACATTAAATTTAAATCGCCCAGGGTATACGGGCTACAGGTGTTTAATCATTTGCCCACAGTTGTAAAGTCCACCAGTTCAATAAATGTATTTAAGAGGAATCTTAAGCAATTTTTATGTGAAAAAGTATTTTATACAATCGCAGAATTTTTTAGATCTTAGATATTAGCTGTATTTCGTTTAGCTTTTATATTCATTTCATGTTTTGTTTAGTCTAGTTTAGTATTTTAGTTTGTAGCAATGTAGATTTATGACTAATTCTATACAAACTATGTTTGTCAAAAAGAAAATAAAGAATTTAATTTAATTAAATATGAATCTGATCAAAGCCAATTATCAGTTTTCATCTGTCTTAATTTACTAAAGGATGCATTCTAAGAGTTTACCCTACGGCATCCTCTTATTTTATCTAACAACTATGCCCTAATACCTAACATACAAATTCACAACACAGCATTATGCTCAGCTTTTACACTAATTACACTTTACACTAACTCAACTAGTTTTGTTTGTTTCAGTCTTCTTTCTAACCCAGTATTATCAAGGAGCTGGATGATCATCTTCTTGATCATTTTATTTACATCTTCCATCTCAAGGCTCTTGTGGATGTCGACATTGGTGATGTACCAAGTATCAACGGAGCATCAACGATGTTCCTTTGTACATTATTCTGGAATCTCTGGATTATCTGGATATAACTTTTATTGGCACAGCCTCAGATCTAGCAACCATACATCCGTATGGGTCTCAGTATTTGCTTGTATAACAGTTGTTTATTATGTGTGGTAGAACTGAATTTCTTCCCATTATCTAATACAATTTCTTGTAACGGATACCTACTTCCTGCATTTTCTTTTTGATATGGGCTTTCCAGCGAAGCTTTGCATCAAGTGGGATACCCAAGTATTTTGCAGTAGATGCGTGCGGTATTTAGACATCATTTATTCTAATTGGAATGTTTTGGACTTTTTTGTTTATAAAATTAACATAAATTGATTAAGACTCGTTTAGTTTGATTTTGATTTTTATTATTTGATTATTCTAATTGGAATGCTTTGGACTTTTTTGTTTGTAAAATTAACATAAATTAATTTAGACTTGTTTAGTTTGATTTTGATATTTTGTCGGTCAGATAGCTCAGCGGGCTATGCGGCTGCCTCTCATTCGCTTCACTGTCGAATGGTTCAGTGGATGTGGGATCGAGCCCCAGTTCGGTGTACAGAAAACAAAAAGTCTAACGCAGCAGTTTAAAATTCTAGATGAATCTGCGGCTTAGATTAGAATATGCTGGGATCTGATCGGCCTATGGTGGAGCAGTACGGCAAGAGATAAGGGCTTGCGGCTCGGTGATACTCCTCCATAGATCCCTACCGTACGTCCGTAACGCCTAAAAAACCGGATATATATATATATATATATATATATATATATATATATATATATATATATATATATTTAGTTTGATATATATAGTTTGATTTTCCATTTTTTTGTCCACTTATGAATTTTATCTATTGACAACTATAATGTTTCTGCTGCTTTTTCTATGGTTTTACCTACTGCTAGAATGGCAGTATTATCTGCAAAGGTGGCTATAGCATCATTTTCTAGTTCAGGTATGTCGCATGTGTATAACAGGTAGAGGACCGGACCTTATACACTTCCGTGAGGGACTCCTGCTTTATTTTTTTTAATCTGTGTAAACGTCTTCTTGTTTGAACCTGAATTATCTATCAGATATGGATGATTGTAGAATTTTTGAAGATTGTCTAGGCATAAAAGATTTCAGTTTATACAGTGAACCTTCATGCCATACTTTATCAAATGCCTTAGCTATGTCTAAAAATGTTGTAGAACAGACTCTCTTCCCCTCTAACAATTTCTCAATTATGTTAGTAATTCTATGTAGTTGATCAATAGTAGAGTGTTTATTTCTGAAGCCAAATAGGTTGTCTGGTATCAGTTTTTTCTCTTCTATTATCGGTTTCATTCTTTTTAGCAACAGTTTCTCGAACAACTTTAAGTTCCAGTTTAAGTTTAAGTTGACATAGCCGGCAACAATGTCGCTATTCAGAGAATCAATTTTCGGAAAAATCAAAATATTAGAATTAGCCCAGGCTGTAGGGAAAAAAAGAGTAATTTTACACTGTGATCCAGGAATGTATGTAATGTGGCCTAGGTTAAAAAGGGAGCAATCCTCCAGTTCATTCAACAAAAAATTTTTGGTTATTTATGTAGAATTTTATAGGCTTAAATGTCATACATTTGAAATAAATAAAAAAAAATTGTCAATAAATATTACATTTTTTAATTTCGAACTTCATTCTTCATTTTTGTAATAACAAATAAATTAAATTGAACGTATAATGGCTTAAATTGAAAGTCTTTTAGAGTACTTTCATAATCTATACAAAAATAACCCATTACAACACTTTGGGCAAAAAATGAAGAAAACTCAAAAAATACGTATTATGCACCTATAAACGCTCGTAATTAAACAATAACCAAAAATTTTGTGTAGAATGAACTAGGGGATTGTTCCTAAAGTTGCTCTTTATAACCTATGCCACATTATATAAATTCCTGGATTAACGAGTACTTCTTTCCTCATAGCGTGGGCTAAATATTATGATGTACGTGCTTCCATCTACCCAAAGAATTGTTAAACGTTAGTTGTTTATTTAAATGTTATTCGTTTTAACTGCGGCTTAAATATACCCGCTTACTCTTATCTTATCATTACGTTAAAATAACTTTATAACTTAAATAAATCCATTATTTTTAATAATAAACTTGATTCAATGAATTCTTGATCAACTGGTTTTTTCTTTAAGTGGTGATACAATTTTAAGAAATACAGAAATCTATATTTATATTAATACTTTAGAATATCTACTTTTTCTTATCTATTAGTTGAGCGTCTGAAATAAAGAGGGTAGCACCTAATCTAAAATAAATGAAATTAATATCGATCAATATGGATCACAGGTGTTTTTGATATATTAAATTTTTTTATCAATAATTAATAATAAATAAATATTGATAATTGATAAAACAATCAAGGTCAACGGAAACAAGAATTAGAATATTTGAGTGGCTTTATATCAAAGACGAATGTGTCATGCAAGAAAAATTTAAATAAATTGATTTTTTATACACAGCTGCTATTTTTCTTTTTATAAAAGTGTCGCTTTCTTTAATTTCAGTGAAGACTTCAAAAGTAATCTTGTGGACATTCTGATATTAGAAAGATATGAGATTATTAAAAAATTAATATTTGACGAATGTAGCGATTTGACGAATGTATTTGAAAAATGTAGCGATTGTAGACTAATTAGTTTAATGAGCCATGCCGTTCGCATATTCTTCTAAACCGAATTAACAACACGTGCGAAGAAATAATTAGTCAAAAGCAGTTCGGGTTCCGGAGATGCCTTGGTACTAGAGAAGCACTATTTTCTATGCAAACATCTCCTTCAACGATGTTGGGAGGTAAGAAAACCCGTATATATGTGCTTCATTGATTTTGAAAAGGCATTTGATCGCGTTCAGCATACCAGACTAATTATCGCCTTGCAGAGCATCCAACTAGATGAGAAAGACATCAAACTTATTGCCAAACTTTACTGAAACCAAACAGCCATTATTAATACCAACAACAGATAATCAAAGCCAATCAGTATTGAACGAGGCGTAAGACAAGGCTGTATACTATCTCCCACCTTCTTTAACGTGTATTATGAGAATCTAATTAGGGAAGCTTTAAAAGATCAAAAAAGAATTATCATAGGAGGAAAAATAATTAACAATATACGGAACGCCGACGATACTGTGATTCTAGCTGAAAACATCGACGATCTGCAGGAGCTAATCAATAGAGTTGACATGGAATGCACAAATTGGCGACTGTCGATAAATATCGATAAAACTAAATACATGGTGACCAGTAAAGTGGATATCGGCGCAACCCAACTGATATTAAACCAACAACCGCTGCAGAGAGTTCAGAGATTCAAATACCTTGGATGTTGGATTACCCAAAATCTAGATCCATCCTTCGAAATTCGATATAGAATGGAATAGGCAAGAAACTCATTTCAAAAATTCAAGCCTCTATTATCCAATAACTCAATAAATTTGGAAATCCATGAAAAGTTTACAAGATGTTAGGTTTGGTCTGTACTTTTGTATGTGAAACTTGGACTTTAAACGCCGATATCATGAATAAAATCGAGGCGTTTGAGATGTGGTTGTATCGAAGGATACTAAAAATTCCATGGACTAGCAGAACCAGAAACGAAGAAGTTCTTCGAAGAATGGGACATTAACGAACTCTATTAAATATTATTAAGAGGCGTAAACTAGAATATCTTGACATATAATCAGAGGACCAAGATATGAGTTCTTTTGGCTAATTCTCAACGGTAAAATCGAAGGAAAGAAATGGATAGGAAGGAAGAAACTCTCTTGGTTGAGGAATTTGCGGCAGTGGACAGGTTTGACAGCGGACCAATTGCTACACGTAGCCCAAGACCGAGATCAGTATAATAATATTTAAAGCATGGTAGTCGCCGACGTTCCGTAGGGATATGGCACTCTAAGAAGAAGAAGAATATTTGAAAATAGAGATGTCCGCTTTTGAAACAAAAAGGTGTAAATGTCCGTGTTTAATCCATATATGTGATGGTAGGTGTCAGTTTTTGATGCCAATTTGAATGAGTGAACTGTCGGTTTAGACGTAACTTAAAGTTTAATGCTTATAACATTCGTTTAGGGAATCAGGTGTTTTAAATGAAATTTCCAATTTTAAAATCTTTTATTTTTTTTGTATTGGCTTTACAGCCAGACACCAATTTTTAAAAACAGATACAAGGATTACACAGGAATTACACTCTTCTAGTCCAGGGGACGTTCAGGGCATTTTTATAAACCATAAAAGGTAAGCATAATGAAATAGAGACTCTCTTCGGGAAAGGAAATATCGTAAGATACATAAAAGCCAATATATTAAGATGGGCAGGCCACGTGGTACGGAGTGATGACGACAGACTGATTAGCAATGTGGTTTGGGAAAGACCAGATGGTAGAAGATCGACAGGAAGGCCTAGAAAAAGGTGGAAAGACTAATATCCTGTTAGCTTCTTAAGTCATATTTTCTTTTGGATAAACGTCTTGTTTCACCTTAGTACAAAAATCGTCATAGTACAGACCTCCTCGATGGTAGAGCAGGGAATTTATATGCGTTGTATCAGAAATACGGGCACTTGTTAGAGTCCGTACTCTGATTTGGCAAATAGTGATTTCTGATTGTACAGGGTCTACTTGATGAGAAGGGTGTACCATGTTTGAGCTTTTGTTTCTTACATCGGAACTCTTAAGTCATACACCAGTGCAGTTCCTATTCTTTCCCCTTTTAAACTCTTATAAAACTGTACGCCCATTTAGTTTTCTAAGAGCTTTTATCTAAGAATTAGCGTACAAAATTTTTAAGTGGTGAGTAAATTATTGTTTCCTACTCATCCAGCTAATTCCAATACTATCGGACGAGATGGTAATCTGCGTCTGTGGTACCAAATTCGACACAATTGATTGTCACTATAGTTTTAAGATTTATGAGTGTTAATTTACAATAAAACATAACTGCTCATTGATATTTCTTGTCATATTTTAGTGTAAAATTAAACCTCTGAGGATATGCTTTATTAAGAAATAAAAGAATCTAATTACATTTCTTGTAATTTTATTGTTGGCTTTTAATTATTGTGTAAAATTTTTTATGATTAAATAAAATGAAATGGAATTTCATTTATAATTATCCTCATTATATTACAATAAGTTTTGTAATCTCATCACATAAATAAATCTAAGTAAGAATGTATCAGTAATACAAGGTTTTTTATTCAAGTGGTGTCATTTTTTAAGTGGTCCAATTTTTTTATATAAAGCTAAACCACCAGTCCAGATTATTTTCAAAAAAATTCTTAAAAATGAAGGCTACCTTAGTTTTGGCTGTGTTGGTTTGCGTCGGTAAGTAATCTTTTAGAAAATGTTAGTATTGTATATATATTTTCTAATATATCTGTCTTTTTTGTATGTGAAGAAGATTTTATGTGTGTATAGTTATATTTGGCTTTGTCCATTAATATTGTACTAATTAACGCCATACTTATTGCTACTTGTTTCAATTTATTGATTGTTACAGTCGCTCATGAGGATTTCTCTTATATTTATCAATTGCCAAATCAGTAGTGTCTGTCTTTATTCGACACAACCTTCCTCTAAACCAAATTATATTTCTTAACAATCTCTGGGCATTATCCTGAACTTAAAAACAACACATACAACATATATGCTGGATAGATGCAACAAAGGTAGTAATTTCCTTAGAAATACAAACTAGACTGTGGTGGGGTTGCGATAATAAAATATCTTTATTGTTTTATAGAGCATATAATATACGATATATTGTAGATTTTTGTGCTACTCTCTATGGTTCTGTGTCCAAAAATCTTGAAAGAAAAGTTGACATTTTTAAAAATTCTGCCTTAAGGGTCTTGTACGAGAGATTGTATGAGGTGTACCTCTATACAATCCCTATTTATAATACCTTGTACCTTGAGTACACAATAGGTACTCAAGGTCCCAAACAAATCCCAAATTATTTTTCAGTACATGTCTGCTTAACAAATCAGATCTCACTCACAGATATTGGATTAAACATTCATATCAGCCTTTGTGCACAGAACAATCCTGTTTGTTCATAAGATTTGACCACAGTTAACAAAAACTTAAGACTACTTTGATATCTTTCATAAAACTAAAGTACTTACTACATACAGTCAAAACAAAAAAAATGATCTGTTTAGAAATCGAAACACCGAATAGGTATAAAATATTTTGAATTAAAATTAGGGGTTGCTTGCATTTAAAACTGTATTTAAGAGGTTTTCTTTTCACTTATTAAAACTAATTTTTTTTCTAGGTCTAACCGTTAGCGCCCAAAAGAATGAGTAAGTAGCATTGAAGAAAAAAATGTTTAGAAAATAAATCAAAGCTTATTGTGTTCACCAGTTATTAGTAATTGATTAGTCTAAAAAATCACTTTATCTTTTGACATTTTTTATAATCGAAACACCTAATAATACATTATAAGGATATAACACTTCGCTTTCAAAAATATGTTAGTAGATTCATCATCATCACTGGCTCGACAACCCTTTTTGGGTCTTGGCCTGTTCAAGGATTCTTCTCCATTCTGACCTGTTTCGTGCTTTTTTTTCCAGTTTTTAATTTTTAATGTTGTTATATCATTTTCTATTTGTTCTAAGTATCTCAGCTTCGGTCTTTCTCTTGTTCTTTTTCCTATTGGGACTTGTTTGAATATTTTGTTTGGTATTTCATCTTCTTCCATTCTTTCCACATGTCCAATCCAACGTAGCCTTTCTATTTTAATGAATGTTATGATACCGGATCCTGGTATATGTTGTATAGTTTAAAGTTATACCTTCTTCGCCAAATCCCGTTGTCTTTTGTGCCCTTATATATGTGTCGCAAGATTTTTCTTTCAAAGGTGGCTAATAACGTTTCCTCCCTTTTAGAGAGTGTCCAGGTTTCTAAACCGTATGTGAGTACCGGTCTTATTAAGGTTTTGTATATTTGGCATTTTGTTTTTCTGGAGACGTTATCTGATCTTAGTTGCCTAATTAAGCCATGGTAACAATTATTGGCAATAAATATTCTCCTCTTCACTTCCTCTGCAACGTTGTTATCAGACGTAACTAGGGATCCTAAGTATGTAAAGTTTTTTACCGCCTCAATGTTGTATTCTCCTATTGTTAAATTTGGCAGCTGCCTTATTTGTGCATTTTTATTTGCAGGCATATATTTTGTTTTTGTCTAATTGATTTTAAGACCACTACTTTTTGCAGCTCGTTCTATTTGAGTGAATGCCTCTATTATTTCTCTTCTTGATCTTGCGATTATGTCAACATCATCTGCAAATGCTAGTACTTGCACGCTTTTATTAATTATTGTTCCTCGGGTATTAACTGTTGTGTCTTTTATTATTTTTTCAAGTATGATGTTGAATAATATGCATGATAGAGTGTCTCCCTGGCGTAGTCCCTTCTTCACGTCTATTGTTTCCGTTAATTCGTTTTGTATCCGGATTTTACTTTTTACTTTTAGTGTTTCTTTTATCAATTCTATTAGCTGTGTTGGTATATTAAATTCTTTCATTGCTTTTGTTAGGAATTCTCGGTTTATATTGTCATACGCGCTTTCGAAGTCTATGAAGAGATGATGTGTGTCGATGTTATATTCACTTGTTTTTTCAAGGATCTGTCGCAGAACAAATATCTGGTCTACTGTTGACTTTTGCGTCAGCGTATGGTCTAAGTCTTTCATACATTACGTTGGCCATTATTTTGTATGCCGCATTCAACAGCGTGATTCCATGGTAGTTTTCACATTCTAACTGGTTTCCTTTTTTATGTAGTGGTACAATAATGCCGCTATTCCACTCCTTTGGTAGCTGTTTATTCAACCATATTTTTCTTATCAGCTTATGTATGGCTTTAAGTAATGCGTCTCGTCCTTCTTTCAGTAGCTCCGATGATATTTGATCCGATCCCGGTGATTTATTGTTCTTTAATTTGTCCATCGCTGTTCTAATCTCTGCTATTGTTGGTGGACTCTTTTCTTTGTTGTCTGCTTAGTCTAACGGTATATCAGGGTTCATCTCCGTCCTATTCACCCCAGGCTTTTCCTTAAAATGTTCTGTCCATCTTCTAAGTATCTCTTGCTGTTCTGTCAATATATTACCCTCCTTATCTTTACACATCGTTGTTCTCAGTTTGAACTCTTTTCTGCTTTTGTTGAGTTTCTGGTAAAATTTTCTTGTCTCTGTTGGTTTACTTAGTTCTTGTAGTTCTTAAAGTTCTTTGTTGATATATTCTCTCTTCTTTCTTTGGTGAATTTTCTTTTCTTCTTTACGTAGTTGTTTATATTCTTCCTCTGCTTGTCGGGTTCTGTGCCTCTGTTGCATCTATAAATATGCTCTGTTTTTTCTTTCTGTTATAGTTTGACATTCTTCGTCAAACCAGTGATTCGTTCTTGTTCTTTCTTTACCTTCCATGTGTAGTAGATTAGATTAATTTTAAATAATATTGTACAAAAGATAGCATAATAATACGTGTCTTAATTCATATCCGTAATGGCTTGATTTCACGTAACGAGTGCAGTGGCCAGACAGTAAACTCTTACTTTGGCCGAGATAGTTGTGAGGGCGAGAGATGGTTTATACATATTTGGCACTTTTGGAATTTGTAGGCGAGTCAGTTCAGCTTAGATTCACAAAAACAAGAAAGTAGTGAAGATAGTGATCAAACAAAGAGATATTAGAAGGAGATAAGTGTCTTTGGACTAGACAATGGATTTTAAGAAGATCAAATTTCGGTGCTACAAATACCCTCTTCAGTGAACTACAGTTTGAAGATACTCATGAATTTAAAACACTTCTAGAATGAATGTTGAACGTTTTAATATGTTGTTAAAAGATATAACTCCAATGATACGAAGGCAATATACTGTGATGAGGGAAGTCATCACAGTATATTGCCAGCAAGAGTACCAGCAAGGATTAAACTACAAGTGGCCTTAACCTATTTGGCAACTGGGCTTAGCTATCGTTAGCCTTCTGACCCACTATTACGTAGATTATAAAGATAGTGGTTGATTTTTAGTTTTGAATAAAGCTAGAAAGAAAAAAAATTATGGACTTAAAGTACTTTTATGATTTTTAAAATGTATTTCACCAAGATTCACAACTTTTGTTTACATTTAAACCAATTGCTAAAACAGATATTTACAACAAATATAATGCTGGTATATTTTTTATATAATATAATTAATTTAATCTAATTTACTTAATTTATATAGCTCTTACATCTATTTTTTAGCTTTTTCTGCGATGCCTGTGTAGGATTTGCAACTCTGATAAAAAAATACGTACAAGAAGAAGTTCCATTGGTAAGTATTTAAAGCCCTACTCTGTTATTTAGTCATAAATTTCGCGTGTAGCTTTCCTATAAATAGTAATTCATATTCAATATAATATGATGATTCTTTGTGTGAGATTTTACTTGAATCATGTTCCATTTAGGAAAATGCTCTCAGTTATTGGCACTTTAAGGAAATGTCTTAGGAAAAATCTTTCCGAGTTCCACAAGAAAAGAGTCACAATTTCGGGAACTTTTATTCTGGGCTGTGTAATAAGCTATCTTTATTATTATAATATATAATTTTCTGTTTATTTTACAGGACGAAGTTGAAAAAGATGCACAAGCAATTTGTGACCTTCTACCAGGCGATTTAAAAGATTTTTGCGAAAAAGAATTAATTCCAGAAGTCGACAAAATCTATAATGAACTCAACAACACAACTCCGCAACAAGTGTGCGAATTTTTGGAATTTTGTGAAACAAATTAATGAGTTAATAGTGTAAAATAAAAATACATTTTTAAATAAAACGTGTTTTGTTTTTTGTTTGTTAATAATAAAATGGACAGAAATTCCCGTACTCGAATCGGTAGCAATAGAGTGGTATAGATCATTTCGGCCTATCCCAGCCCCATCAGACACTCGGGCTGATACAAACTCAAACTCGAAAAGTCCAACGAAAAGTCTTTTATTCATTTATTTTCGAATAGTCCAGAAAACAGAAAACAATATTATTAAATCGTTTTCGTTCGTGGCCGCTAAAGCAGGTGGCACCTCTGTACGCTAACCACTGAAGTCAAATTTAAAGAGACATTAGCTGGACTGTTCGAATTTGAATTTGTATCAGCCCGAGTTTCTGATGAGGCTGGGATAGGCCGAAATGATCCATAACATTATTGATACCGATTCGAGCACGGGAAATTTAACGAAATCTGCCCTCCTAGGCCATATATTTGGCCATTTAATTCAACAAAGCGATAGTAATTTTTGCTAAAATATTTATTCTTTTATATATAACATAAATATTTTAGATTTATGTTACGCTAGATCATATTTACATGGTAAAAAGTAAAAAAAAAAAGAATATTGGGACCGTGCAAGTTCGGAACAGCGACACCTGGTGTCGTAAATCAGCAAAATTTACTGCGCTTCCAGGTAAGATCGAGGTTACCGGATAACTGTCAAGGACGTAGCCCCAAAAAAGAATAAGAAGAAAAAGTAAGATTGAGGTTATGTCGGTATGTTATTAAAAGGTAAACGTTGTATGTAGTGTAAATACAAATAAATATATTATTAAATTACAGCATTACTGTTAATATGGATGCAATAATAAAAACTGGATTTAACAGAAAGTAAATCACCAAATAACTTTTCAACCAAGCACTGAGTCAAAGAGAAAAGCTTTAGTAGTGGCAAATGTCAAAAAAGAATGGAAGAATTATGTGGAAGAATTAAGAAAAATAAATTACCTTAAATAATGCTAAGGCATAAATTAGCAGGTTAAGCCCATGATATCATCATATTGGTTTGAACAATTAATTCTTTTCCTGTAAACTTTTGGACAGCGAATATATCTTAATGCATCTTTAGAGAAACTTGAACTTGATGCATTTTTGTAAACTTTAAAAAAAAAAAAGTAAAATTTAAACATTAAACTTGATCTTTGGGTTAAAATGAACTCTAAGTGAGTGTAATGCAACTAAAATTTACACTTAAAAGTGAACTTTTATTTATTATATATTTCAAACTGACTTTAAAATCGGGCGCAAGAATAATGCATAATTTAGGTTATGTTACTTATGCTTTTTTATGATCTAAATCCACTTTTCTCTTTGTAGTAGCTTTGTGCTTCGAAGTTGGAAACGAATAAAACTTAAATTGACAATTTTTTGTTGTACTTTTCTAATTTATAACACAGCATTTCCTAAATCCCATTTTCTTCAGTGACAGAAAGTTTAAATAAACAAACGAATATGAAATATGACAATTGACAATACAAATTTATGAACTCTATGAAATGTGCAGTAAAAAATGCAAGATTTCTCCGCTACTCGCGCACGATCGTTTCTCGTATCCCCTCCAAGTACTTGCACATCACCAATAGGGTAAAATTTGGAAATATTTTACGGTAAAAAATATAAAAAATCGAAAAGATAAGCCAATTTTGCTTTTGGAAAATAAAGAACAAGAACAAGGAAAAGACATTGGATAAATATTTTAAACCTTGATGTTTAAAATCCCAAATTTTATTTTTATAAAGCCATTGGGGCGTTGCAGGAAATGTTAAATTTGTTTTTAATAAAATATATCCAGATCATAATCAAAGTAACAGGCGTACTTTTTGGCGAAATTTTTCAAATTCGGTTTTAGTGGTATTATATTGAGGTATTCATGGACAAAAAGCACAAATTTGTGTTGCATCCCTATAAAACATAGATACTTAAAGAGATGACTCTGGTAGAACAATACACACTGCCTCGTTAAAATTGCAAAGTCTCCCTCTTTTATTTTGTAGTAATTAAATATATTTATTTAAACATAAATTGTCTTTATCCATTACTTTTCTTAAAGACCATCTTTTTTCCTCACTGAAATGAGTATTTCGAACCTAATTTTTTTTATTTAAAGACAAAGTCGCATCCACCTAATGGTTATTAGTGAGGGATCTATACAATTTTACAATAACAGATATATTACATGGTTACAAAAAAAATCCTAAAAAATAGTACTAAAAAGTCAGCAATTTTGTATAAAAAAAATAAAGTTAAATCCTGTAGAACACATTGATAGCTTTTAAATAATCTTTTAAGTTCTTTGAATAACTATTTTGACCTAAAACAACTGATAAATTTGAATCTATATTATAAACAGATTGTTGATGTTAAAATTTGACACATTCAAAGGTATGTTTTACTGTTAAAGCACTCGCATATTGGTGGTTCACATTTAGAAAAAAGATAAGAGTGTGTGAGTCTAGTATCGCCTAATCGCAATCGGTTAACTACACTCTGTTCATGACAATTTTTGTAAAAGAGTTGAGTTCCTTTAACTGTATCTTTAATTTGTCGTAGTTTAGACGTTGATATTTGCCATTCATTATGCCAGACTTCTAAGATTTTCGCCTTTATAAAGCTTTAAGTCTTCTGGACTGCACTTTAATATTATTTCTGAATCAGCACTAGACACTGCACTACGCGCACTTAAGTCTTCTTCTTCATTTTTAGGGATTCCCACATTAGAAGGAATCCATATGAAGTCAACTGTTCTTCCTTTTTCTTGATATGTGTGAAGTTCTGATTTGATCATTTTTTCCTTTAGGTGTTTAGGATATATTATCAACAACTGATGAATCTGAGTAAAACTAAGCTAATGTCGAATAAAGATGATCAACCGACGATAACCGTCCAAGGAACAAAAGTGGAACATGTAAAAGAATACATATATCTAGGTCAGATTATCAAGGTAAACAAAGAAAACCCAACTACCAAAATAAGCAGACGAGTAAGAATGGAATGGGCCGCATTTGGAAAACTCTTATACATACTCATACATACTGAAAGACAAAAAGATACCCCAAAACCTTCGAACCAAAGTGTTCGATTCTTGTATCCTTCCCGTTTTCACTTACAAAGCTCAAACCTGGACATTCACAAAAAAGAACATGGACAAGATTCGAAAAACTCAGCGAGCCATGGAACGACAGATGCTTGGTATCTCACTAATAGATCGGCAAACGAACGAAGCAATCCGGAACAAAACAAAAATAAAGGACGTCGCGAAACAAGCAGCTTAATTAAAATGGAAATGGGCTGGACACAACAAACATCTCGAAGATGGTAGATGGAACAAAGAAGTCGGAAACTGGCGACCGTACGATGCGAAGAGACCAAGAAGAAGACCTCAAATGCGCTGGAGCGACGATATCAAAAAAGTCGCAGGACCAATGTGGAAACGCCTAGCACACAACAGGAATGAATGGCGAGAAATGGGAGAGGCCTTTATTCGACAATTCGGATAGAAAAAGGGCTAGAAAAAAAATCAACAACTGGTAATGTAAACTTGCCAAAAGTGATTTCTGGGTTCTTCTATATCTTCATGTGCCTATCCGTTACGAATGTTGGCAATCATCAAGGCAATCTTCATCTTATCTGGAGCAACGCGGAAAAGCTACACAGATGTTATAATAAACCAGATTCTGAGGTTCTTTAACCAAGATTTGCTTCTTCCTCCTGGACCTCGCTTTACAAATATTTTTTCTTGTAGGATGGCTTAAAAGAGAGCATATCTGGATTAATTTTGCATAATATGTCCGAAGAATTGTAACTTTCGAGATATAATGGTGGCCAGTACCTCTAGAATCTTATTTATTCTTTAGAGGATCTCCTCATTTGTGACTTGGTCAGTCCAAGGGATCTTAAGTGTTCTCCGATATGGCCACACCTCAAATGCTTCTAGGTGGTTCTATGGTCCACGATTCAACGCCATACCAAGAGACAGAGAAGACGTAACATCGCAATATTCTTGCTTTTATATCAAGAGAGAGGTTGTAACCAACGATTATATTGTGTCCATATTGTTGACTGTTATACGTGATTTTGTTCATAAGAACTTGTAGGTCTTCTAAGTTGTCCGCAAATACTATGGTGTCATCTGCATATCTAATGTTATTTAGCCGGAACCATTTATAGAATATTCATAAGAATAATATTAATAATAAGAATACCTTATTCAGTTTCATGCAAAGCTTCAATAAATATTCTTTCAGAGTAGAGATTAAAGATTAGAGAAGACCAAATACAACCTAGCCTCACTCCACGCATGATTTTCACATAGTCAGGTGTTTACCTTTAACTCTAAGATTTGCTGTCAGATTCCAATACAGATTTCTAATTATTTTCAGTTCTTGGTTATTAAATCTTGCTTCTTTTAGTATTTGGATCATCTTGGAGTGATATACTCTATCCAAACGCGCTCGTTATCAACCAGACAAACGTATACTTCACAGTTGACGTCTCTCTATCTCTGGAACAAGACTTGTACTGAGAACAAAGCCTCTCCAATACCAAGAGTATTTGCGAACCCGAACTGGTTGGGAGAAATTTGACAGAGCTTGTAGATTCTCTTATGAATTATCTTTAGAAACAATTTTAGGAAATGGTCCATCATTTACCTCTTCTTCTAGCTCAAAGGTGTTATCTCTTTGGTCGTCAAATAGTTTTTCTAGATATTCTTTCCACGTTCTTATTTTACTCTGTTTGTCCAAGAATATATTTCCGTCAGAATCAGTTATATTTACTTTCTACTTTGATCTTAGTCCTCCTGTGAGTTCTTTAACATATACAGGCAAAATAACAACAAAAATTGCCAAACACATAAAAAAGAAAGGAATAACACCAGCTTTCCGAACAAATAACAACCTAGGCAAATATACTGAAAATAACAAGAGCCAAAATAAAAAACACTTAAATAGTGGTGTGTACAAACTTCAATGTGGCGACTGCCCAAAAACTTACATTGGTCAAACTGGTAGAAACTTTGATAAACGAATAGCAGAACATAAAAGGGCTTTCAAGAATAGAAAAACAGATTCGACATACGCAATTCACCTTCTAGATCATAATCATTCTTTTCATGACAAATTTAAAATTGTTCACATTCAAAACAAAGGCCTTAAGATATCTTTGTTAGAATCTATGGAAATCAACAAATTAAAAAACACAGATATAATTATGAATGACCAACTTGAGACAAACAGTTCTCCCCTTCTCAACCTATTTTATTAGAGACTATAAATTTGTAAACCCAAGCCAAAAATAGATCACTTGAGAAAGGCAATCAGCCGAAACAGCTGTAGTGATAAGATTTAAAATAACTTTTGTGGAAGTTTGAAAACAAAGTTTTCAGTATTTTATTGTTACATAAAATGAATTTCCATCAAGTAATGGTCGAATCCATCAATTCTTTAACTTTCCTATGTAAATTGTGACTATCGTACTTTGACTGCAGTGTCTCAATTTCTCGCATCTTTTCCTTGTTTTTTTTTCTTTCGCTTCTCTGATTTTCGTTCTTATTTATATATTTATGGTTTTGTATTTATCTGGGTCATTTTCGCTTCTGTTCTCTGGTCCATTAGTTTCAGGATCTCATCTGTAATTCATAATTTTTTCTTCATTAATCTATCTGTCTTTAAGTGTTCTGTAATTTGTTTGATCGTTTGTTTTTCATTTGATTCGTCTCTAATTGCAGCCACTTTCTCGTTTAACGTGGGTTGGGTTGCCAGATTTCCCCCAAATTTGGGGTATTTTTTTTCGTGTGGGAGATTTTTTGGAGGAACATTTTTTCACATTGGGGATTTTTGGGATATTATTTAGGGCTTCAACAACATGAAACAAGAGGTTTGTTTTATTAGACATTTTCTCGAAATGACTTATTTTAACATAGTTAGTTTTTGCACCAAGCCCACGATATTAGTATTAGTATTTAATATTAAGATTTAGTATAACTGGCATAGTTCGCTATTTGTGAATTAATTTAATTTGGTTGGGATCCCGAATGAAGGGTATACCTGCTGATCAATTTAATGTTTTCACTTCCTTTTTTGTATTTTTTACTTTTCAATTAGTATATACTATGTATATGATGTATGTATATCTATGAAATAAAACCTATGTATATCATAGAAATAAAACGTAGAATAGCAATGACTAAAACTACTTTTATGAAAATGAAGTCATTTCTTTGCAATAACCATCTCAGTTTAGAACTAAGGCAAAGAATGGTTAAGTGCTATGTTTGGTCTGTACTTTTGTATAGTGTTAAAGGGTGGACGCTAAAAGCATCGATCATAAACAAAATTGAAGCATAAGAAATGTGGGTTCATAGACGAATGCTGAAGATACCTTGGACAGCAAGAAAAAATAATGAAGAATTACTAAGGAGCGTAAACAAAGACAGAGAACTGCTAAAGACTGTTTAACATCGAAAAATGTCTTATCTGGGACATATGGTAAGAGGAAGTCGATAAAAAATTTTAGAACTGATCCTTAAAGGCAAAATAGAGTGCCGTAGAGGTGTATGAAGAAAACAAGTTTTTTGGTTAAAAAAGATTCGTGAATAGACTCAGATACCAAATGCAGGACAATTATTCCATATTACAGAAGATATAGAAGCGTTCGCAGTGGTGATCTCTAACGTCGGATAATTCTGATATTGCACGCGAAGAAGAAGAATATCTATATAAGTAAGTGCATAAGTATTTATATGTTCGCATATGTACATGTTCTTATATTTAATATTGTAGCAAATACTCATTTATTATATGTATATTGTGGCTGAAATCAAGGAATCCAATCAAAGCAATTAAATCTGGATCAAGCAATCTAAAGCCAATAGAAAGAACACTGAAAAAAGTACTGTAGTATTTCAACAACACAATACAGTTTGATACAACCAATTATTCCAAAACAACCTTGGTATAAGAATTTCGTCCTCCCTCGCAAATACATAACTACCGTCAGTAGACTTAGATTTGGCTATGCATGTTATCCTGTATATTTATTTAAAATAAATATATTAGATTCGGATATTTGTCAAGAATGTCAGATTAAAAGTGACTTAAACCACATATTTTTAAACGTCCAAAGTATAAACAACCCACCAACAACCTAATTAAAAGAATGATAGACAAGAACATCCCTCTTCCTGTTAATATTCTCTTTCTACTATCACTCAATGAGGAGAAAATGTATAACTGCTTGATAACCTTTTTGTCAGATAGTAAAGTATGCCTGTAATTAGTAAGATTTGTAACCTATGTTTAGAAAAAATTCATGAAAAAAAAAATATAAAAAAAAATTATTAAAAAAAAAGTTCAAAAAAAATAAAATAAAAAGAATATAAAAAAATACTCAAAAAAATAGATTTAAAAAGAAAAAAAATTATATTAAAAAAAAGAAAAAAGATGATTATAAAATTACATTAAAAAAAAGAACAAAATAGGAAAAAATAAATAAATAAAAATATACTAAAACCATCACTAAGAGGATCTCAACCTCCGAGATGTTGAATCGGGTTTATGTCCTAACGTAGTGAAAAAAAAATGTACATATTACCATTTATAGTTATTAACATAGTAGGTAGATATCTTTATCTTTATTTTTATTTTTTTTTGATTTGTAAGATGTATACACTATGAATTTCTGATGACGTCTCTCATAACTAAATTATAATAAAGGTATGATATAGTATTTATTAACATAGTAGCATAGTATGTACATTAGCTTAGCTGTTATTATTATTATATTAATCATGTTTCAATAATTGACATATTTAAATTCTTTAAAAAAACTTATGTTGATGGAGACTGGCTGAATGACAAGTGTCCAAGACAAAGAAAAAAAAATGCCAATAGAACTCTTCATCTATTCTCATTTGTTTCGAGTTTCTGTCATGTCCTATAAACAAATTATTCTATGCATAAAACATATTATATAACATATAACCAACTTGCAAAATGTAATAATAAATATATTTAAAATTTTGGGGGATTTTTTTGTTTAAAATGTCATTTTTGGGGAATTTGTAGTTCAGGTTGGGGGAATTTTATAAAAGGTCTGGCAACTCTATGGACTCTCATATTCGTATTAGGGTCTTTCAGCATGCGTATAACTCTTGACAGATATAAAGCTGTTTTGAATTATTTTATTTACTAAATATTTTAGAATTAAAAGAATTAACGTTTTTTGCTAAATTTAGCTTTAAAAAGTTTAAAATGGGAAAGAGTAAGTCTTGAGAAGCAACTTTCTTTTGAAGATCATTTACTACTAATTCCAGAATCTTACCAATAGTCAACGGCTGTTGAATATGTAGGCCAGTTAGATTTCTTTGCGGCTAATAATTTTTGGCAATGACTGTTTTACTACAATTCTTAAAAATTATTATGGGCTTATGATTGCTGTCTAAGAGATCATAGGCTGTTTGCTAGGTTAAAAAATGTGCAGATTTATGGTCACACAGTAATTTTAGTTTGGATTTATTACTGCTTGAAAATACTTTGGAATTATTATAACAAAAAGATGTTAAATATTTTGCTTATCTTAAATGTCTTCATTTTATTACAATACGTTATTCGATGTTATCACTTAAGTAATCCGAGGTAAGTCTGGAAAGATAGAACAAAATATCAATAATACATATTGTTTTTATTCAAGTGGCCCAATTTTTTATTATATAAAGCTACACCACCAGTTTACATTATTTTACACTATAATTTCCAAAGATGAAGACTTCCTTTGTTTTAGCTGTTTTAGTTTGTGTCGGTAAGTAGTTTTGTTAAAACATTTTAGTATTGTATCTGATTTTTAGACTTTTTCATTTTTTTTTCTTTTTTTTTTATTCAGAAAACATAATTCACATCAACCACGCAGGGTTATTAGTGGAGTAACGTACACGAGAATTCATTTTATTTACATTAAATAGATGTATATAAACATAAATCTTTTAAATAATTTATTACATGGTCAGTGTTTATGGTTAAAGTGGTTTTGATGTCATCTGAGATTCCACATTTTCTTCTTATTTCTTCGTTGTACTGGCAATCAGTTTTGATGTCATCTGAGATTCCATATTTTCTTCTTGTTTCTTCGTGGTACTGGCAGTCAATCAGAATATGCTTCACCGTCAATGGGAGAGAAACAGTTTCTGTAAGTTGGAGAAAATTTTTTGTTGAGTATGAATTTATGGGTCAGTGCAGTGTGTCCAATTCTTAGTCGGTTAATTATTACTTGGTCCTTAACAACATCCTGCAAAAGCTCTGCGACACAACATGGGGCTCCTCAGCACCCACACTTAGATCGACAGCATTAGGACTGGTATACCCCGTAGCGGAATACTGTGCATCAGTATCGTTAAACAGTCGACATACTCACCGTGTTGATGTCCAACTCAACCAAGCCATGCGAACTATATCGGTCACAATCATGGCCACGCTCACTTACTGGTTGCCAGCTTTGAGTCATATAGCTCCACCAACCATCCGCCGGGAACATGCCCTTGTCAGAGAATTTACAAAAAATCAATACTGATTCTGAGCTCCGCTCCCATGCTGCAACTTCCGCCAGAGACATAAATAGGCTCAAGACACCCGCCTCTAAAAACAGCAAAAAGGCTAGTAGATCAAAACTTTAATGTAACTGAACGGTGGAGAGAACAATGGAAGAATACCGCTGCACCAGCTAACTGGAACATTCCATGTATTACAAGCAAACTTGAGGGCTTCAACCAACCAATACTAATTTGGACCACACTCAATAGAATAAGGACGAACTGTGGCAGATGTTCCGACTCACTTTTTAGATGGGGAAAAATACAATCACCAAATTGCGACTGCGGCGCCGAAAGGCAAACAGTAAAACACATAGTAGAGGAATGCCCAATTAGATCCTATAACGGCAACACTTCGGATTTCCTGGTTACTACAAAAGAGTCAATCGAACATTTTTATAATCTAGATGTTTGTTTGTAGAATATTTTTGTATTTACTGTTGTTTGTAATTTATATACAGTGTAGGAAAAATTTTATGGTCGGTATGGACCTTACGTGAGATGGAGTGAGAAACAGCTGTTTAAAAAGAGAGAGGTATATTAGGTACGCCCTTTATATCACCGAACCTTCATGCCTAGAAATAATAAAAAAGGGGAAGTTCAACGTTGCCAAACTTATCGGTTTTATTTGACCTGTTGTCTTTTTTGCATTTGAACAATGTTCTATCAAGAAGATAAAATGCTCAAGATAATCAAATTTGGGCGAAATTGATTTAAATGGCAGGTTACTGTTTTTTTATTGGGAATATGCCACAAGTTTTCTTTACAATAATTGTAATATAACATTTTGATTTCCATTTCGGAAATCGTTTTATATAAATAAAATTTATTAATGTTTCGTATTTTAAGTACGATTTCCGAACTAAAAATCTAAACATCAAAATAATTTCCCAATATGAAGTAATAAACAATTAAACATGCATACAATAACGCCACATTAAAAAATATTCATACACTAATTCTTTGGCAACGTCTAGTCTAGACAGTCGTCTGGTCAAAAGATCCAGTAACGAGAAGTAGAGGTGGGTCGTGCTAGTTTATCGTTAATAGCGTAGGAGCAAAATTTCGGGCCAATGTTTTTTAAAAGCATTCATTTTTTTCGAATCCTGAGAAAACTAATAAATATTTTTGAAAAATTTAAACGCAGAATGAAACAATACATTATTACCGAGAGCCGAAAGTCCCTGAAAACTTCTATAATGTTTATTTTAATAAGTTATAGGGATGAAAAAAAAAACAAAATTTAGTGTGATTTTTAATTTTAAATATCTCATTAAAAAAACTTTTTGTTTATTCTAAGGGACTTTCGGCCCTCGGTAATAATGTAATCTTTCATTCTGCATTTAAATTTTTCAAAAATATTTGTTAGTTTTCTCAGGATTCCAAAAAAATTTAAATTTTTTTAAATGCTAAAAAGCATTTAAGCATTTTTAAATGCTAAAAAGCATTTAAAAATTTTAATTTTCATAAACAAGTAACTATGATTGTTTAAAAGTAGTTTCAAGTAAGAGAGTACCTACATAAACAAACATAACGGCTATTATCGTTTATGTGTATATCTTTTGAACTGAAAGAAACTACCTAATGATATATTTATTATAACTTGAAAAATAAACTAAACAATACAAATAGTAAATCGGACTTACATTTACATTACACGTTATTATTAAATCGCGAATAGTCTAAATTGACATAAAAACATAAGTTTTTCTTGTAATGGACTCTCGATGCAGGTGTACGTGTAGATGAGTCATCTCCAATTAATTGATCAAAAATACACCATGGACTTAAGTCATATTTATTGGTTTCTTTTTCTTGTACTGGTTGATTTTCAATAGTACAATCTTCTTGTTCGTTAATTATAGAAGTAACCAGCTTCTTAACTTTTTGTTTTGTTCTGCACTTTAAATCGTGAATCCATAAATGTACATAATGACAATGTGCCACTCTGTTCTATCCCTCTAAATCTTTTTGCTAAACCCGATATTAGTAATTGTACTATGTCGGATACTATGGATGTAAGTATGCCGTTTGCTAAAATTTTATTGCAAGATTCTTGCAGGCAGCGTACCATAACAATCACTGAACTAGCATTCAAGTATTTTTGGTCACTCATTGTACTTGTTATTTCTTTAAACGGCCGTAAAATTTGGGAAAGTTGAGAACAAATAATCCAGTGTTCTTTATTTAGATTAGGTTTAAGTCTAAGTCTGTATTATTTAATACCAATGTGGAACGGGTTGCCTCTTCTAACTCGGTCATTCTTTTTAACATGTAATAGGTGAAGTTCTACCTAGTTTCCACGTCTTGGATTGGCCGTTTGGGAACTGTGTTCTGTTGTAATTAATACTTTAAAAGCCTTTCTGAAGATAAGGTACTTTTTTGAAATGTGTTTTTTTGCAGAATTGTCGAAAAAAGGACTTTTTATTTTATCTATTTGTACACGACAGCATTTAAGTGCGTCCCCCACCAATAAATTTAATCATCATCATAAATCACAATCATCATAAAACAAAACATATTTAATAACTTTGACCATATTTGAGCAATTATCAGTTACTGCAAAATTTACTTTTCGTTTTAGACCCCACTGATTAATAATTTCAGTAATCGCTGTTTTCTGGATTATGGTTTCCAGAAAAATGGCAGCAGCCTAATAAAAAAGTTTTGAATACTAAATTTTCGGTTAAATATTGTCCTGTTAATGCGAAGTAACTCTCAGTTACTCCAGATGTCCAGAGGTCAGTAGTAATACAGATATTTTCTACTTCTTTAACAACTTGTGATCTAATAATTTGCTCACTTTTGACATAACATTCCTGAAGTAATGAACCTGACAAAGTTTTTCTTGTTGGCGGTTTATATCCAGGAATCCACCCTGCAAACTTTTTAAAAGCTGGTTCTTTAACTATGGAAAACGGATGAAACGAAAAGTTTAGTAAATCTTGAAAATCAATCAGTCCAAGAAAAAGAAACTGATAAAGATGACTTAAGTCCATGGTGTATTTTTGATGAATTAATTGGACATGACTCATCTAAACATACACCTGTATCGAGAGGTATAAAAGAAGTCGACATGTAATTGTCTGATGAGATATTACCCACAAACAATTTCGAACGGAGATTGGAACTGTCCATTACCGTGGTGAAAAAACCATCGCCATGTATATCGTAACTTAACCACTATATTCATAAAATGTTGTAGTATTGTAACAAAATCTTTTCCTTGTGAACACATGTTTAACATCTGGTATAATTTTAAATAAAAGAAGAACGCGATTAACAAGAAAGGTGGAAAAACTTATGTTTTTAAATGTCAATTTAGACGATTCGCGATTTAATAATGTGTAATGTAAATGTAAGTATTTAAGTACCATTTGTATTATTTAATTTATTTATCAAGTTACAATAAATATATCCTTCGTTAGGTTCTTTTATTTCAATATTTATACACATAAACGATAATAGCCAATATCGATACATTTTTGGCAAAGTAACGTAAGTGACATTTTTGGCGAAAATAATGTTTTTCAATATAAACTAATGCTATTACTGTTAAAAAGGTACTGAAAGAGTGTAGTAAACCTAGATTTACTTTAAACCTTTTTTAGGACAAGTTTTTTCAGTCATAATTTAAATAAGTTTAAGCAGGTTGAATTAAAAAATTGTTTTTTCTACAAATCGTTTTTGGTGACTTACGTTACTTTGCCAAAAATGTATCGATATGTTTGTGTACTCGCTAATTTGAATACTGGTAAACAATCAACTAGTTACAGTTTACGAAAAACGTTCGTAAATTAAAAAACGAGGACCCACCTCTAGTTTTTTAGGTATATTAGGATCGGAACCAGAGAATATCTGATCGGAACTAATCGTCTCACTAATGGGCAATGGCCAATGAGTGTTAAAAGAATTTTAGGAGGGGAGACGAAGGGGAAATATGATTGTTATCTTTGTCTAATTCGCTGAAAATATGATTTTATATCTGCGTTAGATATACTGTTAAATTTTACCATACCGACCTTAAAATTTTACCTACACTGTATATATATATATATATATATATATATATATATATATATATATATATATATATATATATATATATATATATATATATATAAAGAATTAAATCTTTTAGCGAAAGCCGCTATCGCTTTATATATTAAATGGCCAACTATATGGCCTAGGAGACAAATTCGTTAAACTTCCCGTGCTCGAATTGGTATCACTAAAGTGTTATGATCATTTCGGCCTATCCCAGCCATCGTCAGACACTTGGGCTGATACAAATTCAAACTCGGAAAGTAAAACGAATGTCTCCCAAATCTTTACTACCGTGTAGTTAGCTTATAAAGGCGCCCTCTACTTTGAAGGCCGTGAACGAAACGATATGAATAATCGTTTTCTGTATCCTTTATGCTATGCGAAATGTGTAAAGAATTAAATCTTTTAGCGAAAGCCGCTATCGCTTTATATATTAAATGGCCAACTATATGGCCTAGGAGACAAATTCGTTAAACTTCCCGTGCTCGAATTGGTATCACTAAAGTGTTATGATCATTTCGGCCTATCCCAGCCATCGTCAGACACTTGGGCTGATACAATATGATATCATAAATTTTTATACATAAATGTTGACAAACATAAAAGTTATAACGAAAAATAAAATTTTAAATTTCCACTTTAACACCCTGTATCTTTCTTAATATCAACATTTTATTAAAGCAACTTGACTTAAATCGTAATATTGTAAAGTGTAGAATCTACGGTGTCTTTTTGTACAATTACTTAAGGACCACCCTGTATATATAATGTTATATGAACCTATGATGTAGCAATACGCTAAATAAATAATTACTTGGTTCCTTCTATTGGATGGATTATTCAAGATATTCTTTAAAAAGCGATAAATCTCATATTATAGTTTGGTTCCTGAATCTTTCCAGTAGTCTTGCCATATACGCATACAGTGGTCTTAAGTTCTAATTTTGAGATAGGAGTTTTCGTAATTTCTTGATTTGGTTGTGTATTCTGAGTTTAATTTACTTGTGTTTGCTAGGCTGTCTACTTTCTCATTTCCAGCTCTTTTTTTTCCATATTTATTTACCGTTTATTACTTCTTTTGGGCTTAAAGCAATGTTATTGTATGTCAGATTTGTTTTTATTATTATGATCTTCTTAAAAGTTCTCACGCTTAGTAAATTTTGCACTTTCATTGCCATTTCATCCTTTGGTTTAGTCTGTGGGCTTGTTTTTAATCTAACGCCCTTCAGTTTACTATCTACGTAATTTTTCAAAATTCAATGTTTTTTCGGAATTTAAAACAGCAATTACGTATTAAATATTTTTAATTCAAATCTTAGGTAATTACCATACAATAAAATAGTTAAGAGGATTTTCTAACATACTGAAATATTTCTTTTCTAGGTCTAACCGTGAGCGCCCAAAAGAATGAGTAAGTAACAATGAAGAAAATGAAAAATTTGTTTATACATATAATAATTATGCTGACCTGATTGTGGTTTGTAATAATTGTCGGGATAAATTAAAATCATTTCAAATTGTCTCAAAAGTTTATCAGTTGATTGTATCAAATATAAATAATAATATTCAAAAGATAGCATAACAATACTTGTCTACAATTCACCATTAAGTGCTCAAGGTTTTATGTTAAGTCGGTTTCTTCCAAATATATCAGTTAATTATAATAATTTTAATCATTAATATGTGATTTAGTGCCTAAAGGTCTATAATTTCCCATCCTGACTGTTTAGTAATTTACTGTTTGTATTTTGAGAACGATTTTCAAAGTGGAAATTGAAACGTCAATAAACGTATTTTTATCTTTAATTGTGGCTTATTCCCAGTTAAATAGTAATTAACTCAAGATACTGCTTAGAATAATTCTTAATATATTCAAGCAAAAATGTGAAGACAATGGGAAATAAACAATTCGGTTTCAGAGGAGAATTGGAAACAAGAAAAGCTTTGTTCTCAATACTGACACTACTTCAACGAACATGGAAAGTACATAAACGAAAAAAAGGCGTTTTATAGGGTTTAACATGGTAGGCTATTTGAATATATAGAAATAATTGGAATAGATAGTAAAGATCTAAGACTTACAACATCTATATTGAAATCAAGAAGCTTCTATTCTGGTAGACGGCAAAGAAACAGACAAAATTTGTATTTAAAGAGATGTAAGACAGGGTTGTGTGTTGTCCCCAACTTTGTTTAACGTTTACTTAGAAATAATTTTTAGCAAAGCCTTGAAAGGGCAATGTGGAGTTCTAATCTCGAGAAACTATTAATAACATCATATATGCAAATAACACCGCAATCATGGCTAAAAGTATGAAAGATCTTCAATTCTTTATAAATCAAATCACTATAGAATGCTCTAACAACGAACAACGCATAAATACAACAAAAAAAAGTTACTTTTGGTTAGTAAACAAGACTTCAGCGCTATTGACAACTAATTGTCAATAATGAACCGAGAAAAAAGGCTAACCATTTTAAATACCTATGATGTTGGATAAACGAGACAATAAATCTGGATGAAGAAATTAAAACTCGTATAAAAATTGCAAGAGGAGCTTGGATTTATTCTGAGCAATTCTCAGCTGAATTTACAGCTGAGAATTAAGTTCCTAAACTGTTATGTGTATTCTGTATTACTGTATGGATGTGAAACCTGGACTATAACGGTTAACATGATGAACCAATTAGAAGCCTTCGAGATGTGGTTATATCGTAGAATGCTCAGAATATCTTACATTCAACACATTTCAAACAGAGAAGTCTTGAACAGAATAAGTCAAAGTAAAGGTGACTCAATAAAGATGATAAAATAGAAAAAACTCAAATATCTGGGGCATATTATAAGAGGAAGCAGATACAGGATAATGCAGTTGATACTCAACGGAAAGACCGACAGAAGAAGAGGAATTGATACAAAGAAATATTTATGGCTCTAAAACCTTCGTCAATGGACTGGCTTAACAGCAGATGAATTATTACATGTCGCACAAGATCGAGAACGATATCAGCAAATCGTCATAGAAGCTAGCCACGCTTAAAACTTGGGCACGGTACTCAAAGAAAAAGAAGTAGCTCCAAACAATTATTTTATCTGGGGGAATCTAAAATCAAAAATCTAGTCTGACCAAAAATTTACAGATATTAAAGCATTAAAAACGCGAATTATTGAAGAATGTAAAAACAACGCCAAGCTTTCTGGCTAATATTAGACGAGAATTTTACAATGGGATACTAAGTATAAAATGTTATAGTTATTGTTGTTTGAACATTTGTTATAGTTTTATGTTTACAAATTATCATAAATTATTTTTAGGAAGGATCACAGTAAAACTATATTTAAATTATTTGAATTGGTTGTATAACCTGCAATTGAATTGGAGTCTATTATAATATCTTACGTTAAATAAAGATCTGGCAGTGCTTGCACTATTGCCTGAATTAATTTAGATCTCTACAAATAGTTTTTTATGACTTTTGATATAAAATAATTAGGGAAGCAGAAATTTACCAATTTAGAATTTCGTATTCAGTTTCCTATGGCCCGTTTGGCGATTCACCACCCAGTAAGGTGTGAGATGAAAAATAGTAGATCTTGGTAAAAAAATATATTTAACTAACTTTTTTCATTTTGTCAACAAACCAAGCATAAGGCATAAACTATTTGTAAAGAAAAAGAGAATTTTGTTAAATTTTTAATTTTAAATAAAATCGAGAGATCTAGAATCTATGTATAAGAATAAGGAAGAGAATAAAATAAAATATTTTTAAGAAACAAAAAAATAATTACCTAATTTGCTATTTTGTTTTTATCAATGAAAAGATTCAGTTTTTTAGATATGATGAATCTAAATTAATATTTAAAAGTATAAAAGTAATACCACTTTAACTAGTATTATTTTAACTTGAGCTGTAAGATTTTACGTATAATTTTCAAGTTCTGATAAGATAAGAAGAGGTATTTTTTTTCTAAATCAATGTTATTAAACGTAAAAATAAAAATTAAATGGATTTATTTCAATGAAAAAGATAAAATAAATTAGTTTGATAATATACCTTTAGAACAAGATATGATTTGATAACAATGTGCCTTGTGTAAATCTTAAAGATTTCCACGATTGTATTTTGACTTGTACTTTGTTGTTGTTTTTTTGAGATAATATGTTGTTGGTTCTGATGCGATTATTGGGTATTTACTGTAGTTTATAATATTCTTTTTATAATAATAAAACAGTGACAACTTTTGTTTTCACAACTTCGACAAAATTTATTAACACTATTGCTGTTCGGCCAGATTGCCTTTCTCAAGTGATCTGTTTTTGATATTATGTACAGTCAGGTACCTAGTGTAATGTGTGTATGTGTGTGTAGAGTATGTAATTGTCTTGATACTTAGCAAAGTCGACGTCATTGTCTTTGCTAAGAGACGCTAATTGTATCCGAACGTCTGCGGTTCCTCCGGTGAGTACCGAGCGCACGTGGATAGAAATTATTTTCATTCATTAATTTTTATTAAACGAAAATTTCTCCACCCAGATGGGATTCGAACTCACGACCTTCAGGTTTAAAGGTAGTCGCTCTTACCACTGAGCCACAGAGAGGGTTGCGGGAGAACTGTTTACCTCAAGTTGCTCATTTAGCTTGACTTGGCAGCCTACCATAGCATATTACGTGGATTAATATAAATTCCGATGCTAAAAAACAACTTTGAGATAGAATTAAATATCGCTGAGCAAATAGCAGTAAGCAATGGATAGAGTGAGCAAACAATAATAAAATGTTAAATCAAAAACTACGCAAGAAAGCCCTGAAATTAGTTTTTTAACCGTCATAGAAAAAACTCTGCATCTTCTGCTTGATCATATATACAGGCAAAATATCAACAGAAATAGCCAAACACATGAAAAAGAAATATGATAGACAAACAAAAAATAATACAGACAAATTCATACAAATACTTAGGAACAGCAAGCAACAACAAAGGAGAAATCGAGGACGATCTTAACAACAGGAAAAGAATTGAAAACATAGGAAAAATATTCCAAGCGCTAAATAGAGGATTTCTTAATAACAAAAAAATTTCAACAAAGACCAAGATGACAATATCATCATCATCATCAATCAGCCAATCGCGTCCACTGCTGGACATAAGCCTCCCTCAGTTCTTTCCAGTGTTCTCTACACTGGGCCGCTTGTAGCCAGTTTCCCGCTACACGTTTAATGTCATCGGTCCATCTAGTCGGTGGTCGTCCTCGGCTTCTTTTATAATTTCTGGGCCTCCATTCCATAATACGTCTTGTCCACTGTCCATCTTGTGTTCTGGCTAAGTGCCCTGCCCAGTTCCACTTAAGCGTCGTGGTTCTTTCGATGACGTCTTGAACTCCTGATCTTCGCCTGATTTGTTGGTTTGTTATGTGGTCTCGAAGGCTCACGTTCAGCATTGCACGTTCCATGGCTCGTTGTGTAACTCTAAGTTTATTCGCAGATTTCTGCGTGAGTGTTAAAGTCTCTGCTCCATAAGTTTGTACAGGTAAAACACATTGGTTATAAACCTTTCGCTTGAGACACATGGGAATTGAACTTTTTAGAATATGGCTTACTTTGCCAAATGCTGCCCATGTTAGACCTATTCGCCTCTGTATTTCATGTGTTTGATTGTCTCTGCTTATTTTGATTTCGTGTCCCAAATATTTGTAAGTGTCTGTGTCTCTAAGATGACAATATACAAAACAATATATAGACCTACAGTGACATATTGTAGACCTTCATTGGATACAAACAAAAAGCATCAAAGCAGAATTCAGTCAGCAGAGATGAATTACCGATTGAAGTAAAAAGAACTGAGAGAACCAGAAATGAAGAAATAAGAGAAAGACTCAAAATCAAACCAATACTCGATTCAATCAAGGAGAAAAAATTGGCATGGGTCTGACATCTAACCGGGATGGACAATAATAATAGACAAGTAAAAAGAGTGTGAGACGCCAAACCAATAGGGAAGAACAGAAAAGGAAGACCCATTAAAGAATGGAACATAACATCTCACAGATACTGCAGAGTAAGGGTTCGTTAAGAGCTAGGACACCTCAAAAGATTGTAAAATATTGTAATTTAATGAATTCTATTATAAACGGCCCAACACCGAAAAGTACAAATGGGTCTACTGATTAAGTAAAGTAAAGTATATTGTTACCCATTGGTACCCAACGTTTAAAAAGTGTTGTTGAATGGTTACATTTATTTCGCGGGCGTAATTGATATTCAAAGTCGTCTGTCCTTTTTAAGCGTTGATTCTCAAATATTTTAGCTTCATGTCTTTTGGAAAACAAAATATTTTTTTACAATGTCAAGATTCTTGGTAGGTCCTGGTTCATTAAAAACCTAATATGAGTCTTAAGGCGTATTTTGTAGAAAACTGAGCAGTGTATTTTGAAGGATAAATACTTATTATTTGCATACTATTACTGTCACTGCAAAATATTAAAATTTGTCAGATAACTTATTCTGTTCAATGACAAAAAATGGCTAAGCATTCTAGCAAAGAACTAAAAACAAGAATTGTAACGATATTAGAAGATCGTTAGTCACTATCTGCCATAGCAAACCATTTTAGCGTAAGCAGAGCAACAGCTTTTAATATTAATAAAGAACGAAGAAAACAAGAAATTCTCGGAAGTAAGCAAGGTTCTGGAAGACCAAGAATATCTACCCTCATAAAGATCGTACGCTTTTGGAGAGATTAGAAGATAATTATTTTGAAGATGCGAAAATTGCAAGAATTTTATCACAATTGCCGGGAAGAAAGACAACAGCTTTGCGCAGAATTAAAGCATTGCGTCTTAGGTACTGAACTACAGCAAAAAACAAGCTCTTAAATCACAACAGAAGCAATCAAGACTTATATTTGCTTTAAAGAATCAGCTACAATATCAAGATTTCTGGGACAGAATATTTACAGATAAGAAAATTTTTCAATCTTCTGCAAAGGGCAAAATTAGGGTGTATTAGACCAGATAATAAAAAATTTAATCCTTTTTATGTTGATAGATATCGAGCAACTGGTCATTTTAGCGCCAATGTATAGGAAATAATGTCATCTAGAGGAATGAAAATGAGATGGTGTATTGATGGCAGGTTTGTTGGGAAGACTTATCTGAATATTTTAATTTTATCCTCCAACAAGATAATTATTACCCTGTTCACACTGCAACATAATATAGAGCACATAAGTTTTAAAGAGAAGCCCTCCCGGGGCTATGAGTGCAAATTTTTCTTTAGTTTTTTTAAGGTCCCACGTTTGATAATTTTAGCAAAGTTTAGCCTGTTCGTACAATTTTTAAAAGTTCAGTAGCATTTTTGTCTCCGACGAGTGTACTATTTAGGGTTGTGGGGTGCTTGCTAACATAAAAACTAATTTTATTAAAAAAAAGAAGTTAGTCTTCGTAAGTGGGTATATTTATTTAAAAAACCCTTAAAAGGGCTACATCAAAAAAACAAACGTTTTTGGACTAAACATCATCAGGTTTAAAATTGCTAGGTTAAAATGCCTGAGCCACCAAAATACCAGGGTAAAAACCCTTTAAATTACATGTAGTTATTAAAGATTGTACATATTGTTGTTATTAAAATGTGATGTTAAATATTAAATTGAATTTGACTTCAGGTAACATGCTTGAAGTGAGTACCAGTGTCTGGAGAGTAAACCTCTTCAAACGGACTACAGCTGGTAACTAGGTTTACTCTCCGGACACTGGAACTCACTTCAAGCATGTTACCTGAAGTCAAATTCAATTTAATATTTAACATCACATTTTGGTATTTTGGTGGCTCAAGCATTTTGTCCTAGCAATTTTAAACCTGATGATGTTTAGTCCGAAAACGTTTGTTTTTTTGATGTAGCCCTGTAGTTGATTTAAGGGTTTTTTTAAATAAATATATCCACTTACGAAGACTAACCTCTTTTATGTGATACGTGGTATACAGCCAGCTACAGGAATTGTTTTCCTTGTGGATTTTTTTTATTTTAATAAATTTATTTTATTTACATAGTAAAAAATTTATTTTGTTGCAGCTTCTTGTGCGATGCCTGCGTAGGATTGGCAAACGTGGTCCAGGAATACGTACGAAAAGACATTCCATTGGTAAGCTTTTTAAGTAATATTTACCTTTTTCTATTTCACATTGAATAATGATAATATTTGATAATAATTGAATAACAAATGCCATCGAAGTTTTAAACCTATTTCTTCAAGAGCTTATCTCCACTGTAACACTACATCACTAGCATACATTAAGAACTACGAAATATTACTCTGTAGTTTCGCTATTATTTGAGCCAGAACTAATGTTGGCTTGTCGTTCCGTATAGATTCCACATAAATCATGTAGATTATATTGTACGCTTTTGCTTTAGCTTTTTTTACTGCTATTTTTTCGTCCTTTTTGGCCACTGTATAGTTTTAAAGATCTGTGTCTGACCCATTCTCTTGCTATTGTTTATATAATCCTTTTTTCTCTCTTATTTGTTCTGACACTTTGTTAGACCACCACCAGGTCCCCTTAGTCTCAAACTTCTTTCCTGCCAATTTCCAAATGTTATTAGAGCAGTATTTGGAGCAGACATTTGATGCCTAAATGACTATTCTATCAGCATTATATGCTGCACAATTCAGTCCATACACCACAAATGCAACCAAAGTGCAGTATTACCCCATACCCGCATGCATTTCTCTGTATAAACCAGGATCCCCACTGTAAATACTGCCCTATAAGCCAGTGTATTCTATCATTTAAAAATATCATAAACAAAAATTCGAGAAACAAAACAAAAACCAGATCACAATGTATGCCTCATCGATTAAACTTAATTATAGAGCTAGTAGTATCAATACTGTATTTTCTATATAGTAAAAAGTTCTGTAATATTAAAAGCTTTCCAAAAAAATGTAATTTTTGTTACGGCAATTTAAAAACAATAAGTAGTTTAAATTTGTATTTCACGTTTCAATTATATTAATAAACATATATTTTTCTTGCAGAGTGAAGTTGAAGAAGAAGTAAAAGAATTGTGTAAGATTTTACCAGGAGACTTGGAAGATTTATGCGAAGAAAAACTCCTTCCAGAAGTCGATAATATCTACAACCAGCTGAATAGCACAACGCCCCAAGAAATATGCGAATTTTTGGAATTTTGTGAACAACAATAATATGACTGTTAAAAGAAATGTTATTTAAAAAATAAACAAATACTTTGTTATTTATTTGGTATATTGTTTAGACTGTAGTATTTGGTGTCAAGCATTATATTCTTTTGTTTTAGCAATTAAAAGTAACACTTCATACTTGTTCATGTCTGATTACTAGAACAACACATTTTGATTACATTCACTTCTGCCAATTTTCTTACATTTTAATGAGATTTTGTTAAATGAACAATGAGGAAATTACAAAAGAAATAAGAATTATGCAAGGGAAAATCCTAAAATTAGTGGAAGTAGGAGTACTAATACATAGCGACCCAGTAATTTGTCTGATTAGTATGAAAGCTTTAAATGAACAGTAGGTAAAGTTAACAGCAAACAAATAAAAGTCATGATAATTAGCAAAATAGGAATTAAAAAAGTATAATTTGCCATTTATTAGAAACTTACAGAATGTATAGAAAACTAGCGGACCCGACAGACTTCGTTCTGTCAAATAGATTTGCAATATGGTAGTTCATTTCTTTAATTCTCGGGTGAGGGTCATCTCGGGTGACCTAAGTAACTTCGCCTCGATGAACTTCGGCCGGCCTTTTGGAACCACTAAAAACCTCGATTAGCACGTCTGCCAAAGGGCTTCAAACTAAGAGGGGGACTTAAGGTTCAAACCTGATTGAAAAATAATCTATAGGGATAGTGAAAACCTAAAGGTGACAAATATTTATAAAGTGGGTGCTTCAATGACAAAACATAAAGGTATTTAATTATTTATTATTATTATTAACATAGGGTTAATACCCGATGAAATAAAGAATAATAAAATAAAACGTACATAAGTATTTTCAGTAAGCTCTTTATTGTAAAGCAAGTGAATTATAATTATTAACAAAAATCTGTTTTATTTTTATTGTAGTACTTTATGATATACAATGATTTTTTTTGGATTACCTGGTCAATATACAAACAGATCTGATGGTTTTCCAACACGGGAACAGGCAACATACAATTGACCATGTGAGAAACATGGGTTTTCTAGATTAATACCACAAACACCTGATGATTGCTCTTGGGTTCTATTTATGGTCATAGCAAAAGCAAGCGACACTGGAAATTGTAGTCATTTAAATTCAAATGGTATATCAGTCAGAATTATTAGGATTCGTGGAATCAAAACATTTCCTTTATACTTTACTTCAGTATAGTTGCTTCTATCACATTGTTCAATAATTTTTTTATCGCTAACCGTGTGCCGTTGCAAAGACGCGGTTGGTTGATATTTGTCAACATTATAACTACCGATCCAATCTTTAATTGAAGATTGTCAAAAGACAATCCTGGTAAATCCAGTGAGTTTAAAAATTTAGGCGGATAGTTAACTATATCGTCTTGCTTAGTAACCAAATCAATTGATTTATATATGCTCATTAGCCCATCAAGAAAAGGAAAACGGCGTATCTAGGTCACATCATGCGAAATGAAAAATACCAGTTCCTCCAACTTATAATCGAGGGTAAAATTGAAGGCAAGAGAGGAATGGGACGCAAGAAAATGTCCTGGCTCCGAAACATAAGGCAATGCACAGGGATTAACGACATACAATATCTGATACATATTGCAAGAAATAGAGAATTAATGGAAAATGTGATCGCTAACATCCATTAGTCGATTTGCATCCGAAGAAGAAGAAGAATTCGCCTGTAATTTGTTCTTGAATTTTGAAATTTAATTCATTTACATCTATACTTTTTGCAGCCAATATAGACCGTTTGCTTAACCACTCATGGTTTCTGTAATTTTGAGTAACATCTAGAAACACCTTTTGGAAACAAACATCGGTGTGTTTGGCAGATTCAACAACGTAAAAACGGATGCAATTTATTTCGCGTTACGAAAATAAAACATAAGATAGAATATTGCGAGGCCAATCAAATCTATAGCTCTTATAACTTTTGACTTTTTAATTTGGTCGGGTATATCATCATCACAGTCATTAACATCTTAGTAGATGTGTTGCGGTTCATAATTGGGCTTCAGCAGCTCGGACAGTTTGATTGATAATATTTCTCCACTGGTCGCGGTCATCAGTTATATGTATTGCCTCAGTATACTGTTTATTGAGAAGCTTTTTAGTAATGTCCGCCCATCGCTGTCGAGATCTTCCGCGTTGGCGTTGAGTCTGAGGCCTTCCTTGGACCACCAACCGCTCCATTTTGTGATCACTTCGATGGATATGGCCAAAAAACTTTAAAATTCTAGAGTAAACGGTACTGGAGAGACTCTGATCCGGTTTAATTTCATCAAGAACCGAGATATTTGTACGGCGAGCCGTCCATGGAATTCGAAGCAGGCGTCTCCATGTCCACATTTCAAAGGCGTCTTGATACAGTTTGCTAATAAGGTGAGTCAAGTGTTTTGGTACACCCATTGTCGTCAATATGTTCCATAGTTTGTCCCATCTAACATTATCAAAGGCCTTTGTATAATCGACGAAACATATAAATATCGGGATCTGGTATTCTCTGGCTTTTTCTATGATGTTTCGTACATTAAGGATTTGTTCTCTAGTACTTCTGCCCTTTACAAATCCAGCCTGCTCAGGTGCTATTTGCCAACTTATTAAGTTTTCTAGATGCCGTTGCAGTATGTAGAGGATCACCTTACTGGCGTGTGATATTAGAGCTAATAGCCTGTTACAATTATTTGTTAAACCTTTCTTAAGAAGAGGTATGATTATGGTCTTTCTCCAATCCTCAGGCCAGACGCCTGTGTGCCATATTTCATTGCACAATCGATGTAATATTTTCACTCCACATTCCGGAAGATGCTTCAAGACGTCTGCAGTAATGAGATCATATCCTGCTGCTTTGTTTAACTTAAGTCTTTTTAAAGCGAATTCCACCTCGGAAAAAAGTATGTCAGGTTCAGACTCAAAACTAGTGTGGTGTATCTCTGTTGAAGGAGAATGGAAAGTGGAGGTCTGGCAGTCAGGTACAAACGGGGCGTCCGTCCGTCCGTCCGTCCGCTGGCATCTGGTCCGTATTGGCGTATAAAGACTTACAATACGTCCTTCAAACATCAATAACCTTGTCCAAATCCGTCTGTACATGACCTTCATCATCTTTGATAGACCAAGATTTCTGCTTGAATTTACGTGTGAGTTGTCTGACTTTATCAAAGAGTTCTTTGGTGTTATTAGTGTCGGCGTGTAGTTGAATTTCTCTGCAGATTTTCTCTATATGCTTGTTTTTGTCTCGTCTACAAGCAGCCTGAATAGCTCTAGATAGCTGTCGGTACTGGGAATTCCTGAGAGGGTTCTCGATTCCAGCAATTTTAAGTTTTCTACGTTCTTTAACGAGGTCAAAAGTATCTGCAGACATCCACACTTTTTTTGGTCCGGTTGAGACGGCACTAGACTGTGCCTCGCAGTCAGTCAAGGTCTGTATCAAGGTATTTTTAAAAGATAACCAAATCTTTTCGGAATCATGAGTGACGATAGTTGGTAAAATATTTTCGAATCTTTCATTACATTGGATTTTAAATTGTTGTGTATCTTTTATTTTTGATATCCTCTTGTTTCGGATCCTAGCACATGCCTTGAATTTTTGCTTTAGCGTTGCAACAAGAAGTTGGTGGTCAGAACCGCAGTCAGCGCTGGGTCGTGTTTTACATTGGCTAATAGATGTTTTCCAGCGATGTTTAATCATTATGTAATCGATCTGATTTCGGTGTCGTCCGGTAGGTGAGATCCAAGTGTACAATCTTCTGGGGTGGTGCCTATACATAGAGTTCATTATTGTCAAGTCATTGTCAACGCAGAAATGGATAAGGCGGTCTCCCCTTGAATTGCGTTTACCTATTCCATATCTACCCACAATATTTCGTATATGTTCGTCAGCCATAGTAACACCGATTTTTGAGTTTAAATCTCCCATGATGATAGCGATTTCTTTATATGAATGGTCGGGTATATATGTCAGGTTTATACAATCTATATGGTATTATAGATTGTTTAGACAACATTGAGTGCTTGTAACTAAATATAAACTTTATTGAATAGCGATAAAGTTCAAATTGACTCTACATTTGCTTAGAAAATATTTGTATGGGAACAAGGACAGTTTTAGGGTTTTTACCCAGAAATTATTGAATACCTGAATACTCTGAAAACAGCCAATCGCAATACCTTGGGCAACATTCAGCAACCAGATAACAAGCCACTGATGCATCAGCACGGAATATGAAATCCCTTTAGTAACATGGGAAGAAAATTGCCATTATGTAGACCAGCAACAATCCTTAAATCCACCTACAATGGATAGATTCAACAGGGATCGGAACCCTTCCTGAAAGACGAGACAACTCATTCCAAACAAAATAAAGCTGAGTACATTTATTATATTCTAGTTATTCCATACCGACAACCAGCTTAATCTTTGCGTCTTTAGTTTATTTATCTTTGTTTCATATTCATATTATAAATTTAGTTTTTGTTTTATTTTATAAATAAATAAATACGTTTTGTTATGCCTTAACAAGTATTTTTATTTTCTGTACCTTTCTGGGATTGGTGTAGGCAGAAAATGAACAGGGAACGAACCCAGGGCTGAGCAGTCGGGCAGAGCACCATTCTGGTGGATGGAAAGGTGGGCATTTTTCTTTTGAATATCCATAGGGATATTCGAAGAATTTCTTCCCTCGTTTCTTCCAATTGTATGGTGTTGCTTAACATCCTGGTCTTTATAAGATTAGACGTTACAATAGATTGTTTAGACAACAGTGGGTACTTCTTGTAATTTAGTATAAATTTTATTGAATAGCAATAAAGTTTAAATTGACTCTACATTTAGTAAGAAAATATTTGTATGGTAAAAAGAAAAGGGCTGTTTTAGGGTTTTTACCCAGAAATTATTCGAATTTTTCATGACGTAAAAACTATCCTTAGACTTCATGGAAGATTTAAAAAAAAACTGTTAAGATTGGTACATGCGTTGTTGAGTTATGCGCTTATTCATTTTTGTATTATAGATTATAGAGTGTCAACATACATTATATCTGGGTATACTAGTAAATAAGCAATGGAACCATTTTCAGAAATAAATCATGATGATAATGATCTCCAGAAAATAAAATTAAGCATTAAAAGTCCAGAAAAGCCTTCTTACAAATGACTAAATTCTATAAAACAAATAATTTGACTCCCTGTTTGAATGAAAAATGTAAAGAAGCTATTAAGTAAAGTAAGAAAACTCTTCAAAAGTTCAAACGGTACAAAAAACTAGAAAACTTAATTACTCTTAAAAGAATTAGGGCTAGAACCAAACTGATTACCACAATTCAGCATTCGAAATCAATGAAACATGCATACACATCACAGTTGACATCCCTGGCTCTCGGCAGTAGAACTTGCAAACTAAAAAGTGGTTCCCCCGTTCTGAATTCTGCTCTGACTCCAAATTGAGCTTCACTCAGGTTGTAACGACAATATTTTGCTTAGCTCAGGGTAGGAACATGAGGAGTAGAAGATTGGGCAAACAAAATAATCGAAACAAGTGCGAACGACACTTAGTTGGTTATTGGAGAGCTGGGTCGTGGATAAGTTGAAATATGGGGGTTGGATTGGGGTATCTACTAAAATGAAGACAAAGGGATACTTACATAAATCCTGGGCAATTGATATAACAAACAAATCAAAAATAGACTGGGAACACCTCAAGGAATTTAATATAGGGCGCCACTTGAAGGATCCTAGTGTACTGAAGGAAAGAAAAAATTCTTCTTCCCTAATATCTAAAATACATAAAAAGGTTTGGGAGATTTTTCTAAATAAAAATAAAAAAATAGGTTAGAGAAACAAATCTAACGTTTACTATTGTCTCAAACAAACAGTTTTCAAAATTACAGCTTATACAAAAGGCATACTATAAAAAATAGTTGTCAAATACAAATAAAGAAACTTACATGTTATCTGTTTACAAAGAGGTTACAAAAATGAAATGGTTCCTAGTAAATAACGTGGCCAAATTAGATTAAAATTTTATGGATATCCTTTTGTGAGAAATAAAATTTAATCTTTACTAGAAAATCAAAATATCTTTTACAACAGATTCAAAATCAAACTGTCATACGTCAAAACAAACATTTTTAAGACAGGATAATATTTGATAAAATTATGACTGATGACAGTTTAAACCACGCCCAAACATAATATTTATTTTAATTACAAATTTTTTTTTTAAATAATTTATAAAAGAAAGCAAATTTTGTCATTTTAAAAGAAAGCTTTATTGGAGGCTGAAATTGGCACACTGGCATTACTGGCACATTCAAATCAAAACTGCTCCAATATCATTCTACGTGAGGTGAAGAGGCATCTTGGAGAGGAACTGGATTTCTCAAAAAAAAAAACGAAAAGAAAGCAGGAACTAAACTTGTTCACTTCTCAAACATTATAAATCTTTAGCAAAATCAAAACAGTGGTTAGTGGTCACTCTTTCAAATACGACATATTACATAGAGTGAAAATTCCACCATTTTTGGCGAATTAATCTCGGGTTACCACATCACAATTAAACGACCTTTCCCTTCGAGCAATTCTTCATCACTGCTCCTCTTGACCTTCTGGGTCTCAACCTGCCAGCAAATCAATAAATTCTTTACTCAAACTCGTCCAAACTTCCGGCGTTATTACGCTTTAGAAAAAAGAATACCAGGCTTGCAATATTTTTCTGAGAACGTTAAATTTAAAAAGCCATAAATTGTTTTCCTTAGCAAATATGTCTTTATTTATTGAAGAATTATTGCGTATTTAAAAATCTCTACACACAACACATTTCTAGCATACCAGGGGCGTACTATGACAAATATAGAATCGAATTTATATTATTATTTAGACATTAAATATAAAACGCTACAAGGTGTTTTTCTAATTTGGTGTGTATGCGCGAGTGAATAATAGTTAGGAGTACTTTAAGTACATGGCTCATCAAACTAATTAATCTATGTTTGTCAAATTTTCTAGCATTTGCTTTTTAGGAAGAATAACGAATATTGATAGTTGCAGTCTTTTGGTAAGTAAACAGTCTCGTAGGTGTTGTTGAATAGCTTCGTAAGAGCTGTAAGACTGCACCATGCACCTCTTCAGGTCCTGGTGATTTTTATTCTTTTTTTCCGCTTAATGGCCATAGTTACTTCTTCGTTTGTTATTTCTGGGCCGTAGGGATTGTTTATTACAGTCGGACTTCGTGTTGCATCTTCGAATAATTCTTGCATAATATATTCTTTTCATCTTCGTCATTTATCTTCAATGGTCGTCAAAATCTGGCCTTTAATGTCTAAAACTATGCCTGTATTGCTTTGTTTTCTGGTATTATGTACCACTTTAATTTTTTCGCGCATATGGAAATCGTCATGTTTACGTTGTAGTGTTTCAACTTTCATACATTTTTCCATCAGATATGCTTTTTTCGCTGCTTTTATCTCCTTTAGTATAGTCTTCGCTGCCACTTTTCTTATTATTTGTCATTTCTACCATTTAATTTTCTTCGCTATTCCATCATCTGCAATATTTTACCGGTCATCCATTTTTGCTACATAATTCATTCATTCATAATTTTAGTCTTTGGTTTTTATTCCTACAAGAAAATGTGATTCACATTTTTACAACTTAAATTATATTTATTGTTTTACTTATCTGGAATATCCTCATTTTATAACAATACCTTCTTGAGTGTTATCACAACGCAAATTAAGGTAAGCCTGGAAACATATTATGGGAAATTCCAGTACACAGTACATAGAGTTTTTATTCAAGTGATTAATTTTTTTTACTATATAAAGCTACATAACCAGATTACCTCATTTTACAATATTATTTGCAGACATGAAGACTTCTTGTGTTTTGGCTATTTTAGTTTGCGTCGGTAAGTGGAATTTTCTTTTTTTTTATCTCTTTTGGCGCCTTTTATTATTCTTAAGCAATGTTATTTTATATCAAATTATTTTTATGCTGCTTTTTTGTTATATGGTATGGCATTGCAGCCCAAAACGACCCTTGGCCCAATTCTGACTAAATCTTCAACTTTGCTGGATCACAGTCGACCTTCTCCAAGTTCCTACGTCTAGCAAATTGCCACTTCTTCCTCTTATGTTTTTTGTTGTTTTTCTTATGTATTCTAACTTCATGAACTCATTCCATTAAACTCTCTGAACAAATTTTGAGATCGGTTTCTCTTTGAACAGTTTGTACAGTTTATGGTACAATTATTATCCATAGTTCGTTTTCGTTAATATATTTAAACATGTGTCTTATAGCTATTCTTTAAAATGCTTGCAGCTTTGTGTTTAGGTTTTCTGTCATCATTTGTATCTGATAACATATTATTTGTCTGGTAATACATTTGTAGACCTTATTTTTCGATCTCCAGTATGTGTTATTGGATCTTCTTAACATATAAACGAGTAAAAAATACGTTTTTTCCCTTTAGTATTTTTTGCTGAGTATCTGGTTTTTCTGTTCCATCCATGCTTACTGCAACTCCTCCCAGATATGTTAAACTTTCTACTGTTAATCGTCCTCTAATTGAATTGTGCATCAATTTATTCTAGCGGTTGCCCGTGTTAGCTTTTTTTGTCTTTTAACTATTCATTTTTTGTCCGATCTCTTTTAACGATGTTTGTAATTGTAAATATATTTCTGTAGCCACTTTTGTTCTAAGAAATTTTTTCTTCTTTGGGTGCCGTCTTCTTAGCGAAGGTTGGCGATAACCTCTGTAAAGTCTTCCCCATTTTGGGCTTTCCTTATTTAACTTTGAAAGTCTAATCCTATCCAATCTTTGATGTTGCGCACTCAGGTCATTTGTCGTCTACCCGGGCCGCGTCTGCCTTCTATTTTTCCTTCTATAATAAGCTGAAGGAAGTTATACTTGTCGTGTCTAATTAAGTGTCCAAGATAAGACGTTTTACGCCTCTTGGCAATTTCTGTGATTTCACGTTCTCTATTCATACGCCTTCTTCATTTCTAACGCGGTCGGTCCATGGAATTTTCAGCATACGACGAAATACCCACATCTCAAAGCTCTCTTAACGTCGTAACGAGCTGACTGTTAACGTCCAAGCTTTTACTCCGTGTAATAATACACTATATACATAACACTTTATTATGCGGTTTTTAAGAAGGTGTTTGGCCTGTTCTGTTTTACATTTAAACTCTTGTTCTTGGTTTAAGGTTTCGTGTATCCAACAGCCTTGATAGTTTAACTAGATTGTTGTTGACTAGTATGTTTATAACTGGTGTGTGTTTTTTTGAAATTACCATGGTTTTGGTTCTTTGTACATTTACCTTAAGGCCGTATAGTTCTCCTTCCCGCACTACTTTGGTTAACAGAATTTGTAGTTGATGGATTTGACCGTTACTTAATGTAAATTCATTTTATGTAACAATAAAACACTGAAAACTTTGTTTTCAAACTTTCACAAAATTTATTTTAAATATTATCACTACAGCGGTTTCGGCTGATTGCCTTTCTCAAGTGATCTATTTTTGGCTTGGGTTTACAAATTTATAGTCTCTAATGAAATAGGTTAAGAAGGGGACAACTGTTTGTCTCAAGTTGGTCATTCAGAATTATATCTGTGTTTTTTAATTTGTTGATTTCCATAGATTCTAACAAGGATAGCTTAAGGCCTCTATTTTGAATGTGAAGAATTTTAAATTTGTCATTAAAAGAATGATTATGATCTAGAAGGTGAAGTGAGTATGTCGAATCTGTTTTTCTATTCTTGAAAGCCCTTTTATGTTCTGCTATTCGTTTATCAAAGTTTCTACCAGTTTAACCGATGTAAGTTTTTGGGCAGTCCCCACATTGAATTTTGTACACACCACTATTTAAGTGTTTTTTATTTTGGCTCTTGTTATTGTTAATATATTTGCCTAGGTTGTTATTTGTTCGGAAAGCTGGTGTTATTCCTTTGTTTTTTATGTGTTTGGCAATTTTTGTTGTTATTTTGCCTGTATATGTAATCGAGCAGAAGGTACTGGGTTTTTTCTCTGGTGGTGGAAATACTAATTTCAGGGCTTTCTTGTGTAGTTTTTAATTTAACATTTTATTAATTGTTTGTTCGTTGTATCCGTTGTTTACTGCTATCTGCTTAATTATATTTAATTCTGTCTCAAAGTTGTTAACATACTATGATAAGCTGCCAGTTTATATTGTGTTGGATGGGATGACAAATTGTGTATAGTCGTGTCAGTATGGGTAGGTTTATGAAATATGGAGAAGTCATGTTTGTATTGAAGTCTGCTAATTTTTAAATCTAAAAAATTTATGGATTGATTTTGTTCTGTTTCTATTGTAAATTCAATATGACTATGAAGTGAATTAATATATGATAAAAATTGGTCGAGTTGCCTATTAGTTCCTGTGAAACATACCAGTACGTCATCTACGTATCTCCACCAATATAAAAGCTGGTTTAATACGGGATGTTTTGAAATCTTTGTCTCTAGATGATCCATAAAAATATCTGATAGCAATGGGCTTAGAGGATTACCCATTTTAAGTCCTGCACTGTTATTTGTATAAATTTTATTAGTAAATTCAAAGTAGTCCTGGTTTATGCAAACTTCAAGAAGATGTAAAATTTCAGTTGTAATTATTAGATTTGTACTATTTTGGTCTAAAAGGTTTTTTACTAGAATAAAAGTTTCTGTAGGAGGGATACTAGAAAAAAGATTTTTTACGTCAAATGAAATTAATCTGGAGTGGTTAGGTAATTGAAAATGTTGTATTTTATTAACTGGTTCTATTGTATTTTTTATGGTAAATTTAGGTGAAAATTTAGTGTGTTCCAAAATAATCTCTAACAGTTTTTTTGAAAGTTTATATGACGGAGCTGTATAAAAAGAAACTACAGGTCTTATTGGGTGATCCGGTTTGTGTAGTTTAATGAAAAAATATAATTTAGGAGGCTGTGGGTTCATGATACTGAGGTATTTCTGTTCTATTGGATTTAGTATTGATTTTGAATTTTCTAACGCTAGCTTAATTTGTTTTTGATATTTTTCTGTCGGATCTTTGTGTAAAGTTTCAATATTTTGATTATTTAAGAATTCTATTGTTTTGTTATTATATTCTATTTTATCTTTAGCAATAGTAGTGTTACCTTTGTCTGCTTTTGTAAACACAATGTTGTTTTCTATTGATTTATTTTTAATTGAAATTGCTGTTTTATTCTCTTTGTAACAGGAATTCTTAGTTTCACTACACACATCTGTAATAGATTTGGCAATTATAGTTTTTTTCGATATTGTTAGCAGTTTTGTTTAACGCTACTTCACATTCTACACCTAAATATTCTAAAGTTCTCTCATTATTATGTTGGGGCAAGTTGTGTTTAACCTTTCTCTAAAAGTTGTATCTCGCTATTACTAAATTTAGTACCTGTTAAATTTATAAATCTATTGAAAAAAGTATGGTTCGAAAAACTTTTTGTATAATGAATATTCTGTTTTTTACTATTGGAAATTAGATTATTTAGTTGTTTACACTGTGTATTGAATTTTTTATTTATTATATTATTTATATTAATTCTCACGTTCGTCAAATAAACGTCAAAGTTTTAAATACACATTTTAAATTTCCTCACGGATTTTAAAGATTTAAACAGTATTAAACAGATAAATTAATCCACCGACGAGTTAAAAATACGAAGAAATTCCCACTCAGGTAGCCTACGAGTAAACATTACCGTGCCTTATCGGTAAAAATCGATTTCTACCAGTTTACGAACCAGTAACAATTATGTGAAAATTCGAATTATTTTGTGTGTTATGGAAACAGCAATTATCATTGAACTATAATATTATTATATTCAACTGACCGAAAACTGCAGATACAGGTAACTGTTATATCACTATTTTTTACCCACAGTGTCCTACTAGGACGTCTGTTCCAATATTAAAAATTAAGTGAAGTGTTTTTGGTATCCAGGAACACTCACAATAATGAACCCAAATCCAAAACTCATAACTCCACAAGTCCACCCCACAAAATCATATGTCGCTGCTACTTTATCCAAACCTCCACCTCCTACTTTCCCACGGAAGGAGCAAGCCATTTTAATACACGCTATTCCAAATACTGTTTTATTTGACTATGTTAAAGCTATAGGAGACATTGTAATCCCAAAAAATATTACCTTTGCATCACGTATCCCAAATAACCGCATCTGTATTTATCTTTCCTCGCCTACAGTTGTTGATAACCTTCTAAAAACACATCAAAATATCTCTATCAACTCTACAGTAGTTCCCATCAGAAGACTTATCACCCCAGCTAAACGCCTTCTTATATCTAACGTATCTCCTTCAATTCCACATTCCATAATTGAGAAAGCCCTTAAAGATATTGGATTACAGCTGGTCTCTCCTGTGTCATTTGTGAAATGTGGTGCACTCGGAGAAGGTTATGCACACATAATGAGCTTCCGAAGAGTAACGTATATTATCCCCGATAAGGAGAACTTTTCACTAGATAGTAACTTCGTTATTACATACGAAAACACTCCTTATAGAATATTTATTTCTACGGATAAATTGCATTGTTTTTTATGTAAAGAGGTCGGACATACCGCTGACTCATGTACCAATAATACAACTACTTTTTCTCAAACTGAACTACCCCATCTAGAGCCCTCTTCATCTGAAACTACTGATATAATTTCTGACGTAAGCACTCCTGATCAATTAGACCTAACTACCCCAAACTGCACAGAAACCCCTACTGACATAGATACTGAAACTATACTCCCATCAATTCCACCCACAAAAAGACAAAAAAGAGCTATATCAACAGACAGCAATTCTGATATTCCTTCTCTTTTATCTTCAGCAAGTACACCCGAACCACCGTCTAACCAAATGTTTCCTCCGTTATCCACAAAAACAAACACTGTCTCCAAACCTCACAAGAAAAAAACAAAACTACAAAATCAGAGGAACATATTCTAACAGCTAGTTCACTACAATCCGTAGCGGCCATTTATGAAAATAATCCATCTGGTCTAACTTTGACCGAGACTCAGTTTATTGCTTTCCTAGAAAATACACATGGTAATCCTAGTCCACTTAATGAAGCTTTTGTGTTTACTTCAAATATTGAAGGACTCTTACACGACATAACAGTTCTCCATTCAGAAACTAAGGAAAGATCCCTTAAAAATCGACTTACCAGACTTCAAAAGAAAATCAAAAGACAGCTAAACTCAGATGACTCTGATAATATCAGCGTCTCATCTGAACTTCTAACCGATAATGAAACCAATACCCTCCTCTCCCAACAGCCAGAACAACCATCTCAGTTGACCCTTTCCCCTTCAACTCAAGCTTCACCTTCAATTTAATCCAATGGAATTGCGATGGGTTCTTTCCCCGTATTGAAAGAATCCAACAACTAGTGACAGAAAAACAACCTGATATCATATGTCTACAAGAAACAAACTCAAAAATATCTAAGCTTCCCACATTAAAAAAGTTCGAAGGATACCATTATATCAGAACTAATTGTAACAGAGCCAGTGGTGGGACATCTATTTTTATTTCCAGTGAAATATATTCATCCCATCTCCTCATCACCACGGAACTCGAGGCTATAGCCGTAACTACTTGGTGTCCAAATAAACTTACGATATGCAGTGTATACATTCCTCCTAACTACCCTCTTCAAGAAATCGAAATTCTAAATCTTATCTATCAGCTCCCCGCTCCATATATTCTAGTAGGTGACTTCAATGCTCATAACTTTATGTGGGGGTCAAACCACACTAATAGCAAAGGTAAAACTATAGAAAACGTTATCAATTGCACAGGCTCCTGTCTACTAAATACAGGCTCTAATACGCATTTGAACTTTTCCTCTGGCACATTTTCGGCTATAGATCTTAGTTTTAGCGACCCAAAAACATATACTTCACTATCTTGGAAAACTTCAGATGATCTTTATGACAGCAACCACTTTCCAATATTTGTATCATCTGATAGCTCCAACCATGAACAAACTATAACCAGAAACTTCTGGCGACTAAAAAATGCCGACTGGAATGACTATACTTCACAAACAGATAACACCTTACCTTTTCTATCCCTATCCGACAATATTAACAATAATCTATTATTAATCACCGATTCCATACTTAAAGCTGCAAATTTGCACATAGGCAAAAATAATATTTCACATAAAAGAAAGGCAGTACCTTGGTGGAATACATCTTGCCAAACCGCAACAGAACAACAAAAATTAGCTCTTAAAAATTACCGTAAAAACAAAAATCTGGAGAATCTCATTGAACTAAAGAAAACCAGAGCCAAAGCCCGATTTATTATAAAACAAAGTAAAAAATCATCTTGGAGAGAATATGTATCTTCCATTAATTCAAGAACCAATCCGGTGGATCTTTGGAAAAAGATTAGACAAATCCAAGGAAACAACACCAACCTCAAAATCTCTAGCATTGCTGTAAATAGCACTACAATCACTGACAATCAAGAAATCGGCGAAACCTTAGCAAAGCACTTCGACAATAAATTTAAAAGTAAAATAGATACCTCCTTACGAAATCCATTACCTAACGCCCCACCTTGTTCCTCACCCGATACAATAATGGACATCACACATCTTAATTCTCCCTTTCTTTTTGAAGAACTAGTATCAGTTATTCAAACCTGTAAAAACAATGCCGCTGGTCCTGACGACATTCCTTACATATTTATCAAAAAGCTCTCCAATTGTAGCCTACTCAAAATACTTGAGATGTATAATTTAATCTGGTCATCTAACCAATTTCCCAAACAATGGCAAACCTCTATCGTAATACCCATTAAAAAGCCTAACCTAGATCGTTCCTTGGCCAACTCTTATAGGCCTATATCACTAACTTGTACGATGTGCAAAATATTTGAAAAAATGATTAATAAAAGACTTCTATGGTTCATTGAAAAACATAAGATATTCGCTAGTGAACAGTCAGGATTTCGTCGAAACCGTTCAACCCAAGACAACCTTGTAATCCTCCAAACTCATATATCAGAAGCCTTAAACAAAAAACAAGAAGTCGTAGCTGCCATATTTGATATTGAAGGTGCTTTTGATACTATAAGTAGGCAATGTTTAATAAACAAACTTATCCTTCTTAATATTAATGGTAATATATTTAACTTCATACAAAATTTTCTATCTTCTAGATCGTTCAGAGTCTCTGTCAACGGTATTTTTATCTTCTACTTATACTCAAACTGATGGCGTACCTCAGGGATCGGTACTAAGTCCTACACTTTTTAATCTAGCAATAAGTGATTTATGCTCTCATCTCATTTCCCCTATTAAACAAATCATGTATGCTGATGATCTAGTAATTTACTGTCATGGACAAAACTCTTTTACCACCTCGAAGCTTATTCAAGCTGCTGTTGACACACTTTTAAAAAAAACTAGTGACATGGGGTTATCTTTATCCTATGTAAAATCTAAAATTATAAACTTTAGTAGACGTCCCCCTTCTCCATCTCCACTTATTTTGATTAACAATGTCCCTATTCCTGTTGTTAAACAATGCAAAATTCTCGGATTAACGTTTGACGCACGACTAACTTGGAAGCAACATATATTTGCAATAAAAGGAGAAACGTGCAAAAGACTAAACATAATAAAAACTTTATCACATCATTATTGGGGATCTGACGAAAACTCACTTCTTAAAATATACAGATCACTAATACGTTCCAAGCTAGATTATGGTTGTCACATATATATATCCGCCTCCAAAACATATATTAACCTTCTAAACTCAATTCACAACACAGCCCTTCGTCTTTGTATTGGCGCTTTTCGATCTAGTCCTATAGATAATCTTTATTGCGAAGCTAACGAACCTCCTCTTTATATAAGACGAAAACAACTGCTACTCTCTTATGCAGCATCGGTATCAGCTAACCCCTCTAATCCAGTGCATCCCTTATTTGTAATGTCCACATACAATTTACACAATACCAATTCCTTACCACCAATAAAACCTATTCCACTAATTTTAGCACAGACACTTAATGATATCTCTCTTACACATACCCTTCCTCTTTATCCCCTATATCTCCTCCTTGGATCATCTCCACGCCCAAATTTAACACCTCGCTCACCAACTTCGATAAAAATAAACATCCGAAAGAGATCATTATAAATGCATTTAAAGACATTATATGTACAAATAGTTACGACCTAATATTATACACGGATGCCTCAAAAAATGACACAGGAGTAGGCTGCTCTGTCACAACCTCTCATTCATTAATTAAATCATCACTTATACCATCCGTTAGCAGCGTTCATACTGGCGAATTATTTAGTATATTGCAAGCTTTCAACCACATATCTCCACTTAATAAGCAGGTTGCCATATGCACAGACTCTTTAGCATCAATCCATTCTATCAAAAATATATTTACCGATCATCCAATCGTCCAAAAGATCCTAGACTCTTACCAAATTATCTTGTCCCAAAACATAACAGTTACCATAATTTGGCTGCCATCTCATATTGGTATAGAAGGCAATGATACTGCAGATCACTATGCTAAACTTGCTACAGCATCACCTGAAATCACCGATAAAATTCAAATTTGTAAGGACCTAAAATTATATACTAAAAGAAGAACCAGACTCCTTTGGCAGCAGCATTGGAACTATAACCGTTCGATCTTACACGAAATACAACCGTCAATAACCAGTCAGCCTACATTTGACTATTCAGCCCTGTCAAGACGAGATCTCATTGTGATAAGACGACTTCGGATAGGACATTCAAAACTCACTCACGGCTACCTAATGTCCTCTAGCATCCGTCCCTCCTGTCAAAGCTGCCAATCATATTTGACAATCAAACATATTCTCACTGAATGCCATCAACATTCGGCCAGAAGATTACAATACAAACTCAAAAGTGAAGTACGAGATATCCTAAGCGACCCTGACCAAATAAAAGCTGTGCTACAATTCCTTAGAGATGAACACTTATATCAAAAAATATAATTAGATTTTAATTTAGACATTGTGTAACATATTATTATCATTCCGTATTATTGTAACATATTCTTAATGTAACATTTATTGATTGTATAATGAAAACTCATGTTATAGTACCTGTGTAAGTGGCCATAGCAGCCGAGCACGTTAAAGTCGAAATAAAAAAAAAAAAAAAAAAAAAAAATTCTCACGTTAGAATCTAGGATGTTAAATTCTATATTATTTAATCTATAATTTGTAATAATCTATAATAGAATTTGTAGTTCTTCTTCACTACCAGCAATCAGTACTGTATCATCGGAATACCTGATACTGTTCACGATTTTTACATTGATTTTATTAGTTCTTCTGCTTCATCCAGAGCATATGCAAAAATGTTCTCTGAGTTCAAGTTGAATAATAACGGTGATAGTATGCAACATTGTCTAACTCCTCTTTGGATGTTTATGGTTTCAGTATCACCCATTTCAGTTCTGACAGAGGCGTTTTGATTCCAGTAGAGTTCACTTATTGTATTAATGTCGTTTAGATCCAGGTTCTTTTTTTGCAAGAATTCTATTAGTTGATCGTGTTTGACTTTGTCAAAAGCCTTTTCTTAATCTATGAAGCACACGTAGACATCTAATATTTAAAATTAAATTTTAAGTGAAATTCAAGACAATAAATTTGTATTCCATTTTTTTATTTAAAATTGTAGGTTATTTTTATGTAAAAAAGTAGTTAAAAGATGTTCCTTACATACTAAAACAATTTTTTTTTAGGTCTAACCGTCAGCGCCCAAGATGATAGTCAGGAGTAAGTAAATAATAATTTTTTTTTCTAAAATTATGTTGAACTGATAGTGGTTTATAATAATTTTTCGGATATCGATAAGACTTAAAAGACACTTCATAATCAAGAGGCTTATAATCATAATATTTAATTTGGTGATAAGGCTCACCTCGAAAAATTTATTTATCAGTTGTTTAAATCAATTATAAAAATAATATTTAAAAAATAGCATAACAACTAGCGGACAAACTCGACATCGAGTTTGTCCGACATTTTTATTTTGCGAGAAAAATTAAGAGATCAATACAAACAATATAAGCAAGAATATACATAACATTCATCAATAATAATGCAAGTAAAAAGTGTATTAAATATCGCGAAATATTTCGTCGAAAACAATGTTTTTTGTTACAATGTCTCCATTTTCTGAAAACTTTTGCTTGGCACCGGGAGTTATGTAAACTTTTACTTTATACTTTTTAATAAAACCGAAACCGGAAGTCGACCTCAAAACCGGAATGCAATTTTTAGTTTATCAAATGTCGACATGGATATCATTTAGCAGTTAATTTTGCATGCTGATCACGAATTCGGTGTCAGATTTGCTCTATCTTGACGTTTTATATGCGTTTCGGGTCACTTCCGATGTCAGATCGCAACCGGTACATATTTAGATTCGTCTCGACGAGACCTTTCGATCCATATATACATTGTGGGGTCTAAAACTTGAAGTAAATTTCAACTTCCGGTGATCTCAAAACCGGAAGCGAATTTTTGTACCAAAAGTATATCTTGACAATCTTATACGTAATACTAATATTATTCCGAAAACATATTTTAATTATCTAATATGATTTTTGAGTAAAGTGGTGGACAAGAAAAGGGCTTAGCGTTTTAGTATATAAGATACGCATACATCAATAAGTGCTTAAAATCTCATGCTAAGTTGTTGTCTTTAAAATGTTCATATCCAGATATGTACAGCTGGTTTCTAAAAAAACTGATAGAGTAGTATGATAGAGTCTAGAATGTAGTATATATGATTGTCTAAATTTTGATATTATTTTGAGTTCCTACATTTTATAGATATATTATCTTCTTCGTTAAGTACCGTGCCGTGCAAGTTAATTCATCTGCTGAAAAGACAGTCCATTGACGAAGGTTATGGAGCCATGAGTATATCTTCCTACCAATTCCACTTTTTCCGTCGATCTTTCCGTTGAGTATCAACTGAATTATCCTGTATCTGCTTGCTCTCATTATATGCCCCAGATATTCGAGTTTTTTCTTTTTTATCATCTTTATTAAGTCACCTTCACCCTGACCTACTCTGTTCAAGACTTCTCTGTTTAAAATGTATTGAACCCATGATATTCTAAGCATTCTACGGTATAACCACATCTCGAGGGCTTCTAATTTGTTCATTATTTGATTTTATCTGAGAATTTCTCAGAATAGATCTAAGTTTTATAAATTCTCCTCTTGCAATTTCTATTCGAGTTTTAATTTCTTCATCCGGATTTAGTGTCTCGTTGATCCAACATCTTAGGTATTTAAAATGGTTAATTTTTGTTATCGGTATAAAGCAGACCTAAAAAAGTTTCTATATTTCCCATGATCGTTGAAGTAGTGTTAGCATTGAGAACGAAGCTTCCCTTGTTCCCAATCCTACTATGAAACATAATTATTTATTTTCCATTGTGTCTTGACATTTTTGCTTGATTCTATTAAGAATTATCTAAGAAGTAGCTTGAGAGAGTGACTCATGAGACTAATTAGTCTTAAGTCTTTATGATGTATTAGATTTTTTTGGAAGTGGGATAAATGTAGACTCCAAGCATATTTGTAGTAGTGTTCCGCTTTCGTATATGTGGTTATAAATCTTTGTTAGTTCTGAGACATTGCTGTCGTCTAGAAGTTTAAGCCAGTCTGATAGTTTTTGGTCAGGGCCTAAAGATTTCCCATTTTTGCTTTGTTAGATGGCCTCTACTTCTGCTTTTGAAATACAAGGAGTAGTATTCATATACTTTGTGGTGTTGTGGCGGCCTCGTATCCAGGAAGGGCTCTTTTATATAGTTGGTTCATTTTTCCTTTTATTTTTTCGTTGGGGTCGAGAATAATTTTATCTTTGGAGTTTCTTATAAAGTTAGAAGTTCTTTTTCTCTGAGTGTATGTAATTTCTTTAACTTTTTTTGTGTATACTAAACTCGTCATGTTTTCTGTGTAGTTCTTCCATCTCACGATATCTCTGTTTCATCCAGGCCTCTTTTGCTCGCTTAAGCTCGTATCTTATTTGTCGATATATTTCTCTATATCGAGTCTCATCTTTATTTCTACAATTTCTTCTTTGTTAAATAAGGTCTAGTATGTTATCGGGCATCCAATCCTTTTTCTTTACTGATTGTTAATATTTATACCCGTAACCGTTGGTTTTGTTTTTAATTACATTTGCTTTAATATAAGTCTATGATCGCTGTATGTTTCAAATTTATTGATTACACTGACATATCTGATTGTAGCAATCTTTTTGTTAAGAAGTAAATTTCGTTCTTTGTGGATTCATTTGGTGCTACCAAAGTCTATTTTGTGTTCGAGTTTTTCTTAAAAAACGAATTTGCAACGGGTGTATCCTGGTAGTGTTCAAATTAAAACAATCTTTCTCTCCTTTCGTTTCTCTTACCGACACCATACTTTCCTGTGACTTGTTTGTTGCCGTTTTTCTTTTCAGTCATCACAAACACCACATAGGTGATATATTTGCTCTTTGTACTCTTTTTCTTAGTATGTAGCTGCATCATATTGTTTGCCTTGCATATAATAATTATATATATATATATATATATATATATATATATATATATATATATATATATATATATATATATATATATATATAACACTGTTTTTGATGGGTTGGAGTCAATAAAAGGGGCTATTTGTTGACTATTTTTTACTCGAGCTTTCAATTGTGATTACAATTTTTATCAAGAGCTTCTAAAAAATACAAAATGTCTTACAAAGTTGAACTAGAAATAAAAAATTTTTTGTTAACTCACCAAATAAAATTAGTTTTTTATATAAAACTACTGCTTACATAATAAATACAAAAAATATTAATAAAAAAATGTCTTATTCTAATAAATGTTTCTCTGAAAAATTTAGATGAAGTTTCTTAAGAAAAAAATTGAATTTATAAACAAAAATAGAATAGCTACAACCAGCCTAAAATGTCATAAATACTAACTTAAAAATTTTTAGTTTTGACATATTGTCAAAAATAAAATTTTGTTTAAAAAATTTCTTCTTTGTTTAGTAACAAAAAAGAAGAAGATTTATTCACCATTGATAGATGCCCGAAAAAATGTAACAAATACATGGAAAATTCAAAATGTGATATTTTACTGACTGCATAAATTAAATAGAAATTATATAATTATAAATTTTGCTTAAATTTTGAATTTCTGACCTTTTGTTTAAATTATTATCACTTTTGCTAATACAAACCATTTCCAAAAAAGTTCTTTTAAATTTATTACTTTCATTACATAAAATTTTAATATTATCAAAATCCATAATATGATCTTTGTCTATTACATGCTCTGCCAAAGCACAAGATGGTTTCTTAATTCTACAATCACTCTTGTGAGAAATAATGCGATTTGAGAGATTTCTTCCAGTCTCACCAATATACTCAGCTTCACACTGAGTACAAACAATGCTGTATACTACATTTGTTTGATCTAATTTGTCGATAGGATATTTAGTTTTGGAATATAAAGATGAAATAGTTTTGATGTTCTTTGTTGCTATTTTTATATTGACAATAACCTTTAATGTTTGTATTAATTTAGGAGTTAATGATGGTATAAAAGGTAGTGAATGATAATATATGTTTTGATTGTTGGATTCAGTGTTTTGAGATTTAGCAAAAAATGGTGTTAAATTATTTATATTTAATAAATTAGAAAAAAGCATCCTATGTAGCATATCAAAACACTGTATCCAACAATCAAAACATATATTATCATTCACTACCTTTTATACCATCATTAACTCCTAAATTAATACAAACATTAAAGGTTATTGACAATATAAAAATAGCAACAAAGAACATCAAAACTATTTCATCTTTATATTTCAAAACTAAATATCCTATCGACAAATTAGATCAAACAAATGTAGTATACAGCATTGTTTGTACTCAGTGTGAAGCTGAGTATATTGGTGAGACTGGAAGAAATCTCTCAAATCGCATTATTTCTCACAAGAATGATTGTAGAATTAAGAAACCATCTTGTGCTTTGGCAGAGCATGTAATAGACAAAGACCATATTATGGATTTTGATAATATTAAAATTTTATGTAATGAAAGTAATAAATTTAAAAGAACTTTTTTGGAAATGGTTTGTATTAGCAAAAGTGATAATAATTTAAACAAAAGGTCAGAAATTCAAAATTTAAGCAAAATTTATAATTATATAATTTCTATTTAATTTATGCAGTCAGTAAAATATCACATTTTGAATTTTCCATGTATTTGTTACATTTTTTCGGGCATCTATCAATGGTGAATAAATCTTCTTCTTTTTTGTTACTAAACAAAGAAGAAATTTTTTAAACAAAATTTTATTTTTGACAATATGTCAAAACTAAAAATTTTTAAGTTAGTATTTATGACATTTTAGGCTGGTTGTAGCTATTCTATTTTTGTTTATAAATTCAATTTTTTTCTTAAGAAACTTCATCTAAATTTTTCAGAGAAACATTTATTAGAATAAGACATTTTTTTTATTAATATTTTTTGTATTTATTATGTAAGCAGTAGTTTTATATAAAAAACTAATTTTATTTGGTGAGTTAACAAAAAATTTTTTATTTCTAGTTCAACTTTGTAAGACATTTTGTATTTTTTAGAAGCTCTTGATAAAAATTGTAATCACAATTGAAAGCTCGAGTAAAAAATAGTCAACAAATAGCCCCTTTTATTGACTCCAACCCATCAAAAACAGTGTTATATTTTTTCCAAACGAGTCACAAGTACTTCTTTTTTCTTACTCTTATATATAAATATATATATATATATATATATATATATATATATATATATATATATATATATATATACCCAAAAGGATGATAACGGGTACGAGTCCTATGTAGTGAAAAGAAGATAATACTGGCAGATACCCTTTTATAACTGAGGAAGCAAAATAAAACTAGGGTGCTTCGTTAGATGTGCTTTTTAATTAAAGGTCTAAGCTTTCGTCAATGATTATTTACATCATCAGAGTAAACTACAAACAAACGAGAGAACAAACAATGAACAAGTGGAAACTAAGTATACAATTTTATAACACTTACCCTAATTATAGCAAGTAACTCAGTGACTTGGATGGAACACAAAGAAAGTATTATCTATGTATATATTAAACATAGTTTCAGATACATAAGAAGTGGTATCCATAGTTCACAATGTGTTTTTTATTTAATTAATATCGATCTATTTACTTTAAATCAAACCACAAACAATTGAAAAATGTACACGTAGTTTAAAACAATCTATAAGTAATTAACAATTTACGGCGGTGTCACTAAACTTGTTTGAAATAGCGGGATAATTTAAAATGTAAAAATCACATATACAATCTAAAATGTTAACAACGAATACTGAAATAAATCTAAAATATAAAAAATAAAATAATTAAAACTATTCCTAAGGATCAATTTGTTAATATTATTACATAATTGTATAACAATATTTTTTTTCTGTTTTGAAAACAAATACTATAAACAAAACACTTATGCATGTATATAAAAGTAAATATAATTTATTCAAATTTAATTAATTTCAATAATTAAAAACTTATTTTTTTAGGATTATGTGCCAACTGTGCGTAGGATTGGCAGAAGAGGTTCAGGATATCGTACGACAAGACTTTCCATTGGTAAGCTTTTTGAGTAATACTTACCTTTTGTTATGTTTTAAATCGCAAGTAATAGTTGTCATTATAATAACTACTTTTCAATGTATAGAAAAATTTATAATATAATCACTCGTGTGGAACAGGTATATACAAAAATAAAAAACGTATTGAATTGAGGACAAATGACTGTTGACTCTACCCACGATTGTCTAATCTTTGCTGCTTTTCTGTGTACCGGCTTCTTTTCGTATGTCGTAGTCTCATTCTAAGTTTGGACGTCGTCGTCTTGTCTCTTGACGCCTCTTGGATACCCCAGTATGATTCTATTAAACATTTGATTCTGTGAATTACATTGGTAACCTCGGTTTTCTGTCTTCGTTTGATAGAACAACAACGGTGGAGCGAGACTTTAAGTAAAATGGATATGACGCACAGTAATAAGCAGGCTTGGAATATGATCAAAAACTTAATGGTGATCCCACAAAGATGAAAGAGCTATGTGCAATAACGTCCAATCAGATGCTATCCCCACCAACTGCTTCTGAATGGCAAAACAAACAATCGTTGCAAAACTCCAAATATTATAAGAACTCAAGACCAGGAAACAAATCTCTTACGAAACCCATTTACCATCGAAGAGCTCAAAAAAGGTATTGACTGTTTGAAAAATGGAAAATTACCTGGGGTGGATGAAATCCTAACAGAGCAGATAAAACATCTCGGGCAAAAAGCGAGACAATGAGTGCTCGATCTATTTAACGTCTGTCCCTCTACCTACCAGATTTCAAAACTGTGGCGCAAATCAAAAGTAATGTCCTTCTGTAACCTGGCAAGGACCCTGAACTACCGAGTAGCTACCGTCCGATATCTCTGCTATACCATTTGTATAAATTGTATGAACGCCTCATTTTGAACCGCATCCAGGTAACATTAGATGCAAAACTAATCCCACAACAAGCAGGCTTTAGACCAGGTAAATCATGCACAGGTCAAGTGCTGAACCTAACAGAATACATAGAGGAGGGATTTGAGCAGAAAGAGATAGTAGGAGTAGCCTTGATAGACCTCACAGCGGCCTATGATACGATAAGCCACAGAACCTTGCTAACTAAGATCTATAACACTGTGCTTGCCTATGACCTGGTAAATATCATTAGATCACTGTTGTGTAATAGACGCTTCTACGTTGTGCTAAATGTAAAGAAGAGTAGATGGAGAACCCAAAAAAATGACTTACCTCAAGGAAGCGTTCTGGCGCCGTCCTTATTTAACATCTACACCAACGACCAACCAATGCACCATCAGACTGAGAGTTTTGTTTACGCTGACGACCTTGGCATAGCCATAAAGGTGAAAACACTCACACAAGTAGAGTCGACAATGAAAGATGCTTTAAACATGATGTCAACTTACTACAAACAAAACTCATTAAAGCCAAACCCTACTAAAACCCAAGTATGTGCATTCCATCTCTACAATGAAATGAACCTGGACTGGAGAACCTGGCGGACACTCAACCGCATGCGCACAGGTGTTGCCCCTGTAAAACATAACCTCATCAAATGGGGCATCAAGACAGATAGCGGGGCACTCTGTGAATGTAAGGAAATATAAAATGTGGAGCACCTGAGAGTATGCAGACTTTGCCCATCACAGTGTACCCTCGATAATTTATGGCTCGCAAATACAAAGGCTGTAGACGTAGCCCGATATTGGGCAGAAAAACTGTAATCGGATTCAGACTCGAAAAAGTAAAAGCAAAGTAAGTTTGATAGAGACGTGCAAAAAATAGTAGCCCAAAAATATAAGAGGTAGGACGAGTGAATGTGCTGAAAACTTGTTACTAAAGTCCTAGGAAGCGTAAGATTCAACGTTGTATGTCTAAAGATTTTAACTGAAAGGTGTTTTACTGTGTCTCTATGAGTACTTCTATAAATTCAAAATTTTGTAACAGTGTGTAACATAAAATGTAGTTTTTAATATAGTTATGTATAAAACCAATAAGTAATTAAAATTTGTTATAACAATTTGTTATAAAATTAGAACAATTATAATGATAAATGTTTTTTTTTTTCTGACAGGACAAAATTGAAGAAAAAGTTAAAGAAACTTGTCATTCGTTAAGTTATTTGCCAGAATTGGAAAAAAGATGCTTGGAAAAATTCATTCCGATAGTTGACGAAATGTACGACAAACTCGATAGCATGTCGCCTCAAGAATTTTGCGAATTTTTGGAATTGTGTGTAGAAAATTAGTACCACTGTAAGAATGTTATCATAAAAAACTTAAAATAAATTTTTAAACCAAATTATTGTTTTATTAATAAAATTAACAGAATTATTCTTGTTGATTTAGGTGGCATATTTTTTAGTCGACTGTCAAACAAACCTAAGTCATTAAAATGCATTCTGCAGGGAAAGCTCAGGGTAAAATAAACGTAGGCAAACGACAAAAAATATTCTGGCATGAACATCCGTAGGTATACTTGTCCATATAAAAATTTAAGACAACATAAATAACTGCCGTCATATCTCCGACGGAATAATACATATAAACATCACAATGGACTACTATGAATTTAATGTCATATCTATCTATAACCCCGAGCACTGCATCACTGTAGAACAACTCTACAAGAGAAATGTACAAAATGAGGCTAGCACAGAAGATATAGCTGAGACTAATAACCGATATCCAAGATATAAACGCGAGCAGGGAGAACATTAAAAACAACATTGAAGAAGCAGCAACAGAGTCTCTAGAAAAATGCAAAGTGATACTGGATAAAAGAAACAACAACAATACGCCATGGTTCAGAAAAGAGAGAACGAGAGCCCTACACGACGTACAAAACATCAACTTCTCCAGAGTTTTGAGACAACTATAGAAGAACACGAAATCAAACAAAGCAGTTGGTAAGAAGAACAAAAAATGAACACTGGGATGGAAAAAAGAGTTTACAAAAAGGATGTGTTGGAGAACTATATCTCCAAACCAATAATTCTATTTTGTATCAAATAATTCTATTTTCGCGTCGGTTACCTAAATAAATCCAGTCTACCTAGACCTTGTTTCTGAGAATGGTAATCTCCGCCCACAGCGCCTACTTGGCGACAGACCGGCTTTTCAAAATGCATAAACAAAAAAATATTCCAGCGGGGCTAGTGATTTAGCGACTTTCGTAGGGCTAACATCTATATTTCAAAAGTTCGGAGAGGATTCTCCACGTTGCAGTTTACGCAATTGACCGGGAAGCCGTAATATGTGAATAAGTGTTATGGTGTTTTCGCTTTCGTTTGCAAATTGTAATATTCAAATTAAGTTCCTACGATAAGTTACACACTCAAATTTTATAAGCTCTATTTCTTGCCCTTTCTTTTTTCAATTACAGTTTCTTTCTAAACAAGTAATTGTTATATTTCACTATATCAATTCAACAGGCCAGATAAAAGCAACTTTGAAAGTCCATTTTAGTTTCTCTACTGAGCTGTCGAAGGCTAGCGGACTAATTGGGCTTACAGCAAGAACAAAGCCGCTGAAAGAGACACTGTTGCATATAAGCCTCTCCATGGAAAGAATGTTGTAAACCGGCACCCTCCAGGATGAAAAGAGACTTCTTGGACCTCTGTAAATTATGTGATAGGAGAAGAAGCGGTGATGTTGAAAGAATTACTTTTACAAGGTTTAGTAGTATTCGGTCCATAGAGTTTTTATTCCACATAGAATTACCTATATACCAGTCTACTACAGCAGTCGATTTCCAGCCACCTAGTTATTTAATAGCTGAAAAGTCTGCACCACTGCCGCACAGTATTGCGGCAACTGAACATCTAAAACAATACCCGGTGTAAAGATAGGGTGCTCTTATTTTAAGAATTTAGCAATAACGGAAATAATTTTGGAAAACGTATTTATGCCAACTGGCTGTGCGGAATATTCGTTATTTAAAAAAATAATAAAAAATTGTATTCGCTTTGTTACCTACTATGGTAAATATTCTATATGTGTGTGTTTTTGATACTTTTGAGTATTAAATATATAAACTTAATTTACTGTTTTACCTTTATCATTAGAAACACATCGCGTCGTTATGAGCATCAGAGGTGAATTTCTGGACTTGTTCTTTTTCAAGTGTTTTTGATTTCTTTGGTACATAACCTGTTCTTTTTTTCTTGATAAACATAATAACCTTATTATATTTAGATATATCAATGTTTGATTTTAAACTTAAGCTTGATTTTAACATCGAATATTTGAGCCGCAAACTTGCTATTACTCCTCCTTCGGCCATGTTTTAAAAATATATCAACAATACAGATTCTGAATATCGTATTCTTTTTCTCTCGTCAAACCATGCAATAAATTTAGCATATGTTTTTTCGTACAACAATCTGCTTTTTTCAGGCAGTAAACTTAAAGATATTTTATCTGCAGTTTCTGCCATTTCTGGTGGAGTTAAATTAAACTCTTCGTCAATATCCATCTTTTGGTTTTTTAAATACACAGAATTTTAAACAATAAAGTAATTAATGACATACAATGACAGATAGTACTAACAGTGGCCACTTTATTTAAAATTTTTTAGTGGGAATATAAATGGGTATATATTTGGTTGCCTACACCACAGATCACTGCCATATACATTATAGCGTCTAATTAATTTATGCAAGCAATGTATGTTGTGTTGCCTATAATAATATCGTTCATTAATAGAGAATCATTCATTAGTAGGAGTCATCAATAAATGATTTTGCGGGTGTTAAAATTGATGATAAATGGACGGTCAACGAAAAATAAATATTTCTTGTTAGTCCGAAAATATAAAATATTTAAAATAACAAAAGAAATATTCAAAGGGTGCAGAGAGAAATTATATAAACAAAATTTAGTAAATATTTACACATCATAAAAGTTGTAGAGGAATAGATTTGATACAGACGTGCTAAAAATAGTAGATAAAAATATAAGAGGAAGGACGAGTGAATGTGCTGAAAACTTGTTAATCTAATACTAAGCAAGCGAAAAACCCAAAGTTGTATGTCTAAATGTTCAAAGATTTTTACTAAAAGGATTTTTACTGTGTCTCTCTGTCTGCTTCTAAAAAGTTAAAATTTTGTAACAGAAAAAAAATTCTAAAAATAAAAAAATATATAGTTTTTACTATAGTTATAATAAATCAATAGTGATCAAAATAATTCAAATTTTTAATAAGTTTTAATTATATTAACAAATGTTTTTTTTTCTGATAGGACAAAGTTGAAGAAGAAGTAAAAGAAACTTGTCATATGTGGAACGTAATACCAAAATTGGAACAAAAGTGCTTGGAAAAATTCCTTCCAATAGTTGATGAAATGTACGACAAACTCAATAGCACGTCACCTCAAAAATTTTGCGAATTTTTAGAATTGTGTCTAGAAGATTAGTATCAATGTTAGAAAACTATTATAAAAAACTTAAAATAAATTTTTAAACCAAATTTTTTGTTTTTAATAATAAAATGAACAAAATTATTCTTTTTATTTAGGTGGTAACAGAAGCGAAACGAACACATTAGTAAAATGGCATAATACGAAAAACACGAGATAAGTCACCAAATCGACAAAGATGTATTGGCAGACCAAGAAAAAGGTGGTGTGATAATTTAAAAAATTTAATGGGGTAATTTTGAAGAGGAAACAAGCTATATAATAGAAGGACAAAGGAACCAAAAGAAGAACATACATGTTATCTGAATTTTGGTACCTACTGCAAAATTGTGAAGCATTTTGCCGGTATTGACTGTTCTCTTGCGTATTATTTGCGTCCCTGCTACTTCCTTACCCCATTTTTTCTTGCTGATTTACGCAAAGTAGTTTTAGTATTTAAATTTTATTACTACAAGAAAATATGACTCACATTAATATAAATAGTATTTACTTGATTATAGCAGAGTAAAGAGGTATTCCGTCGAGTGCGATAGCAAAAAGTGACCACCGATAAAAACAATTTAAATCTAATTATTAAAATTCTAGTTATTAAAATAAACAGTAAAGTGTGAAGTTTATATAGTTCTAATTTATTTGTCTATAATCTAATTTATTAAAACTCACGATAACTAATTACGAATTTATTAAAGTCTTTATTAATTCTAATTTATATTACAAATAATAATTTATGTTTCGTTACATTTAAATATCGCGGTTGCCGAGCTTCTTATCACTGACTGCCAAATAAAAATCTTTCATTTATATACACAACTGTTGTCATCCAGAGAATTCGGCGGACTTCTTGAATAATCTCGTATTTTGGTGAAGGCGCTCGACTCGTTTTTCAACCTCGAGACGTGGATGACTCATTAGTGTTAGTGTCTAGAGATTTCTGGTAAACAACTGGTAGCTAAGCTCAGGTATATTTTGACCTACAAATTACGAGAATCAATAAAAAGAATTAGTCATAAAATATTTACAGTTCTATACGCCATAACATTTAAAATCGTAACATTGCCCCCCTCTTAAAAGATGGTTCCTCCTGGAACCTTGTCGGGACTGGAACTTGAACGACATGCTGATATCGGCAACTGGACCCTCTTTTACAACTTCCAGTTGTATAGAAATGACAAGGGACGGTTTTCTCTCCGCAGCAGTAACTATGCGGATTGCAACAGACTAACACCTGGACTTCGGTGTCTTTAAAGATTTCCTCCACCATGTTTCGTATAACCCTCCAATCTAATTGGCGGCACTCCAACTTTGGCATGGCTAACTTTTGCACGTCGGATTCTAGTACGTGCTCTCTCAACTGAAGTAAGGCTTCCCATACATCTCGGTAGGTAGGTTGGTCACGGGCAGTGTCTTTTGTTACCAGGTAGAAAAGGTAACGTGATGCATCTTGAAGTTTCAAGGTTTTACCAGGAGCTGGCACTTGGCATTGAAGTTCTGCAACTCGACCAAACTTCCTTCGAAAGACGGATGCCAACCCTGGTGCATCTTTGATACTGGCCGGGATGGTAAGGGCCAGTGAGTAGTCATCGGGAAGCGCGAGTAGATCTTGCCTTTCTTCAGTGGTAACACCATGTCTTGCTTTACCGGTACCTCCATAGGCACCCATGAATTCCTCAAACGTGAGGTCAGACACATCTTGGACTTGGTTTACTTCCACTTCTTCATCTACGTCGTGGTCACCCTCGAAAGACGCCAACCGGTTATGGTGTACTATCATCGGCTTTCCTCTCGGAATCTTGCTTATTCGGTAAATAACATCATTGATCTTCTCCATAATGAGGTATGGACCTTCCCAAAACTGCTGCAATTTGGGAGAACAACCTTTTCGCTTTTTGGGGTTATAAAGCCAGACTTTATCGTTCTTCTTAAAACACCCCTTTTCGGCTTGTGTATCGTACCGTTTCTTCATTCGGTCACTAGCGATTTGGAGATGGGAACGGACCAACTCGTGTACATCGTCCATTCTTCTTCGTAATTCGATCACATAATCTTCACCTGCTACATCTTCTCCAGGTCGACACCCAAACTCTAGATCACAAGGTAGTCGCATCTCGCGTCCGAATAGGACTCTGGCTGGTGTCTGGCCTGTTGATTCATTAACAGCAGATCTGTAGGCCATTGTGAAGAACGGGAGATATTGGTCCCAGTCTCGCTGATGATCGGACACCATCTTTGTCAAATACTTGCCAACTGTTCTATTCATTCGTTCTACCATACCATCCGATTGCGGATGATAAGCCGTAGTCCTTGTTTTCTTCATACCTAGTCTATCACATATTCCTTGGAATAAATCGCTTTCGAAGTTCCTGCCTTGGTCACTATGGATCTCCAAAGGCACTCCAAATCGGCTGATATATTCTTGGATCAACTTATCTGCAACGGTGGCCGCTTTCTGGTCTGGAAGTGCGTAAATCTCGACCCACTTAGTGAAGTAATCCATTACTACCAACATGTACTTGCCTCCATTATCACTTTCTGGAAACGGCCCAGCAATGTCCAAAGCTATTCTTTCAAACGGGCTTCCAACATTATATTGTCTCATAGGAGCTCTCCTTTTTCGATAAGGCCCGTTACTCGTAGCACAAATAGTACATTTCTTACACCAGTCTTTTACATCGTCGGAACTGTTCATCCAATAAAACCGTTCCCGAATTCGCTGAAGGGTCTTTTTCACACCAAAATGCCCTCCTGATGGACTGTCGTGTAACTGACGAAGTACTTCGGCTATTCTGCTCTTTGGAATCACCAACTGTCTTCTCTTCTCTGAACCGTCATCATTTTCCAGGACTCGTTTGAGCAAGCCATCTTCCATGATAAATGAGTCCCACTGGGCCCAATACGTCTTAACTATTGAGCCTAGGTTCGATATTTCTTGCCAAGGTGGTCGACGGTTTTCCTCTTTCCATTTTCGGATTTTCTGTATAACTGGATCTCTCTCTTGTTCTTCCCTGATCTTGGTAGGCGTCCAGTCGTCGTGGACCACCGTCGTTCTTAGCACTGCTGCTTCCTTGGATTCCGTTTTGTTGCAGTGAGAACACTCTGCTGGGCATGGCCTTCTGGAAAGAGAATCGGCGTTTCGGTGGCTAACTCCGGCCCGGTGCTCAATCTTAAAATCATATTCTTGGAGTCGTTCGATCCACCTGGCTATCTGACCCTCTGGATTCTTAAACTGCATCAACCACTTAAGGGCGGCATGGTCGGTTCGGATTAAAAACTTCCTTCCATAGAGGTATTGATAGAAGTGCTCTACTGATTTCACTACTGCCAGAAGTTCTCTTCTCGTGACGCAATAATTTCGCTCAGGTTTTGAGAGAACTTTACTAAAATATCCAAGGACTCTTTCCTGTCCTTCTTGAATCTGAGACAGCACTCCTCCAATTCCCACATTACTTGCATCTGTATCTAAGATGAACTCTCCTTCTGGCAGTGGATACCCTAAAATTGGTGCTGTGATTAAATGCTTTTTTAAGGTCTCAAAGGCATTCTGGCAGTCTACATCCCAGCGGTATTCTCTTGCTTCCTCTGTAAGTCGCGTTAATGGTTTAGCGATATCTGCAAACTTCTTAATAAACCTCCGGTAGTAAGTACATAGTCCCAGAAAACTTCTCACTTGGTGTTTGTCAGTTGGTTTTGGCCATTCCTTAATGGAATCAATTTTTCCCTTATCCACAGCCACTCCTTCTTTACTGACTATATGACCCAGATAATTGACTTTACCTTGAAATAGCTGGCACTTCTTGGGGTTTAACATCAATTGGGCAGCTTTAAGTCGATTAAAAACGTTTTCTAAATTCTTCAGATGGTCTTCAAATGTCTCCCCCAAGACGATTATGTCGTCTAGATAAACTAGGCATGTTTTCCAAGATAACCCTCTCAACACATTTTCCATAAGCCTCTCAAATGTCGCAGGAGCGTTACAAAGTCCAAATGGCATAACGTTGAATTGCCATAATCCAGATCCTGTGGTAAAGGCTGTCTTTTCTTTATCTATCGTGTCCATTTCTACCTGCCAGTATCCAGACTTCAAATCCAAAGTAGAAAATAATTTACTTCCAGCCAATGTGTCTAATGTGTCATCGATCCGAGGCAGAGGATAACTATCTTTCTTGGTAACGTTGTTCAGCAAACGGTAATCCACACAGAACCTCGTTGTTCCGTCTTTCTTCTTAACCAGGACCACCGGAGAGACCCATGGGCTCGTAGAAGGTTCTATTACCCCGTCTTTCTTCATTTCCTGAACAATCGTTTCAGCTTCCTCTCTTTTCGCCTGTGGTAATCGTCGAGCTGTTTGACGAATTGGCTTAGCATTACCAGTATCAATTCTATGCTTAACAACGGTAGTTCTTCCCGTCTTTCCTCCTTTCGGTACGAAAATATCACGATACTGCCGAAGAAATTCCCTTAATTTCCTTTTCTCAATCTGATTCAGAGACTGTCCAGCAACTGCAACCATTTGATCAAATTTGTCGTTGGAATTATCAGACGTTGTCGTCTGACGGATTATGGATGTAACAGGTACACAAGTTCCTACTTTTGTCTCTTTCTTGATGGTCACTGGGTAGTCATTGACATTAATAAGTCTCACAGGAATCTCTTTAGCCGAAGTCACCAATTCCTTTCCAATTATGATTCCACGGCCAACTTCGTCGTCATGATTCCAAGGCTCCATCATAACAGGTGTTCCTTCGTCCACAATTCCCTGTAGCCGCGCTACTATTATCGTTTCACTTCTCGCAGGCACGATTGTATCTTCTTTAACGGCTGCTTGCATAGTGTTGTCATCATGTGGATGGAGAAATACCTCCTCGTTACCAACTTTGATTACCTTATTCTTAAAATCCAATTGGAATCCATGCGTATTCATTACGTCCATTCCTAATATAACATCCTCTTCGATGTCAGCAACTATAACAGTATGGACGAACTTTTCTGCTCCAATTCCTAATTGTACCTGGATTTCTCCATGAATGTTGGCATTTTCACCTGTGGCGGTCCGAAGTCGCAATCTCGTTGGTAACAGTTTCTTTCGGCTGTTTATAACTGTCGGGCGTATAATGCTTCTGGTCGCTCCGGTATCCACCAACAACGTATACTTTTTACCATTTATTTCTCCATCTACATATACACTATCTTCACGACATTTCAAAGAAGCTATTAGTATCAGAGGGTCTTTGGTAAAGTTCTGGGTCGAAGCTGCTCCCCTAAGGCCGACGCGTTCTGGTTTTGTCTTCGGTCTTATGGTCTTCGTTTTCTTGTGTGTCATGCTTTTTATCATATTAAAGAGCTGGTCAAGTTTATCTTCATCTCCTTCCTCTTTTACAGTCCTAACTTTGCTATACCCGCCAGAGGCCTGCGTAGCTGACTCGTATTCGAGGGCGGCAGATAAGACATCCATCAGCGTCTTGTGACGAGCTAATCGTAGTGTTCTTTGCATCTCATGATCACGAAGACCATCAATAAACGTTTGAACGGCCAACTTTTCCATCATGTCTTCTGGAGCTGTTGGATAAGCATATCGCACTAATCTGGCGATATCTACTTCATATTCTTGAAGAGCCTCATCTTTCTTTTGTCTTCGATTTTTGAGCTGCGACTGATATACATGCTCCAAGTGTTCGTGACCATATCGCATATTTAACCTCTTCTTCAGTTGTTCGAAATCATCCGTCTCCTCTACGGCTATGGTCTGGAGCACATCTAAGGCATCTCCTCGAAGAGCTATAGTCAGGTTTACAGCCTTTTCTTTTTCTGACCATCCATTCGCTCTTGCAGCTGATTCGAACTGTTTCATGTAGTTGTTCCATGACGATTTTCCGTCGAAAGTTGGAACTTTGACATGAACATAACCTCCGCTTCCTTCAAATTTCGGCCGTGTTTCCAACTTACATTTCGTCTCGTCTTCTTTTATCTCTACCGGATCTAAAGCTACCGTATTAATTGGTGGTAGCACTCTCGTGTTAGTTATCATGGTCTCTAACTGTTTGATTTTCTCTTCAACTTTATCAAATGTTTTAGAGACTTCTTCAAACTTCTCACTATTCTGAATACATACTTCGTCGAATCTTCTAGACATATTTTCAATTTTCTCGTCATTTTGTCTAGCTATTTCTTTAATAATTTGAGACGTTTCATCGAATCTTTCATCATTCTTTCGAGAAGATTCTTCAATCATTTGCGACACATTTTCAAATTTACTATCATTTTGTTTAGAACTCTCTTCGATCATTTTGGAGACATTCTCAAACTTTCCATCAATTATTTTTGTTAAAACTGCTTCTTCTGCTGACTGGAACTGGAATGTCTCTGGGTCGTCTCCATTCTTGTTGAGAACAGTCTTCAGTCGTTCTTGGAGGATCTTCTTGGACCCGCTGCAGTCTTCATCGCGTTCTTCTAGTTGCTCACGCAACTGTTTCACTGAAAGTTCTACTAGCAGCATCTTTGGTCAGGCACACACGTACTTTTTAAATGTTCTTTCGTACAACGATCACTACTGAACTACGCGGATGTTCCCGACGAACAATACCTTTCAAAAGTTCAAAAGTCTTTTTCAAAAATCAAATTAAATTTATCTACGATCCCACTTTTTCTGACACCACTGTGAAGTTTATATAGTTCTAATTTATTTGTCTATAATCTAATTTATTAAAACTCACGATAACTAATTACGAATTTATTAAAGTCTTTATTAATTCTAATTTATATTACAAATAATAATTTATGTTTCGTTACATTTAAATATCGCGGTTGCCGAGCTTCTTATCACTGACTGCCAAATAAAAATCTTTCATTTATATACACAACTGTTGTCATCCAGAGAATTCGGCGGACTTCTTGAATAATCTCGTATTTTGGTGAAGGCGCTCGACTCGTTTTTCAACCTCGAGACGTGGATGACTCATTAGTGTTAGTGTCTAGAGATTTCTGGTAAACAACTGGTAGCTAAGCTCAGGTATATTTTGACCTACAAATTACGAGAATCAATAAAAAGAATTAGTCATAAAATATTTACAGTTCTATACGCCATAACATTTAAAATCGTAACAAAAGTATCAGTGGCGTACTAAATTCTGTTTTCTGCAAAAAACAATTCACACACACGGAACGCAAACACTCAGTGTCTATTGTAGTATCAGCAGAAATTCCAGGTAAGCAGCAGGTCCACTATTAACAAACATTTAGAACATGTACCCAACTCTAAGAAGCTTAGCTTAAAGCTAAGCTTAAGAAACCATACACAACTGTTCCTCCCATCTGTAAACCAAACGGCGAATGGGCCTGTTCCAACATGCTGAACATCTTACAATAGTATTTCAAACAGAGTCAGAAGATCCTCATAAAAAAGTTGAAGAAAAGTTTAACTCCTATAGAAGTCAGAAAAGAAAAAAACAATTTCAACTCACGAAAGACCGCAAGGTTATGATATAATCTCGGCACAAGTTCTAAAACACCTCCTACACCTTCTAAAACACGTCCTACCTCGCAAGACCATTACTTTGCTAACAGTTATATTTAATCGCATGCTAAGCTGGTTATACTTTTCAAAAATATGGAAATTTGCTGAAGTCATTATGATTTTCAAGTCAAGAAAAGAGCCCAATAAAGTAACATCTTATCGACCAATAATTAGCCTTCTTCCAACCATGAGCAAAGTTTTTGAAACATTGCTGCTACAAAGGATATACGCAGATCATGAATTCCTAACATTAGTTCCAAAACATCAGTTTGGTTTTCAGGAAAATCAGTCCACTACCCAACAAGTTCATCGAATGATTAATGAAATATCAAAAAGTCTTGAAGAAAAGAAATACTGTAACGCTGTATTTCTAGACATCTCACAAGCATTTGACAAAGTCTGGCACAAAGTTCTGCTTTACAAAGTAAAAAAAGCACTCTCCAATAACTATTTCCTCCTACTTAATCCATACTAAATTACGCTTCAACAACAATGGCTTATGACTCACAGAAACTGCAGCAGCTAATAATATGCTAATAAAGTCAACCATGTTTCCGCAAAAAGGCATCCATAAGTAAGCCTGGGTCTCAAACGACCATATTACGCAAAAACCAAATTGCGCACAATTACGCACAAATACAATAAAACAACAATAAACCCACAATGGAACATGGACGAAATGCACAAATACAGAGAAACAACAAAACTATAGAGAACAACTTGAACAAACCTTGAACTCTGAAAGAGAATACAATGATATAGAACAGCTCTAGGAAACGATTGCTGAAATAATAACCAAGCCATCGAAAAAGATCTTTGGAAGGAATAGGCGGAAGAGGGCAAAAACGTGGTATGACGAGGAATGTAGGAAACAGCTGGAAAAAAGGACCACCATCAGGTCTCTTCATTATTGATTCCTACATATCAAATCGATATTTTTCTGTAAAATTTAAAGACCAACAGTCCAACCTCTGGCCTATCAACTCCGGAGTCCCAAATGGTAGTGTTCTTGGGCTTATGTTTTTCTCACTCTACACAGCTGATATATCAGAGACTAACAATACTACAATCACTTCCTTTGCTAAAGACGTACCAATACTAGCTGTAAATGAAGCTCCCATACAAACCTCACAAAATTTGCAACATTATCTAAACATACTTGGTGATTGGAATACAAAATGGAGCACAAAAGTAAATAAAACAAAATCAACTCAAATAATATTTACGAGCCATCACAACATATGCCCACCTGTAACGATAAAAAATGGAAAAATACCAACAGTAACAGATGTTAAATACCTTAGCCTCCATCTTGACCAATGTCTCACTTTGTAGCATTTTTAATTTCATTGATTCTTTGAAGTATATTGAAATCTCCATGTATATGAAATATATGGAAATCGCCTTATATATGTATAGAGTCTAGGCACTAGACTCCAACACAGATCAGAGGTAATGTAAGTCAATAAAACTTCACCAACTACAGGGGGTCATATAAGATGCCCCCAGTTTCATTTTTAATATCACACAATTTAAGAGTCTATTACATTTACCTGAATAAATAACACGAAGATTATTTTTTAAATCCAGATGTCCATCGAGTGTTTTTTATGTGGCCACACAATGTTTTTTAACAACTTTTTATTAAACTGATGATGGAATGATACAATTCCAAAAAGATCTTCTTTATAATAAAAAATTTTAAGCTTTTTTTATAACTCAGTACACACGAACACCACGTGCTTTGTATTCAACAGGTATACTAGCCACTCCTGGATATCTCCACTTCATGGTTTGTTCCAGTTTCACTTTTAAAAATTCTTGTATTTCTTCATGTTGTAACTGTTTGTGGTGACACAAAAATAAATGTTAAATTTTGTTTTCTTAACATTTTATTTATTTTTTTGAGCTAACCCTTTTTTGATTTTTATTTGAAAAAGATATGTTTTTGATGTTGTATAATTATTCCCCCAGTTACAACTATTGGTTGTAATAGGCATAATTAGGCACCTCAAGTGGCGCCCTATAATAAATTTCTTGAGGTGTTTCCTGTTTATTTTTACTTTGTTTATCCCAAGAGATTAACGACCCCTTTATTTCATTTTTTGTAGTTGCCTCAATCCAACCCCCTTATCTTTTACTTATCCACGACCCCAGCTCTCCTACCAAACCCTGAGTGCCATTCGCACAAGTAGCAATTATTTTGCTTGCCTTATCTCCACCCCCAATAGTTTCTTCCCTCAATTTTCTACCCCCTGTATTAATGAACCATTTGGTAGGCAAAATATCTTCGTTACAACTTGGAAGAAACATATCCAGACCAAAATTGGGCAACTCGACTTAAAATTTCGGCAAATATATTGGCTTCTTGGGCGTAAATCAAAACTTAACATCCAAAACACAATTTTTCTATACAAAGTCATACTTAAATATATCTGGTTCTACAGACTACACCTATGGGGCTGTGCAAAGCTAACGTCGCTGAATATTATCCAAAGATTCCAGTCTAAAGTGCTAAGATCGATAGTATATGCACCATGGTACGTAAGTAATTAAACACTTCACTACGACATAAAGATTCCTTTTGTCAGAGTCACAAAATTAATGTACCATTCACCATGAAAATGAGCTAGTAAGGGAATTATTTAACAATGGTCCAGCTACAAGAAGACTAGATAGAACCTGGCTATAGGGCAACTTTAAAACGAAACCAAAATAGAATAAGGTGAGATATCATTGGATGATTCTGCGTCACGCGCAAAACCTGTAACACATTTACATAATACTATGTAATGATGTAGATTGTAAATAAATAATAATTATAAAAAACAATGATATGACTTTATATCATTGTTTATTATCTTCATTTTATAACAATACGTTCTTCAGTGTTATCACTAACGTACATTGAGGTAAGTCTGAAAAGATAGGGCGGAATATCAGTACGATGTACATGGAGTTTTTATTCAAGTGGTTAAATTTTTTAGTATAAAGCTACACCACCAGTTCACCACACTTTACAATATTATTTGCAGAAATGAAGATTTCCTTTGTTTTGGCTATTTTAGTTTGCGTCGGTAAGTAGCGTTGTTGAAAATTTTAGTAATATATCTGATTTTTAGAATGTTTGATTTTATTTATCTCTTTTGGCTCCTCCTGTTATTAATTTAATTTATATTCAATTGTTTTTCTTGCCTTCTTATTTTTGTAGACCTTACTTTTTGTTCTTCAGTATGTGTTGTTGGATCTTAACATAGAAACTTGTGAAAAATATGTTCTGTTTCCCTTTACTATTTTTTTGACGAATTTCTGGTTTTTCTGTTTCATCCACGCTTACTACAACTTCTCCTTGATGTGTTAAACTTTCTACTGTTTTAATATCGTCCGCTAATTAAACTGTGCATCAATTTTCTCTAGCTCTTTCCTGTGTTCGCTTTTTTGTTTTTTAACTATTTATTTCTTTCCCCATCTCTTTTACTGCTTTTTGTAATTATAAATATATATCTGCAACCTCGTTGATTCTAAGAAATGTAATGCTTAGAATTAATTATATCCCCAAATTATTTTGTATTTGGTATTTTCGAAATAAAATTCAGAGCAACAAATATACTATTTCTAAATAAAATTGTAGGTTATTCTTATGTAAAAAGGTAGTTAAAAGATTTTCCTTATATACTAAAACAATTTTTTTAGGTCTAACCGCCAGCGCCCAAGATGATGGGGAGTAAGTGAATAAAAAATTTTTTTTTATAAAATTATGCTGAATTAAAAGTAACGTCATATGTTTTTAATCAAGAGACTCATAATCAGAATATTTTATTTGATGATAACACTCACCTCGAACCGTTTATCAGTTGATTAAATTAATTATAAAAATAATATTCCAAAGATAGCATAACAATACTTATGCTTACATCATTAGTTGCTCAAGAGCATATGCTAAGTTGTTGTCTTCAAAATATTCATATTGAGTTATACCATAGGTATAGCGAACTTATTTACAATATTTACAAAAATGCCACTATAGCTGTTAAGATACATGATAAAACATGACCAATAAAAATAAAACGTGGGATAAGGCAAAGAGATGCATTTTGACGGAAATTATTCATAACGGCATTAGAGTATCCCTTTAAGATGGTTAATTGGGACCACAGTGGAGTAAACATAGATGGCAAAAAATTTAGCCATCTTCGTTTCGCAGATGACATTGTCCTTATCACAGATACTTCCGGAGAAACTACAGATATTTTAAATGACAAATATATTTTAAGTTTATGACAAATATATTTTAGTAACTACCAGTAAATGCCAGTAACGACATAAGTTAGGGTTTATTTGGAGTAGCTAGGTCGTGAATAAGAATGGCAAGGGGGTCAAATTTGGGCAACTACAAAACAGAAACACAAGGGTACTTACCTAAATCTCCTGGACAAATGGGCAACACAAAACACAAGAAAGACCTCTAGCAATTTGAAATAGACGCCGCTTCAAGGTGTCAAATTATAACGACTACAATAACTAGTTGGGTGAGAGACTAAGCTAAGAAAATAAACAAATTGGTTTAAAAAAAAATAGAAATTTATTGTGTCTTACTACAAACAGTTACAAAAATAGACGATACAAAGGTACTATATTAATAGTCATAAAAATAATAAGGCTAGCTGTCATATGTCAAAATCTTAATCTTACTTACAACAGAAAACAAATAAAATTGACAGCATAGCCACACCCTAAGATATATTATATATTAATTATTACAATTCCTTTAAATTACGAAAGCAATTCTTATTTTAATGTTTATTTTTCATTTAAAAGTTTAAAACAAAAAAGTTACCTTGATTTCACAAAAAAATATGCACTAAACTACTAAGATACTGAAATTTCTGCTGCACACAAACAAAAAGGACTACATCTATGTTATGGAACGTTGATCCATAGGCGAGGTAGAAACAAATCAGCGGCACATTTTCACAAAACTGGAGCCATTTTCAGAACTCTGATATACGACACTAATCTTTTAGGTATTTGTAAAATATGTAGTTATTACTCTTCCAAATTTGACATATTTACAGAGAGTAAATTTTCACTACTTTTAACAAATTCGCTGGTTTTTACCAACTCATAAACCTTCGCTCACCGCCGCAACAGTTTCACAGCTTCTCTGTAACTACACATATTGCACAATTAACTGCCACTACACACTAGATTTTTATAAAACGGGACGAAACATTTCAAATTTGACGAATAAATTTGGATCCACACTGAAGCCAAGTGCCCCTGACAGCGACCTCAGTGAGAATAAATAAATTATCTTTAAAATTAATTCGCTTATTAAAACATATATGGTTAAATTACTATTTCTTTGACGCACAAAAATCCCAAGCCGGCTTTGATTAAAGAAATATTAAGAAAAACGCGCATCTATGAAATATAACAAACTATAAAATGGATTACATTAACTCAAGCGACGCAAAAAGAATTAATTACTATTTGGGTTTTAACTCGTACGATAGAAATAGAGAAACGTGGAAAACATTCGCCATTATTTTAAATATATAGAAGGGGATTTCAATTTAATATATATACGAGAGTATTACAATATATACCAAGGAATTTAAAAATGCTACAAGCCAAACATGCAAAATCCAAAGACGAATGACTTTAGCTTGAGCAGCTTTTTAAAAACTGCGGGACACAATTAATGTTAATATAAAAATTAGCCTTAAAAGAAAAGTATTTGGAACGATCTATACAGGAAGTGACGTTGCAGGATTGAATAAGAAACGAATATCTGCGAAGAAAGACGAGTATTGCTGATGTTATGGAACGCCTAGCGGAACCAAAATCGAATTGGACAGGCTATGTAGCGAAAATGCATGAATTACGATGGACGAGCAAAATTACACATTGGAGACCAAGTATGGTATTATTTCAAACAAATTTCGCATTTGATTATATAAACTATGTTTTAAATAAATTAAATTGAGGGTATACACAAGAAATAGAGTCGGTGGAAATGTGCAAGTCATCAGAATGTTGGAGTGCGACCTTGTTGTCGTCGGATAACAAAACAAACTTGACCTACGTATAAACGACTGCTGATATAGCAAGGACGAATATAGAAGAGACAACAATTATTATCATAGTCAATACTAAATCATCGTCAAGATGGTTATAGTCTAGTCGATATACCACGTATTGGTAATTATGAAGTAATCTCGGTGCAACGTCAACTAAGTACCAATTACATTTAGCATGACGAGTAGTATTGTAAGAGTGTACAGTTAGTGTTTTAAATAAATGTATCATGTGACACCATAACTCCGTTATCAACCATACGACACCATAAGCGAAGCTAATTTAATTAAGAGCAGACAAACGTAGTAGAGGAAGACTACCTACACGTTGAGCTGACATCAGGCGTATCACTAAAAATTGGCAACAAAGAGCACAGAATCGCAAAGAATGGATGAGTTTCAGGGAGGCCTATGCCCTGCAGTGGACGTGATAAATAAAGGCTAGATGATGATGGTGATGATGACAACGATGCTGGTGATGATCTCTTTGATCATTGCAAGGTTAAGCTATCTAATCTATATGAGGTTTTAGTTTTTTCTACCATTCTTCGTTTTCATATAATATAGAAGAATAAAAAGTCATTACAAGCATCGCGCAGCTGATATATTTACTCTTTCTACTCTATGTCTTAGTATGTAGCTGCATATGGTTTGTGTTTATTACTTTTACTCATGCATGCAAATATATTTTATTTTTTTTTTATTGAGTTAATGCCGCGACAACTAATGATCATTGGCATGGTACAGTCAGGTACCTAGTGTAGTGTGTGTGTGTGTGTGTGTGTGTGTGTGTGTGTGTGTGTGTGTGTGTGTGTGTGTGTAGAGTATTTGTCTTGATACTTAGCAAAGTCGACGTCATTGTCTTTGCTAAGAGACGCTAATTGTATCCGAACGTCTGCGGTCCCTCCGGTGAGTACCGATCGCACAAGGATACAAATTATTTTCATTCATTAATTTTTAATAATTTATTTAAATTTAATTAATATAAATAATAAAAAACTTATTTTTTTAGCATTTTGTGCGATTTTTGCGTAAGAGTGGCAAAACAGATCCAAGATTACGTACGAGAAGGTATTCCATTGGTAAGCTACTTTTAAATTTATAGAAAAATATCACTCATGTGGAACCAATATATACAAAACTGAAAAATAGTTATTTGCCTTCGATTCAATATGTTTTTTATTTCTACCCACGATTATCTAATATTTGCTGCTCTTCTATGCCCTGTTGTACCGGCTTGTTTCCATATGTCGTAGTCTCATTTTAAGTTAGGACGTCGTCTTGTCTCTTGACGACTCTTGGATACCACCGTATGATTTTATTAAACATTCTGTGCAAACAAAAAAATTCTGTAAATTACATTAGTGACCTTGGTTTTCTATCTGAATATTCTATTCTTTTGCGATCTCTGTTTGTTATCCCTAGCATGCATCGCTTCATTCATCTTTAGGTAACTTTCAGTTTCGTTATTATCTCTCTAGTGTCCACGTTTCCAGGCAGTTGTATATATTTAATGATTAGTATATTTTATCGGTCAACAATAAAACCGATTCGGGTGACATACCCAACGAATGGTTGACCTCAACATTCATTTGTCTCCCAAAAAAGAAAAATTCCAAAGAATGCACCGACCACCGTACCATAAGATTGATGTCTCACACACTGTTTTTAAAGATCATTCATAAACGCATTTACAAAACACTTTATGGATATGGACATTGAAGAAACTCAATTGAAGAAACCCGTGAAGCTCTCTTTGCATTTAACGTAATAATCCAGAGATGCTTGGATGTGAACCAAGATATGTACGTCTGTTTCATAGACTACAACAAAGCTTTCGACAAAGTCCACCACAAAGAGCTAATGGACATCCTTAAAGCAAAACAACTACAACACAATGATCTTCGAATTATAACAAATCTATATTATAAACAGCAGGCAAACGTACGCATTAATGAACACACATCAGAAGAGTTCGAAGTTAAAAGAAGAGTGCGACAGCAGTCGCGCACTCTGAAATCAAGTGTACAATACATACAGTACATACAAGCGCACAACAAATCAATAAGAAAGCAGTCTGAAATCAAAAAATTAAACTCCTTTGAGATGTGGTTCTACAGGAGAATGCATAAAATATCGTGGATTGAAAAAGTAACTAATATAGAGGTGTTACAAAGAATGAAGAAAGAATGTGAAGTCATAAAAACTGTTAAAATTAGAAAGATTCAATATCTGGGATATTTAATGAGCGGTGAGAAGTACGTATTACTGAGGTTGATTATGCAAGGAAAGATACAAGGGAAGAGAAACCCAGGACGACGCAAAATGTCCTGGCTAAGAAATTTGAGAGAGTGGTTCGGTTGCAGCTCATTAGAATTATTCAGAAATGCGGCCAACAAAGTTAAAATAGCGATGATGATTTCCAACCTCCGCTAGGAGAAGGAACCCGAAGAAGAAGAAGCGACAGGGGTGTGTATTGTCACCATTACTATCCAATGCATACTCTGAAGAAATTATGAAAAGAGCTCTTGAGGAAAAAACAGCAGGAATCAAGGTCAATGGAATACCAATTAACAACATTAGATATGCGGACGATACTATCATAATAACAGACAACCTCCAAGACCTCCAGAAGCTAATGAACAAGATAGTTGAGTATGGAGAATATGGATTATCAATAAACACCAAGTAAACCAAATGTATGAGGATATAAAAAACCCAAAATAATGGTGAAAGCCTGACAATTAACGGTACTGATTTAGAACAAGTTGAAAGCTACCACTATCTCGGCACAATAATTAATCACGCAAACGATTACTCCAAAGAAATCAAAGTTCGAATAGAGAAAGCACGTACAAACTTCAATAAAATGAGAAAGGTACTTTGTACAAGAGAACTAAAATTGGACTTGAAAGTTAGGCTGGCAAGGTGTTGTATTTTCTCGACTCTGCTTCATAGGATGGAAACATGGACACTTAACGCGTCGACTGCTAAAAAGTTGGAAGCATTTGAAATGTGGTTGTATAGAAGAAGAAGTAAAGAAAAGAAGATATTTTATACACTTATCGAAAGCTTTGTTTTTCATTTGTAATATCATTCTGGTTTTAAATATTTTTATCAAGAAATGTCTTATTCAGTTTAATAATTCTTATATTGATTTCTGGGAGTAATTTAACACTTTGCCTGTTCCTTTTTCTTTTTAAAATAATGACTTAGATTTTCTCTGCCGAATGTTTCAGTCCGTCCTGGGTCATCCATTTCTTTACGATGTTGCCTGCGTTTTGAATCCTGTTTTGTGACATGGCTCATCCCGGCCACTACCAGTACAAGGTCATCCGCGAATGCAAAGGAGGTTGTACCCTCTCCATATTCACAGTTCATAACCCTGTCATATCCCAGGTTCCATAGCGTCAGGCCCCAGACAGATCCCTGAGGGGCCTCAGCTGTCACGTCCACGATTGTGCCCTTCCACCATAATCCTTTCTCTCCGAATGACCTCCGTTAACGTGAACAGCATAGGCAGAAGAAGAAGATCTGCACTTTTGAATTCTCTAAGCGTATGGATATGATTCTCTTCTAAAGCCACCTTGCTCTCTTGACTCTGCAGCATCTAATAAAGTTGTTAATCTCTTGTTGATGATCTTTGTGAATATGTTGTGTAGTTTTTGATATCGTTTTCAGAAAATAGCTTTAAAACAATATTTACAATATATTGTTATACTAGTGTTTTACGTTTTGTATCTGTTTTTTTTTTCAATAAAATGTTTTTAAAAATAGTTTTTAGTTCTTCCTACACACAATATAAAATATTTGTATGAATTTTATATTAAAAACAATTTTTTTTAATTGTCGGTCTCAGACACCGTAGCGACTCTTGATGCTCAGTTTTTCCTAGCGACTAACGGAGGGTTAAAATAACAAAAGAAATATCAAAAGGGCGTAGAGAGAAATTATACAGGGTGAGTTATAACTATTGGGACATAGACTAAGGACAGGTTATTTGGACCAAAATGTGGCTGTTGGGCCAAATATGCCTTAATAAAATGTTGCTGAGAAAAAAGATACAGGGTGTTAAAGTTAATTTTTGTTTTTCGTTTTTTGCTAATAGTTTCCCTGTACATTTATAAATTGCTATCAAAATTGGCACAGAGGCATAGTTTTAGACAAGAAATAATATTTTATTTACAATTTTGCGTTTTGTCATAGAGAGCGCCACTTGGATCATTGAGTCTAAACTTTTTCTGATGAAACTTTTTAGTTATTTTTATTAGAAAATATGACGTAAAATTAGTACTCTTGTTTAAACATGATAATTTTAACCGTTTTCGATAAAAACGCAGTCGAACTGCTTAGAGTCTTAAAAAAGGATATCAAATATTATTTCATTTATAAAAAGTATACTTTGGACTGCCAGATAATTGTTGTTCAGAATAAATTATTTATGATGTGACAGTGTAGTGTAATGTTGCATTTTTTACAAGTAATCATTACTTTTTTTGATTGAAATGCCTCGTCACAATCATTTCACTAATAAAGAAATGCGGGATATGATTTGCTTTGCGTATACGCACAAGAAAATTTTTGCGGTCGCTCGGCAGCTAGAAGGTATGGAATGGTATACGCAAACAGAAGGCAACCAAATTACAAAACTCTTGCAAGATTATATTGTAGTTTAGGTGAAACTGAGTCATTTTACACTAAAAATAGGGGTGGTTGACCGAAACAAATCACATCTAATCAAGAAGATGAACTTTTGGTTCGAGTAGATGAAAATCCTGAAATAAGTTCACGACATCTATCAGCAGCAACAAGAGTAAGTCAGTTATCTATTGTTAAAATTCTAAACAAAGAGAACCTTCATCCGTATCACTTCACTTGTGTTCAAAATTTACTTCCAACAGATCTTCCACGACGGTTACAGTTTTGCCAATATTCTGAATAAACATCGCAGTGATAGACATTTTAATAAGAATATTATGTTCACCGACGAAGCAACTTTTACCAGACGAGGGGTTTTTAATTGGTGAAATAGTCATTATTGGGAAGAAGAAAACCCGCATGCTAATAAAGCTAGACATTTTCAGCATGAGTTTAAATTGAATATTTGGTGTCGAATTATAGGCGACCAACTACTAGGGCCTTATGTTCTTTCTCCGAATTTAAATGGAGATTCTTATTTATTCTTGGAAAATACTCTTAGTGATATTTTAGATGATCTGTCACTGAATGTAAGAAGAAAAATGTGGTTTATGCAGGATGGAGCGCCACCTCATTTTTCATTAGCTGTTAGAAATCATCTTATTGACAGAATTCCTCAACGATGGATTGACAGAGGCAGTGATTTTCAATGGTCACCAAGAATTCCTAAGTAGAACCTGCTAGATTTTTATTTTTGGGGACATATGAAGTTCTTAGTTTATGCCAATGAAATTTATACAGGAGACGAACTTTGAAGATACATTCCAAATGAGGGGACGAAATAATATTTTTTAACGTCCGAAAATCCTTTATAAAAAAAATTAGAAAAGGCATAGAAATCGGAGGAGACCATGTAGAACATTTAGTTTAAGTTTTTGTTAGTTCTTTTAAGTTAAAGTGTGTTTAGTTTTAATTTATCGCCCAAACGGAAACCTTACGTTAGTTGCAACTTTGTTTATTAGTTTGGTATTGATAGTGGAATTGTAAATAAAATACTATTTCTTGTCTAAGATTATGCCTCTGTGCCAATTTTGATAGCAATTTATAAATATACAAGGAAACTATTAGCAAAAAACGAAAAACAAAAATTAACTTTAACACCCTGTATCTTTTTTCTCGTCAACATTTTATTAAGGCATATTTGGCCTAATAGTCATATTTTGGTCCAAATAACCTGTCCTTAGTTTATGTCCCAATAGTTATGACTCACCCTGTATAAACAAAATTTAGTAAATATTTACACATCATAAAAGTTGAAGATGAATAATTTGATAGAAACGTGCTAAAAATAGTAGCCCAAAATATATGAGGAACGACGAGTTAATGTGCTCAAAACTCCAATACAAACAAGCGTTAAATCCAACGTTGTATGTATAAATGTTCAAAGATTTTTACTATGTCTTTCTGTCTGCTTCTATAAGGTCAAAATTTTGTTACAAAAAAAGATTTCTAAAAATACAAAAAAAATATATAGTTTTTAATATAGTTATATAACCTAAATAGTAATAAAAGCAATTCAAATTTTTAATAAGTTTTAATTATATTGACAAATGGATTTTTTTTCTCATAGGACAAAGTTGAAGAAGAAGTGATAGAAACATGTCATTGGTTAGACGTGATACCAGATTTGGCAGAAAAGTGTTTGAAAAAATACCTTCCGATAATTGACGAAATGTACGACAAACTCAATAGCACGTCGCCTCAAAAAGTATGCGAATTGTTGGAATTTTGTGTAGAAAATTAGTATCGCTGTTAGAAAATTACCATTGAGAACTTAAAATAAACTTTTAAACCAAATTATTTTTTTTTACTAAAATAAACAAAATTGGTCTCATTTATTGAGTTGTTTTTATTTTTATTGAGTGTGAAACAAACATTAAATATTAAAATTTATTCTGCATCATCAAAACTCAAAGACATCTTTAAAAGCAATATACCAATTTCTTTCAAACGAAAAAAAAATGGGATTAATGACATCAACTTTGACATTGACAGCTAAAAGTTCTAAAACGCTGCAAACAGCTCAGAGGAAAATGAAAAGGTTAATCCTGAGTATATCGCTTCGTGACAGAGTTAGAAATGAAGACTTAAGATAAAGAACAGGATTTACCGATGTAATTTCCTAAATTCTTCTTCTTCTAGTTCCATGACCGTTACCGATCGTTCGATATCATGTTGGCTACCATATTCGATATCGTGACTTTATTGACAGCAGCTCTAAATATCGATGTAGTTGATTTTCCATACCATTGCCTTAGATTTTTTACCATGATGTCCTTCTTCTACTAGGATCACGATTACCTTGGATCTTTTCCTGAATGATCAAATGTAAAAGATCATATTTTTTAGAGTGTCTCATAATGTGGCCGAAGTATTCCAGCTTGCGTTTCTTTATTATATTGACCAGTTGTGTTGTTTGGCTCAGCCGTCTAAGGATCTCCTCATTTCTAACTCTGTCTACCCAGTTTATTTTCAGTAGTCGTCTTTATACCCACATCTCAAAGGCTGTCAAGCGTTTAAACACAGCCTCAGTTGGAGTCCACGCTTTCACTCCATACAGCACGACACAAAAGATGTAGCAAGATGTCATACGAACTGTAAGGTCAATGCTAATATCGTACCTGCAAAGTACGTTTCTCATTTTTACAAAGGCAGCTCGGGTTTGTTTTATTCGGCTCTTAATTTCTGCGGTTGGATCCCAGCTCTCATTCATATTCCTGCCGAGATACACGAGTTTCTCTACTCTGTCCAGTGTGGTATCTCCGACTTTTATACCGTCATCCTGTATATAATTTTGTTTGCTAACTATCATATATTTAGTTTTCTTAACGTTGAGTTTTAATCCATACTGATCACAAGTCTGTTTTATTTTGTTCATTAGATTTTGAAGGTCTTGACGGTTACTCCATTCACAATAATACCTTCGGTTGTCTCCATTAGGGCTTCCTTAAATATTTCCTCTGAATATAAGTTAAAAAGTAAAGGCGACAATATACAGCCTTGTCTCACTCCTCTTTTTATATTTATTTCATCCGACAGTTCTTGTTCAACCTTTATTCTTGCCACTTGATGCTAGTATAGTTTTGTAATTATTTGTAGATCTTTATCGTACAATCCAGCTGTTTCCAATATTTCTAGCATTTTTTTATGTCGGACTTTGTCAAAAGGCTTCTCTGCATCTCTGTACCAGCACCTGTATACTAAACAAGGCTTCTCTTGTACCCAAGCCACTCCTAAACCCAAATTGAGTATTGCTTATTCTGTCCTCTAACAGCGTGTAAATTCTGCTGTGTATTACTCGCCGGAAGATCTTCAAAACGTGACTCATCAGACTTATTGTACGATAAATATCGCATGTCTTTGGACAATGTTTCTTAGGTATTGTGACAAATGTTGACTTTAACCAATCAGTTGGTAATATCCCAGTGTCATAAATTCCGTTAAAGAGATTACACATAGCTTTAATTCCATTTTGTCCCAAAAACTTTAGTATTTCAGCACTTGCTTGATCGGAACCAAGTGCTTCTTCATTTTTTGCCGTTTGTATTGAACGTCTTACCTTACTTTCTGTTATAGATGGACCTGATATAGCAATCGGTGTATAGTGTTCTATTTTCTCATCTTCTATTATTTCAGAAATGTAATTTTCCCATTATTTTAACTTTTCATTGATGTCTAATATTCTGTGTCCGTTTCTGTCTTCTAAACTTTGGGATACTTGTTTTCGTTTATTGCGTGGATCTTCTTGTATTCGTTTTTATCTTTATTTCGGACTTCTCTTCCTTGATATATAAGTCTCAGTATTTCTTCTGTCATCCACCCTTATTTTTTTCTTGCTTTTAGTGCACTCAATTTTGTTTCTTGAACAGTCTTTAAGATGTCTTTAATTCTCGTCCAGTTTTCCTCAGTACTTTCTTCTTTGCTTGATGTTAGTTTCATTTTTTGTTCTAATATACTAGTTATTTCTTGTTTTGCAGTATCATTTAGCATCGTTTTTCTAATTTCCTAAATTGCCACACTGAAATGGACCTGGGCGGAATCATTGATGAAAGGTGGACGAAAAGATTGCTTGAGTGGAGGTCGAGGTTAGACAAAAGAAGTAAAAGACCCCTACTCGTTGGACTGACGATCTTAAGAAAATGTCAAAAATTGGATGAAAAATGCTCAGGAAATAGCATAATGGGCAAGGTATGGGACGCGTATATCCAGCAGTGAACGCAAAGGGCAAGGTGATGATGATGATGAAAACAAAACTAAAAAAAATAGAATATTTATTCCACACCTTAGTATTTAAGTCCAATGATGAAGACATAGAATGTCTATTTGCTACAGATAGAACGGGCATAGAAATTTTTCGGTCCGTAATGAGTGCCAAGAGATTTACAGTTTCCGTAAAATCTAAATCCCAAAATTGAATCAAGGAATCAGCCCAGAACAAGAGTCACCGCTAGTGAAAAGTACTCGTATCTGTCATTCGACTTTACTTTGACTTGAAAATAAATTGACACGACAATCTTTTTCTTTTTCACTGTGTGACAAGGACAGTTTCGTTTCAATGTGCAGCCAAAAAAGTTCGGTTCGAGTAGCCGATCAGCAAGGACGCGTTCTTTGAGGAGTAGCAACCGACCTGAGTTTAACGGAGCTTTTTAGCTCCAGCGGTGAGTAAGACACCGCAGTGGCTTGGGCGCTTGATACAAATCAAAGGGAAGAGTAAATGCGAGTTTATTAATAGCTTAAACAGCGAGAGGTTGTATTTATAGGCCTCTCTCGGAGGGCTATAATAATTAGCAAACACGAAGATTCGGGATCTTTGCATGGTGTCGACAGGGTTGACACTGTAAGGCCTAGTTTTGAACCTAGGTCGGACAGCAACGGCCCCTGCGCCTGTAAAGTGAGAAACGGCAAGAGGCAATGTGCGGCAAGCATGAGCTCGGTGGCCAGACCGGTCGGATGCCCAGCTGGCGAGGAGAACAAATTAACTTTTGCCAAATCGGCAGCTGAGTGTCCGAACACACACATTTCCCTGTAGGGAGGGGCACCAATCTAGGTTGGTGCCTCTCCGGTGCTACCCAAATAGCCCGACGTAAAGTTCATAAGCCTTTGTTACGTATGTCACACGTAGCAAAGGGGTGGAGGAAAAACCTGGGGGTCAGATAGGTACCGATCCAGAATGATTAGCTCTTCTGGAGCGAGACCGGTTTGATCTTCGGACATGTGGATCCCACTGACTTCTTCTTCTTCTTCTAGTTTCATGACCGCTATCGATCGTTGGATATTATGTTGGCTACCATATACCAATAACGATGTAGTTGATTTTCCATACCATTGCCTTAGATTTTTCAGCCATGATGTTCTTCTTCTACCAGGACCACGATTACCTTGGATCTTTCCCTGAATGATCAGATGTAAAAGATCATATTTTTCAGGGTGTCTCATAATATGACCGAAGTATTCCAGCTTGCGTTTCTTTATTATATTGACCAGTTGTGTTGTTTGGTTCAGCCGTCTAAGGACCTCCTCATTTCTAACTCTGTCGACCCAGCTTATTTTCAGTAGTCGTCTGTATACCCACATCTCAAAGGCTGTCAAGCGTTTAAGCATAGCCTCAGTTAGGGTCCACGCTTCTACTCCATACAGCAGGACAGGAAAGATGTAGCAAGATATCATACGAACTCTAAGGTCCATGCTAAGATCATGACTGCAAAGTACGTTTTTTCATTTTTACAAAGGCAGCTCGGGCTTGTTCTATTCGGCTTTTAATTTCTGCGGTTGGATCCCAGCTTTCATTGATATTACTGCCGAGATACACGAGTTTCTCTACTCTGTCCAGTGTGGCATCTCCGACTTTTATACCGTCATCATGTATATAATTTTGTTTGCTAACTATCTGACTAACTGACTAGCAGTGGTATACACATGTCACTAGGGGTTGGGTTGAACGCTTCGCGTGTGTATGTGTGTGTGTGTGTGTGTGCAGCCACAATCGATAAACGCCACAACCGTCGACTAACCTAACATCTTTTTAAACTTTTTCTAAACAATATTTTATGAAGAGGAAATATGCCTGTTCCAATTTATATTATATATTATAGATGTTTGATTTAGTTACAGTGGATAATTGCAGCTTTTTGATTGAAATCTTAATTTTTAGAATTTTATTTCAAGAGAAATATGCAGTTTTTAAACAAGATTTGAATTTCCTACGAAGTAATCTTACACTACAAGTGTAAAAAACTTAAGAATAAATATATTTTAGAAGTGAAATACGACCTTTTGAACAGAAACTGCTGAAATATTTTATACTAAGAAACAATTACTTACAGGAGTTCATAGTTTCTTCCTTATCTCAAATCTGTTCATTTAATTACAATAATGTTATCACCTGTAAATCACACTAGAAAATAGAGGTCAAATAGGGAGAATCATGCAGGAATTCAGCTTAACAATTTTCGTTCAAGTGGTTTAGTTTTTGTATATAAAGCTTGTTCAGTGATGCACTTTACTGTATACTACAAATCTCAAACATGAAGACTACTTTGTTATTGGCTGTTTTGGCTTGCGTCGGTAAGTATAATTTTTTTAATAAAACAATTTTTTTATTTATTTTTACAACTATATATGTTCTCCATATCTTATTACTTGTTTCTTTATTTGTTCAAATACACTGCTACTCTTTGTTCAAAGTAAAAGACAACAATTAGATTGTAGACCAAAAAATCCATAGTTGAAAATGAGTTTTTTGAGGAACAAAACCTATTTTTTATTATTCCTAATTTGTATCAATAACAGTAGGCACAAACAAACTATTTAATATGCAGTTAAAACTGTCTTACTATATTTAGTGAAAATTGATTACAAGTTCCATTAAAAATGCGTTTATAAAATATTAACGTTTCGACTTCCCTATGGGAAATATTTCTCAAAATACAAATTAAATACAATGTTGTGTTTTGTTTTTCTTCGTCTGCTAGTAAATTTTCATTTTATGAGTGTTTCTCTTTCCTTTTTCGTGATAACCTGTTAGCGGAAAGAGGGGCTCATAGTAATAGAGATAATGTTGTGTTGAGAATATATTTTATTTGAAAAAGCTGTTTTTTGTTTTTTTAAGGTAGTATTTGTTTTTAGGTCTTACCGTCTACGGCCTAGAGGACCCGTAAGTAACACTGAATATTAACAACTAATTATTTACAAAATTAATCAAAGCTAGAACAATCGGAAACACCGATTTTTATAGGTCATTCGCCATACTGAACAATCATTACGTTCATAAAGTAGTTATTTAAACTCAATTTTTTTATATCCATTTAAAATTAGGAGAATATATTGATAATAGGTTGCCAGTAAAAATTGGCCACTAATATTTTTAATTCAATTAATAGTTTTTAATTTTTTTTAACTAAATATAATTTTTTAGCAAAATCTGGCGCACCCTGGGGGGGGGGGTTTGGGGGCTGAAACCCTCCCCCCCTCAGAATCCTATTCCGACACTGTTAATTACAAATTTTAAGGACTTAAAATGGTGGAGGTAGCATAAAAAAATTTCTGTGCCCAACCAAATCCCTCCCGCAGAGGACATTTCTAGGTGCGCTAGTGCACCGGTTACGGATTCAATATTATCGCGCAACTTTTTTATTGATCTTAACTCACATCTTCGATCTTTTTAAATTTTTTGTTTAAAATCGATTATAAATATTTATCTCATTATTACCTAGCGTGCCATATATGCTACAGAAAATGTCACTGTATCTAAAAATTAATTTCAGATTTTCTGAAAGTTTTAGATGTTTGCAACTCCCATTTCACATTAGTATTTAATATTGCCTAACTGATGATGTACACTTAAATGATATTTTGTAAAAGGTTTATGTACAGTTTAATAACCTAAAAAATATTAAAAAAATTATAAGAATAAAAAGGGTTAGTTCTCAACCGTAAGCAAATCATTTCTATATTGTTTCAAAACTAACGTTTTATTTTCATTATAAGTATAAAGTGAGGTATAAAGAATAGTATGATAACTGCAGTTTAGTTTAATTATATTTTGTAATTATTTTATAAGCCTCTGTTTATCAGCATACCACATATGGCACTCTAGGCTAAATGGGTCTGTTTTTTTTTAGTTTGACTCTTCAAGAACTTACAGTTCGTAAGTTCTTAAACTAAATACTTAGAAATAAAACTGTTATGCTACGGAAAAGTGGAAGAAGAAGTACAAAAACAAGTGAACATGGCAAAAAGAGCAGCAGTATGTCTCAACAACAGAATCTGGAGAAATAAATACCTCACAACGGAAATGAAAAACAGGATATATAAATCAACAATAAGACCGATAATGACGTACACAGCGGAAACAAGAGCAGATACGGCGAAAACACAAAGATTGCTGGAAACAACAGAAATAAAAATCTTACGAAAAATAACAAACCAAACTCTAAGAGACAGAGTAAGAAGTGAGGAAATACGAGCGAGATGTGGTATAGAGGAAATAAACGCGTGGACCAAAAGAAGAAAAGTGGAATGGAATCAACACATCGAAAGAATGAGAGAAAATAGAATAGTACGAATAACAAGAGACAAATCGTCAAATGGAAGAAGATCATTGGGATGACCAAGGAAAAGATGGTTAGACAACGTCAATTGAGGCTAAAAACCGAAGTAAAATTGAATGAAAGTAATAAATATGCATTATTCGTAAATTGTCCGAATCCAAACATAACGTTGTGGGAAATGAGATATTTTCTTGGTATACTTATTGTTTCTGGATATTGTGATCTTCCTTCTAGAAGAATATTTTGGGATTCAGGTGAAGATGTAAGAAATAACATGATATATCAAGCTATGAGACGTGACCGTTTTGACCAAATTATGAGATTCGTGTACTGCAGTGACAACACAAACCTCCATAAAGATGACAAAATGTGCAAAATTAGACCTTTGATGAATTCATTGAAAGACAAATTTATAAAATATTTTATACCCGAAAGGGAAATTGATTATGATGAGTCCATGATTGAATATTTTGGTACGGATGCAAAGAATACATCCGTGGCAAACGAATACGTTTTGGGTACAAAGTTTGGTCTCCCAACACTAAAAAGGGATATTTGATCAATTTTGAAGTATACCAAGGATCCACTTCAAATGCCAATGCAGATGATCAAAAACAGTATAATAAAGTAATAGCACCTCTCATATCACTTATAAATGATCTAGATATTGAGGTCAGAGAGCTATCGCTTAGATTTTGTTTTCTAATCTTTGTTTGATAGATATTGTCTAAACGATAACCTAACTTTTTTTATTTAAAATTAACAATAGAATCCATATTTTTTTCTAGTCTGGAATGTGAGTACTGTGGGGCCTTTGTAGTAATAATCCAGACCTTGGAAAAAGAGGGAGTTTCATTGGTAAGTTTTATGAGCATTATTATTTATATAAAATTTTTATCCTTAGCTACCCAATTTAATTTATTTCTCTCTTTAACACTTAAACGAAATATTCAGTCTACATCAATTACCTTATAAGTCATGGAAAAAAATTATTTCTATACGAACTTGTTGTTGTTTGTTTGTGTTTAAATGACTGCGGACAGTAAATCCATTCGCCAATCTTACAATTTGTACTCATTTTTTCATTAGTCATTGTTTCCTATACAATCCTATACTAAATTCCTACTAATAAAATTGATTTGTGTCATTTTGTATGATTTTAACAATGTTTTGCTTGTCTGTTTTTGCTTTTTTTAGTATTATTTTTTCAGTTACTGTATTTACATTCTTCGATAGTATGTTTTTAAAATTAAAAATTTTTTAGTTTGTATTTTAATAAATTTATTTACTATTTTTATATGAGTTTATATGGAATAGACTTCAATATAATTGATATTAAAATTAAAAGTTCAGATCAGACAATGGACTTACAAAGCTTATTATAAAATGTACTATTAAGCACATGCGATAGTTTTCCCATGATTATCTGTCTGTACAGTTCACCAAAAATAGTCTGAAAGTCTGAAATTCTAACTGCTTGTGCGAACATTAAAATAAAGAAGGAAAAATAGCCTGTACGTACAAGTGAATTTTAAAATTAAAAGGAACGTAAAGTTTGAATAGTTTCTAATAGGTCCCGTAGACAATTATTATTAATGTCATTACTTTTCTTCAGTATATTAATTTGTTGTATTTGTTCGACAAAGTGAGATGTAAACAAATCGATCCAACAAAAACCACTTGTGCTGCTATAAATTATGGCATTATAAACCAAAAATTATATTTTTATATTGACCATTTATACTTTATATTACCATTATATTAACCAGAAGGTTTAGGAGAAAAAGGGTGTAAGCAGTAGGGTAATTAAGTAGTAATAAAATCGTCTAATGCAATACTAATAGAAATTAGATGTTCAGTATCTTTGAATATTTTCCATAATATAATAATAATTTTTTGTAATAGCGGAAATTGAAAGTTCTTTCGTTTCGACTGCTACAATCGTCCACGTAGAACTAAATAAAAATAATATTATTTCTAAAAAATTATTAAAACTTTATAATTTTTTTTACACAGTTTTTAAAGAAATGCAAGTGTCTTAGTTTCATATTTCTAAATCATCTGACTCAGAATCAGAGTCTATCTCGTCATTTTCAGAGTCACTGTAACTATCGACGCCTACATTTATAATTATTTGATCCACCACGGTATCAAAATCTGGCTATTGTGCCATATAACTTTGTTCTATATTTTTAACATATTTACTCCTCTTTTTTCATTGGTGAACTGACGAATTTCAAAAATTCATTACAAAAACTTTTCACTAATTTAAAATTAAAACTGTTACACTAATTTAAACACTAATTTAAAATTAATACGTTTTATTTCAACATGTCATCTGCAAACGAAATATTTCGGGTTGTCAGACACTTCTTCACTTCTGCGTTTCTGGAAGACATAGTTGGGCATTTCTTAGTATGCATGTAGTGATACGATGTATTATCAATACCTGAAACGCTGTTCGGGGGCAAATTTGGTATCAGCTGATCCTAAAACTATTTTGTCATCGTAGTTCATTGCATCATGATAATCTTACAAACGGTTACAAATGAGTTATAAATCTTACGGTTACAAATGGGGAACATTCGCCGTCTTCAATTAATTGCATTTCTCGAGCAATTTTTTGAACGCTGCGTAAACTAACACCTGTTGCCAATACCACACGCTCCTGTACTTTTTTTCAGATCTGTACACGATTTAGTTTCTGGCTTCCTTGCTCATAAAATGAATCACATTTGCTATCACTTTCCGTGTCTGATTATTTAAAACTTTTCCCTTCAGATTCGATTTAAACTCCATGTTTAATATAGGTACACAACACAGATTTGCAAATCTGGATCCTTTGCGGTTCGTAATTACAAAAAATGTTTTCCAGACTGTACCGACTTGTTCATGTCACAAAAGGTAGATATTAAGTGGATGCTCAGTGCGAGATTTGTTGGATGACGAATGCGCATCATGGGCGTGGTTATTTTCAGACTTTCAGCTATTTTTGGTAAACTGTATGTGTTTTTTTTAATACTACGATCTTTTCACTGACAATATTATGCTTGTATTTGTATAACAAAATTGTCTCTTTTGTTATTACTCAACCTATCATTACCTATTTTCGTTATTTTTTTAAATTTTCCAAATATATACAACTCGTGATACCTACTGAAATGTCTTGTATATTCGACTTTGGTACCTAACTTTTTAGTAAAATTACAAATTAAGTCCTAGCGTTTTTCTAGTATAATTTTTGCTGCCTTTTTATAACTGAAATGTAGTATTGTATCAAACACATTTAAAAAAATGTTTGTATTTATAGTATTTTTAAATAAAAAAAAGAGAAATAGATAGAATTTAAAGATGTGTTAACTTTCTTGTAGGAAGAAGTAGAAGAATATAAAGAGGCACTTTGTGCAATGCTACCAATTAGTTTATACAGTTTCTGTGAAAAAGATTTGCTTCCCTCACTCGAAAAAATCTACAATAATGAATTCAATTCCACATCACCTGGAGAAATATGCCAAGAATTGGAATTGTGTTAGAGACAAATTAAAGTAATTGTTGTAATATGACTAAAACTTGTAATATAAATTTTTAAACTTGCTTTGTTTGTTTGTTTGTTACCTATTGACAAAACTTGCAAGTAAATGGAGCCAAACTGAAGCAAAATTAAAAATTATCAAACCAGATGTTACTTCTGCTTTACTACCGCTCCCAACTCAAAGACATGACCAAGTAGTTATTAACAGACTGCGGCTAGGTCATACACAATATACACATGGATACATCATCTTCAAGGACCCTCAGCCAATTTGCCACACCTGTCAAATACCACTTTCAGTGCAACATATAATGATAGACTGTCCAGTGTACTCAACAGCAAGATGGACAGCAAAAATAAAACACAATTTGAAATAAACTCAGAAAAAAAGACATCAATAATAGAATAAAAAAACAATATTGGAAGACCATAAATTGTGCCAATCGTAAGTGTACAAATTAAAAAACAGTGGACTTAAAACAGCTCCCTGTGGAATACCTTTTGATGCGATCTTGGGTCCAATAATATTGTGACCTACTCTGATCGATACACTTCTGTCTTTGTATAGATTTATTAGTAAATGTGCAATCGATTTTGGAATGCCAAGTAACACAAGTTTATCACAGAGTATATTTAAATCGATATTGCCATATGCATTTTTTATGTCAATAAACAATGCACCTGTTGTCAGGAAATTAAAAAAACCAATTTAAACATCTGTGGTCAGACGAACTACTGCACCCGTGGTTCCATAGCCTTGTTTGTATCCATATTGTGTTGCTGGTAAAATATTGCCGCCTTAACCAAATTTCCATTCTCAATTTTAGAATTCTTTCAAATATTTTAAAAATGAATGACAATAATGTTATTGGTCTATATGATTCTGGATTATCTTTCTCTTTTCCCAGTTTTAGAATTAATATAACAAAGCAATCATTAAGTTTGTAAGGAGTTATTCCAGTTTTCAAAATACAGTTATAAATATTTACTAGTAGTCTTTTAGCCAGTACACCCATTTTTTGTAACATAATGTAAGAAATCTGATCTGGACCTGGAGCTGTGTTTTTGGATATCTTGATAGCATATTCCAGTTCAGACGATGTTATTTGTTTTAATAAATAATGTTCTTCTGGATGTAAAGCCATGTAAGGTATATGTTTTTCAACAAATGGTGGACATAACTTCTAAAGAATATCTTCTGCAACTGCGGAAAGAGCATGTTTGATGTTTGCGTTTTTGTTGTTTAATTTGTTAGCCATCTTCGATATTTCAGTTAATAGGCAAGTAGAGTTAAGACTGGAGCAAAATTTAATCCATGTATTTTTTAAGAGCATTCTTCTCAAGCTGTAGCTATGAATTACATTCATCATCCCACCAAATTGATTTTTGTATGTATTTAGGACTGAAGGGTATATTTTGAAGACTAGAATCTTCGCTAATTGTAGTAATTGCTCTATTGTTGTGCTTTGTCTTATAACATGTTTGAGATAAAATTGCAATATCAATAGCATTCGAATACAGAAATTGTTTAAAAAATTGCACATTAGATACAGTAAAACGACTATTACTATATACCATTGAATTGTATTTAAATTATTTGAACTGTTATGATCCATTGGATGTGAATAAATTTTCCAATAGATTTTAAATATGTATTTTTATTAAATTTTGATTATTGTCTATATAATCTATGCAATTTAAAACATCAGAGAAAAAGCTGAATATTATATTAGTAATACCTTCAACAATTTTTTCTTTGTGTCTCATGAACTCATCCCTGTAAGGATTTGGTAAGATTGACGAATTGGCTTAACTTTCCTAAACTGTTTCATTATCAATATCATCGCTCTCATTCAGTTTTTTTTTTAAAGATTGAGAACTGTTACTTGATGTGGAATTTCTTCTCACAACTCTCGGTTTAGAAAGACTGAACACTGAAGGTTAGTGTTCTAGGGTTAAAAAGCTGAGCAAATTAAAAGATCATTTATGTAAAGCGGTGTAAACCATAAGGTTTTTACAGTGTAAATCATCTTATTTACAACACACGATATTTTTTTTTCGATAGCGCAAACATCGCTTCTTCTTCTTTGGGTGCCGTGTCCGTATTCAGACGTTGGCCGTCATCATGCTTACAATTTCCTGAAATCTTTCTCTGTCGGCTGCTGCGCGAAATAATTCTTCTACTGTAAAACCACACCATTGTCTAATATTACGCAGCCATGAAAGTTTTTTTTCGATTAATCCATCTCTTTCCTTCCACTTTTCCTTGTATTATAAGGCGAAGTAAATGGTATTTGGGTCCTCTAATTATATGGCCGAAGTATTCTGTTTTTTCCTCTTTATGATGTATATGAGCAGACGTTCTGAGTTGATCATTTGAAGAACATCTTCATTGGAAGTGTGCGAAACATTATGTGTGCAACACATAACATTTCAGGACCTTCTTACGAATGTTCATTGACAGGTTTCTGTTGCATAAAACTGGTTTCCAGGTCATAAAAGCCTTACGTGATATTTCGATCCTGGATCTAACATCGCAAAATATAGTAAATATACTTACGATATTTTTCGTCAGTAAAGATAAAAATTATTACGCTTATATTAAAATACTTATTTTACTACAAAATATCCATACACAATAATACATACCTTCATTTCTTTCATTTTATGAAAACGAAATAAGCCTGTTTTGATTAATATTAAGTATATCTTAATTTTTAGAATTTTATTTCAAGGGAAACGAGCGCTTTTTTAACAAGATTTGAATTTTCTACGAAGTAATCTTACACCTCAAGTGTAAAAAAAACTTAAAAATAAATAACCTTTTGAACAGACACTCCTCATATATTTCATATTAAGAAACAACTGCTGACAGGAGTTCATAGTTTCTTCCTTATCTCAAATTTGATTGATTTAATTCAGCTAAACAATATTAGTTCAAGTGGTTCAGTTTTTGTATATAAAGCCAGTCCATTGATGCACCTTACTATATACTACAAATCACAAACATGAAGACTACTTTGTTTTTGGCTGTTTTGGCTTGCGTCGGTAAGTATAATTTTTCTTATTAAAACAATTTTTTTATTTATTTTTACGACTATGTGTTCTTCATATCTTATTACTTGTTTCTTTATTTGTGCAATTACACTTCTACTCTCCGTTTAAAGTAAAAGACAACGATTGGATTGTAGACAAAAAATCCAGAGTTGACAGCAAGTTTTTTGAGAAACAAAACATAGTAAAAGATGGTAAATTATGACTGTTTTGCATACCTATTTTTAGATTTTTATTCTATTCTCAATTATCTATTCTATTATCAATTCATTTCTTTGATATTTGGTTGCAGTTATTTTCAATGCCGTTTTGGCCTATCGAGGATCTTGACAATTTTTTTATTTTTTTCATGACTGAGTTTTTCCTCCTTTGCTAGTAAATTTCCATTTTATTGGATGCCCTTTCCTTTTTTGCGACAACCTGCTAGTGGAAAACAGCAGCAAAAAAAATTAGAATTGCCATAACGATATCCAGTCTCCGATAGGAGTAGCACTCAAAGAAGAAACAGCTAGCAGAAAGTGGGGCTCCTAGTGATAGAGATAAGGTTCTTAGAAGATTTTATCTTAACTCTAAGACCTTGACCTTGGTGATATTGAAGGTCATCATCAATATTTTGACTTTACAAATCTGCGTGGGTCCTAGCTTCCTCAAGAATTTCTTTCCAGTCGCCTCTATCCTTAGCCTTCCTCTGTTAAGCACGTATTCCCATATTTCTCATATTAGGGTTCAATCGATATTATCTAAAAACTTGTTGTGGGTCTTTCTCTTTTTCTCTGATTAATGCTGGGTCATTTTGTTTCATCCACAGTACATGTCATATCCACCTCAGACGTCGTATTAGAGTTAGAGTCCAGGTCTCGGTACCATATTATGTTGAGACTGGCCGTATTATTATTTTTTAGAGTTTTGTTTTTGTATTTCTCGATATCTTCTTCTTATGGTGGCTATCTTTTAAGGATGTTGGACACTAATATGGCTATCTTCACATTTTTTGGGTTTTTGTAGGGATTGTTAGAAAAGTTGATCTTAGCCACTGTTGGAGTAGTTTTCCACTTTGGTATATATTATTGAAGATCAAGATAAGTCTTTTTACTTGGTCTTTATTCATAATTTTCAAAAATTATCAGTATAACTCGTCTATTTTATTTAGCGTATGGCAATTTGATACACAACATTATCACATATATGTTACAATCTAACATCTAATGTATTAATATATTCAATCGACGCTGGTGTTGCAGAGGCAAAGTCTAGAGGATCTCCATAATATTTCCTTCGAGGGCATTCGGCAATCATATGCTGGATGGTCTGTTTCTCGGCGCCGCAGTCGCACTCAGCAGAGGTTCTCATCCTCCATTTATAAAGGGAATCTGCGCAGACTCCATGACCCGTTCTTATCCTGTTAAGAGTTGACCATGATTTTCGGGGAGGTCAAAATCTGGTGGAGTTTCTGTGATGCATGGTGTGTTTCTCATTATTAGGTTCGGTCTGTCGCTCTGCATGTTCTTCCACTGGGAGTTCATTTGGAAATTGTTGGAACTCAAGTTTATTGCATCTCTAGTCAAAGGTTTTCTGGAGCGAATTCTCTAAGCAGAGCATGCTGACGACGAAGATTAGGTGGAGGTATATGGCTCAGTAGTGGAAGCCACTGCACAGGTGTAGACTTAATCGTTCCAGATGTGAGTCGCATGACGACATTGAGCTGGGTATCTATAATTTTTGTGTGAACGCTATTCAGCCAAACAGGAGAGCAGTATTTAGCTGCGGAGTATACGAGTCCAAGGGCTGAACACCGAAGTGTACCTGCTGATGAGCCCCATGTAGTCCTTCAAAGCTTATGTATGATGTTGTTACGGGTTCTCAGCTTTACTGCGGTGTTCTCAAGATGTTTCTTAAAGGAGAGTGTTCTGTCCAGGGTGACGCCGAGGTACTTGGGATTGTAGTTGTGCGTGAGCAGTTGGTTATCAATGTATACTTAAACTTTTGTGTGGGCCATTTTGTTGTTCAGGTAAAAACAGCTAACCTCGGTTTTTTTGGGGTTAGGTTTAAGTCTCCATTGTTTAAAGTACTTAACCAGGCGTTCCAGATCTTCCGTTAGGATTGCCTCGGAGTTTTGTATTAAGGAGCTTTGAGTTGCAAGTGCCCAGTTGTCTGCATATCCAAATTTTTTAGATCTGGTAGGGGGCATATCAGCTATATACATACTAAATAGCAGCGGTGCAAGAACTCGTCTGGTTATGTGGCTTTTCCCTCCTTAATATTTTTTATAGCAGCTTCTACTTCCGCGTCGAGAATAGTTGGTTAGGTATCGTCATTTTTATTTTGTGTGATGGTGACATTCCTATCGTCTTTAAATGTTGTCACATAGTTCATCCATGTTGTTTTTGTTTCTTCAATATCAACTATTGGATTTCCTTGAGCGTCTGTTAAGTGTCCTGATCTTTTTGTGGAGGTTGAAGGAATCGTGTTTACGTTCCAATATCTCGATTTCTTTACACTGTTTTTCCAGATTTCTATTTTTAGCTTATCTGAGAGCTCTTTGTCTACAAATTGATATACAACGTGGTCTTTCCGCTTGAATTCTGTTCTTATGTCCATCATGTGTAATATGCCGTCGGTCATCCATAAAAAGCTAGTTTTTGTTTTTTTTTTTTTAATAGTATTTGTTTTTAGGTCTTACCGTCTACGGCCTAGAGGACCGGTAAGTAACACTATATAATAACAATGAATTATTTACAAAATTATTTAAAGCTAGAACAATCGGTCACACCGTTTGATTGATATTTAATAGGTCATTCGCCATACTAAAGTAAATGCTAAGAAGTAGGTTTATTTGGTTAAATTTAATTAAATTATGTTAAATTAGTATGGAAACTGATCACGGCTTTGTTTAAATATAAAATTATCTAATCGATAACTTAATTTTTTAATTTGATATTAATAATAGAATCCATATTTTTTCCTAGCCAGCACTGTGAGTACTGTGAGGCCTTTGCTGTAATAATCCAGAACTTCGCAAAACAGGGAATTCCATTGGTAAGTTTTATGAGCAACATTATTTATATAAAATTTAAATCCTAAGCTACCCAATTTAATTTATTTCTCAACCCCCTCTGTGGCTCAGTGGTAAGAGCGCCTACCTTTGAACCTAAAGGTCGTGAGTTCGAATCTCACCTGGGTGAAGAAATTTTCGTTTATTAAAAATTAATAAATGAAAATAATTTCTATCCTTATGCGATCGGTACTCACCGGAGGGACCGTAGACGTTCGGATAAAATTAGCGTCTCTTAGCAAAGACAATGACGTCGACTTTGCTAATTATCAAGACAATTATTCTACACACACACAATACCACACACTCCTGTAATTTTTTTAAACCTCTACACGGGTTATTGTCTTTGGCTTCCTTTCTCATCAAATGAACCACATTTGCTATCACTTTCCGTGTCTGATTATTTAAAGCTTTTCCGTTCAGATTCGATTTAAACTTCATGTTTAATATAGGTACACAACACAGATTTGCAAATTTGGAAATGACTCTCCTTTGTGGTTTGTAATTACAAAAAATGCTTCCCAGACTGTACCGACCTGTTCACGTCACAAAAGGTAGATATTAAGTGGATGCTCAGTGCGAGATTTGTTGGATGACGAATGCGCATCATGGGCGTAGTTATTTTCAGACTTTCAGCTATTTTTGGTAAATTGTATGTATTTTTTTTTAACACTAGGATCTTTTCAGTGGCAACATTATGCTTGTATTTGTATAACAAAACTGTCTCAATTGTTATTACTCAATCCATCGTTACCTATTTTCGTTTTTTTTTTTAATTTTCCAAACATAAACAACTCGTGATACTGAAATGTCTTGTATATTTGACTTTGGTACTTATTAAATTAAGGCCTAGTTTTTTTTGTATCATAATTTCTGCTCCCTTTTCATAACTGAAACATATTGTTGTATCGAAAAGTTTTAAACAATGGTTGTGTTTATAATTTTTTTTTTTTAATAAATAAAAGAAAGATAGATAGAATGTAAAAAATAAATGTGTTAACTTTCTTGTAGGAAGAAGTAGAAGAATATAAAGAAGCAATTTGTGCAATGCTACCAGTGGATTTAGCAATATTCTGTGACAAAGAATTGCTTCCCTCACTCGAAAAAATCTACAATAATGAATTCAATTCCACATCACCTCAAGAAATATGTCAAGAATTGGAATTGTGTTAGAGACAAATAAAAGTAATTTTTGTTATATGACTAAAACGTGTAATATAAATTTTAAACTAGCATTCTTTGTTTGTTTTTCTTTATCTTTTTACCCTGGAATACGTATATTATATTATGAATAGTGACAAGAAACTAATATTATTGTAACATAAACATGTCATAGAAGGAAGACTTTAACCTCGGTTCAACAAACCACATTTAGGTTAGCTCCGATATCGTTTAAATCTAATAGAATAAAGTAAACAAACATAGTTAAAAGTGTATTCTAAAAAATCTACAGTGCTTTTTATCAATTGGTCTGAAACTGCAATGAGTACAATCAATATTTTCAATAATACACAATACAACTCTAAAAGTTAACAAATTATTACAAAGGCCGCTCCGACCGGTTCCCAGAGCGGCTTTTATTTAAAAGTCTGCTGATAATACAAAGCCAGATTGGCAGGGGTAAAAAATTGACTAGGGTAAATAAATTTAAAGACAAAAATTATTAACCAAAAATGAATCCTTTATGAAATAAAGGAAAATAATTCTTCAAAAAATACCACACATTCTACATTCTGAAACATACTAACTACATTCAAATATCCAGCAAAAGACCAAGCTATTGTACTATCTGCCATAGAGGGAATTAAAATTCATGATTATATACTTGCCATTGGAACACTTGTCCTTCCAAAGAACATAGTTTCTACCTCGATAATTGCAGACACGCGCATTTTCATTTATCTTTTAAAAGCCGATATCATGAATAAAATCGAGGCGTTTGAGATGTGGTTGTATCGAAAGATACTAAAAATTCCATGGACTAGCAGAACCAGAAACGAAGAAGTTCTTCGAAGATTGGGACATCAACGAACTGTATTAAATATTATTAAGAGGCGTAAACTAGAATATCTTGGACATATAATCAAAAAACCAAGATATGAGTTCCTTCGGCTAATTCTCAACGGTAAAATTGAAGGAAAGAAATGGATAGGCCGGAAGAAACTCTCTTAGTTGAGGAATTAGCGACAGTGTACAGGTTTAACAGCGGATCAATTGCTACACGTAGCGCAAGACCGAGATCAGTATAACAATATTATAAGCATGGTAGTCGCCGACGTTCCGTAGGGATATAGCACTCAAAGAAGAAGATCTTCCAAAAGAATAGTAGATCAACTTAATAATTTACATAAATACGTTAAAATGAGCAATGTGCAAGTAGAAGACCGCAGATTAATAACTCCAGCATTAAGATTAGTCATCTCGAATGTTTGTCCAACCATTTCAAAAGAAGATATAGAAGACGAACTCAAAAAATGGGAATTATAGCCATATCAAAAATTGCATTTCTTCGAGTATGTATGTCTGAGACAGAATATAACCATGTTTTGAGTTTCCGGCGGCAAATATACATTAATCTATTAGAAAACTTATCCATAACAGACTCTTTCAACATTTATTTTGAATCCAAAACATATCGAATATATCTTTCTATAGATGAATTTAATTGTTCTACATGTCGAACAATAGAATACCGAGAAGTTGATTGCATTCATAAAACGAATTCGCCCAGTGAACAAATGGAAACAGAAGTACCTGAAAATCCTAATTTAAATAACCAAACTAATATACAGCTAACTGAAACCACCAATAAAACTCTTTCTGAAGTAAATATTCCCTATAACACCCCAGCCTCTACCCTCTCTATAACTAGCAACGATAACCCACCTCTAAATAAAAATAAGGCCAATAGAGAATTATCAAATTTTTCAGATGTTTCTGATATTCCCACATCACAAGACGTCTTCTCTCTTTTCAAAATATCGAAACCAGAAAAAAAGAGCCAAGTCGACTGAAAACACATTTGCTATCCTTAACTCTATTAAAAACTTAATAAAACTAAAAATTCCGCCCTTTCCTATAGGTATTCAGAAAAAATATGCCTATTTTTAAAAAATGGCACTAACTCTAAAAACCCTGAGCTTATAACAAAAGATAACAATAAAATATACGAAATTATTAAAAATCTCACTTTTATTTACTCAAATATTCAAAATCCCTATAAAAAAACAAACAATTACGACTATTAAGAGATAATTATCCCCAAATTATTATTCATCTACAGAAGAATCTGACAACGACACAACTAGTCAGGATAAATAATACTGATACATTTTTAATTCAATGGAACCTAAACGGATTCTACACCTACCTTGAGCAATTAAAACTTGTCTGGAAGAATCTCACTTTAAAAACAATTCTGTAACACTTAGAAATTATGTGCCATTTCTGAAAAACAGAAATGGAATAAATGCTAGTGGTGGACTAGCTACTTTCATTCGAAATGACACTGAAGCAAAAATCATTCCACTTACTATAAACCTGGAAGCTGTGGCCGTTTCAATTACCTACAGTAAAAACATCAATGTTTGCAATATATACTTATCGCATCCTAACCAAAACGACGTAAATGAACTAACAGCACTCATAGAAAAATTACTCCATCCCAAAGTAATTCTAGGCGATTTTAACTGCCATCACCCAGCATGGAGTAGCCAAAAAATGATAAATGTGGCAACCTTCTACACAGTTTAATAAATAAATCAAATTTACTCTTATTAAACACTGTAAAGCCAACAAGATTCAATTCTTATAACTCATCGTTCTCTGCAATTGACCTGACCCTGTGTAGAGCATCACTAGCACACATGTTTCAATGATAGACAGCAAAAATTCTGCACGACAGTGATCACTTTCCTTTACTTATCTCAATTGAAACAAACCAACCTCTGATTCTGAATGCATATCAAAGATGGAAAATAAAATTAGTAAACTGGGAACTTTTTCAAGAAGACTTGAAAGACGAGATTGGAAAATTATGAGATAACAAATGACATTCACAAAACCATCATGGACTTGAACAACATTATCTTAAATTGTGCATTTACATCTGTACGAAAAACTAAACCGTGTAAAAGGCAACCGGTACCTTGGTGGAATCAATAAATCTCTCGGGCCTTGGCTGCTAGCAAGCACGCCTTTGCTGTTCTTAAGAGATACAAAACCGAGAAAACCTAATTAAATTTAAGAGATTGAGAGCTAGTACATGATTCTTAATAAAAAAGAGTAAGAAGGAGACCTGGATTGAATATGTTAGAAGCATTAATACATCTAACCCAGCCAATATAATCTAAAAGAAAATAAAGAAAAATAAAAGGATTAATTATAACTTACTCAATACATGCACTTTCATATAACAACCAAATCATCTCTTGTAGAAACGAAATTCCTGAAATTCTAATAGACGTATTTCAAACAAACACTAGCGATTCTCTACTAGATCCGATTTTTTTTACACACAAGATTACTACAGAATCTGTAGATATCAAAATTCGCAACCAATCTCTACCATAAATGCACCCATAACTTTAACTTTGCAAGAATTAGATTTTTCTCTTTTAAACTTAAAACCACATCCCCGGTCCTGATGATATTCCATTAATATTTTAAAAAAATCTGCCTCAAAAAGGCAAAAAGATACTTTTAGACATATCACATCTTTTTAAATCATTACTTTCCTCATAATTGGACCCAAGCTATTATAATTCCAATTTATAAACAACACAATCCAAAAGATTGTCCCACATCTTACTTTCCCATTTTCTTCATCTGTAGCATGTGTAAACTTCTCGAGAAGATTTTAAATTACAGGCTTACGTGGTATCTAGAAAATAAAAAATCTCCTGACCACAGTCACAGACAAGGACAAAAGGACAAAGCCATGAAAAGGGGAGACACTCAATAGAAGATAATTGATGTATACTTGCTGTATGGATGTATGGATAACAGAATAGTTCACTTCATGAGTAATTTTCATGATTTTAGAGCTGCTCAACTAATTTTAAGGAAACAAAATGATGGCTCCAAACAAAACGTTACTTGCCAAAGTTTAATCAAAAATTACAACGAACATATGGGTTATGTGGACAAGTCAGATATGCTCAAAACTTGTTAAGAAATTAACCGAAAGTCCAAGAAATGGTGGCATAGAATATTCTGGCATTTTGTTGACTTAACGGTTGTTAATGCTTTCATTGTTTTTTAAGAACGATCTGGTAATGCATCAACATTTTCCTGAGAAGAATCTCGTTTAGCAGTTTCTGCAGGACCTATGGGTACTCCTTAGTTTACTCAGAAAGAAAGAAAATCGTCCGTTTCTGAGGTAAATAAAACTTAAAATCTGTGTTCCCATTGAAATACGCACCAATAAGTGGAAGCATATGCCAATACATGGACCAAAGTAAAATGTGCACGATGCAGTACAAGAAACCAACCCCATCGAATGAGATGGCATTGCACTGTATGAAAGGTGGAACTATTTTTCTAAAAAAAACAATTGTTTTTTAGAATATCATAAAAAATAAAGTAAACTTACCTTTATAAATATTTAATATCATGTTATAAAAATTGAGATAGTACTAATCAGTACCAGTGGTTCTACCATGGAACCACCTCCAAACTAAAACATCCCTTATATAAAAAAAAAGAAATTAAGTGACACTTGACGTTCTCTTTTGTATCCCTAACTTATAATAACTGTTTATTTTTTTATTGAATACTTAACTTGGTCCGCAAAGGGTTGACTGTTCCTTATCTGCTTTGTTTTTATTGCATCTGTTCTTTGTCAATGTCAAACATTTCTAAAAAATCTTTTGTTGTAATTATTTTCTTGTTGTAAAATCCTAACATCTAAGTAATCCTAATGGTACCCAGTTTTAAAGTGATGGTCAGCTATCACATATGTATTTTTTCTATTGTAAAGTCACTTTTGTGTTATATTATACTCCGTTTAAGCCATCGTGAAACTTGATCGACATAACAACTTTGACAGCTCATACAATTCAAATTGTTGTTCTACCTTTAATTTTATAAAGGGTTGCAGCATTGCCTTTTACTTTTGAAAAGAGTTGTACGTTTTTAATAAATTATATTTAACAATTTTATTGTTTTTAGAGATTTAAATATTTTAAAAAAGGAAACAACTACTTACAGCATTTCATAGTTTTTTTCTTATCTCAAATCTGTTCATTTAATTATAATAACCAATTCAATGTTATCACCTGTTTACATAGAACTGGAAAATAGAGGATCAAATAGGGAGATTTATATCAGTATTGCAGTTAAACTATTTTTGTTTAAGTGGTTCAGTTTTTGTATATAAAGCTGATCCACTGATGCACCTTACTGTATACTACAAATCGTAAACATGAAGACTACTTTGTTTTTGGCTGTTTTGGCTTGCGTCGGTAAGTAGAATTTTTATTAAGAAAGATATTTATTAATTTATTCGTCTGTAATTTTCCGGGTCTAAGTTGTCTCTCTTTTTGAAGAGAGGTATTAGGATGCTTGATCTTCATTCTTGAGGAATTTTGTTTTGTTCTATTTTTTTAATAATTTGAATTTTTTGGATTAGTTAGTATTTTGTTTACTCCTGGTAATTTTCTATTTTTTAATTTCCTTAATGCTTTCTTTACCTCTTTCTCCTTAATACTTATTTCTTTGTTTGTCCAACCAATCTATGTTGGTAGTTCATTCTCGTCTTCTCTTCTTCTTAAAATGCTGCGTATTTCTGCGTAAAAGTCCACCGTACATCGCCTTGTCAGGTGAGATGTTAAATATTCAGGAATAAATAATTCTGTTTTTAGCAGCATTGCGAAGCATTTCATAGCTTTGGATTCCTGTCCATTATCGAATATTGCACAGCCATGACATTTTTTATATCCCAGACCTTTCCTATTTTCTACCCTTTAAGTATCAGTTGCTGAAAAGTGTATCTTTCTCCTCGTAATATGTGCCCTAAGTATGCAGTCTTCTTACTTTTTATATAACTAAAAAGTTTCCTATCCTGTAAGCCCGCTTTTCTGAGTACTTCCTCATTTCTGACCTTGTTCGTCCATGATATTCTACGCATTCGACGCAGGCACCACATTTCGAACACTTCAAGTTTGTTAATGGAACTGGCCTTTAACGTTTATACTTCCGTTCCCTATAGGAGAACAGACCACACGTAACACTTCTAAGCATCTTGTATCGGAGCATCTTGTATCGGAGGTTACAGTCCAATTTGCGATCAGTCAGAAACTTACGAAGCCTCAAAAAGGATTTCTGGCCTGTTTCACTCTGCTCTTTATTTCATTCTCGAGGTCCCAACCCTCGTTCAGCAAACAACCCAAGTATTTAAATTGCCTGACCTGTTCGATTTCTTCTCCAGAGATATATATCTTTGCGATGGGGTAATCATTTTTACTTATAGTAATTGTTTTTGTCTTCTTGATATTTATTTTCAAACCACGAGCTTCACTTTCAAGAATTAGATCATTTAAAAGGCATTGAAGATCTTCGATATTATCTGTCACTATGGCTGTATCATCGGCATACCTGATGCGATTAATAAATATGCCGTTAACTTTAATACCCTTATTAGAGTCTGCCACTGCTTCTGCAAAGGCTTTTTCTACGTATAAATTGAACAGCATTGGAGATAGTATACAACCTTGCCTTACTCCCTTTTTAATGGAGAAATCTTCTGTTTGGTTGAAATTTTGAAGACGTACTGTTTCTGTCTGGTTCCTATACAGATTGGCGATAATTCTTATATCCTTGGCATCAAATCCCAACTCTTGTAGGTATTTTATCATCAATTCGTGTTTTACATTATCGAAGGCTTTCTCGTAATCGATGAAACAAAATAATTATCGTCACCTTTAGCAAATAGGGAATGAAAGTGGTCTACCCTGTTTTCTTCTTTTTGTTTGTTTTGTTTTTATTAGTTTTTTCATTTCTTTTTTATGTCCTTTGATCATTCTTCATATTTGTGTGTTCCGAAGAAGTCGTGTTCCATCTGTTTTGAGAAAATCTATGTTTGCCCGGCAAACAATTATTCTAGATTTTTTATTACAACCGGCAACTGTGTGCGTGACTTCAGCCAGGAGTGCGCGCACCTAACAGACAAGAAAGAAGATATCGACGAGACATCAACAAGCAAGCAGCTCGCAGTTCAGTAAACAAACAATAAATTCGTTCATTAGTTTCATTTTACAAAGGACAATAGTGTTTTAGTTTAAATAGCGTTTTGTTAGTTAAAATAAAGCCAGTGTTTTACAGTCCACCAAGTTTTTAATTTTGCCTATATTAATTAAACGACAATAGACAATAAACTAAACATTTCTTGGTCCTTTCAGCCGGATGGAACATTGAACGAACTATAAATACGTTGGACTACGTGAGTGCAACAAATATAGACAATTAACCTGTGTCCTGTGTCCTGTGTCCTTTTTTTATTTGTCTAACTAAAGTATTTGTTTTATTTCTGATGTGTTTACAGTGGTTTTTATTGTAAAAAGACTTCTTTCACATTTTGTCTTCACTTCCTCTTTAAACCATGTTGTTTTCTTTTTGGATATGTTAGTGTTCGTTACTATCCTTTCTCCAAGTTGTTTTGTTGCTGTGTAAGTTATGTTATTTTTGAGGTTTTTCCAGCTTTTCTCGATGTTATTGTTATCCAATATTTCATTTTTAGCGATCTTCTCTGATATTTTTTTCCTGTGTAAGTATTCCGTCTATTCCGTATTTAGTCCTTCGATTTTGATTTTTGTTTGTATTGGCCTCGCATCTTACGTTGATATGTAATGGAGGTTTAAATTTACTCAGTTGTGTTTTATTTAATTCTCTGTTTTAATAGCCGAAACAATAATGTTGAAAAAATATTTTATTTAACAAATTGTTTTTAACAAAATTTGTTAACAAAAGCTATTTTTTGTTTTTATTTTTAAAGTAGTATTTGTTTTTAGGTCTTACCGTCTACGGTCAAAAGAATGAGTAAGTAGTACTGAATAGAAACAACGAATTACAGAATTAATCAAAGCTAGAACCAGTATTTATATAAACATAAAACACCGATTTGACGTGTCATTCGCCTTACTGCACGATTACTACGTTCGTAACGTAGTTATTCAAACTAATATTGGCTAGCCTGGAACTAAAGTGGTCTAAGTAACAAAACCACTTTTTCGAGAAAATTAAAAAAAATCCATTTTAATGTATAAATCGGTTGGTACAGGAACTAAAACCAAAATTTTTGTACAAAAGTTTAATTACGGTTACCAAAAATCTTACAAACATAAAAAAAAATCCTTACTGATAACTGAACTTCATTTTGTTAATTTTTTTTATTTAAAAATGTAACATAGACCATTTTAGAATTATTAAAAATAGTTAAGTAAACTTATTCATCCAAGTCTTCACCTCGAAATGGTGGTAGTATGTCTTCATTATCCTCCCTATCACCTCTGCGATTGTAATGGGGTAAAGAAAGATAAAATGGATGATGCACAGGAGGTACAAATTGTAGCATTTTTTTTTATATCTTTTATTTTATTAAAAGATAAGGGTCTGCTATCTGCGGAAACCTCCGGGGAAAAGTTTTTTAATACCCGTGCAAATTCTTGAAAAGAATTCATTTTATTTAGATCTATAGCATTATAAGTATCCGAGTAATCATCATTGAAAAACATTACCGATGTATCTTTGGAGAACTTAATTCTGCGTATTTGAGAAATCATGACGCCAGAACTCCGCAGGGCATGAGGTGACTTAAAAATCTTCAACTTGTCGAATGACACAAACTTATCCACCATGTTTTTTACACGAAATGGGTGGCGCTTTCGACAATTTGAAATTAATTCCATCCATGCTTCAGGAGTGTACACTGGGGTTAAATTCTGTGCCCTACTAATAAATGAAAAATCGCCATCCTTTGGTAAATATGTGTGACCGGTAACCAGATAATTTACATAGATATCTTGAATGTTCGGTAAAACGTTAACCATGTACATAAGAAAATGTAACAAATTCCAGTTCCGATTTTGTCCCCCACAACAGTCACTAAAGAGAACAAGTTTTGTAGCATGAGGAGGAATGTCATTTTTAAAATAGTGATATAAACATCTTATCACTTCTTGAGAACCTCTAGCCCCTTTGGTCTCATACCACATGTTTATAAAAACGTTTTCTCCACCACTTTCATAAGTATGAATTCCTAAGTTTAACATACGCATCTTCCTTAAGTAATACACCTCACCGGTATTTATGTGAGGTAAGGAAAGTGTTCTTTCCAAATCAAATGTAATTAATACACCTGTACTGTCCGGCTTCACACACTCGTTTTTGTAATCTTTTAGAAGTTTCCTAGCTTTTTGAGCCAGAGCAATATGCTGGTCCCTTTCTATTTTTACTTGTTCTGATTTTTCTTTATTACTTTCGGCATTTAAACTTATTTGAAATGCATCGCAAAATTTGCAAGTATCTTTTTTAGGTATATAGAAATGAATATTAAATTCGGTTCTAAAGATTTTTCATAGATACTTTTTTTAAGAACTGGTTTTCCTTCAATAATTAATTTACATTTAAACAGTTCGTATTATTTTATTTCCAGGAACTTTTCTTCCTCTTCGATCGGGGGAAGGGATATCACTATTTTCGGCTTTTTTTACTCTTAGTGCATAATCTAATCGATGAAAACTTATTTGTAATACTTTTAAAAAAAAAATTTTTACACACGTTCTGACCATTTAGTTGAAATATCCGTGAATATTGTTTACGACTCACAGATTCTGGGTGTATTTTTTTTCGGGGACGTTTGCTTTAGTTCTAACTGTACCATACAACCAGCTAGTTTGAGCGTCCCAATCCTGTAGTTTGTAAAATCTGTCATGTACCTCTCTCTGGACATTCTCTGGCACTCTATTACTGCATTTTAGACGACAATTACATTCAATGTAAGAAAACGTTTTAGCGGCCATAACTTTCCCTTTTATACTAGTGTATTTCTCTCCTGAAGCTCTACATCTCTTTCTGACGTATTTCCCCCATAAAGCCTCTTGTTTCATTTTCTCTCTTCCCTTTTTTACTTCAGTTTCGTCCGGTTCTTGAATTTCCCCAAGATTTTCCATGTTTTGATTCAACAACACAGGTTCATGTTCAACATCGGAATCTGTAACAAGAGGAGGTAGTTCAGTATGTTTACTTAAAACAATAACATTATGTAACGTTGCGATGCGTTAAAGCTTTGTTTTAATTGAGCTGTTATAATGGTTTTAAAATAACTCTTAAAATACCCATTAGGGGCAGACAAATTTAACAAAAATGTAGCTTATTTTGTTTTAATATATTAATTTCTTTGAAAAATAAAAAATATGGTAACAGTGCGCATCAACAGATTAATGTAAAAACATCAGCACGTGGATTTTCCTACTAGTTACTACAATCACTTTCTTTTTAAAATCAATTGCTTCCCTCATTGGTTACTAAACTATAATATTTTATTTAAACATGCACTTACTTGTATTTGTGTTACTATCTCTTGCATCAGAATCGCTGCCATCATTATTTGAAGGTATGTACTCATCTTCACTTGAACCCGGATAAGGTTCTGAATCAGTTTCGTCATGAAATTGTCTCGCAGCTTCCACTAGTCTGCGTGTACGAGACCTTATTGAAATATTCGTAGTCATTTTTCACATTAACACAACCGATCTACTAACTAAATAACTGCAACCTCCCGGTTTGAGGTTAGTACCAATGACATTAGCGCCACAGTGTTGCCGCTCTATTAATAATTGTTGATTAATGTGCTTCATAGACCACTTTAGAATTTAGAATTTTTACATTGGTAGAAATCAATAGGTCTATGATGCATAGTGTTACATAGACCCCTTACGAATTTTAACAAATTTCAATTTCCCCAAAAGTAAAAGTGGTACATTGTTATTTTACGGACTCTGACTGAGATTTAGACATAGACCACTTTAGTACTGATAGATTACTAGCTTTTAAAGTCAAATATAACAAAATCTCAATTTTCATACATATGCGACATAGACCACTTTAGCTCCAGGCTAGCCATTTTTTATATACATGTAAAAGTAGGAGAATACATTGATAATAGGTTGCCAGTAAAAATTGGCCACAAATATTTTTAATTTAATTAATAATTATTAATTTTTTAGCAAGAATTTTGTTTAGTTTTTTATAACTCTACGTTAAATTGGTATGAAATTAATCACGTATTTGTTAAATCCTGCAATTATCTAAACAATATCTCTATTTTTTTATTTTAAATTAACAAAAGATTCCATTTTTAGCTTTTTCTGTGACACCTGCGTGTCCTTTGCAACAGCAATCCAGAATTTCGTAAAAGAGGAAATTCCATTGGTAAGTTTTATAAAAAATATTTTTTTTTATTTTTATCTTTCGCTACATAATTTAATTCATTTCTCCCTTTAGCACTTTAGCCAAATATTTAGTTTACATCAACTGCCTTATAACTCATAGAAAACTATTAATTTTATATGAACTTAGAATAAGAATAGAAGAAATACGAATTGATTTAAGTCATTTTATATGATTTTTACAATGTTTCATTTATCTGTTTTGGCTTTTTTTAGTATTATTTTTTTTTTGTTTTTTTATATACATTCTCTGATGGTATGTCTTTAAAATTATAGATACTTTTTTGTAGTTGTAGTACATATAACAAAATTGTGAACTTTTTGTCTTATCACTCAATCTATGGTTACTCATTTTCTTTCTATTTTAAATTTTCCAAATATATACAACTTGTGATACTTCAAATGTTTTGCATATTCGACTGTGGTACTTTGTTTTTTAGTAAAATTACAAATTTTAATTAAGGCCTAGTTTTTTTCCGATCGTTATGTTTTCTCTTTATTCAGAACTAAAACATATTGTTGTATCCGAAACATTTAAAAAATGGTTCCGTTTATAGTATTAATAAATAAAAAAAAGAGAAATAGATGGAATTTAAAGATATGTTCACTTTTCTTATAGGACCAAGTAGAAAAAGACGCACAAGCACTTTGTGACCTTCTACCAGGAGATTTAAAGACTTTCTGTGAGAAAGATTTGCTTCCAGAAGTCGAAAAGATCTACAATGCTGTCAGTTCCACATCACCTCAAGAAATATGTCAAGATTTGGAATTGTGTTAGAGACAAATTAAAGTAATTGTTGTAATATGACTAAAAAGTGTAAGATAAATTTTTAAACTTGCGTTCTTTGTTTCTGTTTTCCTTTTGACCATGAAACATGTATATAAATACTCACTAGACAATAATATTATTCCCCTGTAATTGTCGTAAGCAAAATTTTTAATAGAGGATTGTTCTTAAAGATCCTCCAAATTATTATCAATAGTATTCGTCTTGAACCTGTATAACTAAATTGTCAAAGATTATCGTTTTTCATTAAAATCTGCATTTATCACTATAAACACCATGTTTTGACCTACCATTCGGACGTATTCGAGAGAATGCGCATCCACCATAACCATGGACTTCTGGGTTAAGATCAGAGTTTCTTAATTTTAGAATTTACTGTATGGTCTACCTCATAGTCCTTGTCAGTTTTCCTTTATTGTTTCTATATAGTTTATTTGTATTTTTCCATATTCTATAAGGTAATAACTATGTGGAAAAGCAAGCATACGTTTTATTATCTCATAACACTCGTTATATTATCTCATATATTTAAGTTCCTCCCATAATACCTGTTCTTACAATATAACGTTTTATACTACTATATAGATTATTGAACGAGCTTTGACCATTTTTATTTTCGAAATCGTTAAAATAGACATTATGTATTTGATACAACATAGGTCAGAAGATAAAAAACAGTGGATGACAGAAGAAATACTATTACAGATGGAAGAAAGACGGAAATCTAAAGGAAAAGATTTACAGAAGTACAAAGAAATACAACAAATAATTAAGAAAAAAATCAAAACAGCTTAGGAAATCTATTTGATGAAACAATGTAAAGAGACAGAAGAACTAGAAACAAAATATGATGTGAGAAATATGCACAAAAAACAAAAGAAGTGACTGCAATGGGTCGAAATACACAGCAAGAATACATGAAAGACAAAAAAGGAGTACTAGTAATAGATTTACCAGAGAAATTAAGACGATGGAAGGAGTACGTTAGAAAACTTTTCCAAGATAAAAGAGCTGAAATGCAGAAAATGCAAGAATTAAATCCTTTAGAGAGACACAAGATCACGATAGATGAAAACAAATATGCTATTAAAAACTCTAAAGACAAAAAGGCAGCTGGGTTAGATAATACACCAGTAGACTAGTGGAATAAGATACGGATTGCCTCTAATTTAACAGAAATAATTGATAAATGTTCGTATATAGGGTAAATAACAAATAAAATAACAATAAAAATATGTTACAATAGTAAATAAAAGGTTCATTAGTCTTGAATACTGTAAAAACGTGAGTTTTTTGATAATGTTGGGATTATCAGCTGTGTCGTGAAATTATTTATTAAATTGATTACTAAAGATTACTACATTGAACTGAAGTACCAAGTTTAAAAACTCCTGCAATAAGATACTTACACCACAATCATAGTTCAAGTGTGTTGGCAAATTAAATCCTACTAATATTATTAGATAACTTTGGTTATCATGTTTACTTTTAAAATGGTTAAAATAAACAATATGCTTATCTTAATATAGGTTAAAAATTAATAATACACGTTATAGATATATTATGGATCATAATTTTGATTAGATAATAAAATAACAGCTCCACAGAGGATAGTCTGTTTGCATCAGCTACCAATAAATATTTCTATTAAATAAATGCCTTTGCAGAAGCGTCTTTAACTAAATATACCATCAAGTACTTCCCTAGTAGATTGTATTAAAGACTATCTATTTTTTTCTTTTTGCAAGTAAATATCAGAAAACTTAGATTTCAATGTGTCCATCTTTGTATTAGGAATATGTTAATATTTTTCTCACCTATGGTTTGTTCTGTCGTAAATATTGCTTGCTACAAATCATCACCCTAAATTATATCTATGATATCTTTTGAAATAAAATTGTCTATACGGAATTGATATTGGTCATGATGAAGATGTGTAGATTTTATCTTAAAATTAAAGTTAATATCAAATGTTAATATATTTATTATCTATCTATCTATCTAATTAGCCTTCTTCGGTCCATCTTTGGACATAGGCCTCCCCAATCCTTTTCCATTCTTCTCTGTCTGTCGCTACAGTCATCCATCTAGAGCCCACGTGCTTCTTGATATCATCTGCCCATCTCATTTGGGGCCTTCCTCTGCTTCGTTTATATTCCCACGGTCTCCAACTTATAAGAATTTTGTTCCATTGGTCTTCTTTTTGTCTTATATTGTGTCCGGCAAATCTCCATTTCAATTTTGCAACTTCTTGTCTAACATCCCTCACTTTTGTTTTCTCTCTTATCCACTCGTTTCTCTTCTTATCCATTAGTCTTATGTGCAACATCTGTCTTTCCATTGCTCTTTGGGTTTTTATGATTTTGTCCATGTTTGCTTTTGTAGATGTCCACGTTTGGGAACCATAAGTAAGAACAGGGAGTACGCATTAATTATATACTTTGGTCTTAAGATGCTGTGGATATCTTTTGTTTTTAAGAATGTAGCTTAGTTTGCCAAATGCCGCCCATGCCAGTCTAACTCGTCTCTTTATCTCTGCTGTTTGGTTCTCTTTGTTAAGTTTTATAGTTTGACCAAGATATATATAATCCTTAACTTGTTCTATTTCATCTTCTCCTATTCTCATTGTGATGTCTTCATCTGTATTTGTTATAGTTTTGGTCTTGCTGTAATTCATATTAAGGCCTATCTTTCCAGGTTCTACGTCCAGTTCTTTTATCATTTCAAATAATTCTTCTATTTTATTGGTTATCAATACGATGTCATCAGCGTACCTTGGATGTGATGTTCAAGCGTTGTCCACAAATTTTTATACCTTTTTTTTCCCGTTCTAATCTTTTAAAAGTATCTTCAAGAGCCTGATTGAAAAGTTTCGGTGATATTGTATCACCCTGTCTCACGCCTCTACTCTATTTATTATTATCTTAAAAATCTTTTAAGAAGTAGTAAAGGATGTTGAAGCCGAAGTTCGAATTACCAGCGAATGTATCAATACCAACCAGTGCAGCAATCAGGCTTTCGTAAGGGTTTTAGCATTATCGATCACTTACAAACAATCCGGACAGTTATTGAAAAAACAATAGAGTACAACATACCACTACATCTGGCATTTGTTAATTATCACAAAGCATTCGACAGTATAGAGAAATGGGCTTTCTTAACAGCATTGGACGGCACCAGAGTAGATTTAAGATATGCTGCCCTCCTTAAGAATATTAACAATAATGCTACTTTTCACGTAAAAATAAATAAATATTATGGAAACTATGAAAATATACCTTGGCAAAGGTGTGGGACAGGACGACACCATCTCACCCAAGTTATTTACTTTGGCATTAGAAAATGTCCTCAAAAAACTAAATTGGACCAAAAGGGGATTAAAAATAGATTGAGTATATCTTAACCATTACGGGCCATGGAGAACGCCATGTTAAATATAAGCCTCAGAGACAAAATTTCTAACACCGAAATACGTCGAATAACTAAAGTAACCGACATCATGGCAAAAATTGCGACATTGAGATGGTTAATGGGTACCGTATGTAGCAAGCCAAGACACCAACAGATGATCTTATAAAGTGACATTCTGGAGACCTTGAAAAACAAAAAGAAGCATGAGAAGACCCAAAGAGAGATGGATAGACGATATAATAGCTGTAGCTAAAAGAAGAAAAGAAGAAGTATCAATAACATCAGATACGTGGATGATACGGTGGAATTCGCTGACAGGTATAAAGTCCTCCAGGAGCTGATGAATATAATCACAGAAATAAGTCAGTGATATACACTTTCACTGAGCATTAAGAAAACAAAATGTATGATAATATTTAAAAAGGAACAGCAGATTGAGAGAATCGGTGTGAATGGTGAACTAATAGAAAGAGTTAAATCATACACCTACTTTGGTACGAAGGTCAATGAAAATTGGAACCATTCCCAAGAAATAAAATGTAGGATAGAAAAAACAAGATCTGCATTTCAAACAATAGTTAAGCTATTTAACTGCCATCATTTATTAGTAACCATAAAAACCAAGTTACTACAATGTTATATCTTTGGTATACTGTTGCATGGAGTTAAGTCATGGGCTCTTACAGATACTGCATGTAAGAAAATTAAAGCTTTAGGACCATAGGAAGGACATTGGAAGGACATCCGTATTAAAAAACAATCCTCATGGTTTTTATGACGGTAAATGCAATACACTGTTAATTTGTTGATGACTAAAAACTGAAAATGGGGTCATCTTACATGACCCCCTGTACTTGGTAAGGTTTTATTGACTTACATTACCTCTGATCTGTGCTGGAGTTAGCCCTAGCTAATTGACAGTTAGCCCTAGACTCCAGCACAGATCAGAGGTAATGTAAGTCAATAAAACCTTACCAACTACAGGGGGTCATGTAAGATGCCCCCATTTTCAGTTTTAAGTAATCAACAAATTAACAGTCTCTTGTATTTACCATCATAAATACCATGAGGATTGTTTTTTAATACGGATGTCCTTCCAATGTTTTTTAACAACTTTTTATTAAACTGATGATGAAATGATTCAATTCCGATAAGATCTTCTTTAAAATAAAAATTTTAAGCTTTTAATAAGCATTTTTTTATACCTTAATACACACGACCACCACGTGCTTTGTATTCAACAGGTATACTAGCCACTCCTGGATATCTCCACTTCATATTTTGTTCCAGTTTCACTCTTAATTTTAACTATTGTATATACGCTTAACTTTGCAGACGATCAAGTAATAACTAGATAGCACGAAAATTATGATATATGCTGTCTAGATGTAAACAAAAAGAAAATCAAGTATCTGTGCATTAGAGTAAATCAAATAGATCTCGTATTATACGATAACTTCACAATAAACCACTGCTGTGACTACAAATAGTTAGGTATCACTATTTTATAAAATAGAACATAAGACTAAGCCATAAGAGAGGGAAATACGTCAGGGAGAAAAGCCATCACAATGTTAAACAGCATTTTATAAGACCAATCCATTAGCAAAGAAAATAAATACAGGATATATGAGACTATAGTAAAAATTATCACTGCATACACCTGTGAGGTATGGCCATTAAAAAAACACTTGCAACACTGAAGACGACGGAAATGGATTTTTAAAGAAGAGCCGCAGGAAGATCTAGAAGAGAAATGATTATCAACGAACGCATTAGAGAAATAATGGAAATCAAACGAATAATCACAGATGACCTAACTACAAAACAAATTATCTGGTTCGGACACATACAAAGAATGGATAAACAATGATTACTAAAAAAAATATGAAAACGTCAACCAGAAGGAAACAGAAAACGAGGTAGACCGAGAAATAGTTAAAGCGAAGGAATAAATAAATAACTGAGAGAGAGAGGGCAATAGAAGACATATGAGACAACCGGACGAGTGACGATTGAAAGTCGGAAAACGGAGGAGAAGGTGATAAACCGCCAAGTAGTAATAGTAGTAAGTTGTGCTATTACTGTTATATGCTCAGAATCCACTGGACATCACTCAGCGTCGTCAAAATAGGAAAGGTCGGCAAATTCAAGGCAAAATCGAAGGAAACCACTATGTTAGAAGAAACCAACTGCCCCGGCTGCGGAATAGTAGACAATGGAGAGGTCAAATAGTCAAGAAATTCTTTATCTAGCTACAGATAAAGAAACAATTAATTAGCTTGTTAATACGATGGTCAACGCTTGAAAACAAGCACGGCAGACAAGAAAGAAAAAGAACGATATCAAAGTAAAAAGGCGTAACTAAATCGAAATATCGAAGAGGACCACAAAAAATCAAGTATTAAGGGCAAAAATAGTATAAAAATATGTTGAAACCTAAAATAATTCAATTTAAAAGAAGACGGTCAGTATCATTAGAGATACTGCTATTGGAATACTACTGAATAAAAAAAGCCAAGTCGTATCAAGGGAATGTTTAAGGGTTTTCTTACTTACTCATCACTACTATCATTTTAACACAATATTTGTTTCTCTACAAATAGGTTAACGCTTTGTATTCAATATCGTCCAATAAATATAAACTCGTTAATTAACTACCAATTATCTATTAACTACCTACGCTTACTTATTAATAATTATAATTGGCGAATTTATATCCAATTCCTCGTCACTGTTCAATGTTATTAAAAATGTTTATTCTACTTGTGAGTACTGTAACGTTATAAACGTCACATCTCTATTAATTTATTTTTAAATAATTATTTCAATTTCTTTATTAATTTACTAATTTGTTTATCTTCAGTTACTTTTTACTATCTTTTTTATTTAAAAAGTAGTTGGCGCAGTCTCTGTCCCTCTATATTTCTTCCTCTCAATATTTCCTCTCTCTTTTTGTCACGTAGAATAAATATTCGCCCTCCCTCTTTGTGTTCTGTGTTGACAGACAAGTTAGTTTGGTAAAATAGCAACATCCTATGACATCTCTGGTAACTTCAAGTAGTTTCCCACTTTCTGTCAAAACAACTTCTAACGTAGTGGGATTATTTTTTGTCTGATTTTGACTTTATAAAAGAAGGCAAAATTTATAATTAGACTCATTTTATGGTCTACTAATTCTCTTGGGGTAAGTACTTTCATTGTCATATTTATTCTATAATTCTGACCGCATTTCCGACACTTCTAACCTTACTTTTTTTCCAAAGCACATTGTTTTTTTTTTATATATGCATTAGGACTCTAACAGAATTTAACTAACAATCATAGTAACAATTGTTTTATTTTGTCCTTGCCATGCGCTATTTCTGTAAATGTAACTTTGTAAGATGGCAAGGAAGTTAAACCTTTTTCTCTAATGTGTGTCTAATGGAAAACTACTATTTTGTTTTAGTTTATTGGAAATATCGGGAATATACCCTTCCATTAGGAGTGTTTAAAACAATTTAATACATAATACCAAGCAATATCTCCATTTTACTGGAATTATTGACCACATAGGACCACGTGTAACTGCAGTTCTCCAACCAACAACATTCCATTGGAGGACCTAGCAGCTAGGACACACAAGTAGCTATCGAACAAAGCAATAAGTATTGCATTAATAATTGTTAAGCTTTGGCAGGGTCTATTATTGTGCTTTTTTTTAATAAATAAGTTTGGTTAAAATTTGTTTTATTTGCTATCAACTGAGAACTCAGGTTCAATCTCTATTTTAAGACAAGACGAACTCACCCTTGAGATACTGAGCTAGGCAAGGTATAGACGATAAGCTCCCCTGGTTGATTAAAGTATTATTTTCACAATATTACTTCAATTTTATTCAACAACACTAACTATCGTTACAACACTTCTGTCTAAAACCCCACTATACGTCAGAAACGTCAAATAAGCAATTTAACAGCAGAGTTCTGGTGGTGTTTAAACGAAGTTTAAAAAAAAATAAAAGAAAAGATTGTATAATTATTTGTAAGGAAATAGTTTGGACACAGTAGTAGGAAAGCTCAACTATCTAGGATGAATATTACCAAATAATGGCAAATGGGAGAAAAAATAAGACTGCCGCTAAGAATGGCTAGATTAGCAAAAATCTAGCAAAAACCTATTATAACTAAGACTATAAAACTTCGCCTTGCTTGAGCACTAATGATCCCTATTTCAACATAACTTCCATGTCGAAACTTCTGAAACGTGGACTATTCAGAAAGCTGTCACAAACAGAATCAACACCTTTGGGGACATAGATATACAGTATATTACTAATTTATTGGTTAGTATATCGTAAAGAGTTTTTGCTTTAAGTAATAAATATAACATATAATATAAATATAATGTAATAAAAATATATATTACAACAATAAAAAGAAATTGTCTAAAGTAGTTTGGTCATAATAACTAGAAGGAAATGGGCATAGAAAGACTAACCGTGGAAGGTAGAATATTAAGAGGTCATCATCTTTGCGGTATTTCCGTCTCTCTACGTAAAAAGCCTCTTCTTTAGAAAACATCTCACAAAGCTCAAAATAGAGTTTAATGGTAAACCACAGTTAATCAAATGTGATGACCTCATTACATCCTTGAGTAGGATAACGGACTGAGGGGAAGGATTATTGTTTATTTTCATTTTCGGGTTTGTCTAACGTTAGTTCTTAATCTTAAATAATACTGACATGTCTCAGATTTAGCCATATGGCCCACACTCCCTCTAAGGGGAAAATTCACTCATCCCAGATACCTACGGTATCAAAAGGATTGAGCACTAGTGGGACTCTTTCCGTGTTATTGAGCCCTAGGTGACTTAATGCGGCGGAGTATCTTCCAAAAAAAATGTTTGTACGTATTTGTACGTAGAAAATAACAGCCGTAAGATCTTTTATATATGTTCACAGGTTGTTATTATTATTACCTAGATTTAGCCATACGGCTCACATCCTTCCTAAGGGAAAAATTCACTCATTCCAGATACTTACGGTATCAAGAGGATTGAGCTTTGTTGGGACTCTTTCCATGTTATCGAGGTCTAGGTGACTTGGTATGTTGGAGTATCTCTTTCAAAAATTTTCGTACACATCTGGACGTCGCGAGGAGTACAGCTTTCTGCATGACTTTATAGTGATGTTCATTTAGATCCAGCTGTTTTATGTACACTATGAGAGTTTTGGGAATAACACCAGTAGTAGATAAAATAATAGGTACTGTCTGGGTACTTTCCATTCTCCTTTGTCTCCTGATTTGTATTTCTAGATCTCTATATTTGGTGATCTTTTCGTTGTATTTAATACGTAAATTATTGATATTGGGTATCGCCACATCAGTGACGATGTGAGATCTGGTCTATTATGCACCACTGGTTGGTCTGTAAACACAGAGCGGCCCCAGTGCAGCTTGTAGTAGTCATTTTCAAGCATTCTATCAGGTTCGTATTGATAATAAGGAAGATGGTGGGTTTGGAGAAGTCCCAGTTTGTCAGCTAGTTCTTGGTGGATAATCTTTCTTACTAAGTCATGGCGTTCTTTTTAATCAGTACCGACAAAAGTAAGATGTTGGATGGTTTCTTATGCTTGGCATCCATATCGGCATTTGTCATTTTAGACTTGATGATCTTTAACAAAATATTTCAGGTAATTTTAAGTTGGAATACCCTGATGCTAAATTGCAAGTAGGAATCCCTCAGTCTCGGGAAACAACTTTTTTGATGTTAACCAATAGTTTGACGCTGTATTGTTGACATATTCTTGGCTGATCTCATTAGGATGTCGCCCATGCAGAGGTTTACTAGTCCAGGTGCGCATCTTTTCTTACTGAATCAGGTGGTTTATGCGCATTTCTTGTTCCCTCAGTTTAAGCAGCGTTGTATAATCTACTGTGCAAATTGCTCGATGTAAAGTAAATGTCTCAGCCTGTTCCTGAAAATAAGTTTTTAAATTAGCAATTTGTTTATTTACCGACATGTCATTATTAAGATTTTATTTTTATTAGAAGTATACAATCCCAAAAAATCTGCATACAATTTTTTTAAAGATCTACAAGTTTTTTATTCACTGTTATTGCTACCACTAAAATATTGAGGGTTATTTACCAGAATATTGTATGTTAATAATGTACCCAAACATCTTTAATGGGATAGAAAATTACTTGCGATAGCAAATATTGAACTTGTATTAGAAACTTAAACATTTATTTTTGGAATCAATAAGATGACAATGATTTTTATATTACACTTATCTCAAACCTTTTCACGTGATGACAATAACTAATTCTATGTTATCACAACATTATTCTAGGTAAATATTATAGGTATTTATAAGGGGGTTTTTCAAATAATGCTATAGACTATTTTTAAAGTGGCCTACTTTTATATATAATACAAACCAAAATGTTTATCATTGTAAAATAAAATTCAACATGAAAACTACATTTATTTTGGCTGTTTTGTTTTGCGTCGGTAAGTAATGATACTTTTCACATTTCTTATTATATTGCATCTTTATAAGACTATTGACTATAACTAATAACCATCAAACTATTAAATTTTTTAAAATACAGAGTCATCGAAAAATATCTTTTTATTATTAGGTTAGGTTGAAAAAAAAATTTTGTTGGTTTTGGTGCTCTAGTCAATTCCATGTCCCACATGTATTGCTACATTTCCCACATTTTAAATGAATGCATGTGTTTCTAAAATTATTGACCAAGAACGGAACCGCTGATTACCACAACGAAATAGACGGAAATCTTTATAAAGAAAGGTTTGAGAAGACGTTAATTTCAAACTTGCCGAAAGGCAAGTTTGAAATTAACGCTTAATATTACTTCAGCAAATTTGATTTCGCAAAAAGCTTGTGAAACAAAACGAAAAATCAAGAATTGTCTTATAGAAAAGAACATTTTCTTCGAAGAAGATTACCTAAAAAGTAAATTGCTGGATACCGCGGCCGCATTTAGAGACGAGTACGATTAATCACAAAATTGAAGCAATTTTGGAAAAATATGGTGTTACGATTTTGAGACTGCCGTCTTATCATTGGGAGCTGAAACCAATTAAGATGGTGTGGAGTTAAGTGAAAAAGTATGTGCATTCAAAGAACGTTGATTTAAAGAAAAAATGGTAGAATGATTAGTAAAAGAATCTTACCAACGCGTATCTAAAGAACAATGGCATGTCAATATGGTATAACATTATGTGAACCACGTCAAGAAAGTAGAAGAAAAGATTTTTGGGATGGACAATTAAGCAGGTCGTCAAACACCAAATTAGAAGAACACCTGAGTGAAGTTTAATTTGGATTCAGAGTAGGACTTGGAACGAAAGACGCATTTTTAAGTTTGCAAGTTCTAATACAGAAAGCCAGAGATGTGAAGTACGATGTGTATGCATGTTTCATTGATTTCAAGAAGGCATTTGATAAAATCCCACATGGAAAACTAATCAATATCCTAAAAACATCAGGACTCGATGGTAAGGATATAAGACTGATCTCAAACTTATATCTTCAACAAAAAGGAACAGTACAATTAGAAAGTAAACTGTTCGAGAGCTTCACAATCAAAACAGAAGGAAGACAGGGTCGCCTATTGTCACCGGCAATATTTAACACATATACTTTAAAAACATCTTTAGAGAGGCGTTAAACCAGGGGTGCTCAAACTTGAACTACTGGCGATCTACCTTAATATTTTTAGACTACTTACGAGAGACTGCAAGTGTGTGTGATGCAGGGTTGTCGTACATACACGATACACCCTACCTACCTAGGTAGGGCGTACCGTAGCATATATAGATAATAGCTTTCTGCACAATATATAAATACATTATTTTAGTCAAGGTTTGGGTTAGGTTTAGTTAAGTTCTTCTCTACAATATCAATGAAAAAACTCATAGTTATTTAAAATTGCGAGTTTATTTGTTGTAACAAAACAAAAGAGTTACATATGGTGTTAAACTTAACTAAGGAGTGGCTTTGGATGTTGAAGCGTGGCACTGCATGTCCTCAACATACTTTTCAGAAGATGGTACGTAGCCACTGAGTGCTAATCGCAAGCATGATGTCATATGATCGTCAGTTAGTCGATTGCGATATTTTGACTTAATTATCTTCATTTCAGAAAATGCAGACTCGCACAAGTAAGTTGACCCAAAAAATGCCATCAGTTGAAGGGCGATTTGCCTTACATTCGGATATTTATCTTCAGATATAAAACGCCAGAAATTTGTATCAGATATTGTAGCTTTGAGATGTATATCTGATATAATCTGCACCAACTCATTTTCAACAGAACATGAGTTCATATTAAACTGACTTGCTATTTCAGTAGCTAATTCCTTAATGTTTTTACATAAAAAAGGATAACTTATAAATGATGCTATATTTTTCAATTTACTGCAATCATAAAAACGCATTTCGAATTGTCCCAAAATATTTGATAATTCAGCCTCATACGTATCACAATTCAACTGAGAAATACTTGCTTTCAAAGACGGAAAATGTTTCAGATCCTTTCTTTTCATTCGATCTATCATAAATTGCAATTTACTTTTGAACGCGTTTACTGCGCTAATCATCTCAATAATAGTTTTTCCTTTACCTTAAAGCTCCAAGTTAACGGTGTTTAAGTGCATTGTGATGTCAGTCAAAAATGCCAAATTATGTAGCCATTTTTCGTTTTTCAAAATCTGAGTGTCATCACCTCTTTCGTATAGAAAAGCTGTTATTTCGGGGATTATTCTTGAAACCTTTCTAGGAATTTTTCGCGACTCAACCACCTGACGTCCGTGTGAAGAACTAAATCAGTGTGTTCAGCTGACACCCTATCTTCCAACTGCAACTGAAAGAGCCGCCGTTGCAAGCTACGTGCACGGATGAAATTCACAATTTTTGTTGCAATGCCCATAATTTCCCGACCAGTCGATCGCGATCGACCGTTTGAGCACCCCTGTGTTAGACGAATCAGAAGATGAGATTGCTGAGATGAACTTATAAACAACATTAGATATGCAGACGGTACAGTGTTGCTGGCAGATAGTGCTCAAAAGATGATAATCTATTTTTAAATGGGTACTTGAGAAAGTAACTCTGCCAAAACAGCTGTAGTGATAAGATTTTATAATAAATTTTGTAGTAGTATTGAAAACAAAAGTTTTCATTGTTTTATTGTTAGACTAACGTATTTTTTCAGTACCTAAACAAAATTATTTTTGTATAAGTAAAAAAAAACAGCTATATCTATGTTTTTAAACTAGGATTTTTTTGCAGGACTTACCGTTCACGCCCAATATCATGAGTAAGTACTAAGATATTTTCTGTTTTATATTTTATATTTACCAATTAAATGGGCAATTAGAAGAGGCAATAAGAGCATTACTTAATAAATGCCTATTGGAAGGACAAATACCGAAGACATGGAAAAATGCGGAAGCCATTCTACTCCATAAAAAAGGGGACGCCGCAAATATAGAAAACTACCGACCAATAAGCTTATTGTCACACCTTTACAAACTACTAACCCGAATAATAACAAATAGATTGACAGCTAAACTAGATGCATACCAACCAGTGGAGCAAGCAGGCTTTCGTAAAGGTTTTAGCACTATCGATCACTTGCAAACAATTCGGACCATTATTGAAAAAACAATAGAATACAACATACCACTACATCTAACATTTGTCGATTATCACAAAGCATTCGACAGTATCGAGAAATGGGCTTTCTTAACAGCATTGGACGACGCCAGAGTAGATTCAAGATATGCTGCCCTCCTTAAGAATATATACGATGATGCTACTTTTCACGTAAAAATAGATGATCTGGAAACTGTGAAAATAGACCTTGGCAAAGGTGTGAGACAGGGCGACATCATCTCACCCAAGTTATTTACTTTGGCATTAGAAAATGTTTTCAAACAACTAAATTGGGCCGAAAATTGATTAAAAATAGATAGATAATATCTTAACCATTTGCGTTTTGCAGACGACATAGTACTAATAAGCACAGATATCCATGAACTAAAATTAATGCTACAAGATTTAAATCACACATCGATTCAGATAAGATTAAAAATAAATTTCGACAAAACAAAGATATTAAGCAACAGCCTAGAAATAGGCTGTTGCTTAATAATACAGCAGTAAGCATTATTGAGTTACAAAAGTCAATTATTACATCTGTTATATAATTATGTTTTGGTAAAGTCTTAAAAAAGATTAAGAACAACGTTTTACAATAATTATTTTCAGCTTGTACTGCGACAACTGCGTAAGGTTTGTCACCGCAATCGAGCATATGGTACAGAACGGAGTTCCATTGGTAAGATTTTCAATCATTATTATAATATACAAAATACAGAGACAATCCTCATACGAAAAGAAAACCTTAAATCATGTACAAAGAAATAATTGTGTGTCAATATTTTAATAAAACTTAAATCTATTTAGTTTATTTGTCAATAGGAACAATTATGTTTTATATTGAATATTTCACTGGAATATTTTTAACTAATAAAACGTCATGGCAACGCCATGTTTTCTACTGACAAAACTCCATCGAGCAGAAAGACAAAAGACGGAATTTAAAAGTAGTGGGGGCGAAAATATTGTTAGACAGGAAGTGCCATCTTGAGAGGCCAAATTAGACAAGGAAAGAGAGTCTTTCCTTGTTTAAGAAATCAAATTTAGTGTGGTTATGTTATTTTTTGTTTCAACTGTCACATGAAATCTTATTTATATTGAAGTTTTTTAACAATTGTTTTACATTTTAGACTGTTATCGATAATATTTAATTAAAACTTTCTCGTCTTAGACACATTCTGAAAACTATTTTATATGACTGTACTGTTAATAAGTGTCGGAAAATTTAAATTTGGTGCATTCGCATTTCCGAATATGTCCACCATCGGAGGCCATTTTTTTGGTCTCCTTTTCATAACGATTAGATTTCCTCTTTTGTATTTTCGCTCGATGCAAAACTCCTTCCTGTCCGTGATTTCCCAGCGACAAAATTATGACAGATCCGTTACGAAGGTGTCTGGTAGTTCTATTATTTGGGACAATAGTTAATTTTGGACAGATATAATGAATCCAGACTAAAAATCAAAATTTAGATGCCAGTCTGGTAAAGATATAAAAAAATTGGTTTTGGAAAACGTCCCTTTGAACAAGCAGAGGTGCAGAAGCTCTATGTGGACCCAATTTTTGGAGTTCCTATGGTTGAGAAATTTTAAGCTTGAAAGATGTACTACCATAACGGAACTAGCAAAAATTCTCGAAGATTATGCCTTTAACATTAAAAAAGGCAATGGTAAAGACTGTAAAGAGTCATCTGTAAAGTCAGTGTGACATACTATAGCAAAAATGATACAAGAAAAATATTTTATGGAGTACGGCATAAAATTCAATTCTTTCACAGATATATTCCTCAAATGTGCAAGATTTTCCAGAAATAACAAGCAAAAAAAAAAGAACAGTAAGCTCAAAATTAATATCCACCAAAGACCTATTAAAAATCATTCAAAGCTACAAAGAGGATATTCCCGATGGAGCACAAAAAAAGTTTTTCACATGTGCTGATTTGAACTTTCTTGGAGAGGCAATGAGGCATAAACTGCAAGATCCCCATTTTTCAAAAGAAATTTGATAAAATCAAAAAATGTACGGACCGAATTAAATACAACAGCATTGTTTTCAAAACAAATCAAGGCGGTTCAAAAAGTTTGGCAAGCAGCAAATGGCTGCTGACGATTACATTTTGCTGATAATTTTTCGACTGTTCTAACAACCATTCAAATTTCATCATTTTGTGTCATGTGGAACAATTTCAGCCAATTATGTCAACATTAGACTGATAATTGCATTCAGGGCAATTTTCAATCCCTAGACGACACGATCGAGTTTGACAACTTCATCCAAATAAATTTCAAAATGTCACGTTTTGGCAATGAGATTGTTCAAAGTATAAATGCGCTAATCAAAGAAAAAATTCCCAGAAATACAACTTACAGTCACAAATATATTTGGGGAATATTCATGGAATTTTGCTGCAGACGAGAATATGAGTTGAATAAACATAGAATAACATAGATAACAAATCACTTGAATAGATCAGCTGCTATTAGCGAATTAGCAAAAAGTGGTGTAGAAAAACAACAATTGCTAAAAATTACTGGTCATGGCAATCAGAATTCTATAAAACCATACTTGAATCTTGATCAAGAACACCACAACCAGATTATAAATATTATGCGTGGTAATAGACCTTCTATAGTAGAGAACAGCAACGAATCTAATGTTAACTTAAATTTTAATAATTGTACTTTCACTAACTGTACTCTTAATAAATAAATGTTTCGTTATGTTGAGTTATGATTTTTTTTTTCGAAAAATTATCCGCCGAATATCCCTCGGACATTGATGAATGCCTCATAATTTCATGACAAATTTCTCAAGCTCGTTGCTTGGTAACAGCACGAAGCCTTCGGCTTCGTGCTGTTACCAAGTAACGAGCTTTCGATTGTCATGAAATTATCTCGTCTGTTATCAATGTCCTAGGGATATTACTACTGATAATTATACCCTGTTGACGTCTATGAAATATCGAGCAGTTCCGTATGGGTTTCGTATTATTAGCTGTGTTAGAAAATTTTGAACTGTAAGGTTGATGTTCTGGAAATTTTAAATATAAGTGACGTCACTTTATATAAATTGTGACGTGCAAGCCTTTTTATATGAAAAATGCTATATGCTATAAGTTTTAATCAAAAATAAAAATGCTTCTTTATTTTACAGGATAAAGTTGAAAAAGATGCGAAAGCATTATGCGCCATAATACCACAACCAATGGAAACCTTTTGCGAAGATACATTGTTGCCTGAAGTCGAGAATATCTACAATCAGGCCAATAGCACCTCACCTCAAGAACTATGCGAAGCTTTGAACGTTTGTCAGGATGATTAGGTTTAACTATTTGTAGTTCTTCTCAAAAGTAAAAATAATTTTTAAAGTACATATTGTATTTTGTATATCTAATAAAAACTAAGCAAATACCTAACTGATTTACTTTGTTGATCAAACCTTCTCATCATCACTAATTTAGGATTAAATAACTTCTGGATTTACTGAGCAATTGGTTGGTTTAAAATTTAAATTACCAGGATTTTGTTTTATTTTTTATCTCAATGTGGAGATATGAAAAAGTTTTGTTTTAATAATTTTTTGGTTTTATCCTAATAAATACAATACTGATTATATTTCCATAAAAAATAAACTAAAAGCCAAAAAATGTGGCAAATAAATAATGGGTAACATTTGTCCCCCACTCATCGAAATATTATGATTCTTAGGCAAGCCACTGATGGAGGGTTAAATATTATTATTATTATAACGTAAGCGAGGGCAGAGGAACTAAGTCCCTATTATGCCCAAAAACAAAGAAATTTCATTAATCACCTACTAGTCAATAACAAAAATTACAAATTAAAGAAATAAAATAACAATTTTGTGGTTTAAAAGAAAAACAATATTTTAACTATAATATAAAACGGTCAAGTCTGTTTTTCAACGGATTGATAGAGGGAGCGGAGACAATGTTATCGTTAAGGATATCCCAGCACGCAAAAACTCTATTTGGAAGAAAGTTCTGTCTTGGTCTTGTAGAAAAATTTTCTTTCTTTAGTTTATACTGATGACCTCTGCGGCGGTCATCTTGATTTATGATAAATATTTCATCGAGGTTTCCAAAATTAAATTTTAGTATTTTAAATGTAATTAAGTCTCCACGTTGTCGGCAAAGTTCAAAAGTAGTTAGTTTAGCCATACTAAGTCTTTCTGCATAAGACGGTCTTCTCGGTCCCACAGAAATTCGAGTGGCTTTTCTTTGAACGTTTTTCAACAAAGTCTTGTCTCGAACCAGATTAGGATACCACGTCGGTCCAGCGTATTGAAGTGTGGGTCTTACGTACAGAGTGTAAAGTTTACAGAATGATTGCATTGAATATCTCGAAAAACACCTCCGAATAAGATACAGTCGAGTTTGCACGTTTACAAATAGGGGTAATATGGTCGGACTAAGAATAAGATCTTCTTCTTCTTCTAGTTCCATGACCGTTATCGATCGTTGGATATCATGTTGGCTACCATATTCGCTATCGTGACTTTATTGACAGCAGCTCTAAATAACGATGTAGTTGATTTTTCATACCATTGCCTTAGATTTTTCAGCCATGATGTTCTTCTTCTACCAGGACCACGATTACCTTGGATCTTTCCCTGAATAATCAGATGTAAAAGATCATATTTTTCGGGGTGTCTCATAATATGACCGAAGTATTCCAGCTTGCGTTTCTTTATTATATTGATATCGTTAGAATAAGATCGTTATACGAAAACACAAATTCTAATGGCTGCCCGTTAACAAAGTACGGCACAAGTGGGTTATTTTTACCAATTCAAAGCACTACACATTTTTCCGCGTTTAAGGGAAGTAACCACTGGGAACACCAAGTTAAAATAGAGTCCAAGTCCATTTGGAGGGTTAGCTGGTTTGTGATTTAATTTCCATATATCGTCAGCGTAGAACAATATTTTAATTGAGACATAATAAGGATTATCGCTGGTGTAAACCATAAAAAGCAGAGGTCCGAGGACAGAACCCTGAGGCACTCCACTTTCCACTAACCTGTCCTGTGAGAAAGATTCGCCAACTCTAACTTCGTAATATCGATCTGTCAGGAAATCATCTATCCAACGAAGTAAAATACCGCGAACTTCGAAATGTTCTAGCTTATCTAGAAGTCTGCGCTTAGGTACACGGTCAAAGGCTTTAGAAAAATCTAGATAAATATCGTCAACCGGCTGCGAACTGTTAAGGGATGACGTCCAGTCGTTAACACAATGTAGGAGATTGGTTAGAGTAGAGCGACCAGAGACAAATCCATGTTGTTGTGTTGGAATAACATGTTCCTGGAGAAGGAATTTGGTCATCTCCTCGGAAATAATGGCTTCCATAACTTTGGCAACTACTGGCAGCAAGCTAATCAGAACATAATTGTTGGGGTCAAGTTTGTTGCCTCTTTTGAAAATAGAGGTAACGGAAGCTAATTTCTAACTAGGGGGTAAGGAGTTCTAGATGAAAGAAGTTTGCATAATTAACGTTAAGGGTATTGCAAGCGTGTCGGCGCACCTTTTTAATAGTTTTGGTGTTAAACCATCTAAACCAGCGGTTTAGATGGTTTAACAGCTGAAGCGGCCGTGCGAAGTTTAACTAAGTGTTGTTTGACATGATCCACTGTAAATTCAAGTTGCTGTAAACCGGAGGCACCGCAGACGTTCGGATACAATTAGCGTCTCTTAGCAAAGACAATGACGTCGACTTTGCTTAGTATCAAGACAATTACTCTACACACACAAACACACACACTACATTAATAAACTTATCTTGATTGAGACAGGCTGAATGACAATTGTCCAAGCCAAAACACACACAAAAAAAAACAAAAGTTGCTGTAAGGATGCGCCGACACGATTACAGTTAATAGCAGGTAGATAACCATAATTTAATTCTTTAGTAAAAACCTGTGAAAATGCTAAAGAGAGAGTTTCAGAAAATTCTTTGTCAGAAAAGCATAAAGTCTGGTTGGGTTTTTGAAGTAGCGGAATGGAAACTTTGGATGTCATGGAGGAACGAATGTATTTCTAGACTTTTTTAATATTACCACTTTCAATAACGTTTGCTTCAAAATTTTGTCTTAGGGTTTTTAGAGATGTTTTTAAGATATTTGAAAATCTGAGGTGGCTTTGGAAATCACTAAAAAGCCCGGTGTGTTTAAATTTTTACCATAGATGTCGTTTGTAATTAATTTCTTTAACTATATTTGTTTAATATATAAAATTGATATAAGAAAAGAAGATATCAGCCATTTAACAAAGCAGGAATCTATTACCAAGTACAATAACCTAGCAAACGTTCTAGTTCTGACCTAACAATGGAATGAATTCGGAAAAAATTACAAGAAAAAGAGAAGGAGAAAACCCAGAATGAAATGTATCAAAGAAATAGAAAGGAATAAAGAAAAAACTATATTGAAAAGTTTAAGACGATGTAAAAAAATAAAAATATATGAAAAAAATGAGTAAAGAAAAAACGGAAATCAAATTCGACGTTTGAAAGGGCAGAAGGATCTGAGCTTAAAAATAAGCAGGTGAATATCAAAATGTATTTAAGTCGGCATATTTAACTCTAAAGATATCTTATTTATATACCAATACGATTTTTAAATGAATACAATGACAATGAATTATAATTTTTTTTATCTTGCACCTGCTAATATCAATACAATCGGTAGGTATTAATATTATCACTCACGTAACTCATATAAAAAATATACACGGAAGTTAGTAAAGAAGTAATCATTATCTCTTAATCTATTCAAGTACTTGTTCCTCTTTTCCTATAAAAAGCAAACATTACCAACTCAACATATTGTGAAAAACAATTCTCAAACATGAAGACTACATTGGTTTTGGTAGTTTTGCTTTGCGTCATCGGTAAGAAATTTTTTATAATTTTTTTAATATTATATCTACTGGCTACTATTTTTATTTTATATGGTAAATATTTTTGTATCTATAAAATTTTTTAATAAATTCTATCTCTAGAGACTGTCTATGTCGTTTGATATACAATCTTCAGCTATCTATAATATTCCAGGCATCTTGTTCTAAACGGCAATCTTTTAAATCTTTGTCTATTTGACTTCTCCAACCAGGTCTTCTGTGTTTCCTTTTCCTACCTGATTTTTATTTTATATTTATATCACTTAATCGAAACGACTTGTGTTGGACATTCCTTGTACGTGGCCAAACCAGACTAATCATTCATATTTTATTTTATTAGTTATCGTGTGTCTTTCTTTCATGATTTCTCTGATTCTTATTTATTTATTTTGCCTATCTGCATTTTTAATTCTGTTTTTTTCTACTTCTAATATTATTCTTTCTTCTGTTTTGTTTAATGTGTTTTAATTTTGGCAATAAAGTTGCCAGATTCACACAAAAATCTAATTTTATGCAGCCTTCAGTCATCCGTTCACTTTTTCTTCTTCATGTGCCTTGTCCGTTTCGAACGTTGGCAATCAACATGGCTATTCTGACATTATTTACGGGAGATCTGAATAGTTCAGCAGATGATAATCCGAACCATTGCCGCAAGTTTTGGAGCCACGAGTATCTTATCCTCCCTGGACCCCTTCTGCTATCTATTTTCCCTTGAACGATCAGCTGTAGTACTCTATATTTATTATGTCTCATATCGTGACCCAAGTATTCCAACTTTCTTTTCGTTACTCTCTACTTATTCCTACCTCTCTCTCTTTACCTATCCGGCGTAGTACCTCTTCGTTGGTCACGTGCTCAGTCCAGGATATACGTAATATACGTCGGTAAGCCCACATTTCGAAGGCCTCTACTTTTTTTATCAATGTTGAGGTCATTGTCCACGCCTCCATTCCATATAACAAAACCGGGAATACATACCATTTCAGAAGTCGAATTTTGAGAGGTAGGGTGACGCTTTTAGAGGTGAAAATTTGCTTTATGCTAGTGAACGATGCTCTTGCCTTTTCTACTCTTATACGTATTTCCTTCGCTTGATCCCAATTTGAGTTAACTGTTGTTCCCAAGTAGATGTAAGAATCCACGTGTTCAATTCTTTCATTGTCTAATATCAGTTGCGGTGGTGGTTGTTGGGTTTTGCTTACTAACATCCATTTGGTTTTTGTGATATTTAGTCTTAAGTCCGTATTGTGCACTTGTTTTTTGTATCTTACTCATTAGGCAACTCAGTTCCGCCATGCTACTTGCTAGAATCACAGTGTCATCAGCATACCTTATGTTATTAATTATTTCTCCATTTATCTTTATGCCTATTAAAGAGAATTGGAGACAAGATACAGCCCTGTTGTACCCCTTTTTTGATCTCAATATTATTGGTCAATGTGGATCCTACTTTCACTTTAGCTCTTTGATCCCAATAGAGACTCGCTATTGTTCGAATGTCTCTGTATTCGAGTCCGATCTGATGGAGAACTTCAATTATTATGTTATCGAATGCTTTTGCATAGTCTATAAAGCATATTGCATACGCAGCTTTACAAGCGTAGTCTATAAAGCATATACCATCAAGAAAAGAAAAACGGCGTATCTAGGTCACATCATGCGAAATGAAAAATGCCAGTTCCTCCAACTTATAATCAAGGGTAAAATTGAAGGCAAGAGAGGAATGGGACGCAAGAAAATATCCTGGCTCCCAAACATAAGCCAATGTACAAGGATTAACGACATACAATCTCTGATACACATTGCAAGAAATAAAGAATTAATTAAAAATGTGATCGCTAACATCCATTAGTGGATTTGCATCTGAAGAAGAAGAATAAAGCATATGTACACGTTTTTGTTCATATCTTGCAGCGCTGGATGAGTACCTGTAGACTAAAAAGTGCTTCTCTAATCCCAAGAGAATTCCGAAACCCAAACTGCGAATCTCCAATGTTATCCTCGTATTTTTTGCTTATTCTATTATAAATAACCTTGGTGTATGCCTTCGAAATGTGGTTAATTAGACTTATCATCCGATGTTGATCACAAGACTTTGCTTTTGGTTTTTTCGGTATGGCAACAAAAGTTGACTCTAGCCAGTCTTCAGGAACTCCCCGCTGTTATAAATATTGTTAAAGAGTATGTCGAATGAGTCTAGAAATTGACTATTTGTTTCGCACAGCATTTTCAGTACTTCCCCGTATACGTTATCGTTGCCTGGTTTTTTGTTATTTTTAAGTCCCTTTATAGCATTCTTCACTTTTGATTTTAGAATAGAAGGGCCAGTATCATCATTGCTCAGTGTACACTCACTAGGACGGTCATTATTAAACAGTTGTTCCACATAAGTTTCCCAGATTCTAACTATTTTGTAAGGGGTCTAGTTATAGATTTCCATTATTATTGCACAGCCCTTTCGATAAAATATTGTAGCTTTTCTTTGTTGTGAGTTCCTTTATCTGCTAATGTTCCGTTCACTTAGCAATCACAATCCAAAACATACCAATTTAAACCAAAAGTCTTGGTTAAAAGTTGGTACAGCTTTACGTGAAGAAACTAAAACACACTAAAATATCTGAAAATTAGTTCGATATTATGCAGGGCAGATCAATAACAGATGCAATTATAATTATAAAGTAACTGTTAAAAAAATATAGAAATAGAGAAAGAAACCCTTACCTATATCATATTCATTGATATTGCGAGAGCATTATATAATAGATTTCGATAGAAAGAAGGAGGAACAAGGAATGCATGTGACAGAAATGAAAGAAGATAGGTAAAGGGATTCCATCAACGGAATAATTTACCTATATATAATAACTTTGGATACATATAATATAATTTATCTATCTTCTTCTTCTTTATATTGAGTACCGTGCAAAAGTTTGAGGCGTGGGTAGCTTCCATGAGGATTTGCCGATATTGTTCTCGATTTTGCGCAGCATGTAATAATTCATCTGCTGATAAGCAAGTCCATTGACGAAGGTTTTGGAGCCATGAGTATTTTCTCCTACCAATTCCTCGTTTTCCGTCGATCTTTCCGTTGAGTATCAACTGCATCACCCTGTATCTGCTTCCTCTCATTATATGCCCCAGATATTCGAGTTTTCTCTTTTTTATCATCTTTATTAAGATACCTTCACCTTGACCTACTCTGTTCAAAACTTCTCTGTTTGAAATGTGTCGAACCCATGATATTCTTAGCATTCTACGATATAACCACACCTTGAAGGCTTCTAATTTGTTTATCATGTTAACCGAATATTTCATTTATAATAATTTTATAACTATTTTTTTATTTTTAGGTATTACCGTTCAGGCTGAGTAAGTAGCAAATAATAACAAATAATGACTAGCTTCTTATATTAAACAAAACTAAAAATAATTATTTGAGTATATTAAACAACCACTGCATACGTTAAATGGCATTCATGTCTAGCAATATACATTCTTAGTTTACAATTTATTGAACGGATATGGTTATTTAAACCATAAAGAATTTGTAAAAACTCAAAAATTTTAAAAAATATCATAATAACATCCAAACCATCTAAAAAGCTATTCAATTTTTTTTACACAAATTGTACTAAACAATCATTTTTTTTTTTTGAATCGGACAATTTAGTTTTTTAGGTAGTTATTTTTGAGGTTTCAACTTTTTAAAACTAAAAGATGGCAAAAGTACTATTTTCAAGACTAAAAAATACAAGTAAAGAATATTATTTTTGAATACATCAAGGATATAAATTCAAGACCAAACCTTGCTCTATCATTTCCGATAAGAATTTTAAGCTTATTTTATTTTAAAATATTGTCTTTTATTTGTTAATGAAGAGCTTATGATAGAATGGGCGCTCGGCTTCGGAATTTACAAGAAAGAGAAACAAAATCTATGGCACAACCTTTTGCTGGTGTGAATTCTGATTGTACAAATGAACGCCCTCCATGTCATACACGCTTCATTATAAATTAGAAAACAATGTTTTAAAATAAAATAAGCCCATAATTTTCATCGGTAGCTGATAAAAGAAGTTAACTTGAACTTGAATTTATTCATCAATTCCTTATGTACTTAGATTTATCACACATATTTAAAAAATAATATTTTTTACTTGTGTTTTTGAGTCTATAAAAAAGCTTACAACATACATTCTTTGTTCACAATAATCCAGAGCATAATGAACCCAAAATAAAAACCTAAAGCAAAAACTTTATCAGGGTCCAAAAAATTTATTGATAAAATTTGTATAAAAAATTTGTTTGCCTGGACGAGCTCTTGATCCTTATTTTAAGTATAAAAAGTTACTCTGGAAAAAAATATCTTCTTCTTTGGGTGCCGTCTTCAATGAAGGTTGGCGATAACCTTAGCAAAATCATTTCTGTCCCTGGCTTTTCTTATTAAAGATTGAGAATCCAAACCAGTCCACTCACGAATGTTCTTCAACCAGGACGCCTGCCGTCTACCAGGACCACGTTTTCCTTCTACCTTCCCCTCTATAAGAAGCTGCAGTAGCTGGTATTTCTCATTTCTGTATATGTGTCCCAAATATGAGGTTTTCCGAAAATATCATAAGTATATTTTTCCAAACGAACCCGATCTTTCCGTCTTGTCTAAAAAATAAAGCAATAATATAGTAACTTAAGTACTATTGTAATAATTTTAACTTTTTTGCAGCTTTTTGTGCGACTTTTGCACAACCTTTACCAGAATAATCAGGGAATATAGCGAAGACGAACTTCCACTGGTAAGTTTTGTAGGCAATATGTTACAGAAAATATGTTGGAATCAAAATTTTCTTTTCTATACAATACCTTAAACGCGGTAAAAATATGTAAAATATTTGTTTCATTACGGGTCGAGGTAGCCTCAAGAAGTTTTATTTTGCGGAGATTCCAGAACTCTTGGGCCGTCGGTAAAGATATAGGAAAGACTAGGCTCTACATAGCGAGGCCATCTAAAATACTTACAGCAAAACTTTTCCTTCTAGATCATAGAAGATACTCTCCGATGGTCAGTATGCTCTACCGGCCACTGTAGCCTAAGGGATATTTACATCTGCTTGAATTGGCCGATTACTGTCTATATCATAAAAAGGAAAACCTCCTCACATGTCTTCTATAAATGCCTGGCACTAGCCTATTTACAGGTAGGCAGATCCTAGCTTTGGACCTTGTAAAACCTAGCCAAGTAAATGAGTTACCTCTAAAGATGCTTGTGGCTTTCTTTAAGGCGATAAGCTTACTAAGGGATTAGACATTCGAAATGACAGGAAGAGCTCTAATTCTGCCAGATATAGAAACCACGAACAGAATAAACACGCTTTAGAATGTCTGACTGTCTGAAAGGCTAACAAATGACAAGTAAGCACACGAAGATTAAACCATCCTTCTTTTGCTTACTGTAACCATGGCGTCCTTAGTCTATCTATCTTCCTTGTTTTTTCTAGTCTTTCTTTAGTTATGTTTACCTAAATTAGCTCGCTGTCTTAATTTCTATTAAGTTGAAAATTACTTATATTTCTTATTAACAGTTAACTTGCCTTACCAGAACAAAGAACCTTCCAGGTATTTATCTTTTAAAAATTCGCAAAGAGAACTAATTTATTGGCCATTGTAAAGCACCAAGTATCAGTAGCAAATGTGCTAATAGGATGTGACTATTGAATGTAAAACATATATTTTTAGCCAGAAGAAATAGTCGCATCATATCTTTTTTTATAGTAAAATAAATATCATCATATTGTAATTTATATATAGCAATGCTAATGATTTTATAGCAGGATCGTCTATTAAAGTTTTGATTGAGTTTCCGCCTTTAATGTCCAAGTTTCTACTCCGTACAGAAGCACTGAGTATACGCAACTTTAAGGGGCCTTATTTTTGTTTCCATGCTGAGGTCATGGCTCTTGAACACAGAGCTCATACACGACGCAACATTTAATCTCTTGGGTATTGTCCCACGACTCATTGATTATAGTTCCCAAGTCGTTGTACTGTGAGACACGTTCAATTCTCATTTGGTTCACATACAGATTTGCTCCAGTTATGTTTTGCTTGCTGATGATCATTAGCTTGGTTTTGCTGGTGTTTATATCCAGACCATAGGTTTTACTTGTCTTCGGTACTTTGTTTATCAAGTTTTGCAGATTTTCCATTGTATTGTATGGTATATTTTTTCTGTAACTAACTAATTTTATAATCCTGCAATAAATACTTTGTTAAATACCCCTTTTTTGTTTTTTAAGGTAGAAAGAAGTACTAAAACACTGCTACTCCATTTTCACTTCTATAATAATTGTATTAAATAAATTTATTAGTAAACTTGTTCCTGTCTGATAAAACTGTTAACGCTTTCTTATCGATGTCATCTAGTCTAACTGCTTTATCTTCCTTTATTTTTTTTTTAATATTTAAACAACGTTCTTGTTTGTTATTTCGGTAAGCATTGCTATAACCATGGTCTTATTTAGTTCAACTAGTTTTTTGTGAAACTCTTCGTTTATAAACTGTAAAAATGTTTTTCTCATCCCTGTTTATTACCTTGACCTACTTTAATAAACTACCAATTGACCACTAAAAATTAAAAAACGCTCTTTTTTGTAGGATCAAGTAGAAGCAAACGCAGCAGAAATTTGTAAAGTTTTGCCAGATCACATAAAAGCTGTATGCGAACAATTATTTTTGCCAAAAGTCGAAGAAATTTACAAGCAGCTCGAAAACACATCACAACCACAACAAATATGTGATTCTTTAGAGTATTGTTAGAGATATAGAGTAATTATTGTACTATAATATAGACTAAAAAATAGTGAATAAATTTTAGTTTTTAGTCTTCTTTGTTTTTGTTATAAGTTTTTAATATTAATAGATTTTTAACTCCTTAGTACTTGCTAGGAATTTTTGAAAACTAGTAGTCGCGCACGGTCTAAATGACCGCTTCGTCCTTTACTTCTTAGTATACTAGAGTCTTTAGAACCAGTTTAAGTAAAAGACTATTTTATTTATAATTAATAAGGATAATAACATATTACAAAGTAAAATAAAACATTGGACCAAACACTTAAAAAACTATTCTCTACTTCGATCAAAAAAGCGGAACTTGTAGTTAGTCCAATATAAGTTCAGTTGTTTACTCTTCGAATACTGTACGTGTATGCTATTTGCACAAAAACTTTTTATATCTACAGCAGAAAACACTTTCATAGAGAATTATTTCAAAAGTGGAAATTGAAACGTCAATAAAATTACTTTAACCTTTAATTGTGGCTTATTTCTCATTTAAATAGTATTACTTTAAAATTTCACAAGAAAATAGCTTTATACTTTTTACAAGTCTTTCATAACTTAAGGTGATGTACTACAGGCTACTTGTTTTAGAGGATTCCAAAAGCGGTACCCATAGTCACAATAGCCAATAAAATTATACGTTCTTGATCTTTCTTGCAGTCCTTATAAGCAATGAGTTAAGAGCTTCCATCATTATCAACAAAGTTTCTTGGGTTTTATTAATTTCCAAAACATTATCTTCAAATAACTGAATAATATCTGTTGCAGGCAAATAGTTCTTAACAAAGTCTTTGTGCTTATCGTCAGTTCTGGCAGGTTTTTTTTAAAGATGGCATCAAGAACACCATATTGTCCCAATGTTCTTCAAATGAAATGTCCTTCAAATTAATATGGGCTTCATTAAATTGTTTTACATCAGCAATAAAAACATAGAAAAAAAGAAGAATGGAGACAATCATATATCTCTCCAATACACAAGACAGGAACAAAGACGGATCCTAAAAACTATAGAGGATTCGCAGTGATTGCTACTATAGGCCGACTATACTCGAAAGTACTACGAAATCTAATAGAAGATGATATTACAGACAAACAACAAGATGAACAAACGGGATTTAGGGCCGGACGCTCCACTATGGATAATATTTTCACATTGTAAATTGCATTGGAAAAACGAGTGTAGAGAAATAGAGAAACTAATATAGCATTAATAGATTTGGAAAAAGCATATGACAGTGTACAGATCTCTCAACTATGAATAGAAATGGTAACTTGAAAATAAACCCAATTCTTATTAACGCCACTCAAAAATACCACAAACAAAACTTTGCAAGAATTAAAATGGGACAAAAAATCACCTCTCCTTTTCAAACAACAAAAGGATTAAGACAAGGCTGCTGTCTGTCACCCACCTTATTTAAAATCTATTCAGAGTGATCCTTATTGAGGTTAAAAAATGTAGCAACATTGGAATAACTGTAGAAAAAAACATGCTATCTACACTTTTCTTTGCGGATGACCAGGTAGTAATTGCCGATGACAGCTGCGATCTTAGCTATATAATAAGAAAACTGCAAGAAGAATATGAGATGATAGGTCTAAACATGAATATAACAAAATGTGAATATCTCCCAGTTAGAACAGATGAAATATGTGACCTAGTATTGGAAGACGACAAAATCAAAGGCGTGCAATCCTGCAAATTAATATTTGGGGATCATTTTCGACAAGAAGTGAAAGAGCGCAGATGAAATCCGGGAAAGAATAAACAAGGGCAGAGCAGTGATACGTGCCTTAAATTCTCTTCTTTGGCAAAAAAACAATTCGACGAGAAACCAGAAAACACACTTTACGGTTCGTTAGGAAGTATGGGACGTCACCAAAGCTAATAAAAATAAACCTATGACGACAGAAATGAACGATATTAATAAAGCAATAACGGCAAGATACTTAGAAGAGGCAACTCACTATGACATAAAAGGATAGAAATTTTATATAATTATTATTATATATAATAACTTATATGCAATACTTGGGCACATTACAAGAGGCGAAAGATATGAACTGCTTCGAATAATTATGCAAGGGAAAATAGCAGGAAAAAGGTCCGTAGGAAAAAGACGAAACTTCTGACTTAAGAATCTACGGGAATGGTATAGCTGTAGCAATAACGAATTGTTTCGGTCAGCAGTTTCAAAAATACGTATAGCCCTGATGATCACCAACCTTCGGAACGAAGATGGCACTTGGAGAAGAAGAAGAAGAAGATAGATATTAAAAAATTAATTGTTGGACAAAGCCATAAGTAAATAAGAGGCGTGTCAAAAACCGCATTATTCTGCAAACTACACTTTTAGAAACACAAATTTTACTTTGTTTAAAACAAAAATATAAAAACACTTTGCCAAATTTTCACAGCTCGGCTCGTAAGCTGTTAGCGCAAGTTAATAATATTAACACTATAATAAATTATACTATAATTAATAAAGTAAAAAACGGAAACTTGGAGTCCAATATAAGTTCAGTTTACTCTTCGAGTACTGTACATGTATGCTCTTTTTATATCTACAGCAGAAAACACTTCCTTTTCGGTTTATTCATGGTTGCAAAAGCAGCATCTACCATGTACTCTTCTATTCGTTAATTTTTCTACTGTCGCTCGGACTTGACGATGTTCAAGTCCTAAAAGCTTCAAAATTTTTTTCTAAACATTATGTATTTAGCAAAGTTGTTACTTGTATGAATCACTGTATAAAACGTTAAAATTTCTAGTTTAGAATGTTCAACGGTGTCCTTATCTAGAGCGTCGTCATCATGCAGACTTGAAACAAGCAACACAACTTCCTTTTTTTTGGATATACGACACTAAAGTACATTATATCGGTAAGAGCAAATATACTTGATTTTAGAAGATACGGTAATTCTTGAAGTAATTCAGGGACCAATTCTGCTTGTTTTAAAGGGTCCCAAAAGCGGTACCCATAATCAAAATAGCCAATAAAAATACATATTCTTGATCTTTTTTACAGTTTTCATAAACAATGAGTTAAGAGCTTTCATCACCCTTATCAAAGTTTCTTGGGTTTTAATAATTTTCAAAACATTATCTCTAAGTAACTGAACAATGAGTTCTCAATCAAAGTCAAATAATTCTCAACAAAGTGGTTATACTTATCATCAGTGCTGGCAGGTTTTTTGAGAGATGACGGACATATTCTTGAGATCGGAAACACCATACCATTCCAATGTTCTTTCCAACTGAAATTTCCACAAATTAATACGGGCTATATTATTTTTTTTACATTAGCAATAAAAAATTTATTGCTGGACAAATCCATAACTAAATGACACGCGTGCAAAAACAGTGAATACAATTTTTCCTGCAAACTACACCTTTAGAAACACAATTTTTACTTTGTTTGAAACAAAAATATAAAAACACTTTTCCAAATTTCCACAGCTCGGCTCGTAAGCTGTTAGCGCAGTTTAATAATAATTTAAGAATTGTTAAAAAAATATATTAGAAGTGACAAGTGAGATTTAAAACATCAACAAAATTGTAGTATTGTAGTATTTGTAGTACAAAATTATAGTACGGAATTGTTCAACAACAAATTTTGTATAAACCGTTTATATTGACATTCATTTTATATCAATTTAATTTCGTACAGCAATGTTCTTATTTTAAAGTTTCTCAATAAAGTGCCTTTTAACCACTTAAATCTTTGGTAATTGAGAATGAAACATCAAAGGATTTCCTATTTCAAACATTATTATTTTACAATTTTCCGAAGGAGCCTGTCTAGTTAAGCGGCTTTTGTTGAGAGGAAGTTGCATAATGCTCTTCAAACAAAAGAAAGTACAAAACTGTGTATCATTCCGAACTAAAAATCGCGAAATAAAGCATAGAAAAGCCGTAAAGATATCTCGAATGGTGCATTTTCTCAAATACTTAACAGCGGGGCATGATGAATTTCGAACAAAAGTGCCATAAATGTTCATTCTCATCATACCTCAAAGCTTCTTCATTATGCTTTATTGCCGTCATAAATTTCGGAATGCTTTATTATTCAGACGCATTTGTCCTGCTTTCCTTTACTCTTTTCCGCTCACCCCACTCGTGGCGTTGCTGTATTTTAGATAGATGAGGAAAGAACGACGACGTGTTTTACAGCAATAACTTTTAGGAGTTTCCTTTATCACTATTTTCACAGATTTTGTGGGCGGTCCGCGATTATAGTTTCTAAGTGTCAAATGTATATTTTAACTCTTAATCGGTAGGGTAAAACAATTTTATTCAAACGGTAGGTTACAGCATGCTTTACTAGCTTATAGACAAAGGGATAACAATGTTATTTTTTTTATTTATTTTGCTTTAACCACTTACGATTATTACCACAAGAAAAATACAAAAAGTAATAAAGATATCTTCTTCAAGTACTCTCTCCGCTACTGAGTTTGGCAATCATCATTGCTATTCGTATCTATGAAGCTGTTGCTTTAAATAATTGTTTATATGTACAAAGGAACCAGTCTCTTAAATTGCGCAGCCAATATATACGCTTGCCTTAAATCTTTCCTTGGATAAGTAACTAGAGCAACTACTTTTTTCTCCCATTACATGACCAAGATATTCCAACTTTCTCTATAACTAACTACATAGAGGCAGGTTACCAAAGAAAACAGAAGACTGTGGCATTCATCAATTTATCGGCTGCCTATGACACGGTTTGGAAAGATGGCCTCATCTATAAGCTCCGTAAAATAATCCCCTGCAAAGCAACCGCCCGACTCATAAATAATACGCTGAGCAGTAGAAACATCCGTGTAACCATGGGAACTACAGTGAGCAAACAGAGAACGCTTAATAATGGCCTCCCCCAGGGCTCCGTAATTGCACCGCTGCTATTTAGTATGTATATAGCTGATATGCCCCCTACCAGATCTAAAAAATTTGGATATGCAGACGACTGGGCACTTGCAACTCAAAGCTCCTTAATACAAAACTCCGAGGCAATCCTAACGGAAGATCTGGAACGCCTGGTTAAGAACTTTAAACAATGGAGACTTAAACCTAACCCAAAAAAAAACCGAGGTTAGCTGTTTTCACCTGAACAACAAAGCAACCAGCAAAGCTGAGAACCCGTAACAACATCATACAGAAGCTTTGCGGGACTACATGGGGCTCATCAGCAGGTACACTTCGGTGTTCAGCCCTTGGACTCGTATACTCCGCAGCTGAATACTGCTCTCGTGTTTGGCTGAATAGCGTTCACACAAAAATTATAGATACCCAGCTCAATGTCGCCATGCGTCTCATATCTGGAACGATCAAGTCTACACCTGTGGAGTGGCTTCCACTACTGAGCCATATACCTCCACCTAATCTTCGTCGTCAGCATGCTCTGCCTAGAGAATTCCAAAAGCTGCTTAACAACCCGCAATTACCTATACACACATATGTTGCCGACGCTAATTCACATCGATTGCGCTCCAGAAAACCTCCGACTAGATATGCAATAAACTTGAATTCCAATAATTTCCAAATGAACTCCCAGTGGAAGAACATGCAGAGCAACAGACCGAACCTAATAATGAGAAACACACCACGCATCACAGAAACTCCACCAGGTTTTACCTCCCCCGAAAATCATGGTCAACTCTTAACAGGATAAGAACGGGTCATGGAGTCTGCGCAGATTCCCTTTATAAATGGAGGATGAGAACCTCTGCTGAGTGCGACTGCAGCGCCGAGAAACAGACCATCCAGCATATGATTGCCGAATGCCCTCGGAGGAAGTATTATGGAGATCCTCTAGACTTCGCCTCTGCAGCACCAGCTTCGATTGAATATATTAATACATTAGATGTTAGATTGTAACATGTATGTGATAAAGTTGTGTATCAAATTGCCATACGCTAAATAAAAAAAAAATCTAACTTTCTTCTCTTCATGGTGATCAACAGCTCCCGTTCTTTGTTTATTCTTCGAAGAACTACACTATTTGTTATTTTGTCTGTTAAAGGTATTTTTAAAATTCTTCTATATATCCACATTTCGAAGGCCTCTAGTTTATCGATATTGCTCTTGTTTAAAGTCCAAGTCTCTAATTCGTACAGCAGTATCGAAAAGCTGTAGCATCTAACCAATCTCATTTTCAGGTTAAGGTTAATGTCATGACTTCCCAGAATATCGTTCATATTAACAGAAGCAGCTCGAGCCTTACCAATTCTAGTTTTTATTTCTTATGTGATGTCATTGTTGTTATTAACACTTGTTCCCAAGTATTTTTATTTGTGCACCCGTCCGATTTCGTTATTGTTAATGTACAGGTTTGCATTTAATATTTGTTTTTTTTTAATTAATCATGAATTTCGTCTTCTTGACATTCATTGTTAACTCTTTCTCTTTACTAGCTGTGACTACCTTGTTTAAAATGGCTTGCAAGTCTTCTACTGTCTCCGCAATAAAAACCGTATAATTTGCGTATCTAATATTATTAATTGGCTGGCCGTTAACTTTTATTCTAATCTCTTCTTCCTCCAAAGTTTTTTTCATAATTTGTTCCGAATAGAGATTAAATAGCATTGGTGACAGCACACATCCTTGTCTAACTCCTTTTTTAATTTTAATTTTATTTGTTGTGCTATTATAGATGCGTGCAACTGCCTTCTGATTAGAATACAGACTAGATATTATTCTTATATTACGAGTGTCCAACTGTTTTACTTTTAAGATCTCTAAAAGTTGGTCATGCTTGACGTTATCAAACGCCTTATTGTAATCAATAAAACAAGCAAATACATTTTGATTCACATCCAAACACCTCTGTGTCAAGATGTTAAAGGCAAATATTGCTTCGCGACTTCCATATCCCTCCCGGAATCCAAACTGAGTTTCTCCGATATCTTCTTCCAATTTTCTGTAAACTCTATTGTGAATTATTTTGAGGAATATTTTTAAGGTATAGCTCATCAGACTGATCGTGCGATGAGCACTGCACTGCTTAGCATGTACCTTCTTGGGAAGAAGGACGAAGGTTGTTCTTAGCCATTCTTCAGAAATTATACTGTTTTCATCCTCCTCCTCCTCAGTCCTAATCCCTTTTGGGATGTGGCGACAACTTCACAGTTTTTTTAAAATTTCTCTCCATTCTTGTCTGTCCTGGACTAGGTGTTCGGCTTCATGTAACCCTTGGTTAATCAATGTTTTTGTTTGATCTACCCAACGGCTTGGAGATCTTGCCCTAGGTCTTTTTCCTTCAACTTTACCCACGACAATCAGTTTTTCCATCGTGCCTGTTCTTCTAGCAATGTATCCAAAATACAGCAAATATCTCTGTTGTATTTGTTTAAACAATCTATCCTTTACTTTAAGTTGTTTTAGTATCGATACGTTAATGCGATAATCAATCCAGGATATTCTCAACATGCAACTGTTTTCATAAATCTTGTTAAATAAGCCTACTAACAAATGAATTCGATCTTTATCTATTAACTTGAGTATATCCGCTGGTAGCTCGTCTAGTCCTAAAGCTTTGCTATTCTTTGATGACTTCACCGCTTGCATTACTTCTTCTTTGCTTATTTCTGGACCTGTCTCCTCTGGAAAATTATCACAAGGGGGCTGCCTTTGATTGTCAAACAGTTCTTTTATGTATGTCTGCCAATGTTTTAGTTTTTCCTCTATTTCCATTATCATGTTTCCTTGTTGGTGTATAAGTACTGTGTGCTTTCTATTTCTATTGTTGGTCATTTTTTTAACTTTCTTGTTAAGATAGAACGAATCATATTTGGCTTCCAATTTTTCAATCTACTTACATTTGTCTTGTAACCATTGTTTTTTAAGGTCTCGGATTTTTCTTTTGATCTCTGTATTAATTTGCTTATACTGTTTTTCATTTTTACCTTTCGATAGTCTTGCAGAATTCATCAATAACAAAATTTCGTCACTCACCCATTTTTTCTGTTTCTTTGGTTTTTCTCTCTTCAGAATATTTTTAGCCGGCTCCAGCACGTTCTTTTTAATAATGTCCCAGTGTTTATTTATGCCATATGTCTAGTTCTGGTATCTTCTTTGTCTTTTTAACTTTTTTAAGATTTGTCTGAATGCTTGTTTTTACCTGATGTTTAATTGTTTCATCATTTAAACGATTAATTTATATTATTTTTTTGGGCTTAGATGCTTGTACTCTTTTAAGTTTTATTCAGAATTGACGAGCAGATATAGGGTCTGACCCTATATCTGCTCGTGAATACGTTTTCACAGATTCGGTTGTGTTTTTATATCTATTGTTTATGGTTATATAATCTATTTGATTTCGTAGAACATGGTCTCTAGTGTCCCCAGGAGATTCCCACGTGTATACTCGTCTTCTTGGTAGTTGATAAAATGTGTTTTTAATTATAAAATTATTTTCCTGCCAAAATTGCAACAGCTGATCACCTCTTTCATTTCTTTGGCCAAGAGCATATTTTCCAACCCATTTGCCACATTCTCCTTTCCCAATTTTCGCATTCCAATCTCCCATTATTATTATAATGTCTCTAGCCTTAAAACTTTTAGTGTTTCTTCAATGGTTTTAATAAATTCTTCTGTGTTTTCTTCGCTACTCTCTGCTATAGGAGCATATATTTGAATTATATTTAGTTTTCCCTGAATGGTTAATAGTTGTAGAAATATAACTCTATTTGACACTGGTACAAAATTTATAATCGACTTATTTATTTCCTTGATGACCATTATTGCCACTCCATTACTATGATGATTGTTATTTCGTCCTGAAAAATATATGGTACCGTTTGGGGTGAGGCATTGACCTGCATTTGTCTATCTAACTTCGCTGAACCCTAAAATACTGATCTGTAACCGACACATCTCTTGACTAGCATTGTGTAGTTTTCCAGCTTCGAATAGAGTTCTCACATTCCATGTGGCGATACAGGTCAATGTACTATGCATTTTGCAGGGGTTTTGCAGATTGACGACTGAAGGAGCCCTGCAACTTATTGAATATCCCCTCCTGACGGATCTTAGTTTCCGATGATTATGATCAGTAACTTCCAAAGAATCGCTATTCTTTGCCATGATGATTTATAGTAGGGGTACTCTTCTTCTTAGGGTGACTGTCCGTTCCGAACGTTGGCGATCATTCTGGCTATGATGATTTTGTTGGTTGCTATACGAAATAGCTGTGTTGAGGTCTTTCTATACCATGCTCTCAGGTTAGCAAGCCAGGATATTATTCTTCGTCCTGGGGCTCTTTTTCCTTCAATTTTACCCTGCAAAAGGTATTGGGGTAGCTCGTATCTGCCTTGATTTCTCATTATAGGGGTACTCTACGAGTCTTTAATACAGTGGTTCCCTTCTGTATCCTTATGCCTTGGTTCATCCACCTTCGAGATCGATTTCTTAATCTCAGGACAAAAGAGTGCCCTATCACATACCAACTTATCTGCCCGAAACCGTTGGTCAGTACGTGGGGGATTGCTGATGCTGGCAATACTTCATATAGGAGTGTCCAATTTAAAAAAAAATGTGGTCAATATTTTCAATCTGTGTAGTGCGTATTTTCAACTATGTGAATAAATGATTCGCTTATATTGGTGTCTTTATTCTGACCACCGCATGAGCCACTGTAAGCAATGATATTTACTGTATTGGTTGTCAATTTTTTTAACATAACTTTCTGAAGGAATTTAACTTAATAAACGACTTCGTACATAAACCTAACGCCTAAATGTAAACGACACCAAGTTTATTGCATGAGCAAAGAGGGAAAAAAGGAAGGAAATGACAATAAAACAAAGAATATTAAAAATATTACAGTTAAAGGTTAAATTTCTGTTAATATTTTACTAACAGTTAAGATAACGACTTGACCCGTGGTATGTTAATAATAATATGAAATAAAAAGGAATATGATTAATAACATTTACCATAAAACGTAACAAATCGTAAATAAAAATGTTTTATACGTTTTATTTTCAAATAACAAAGCACAGTTTATTTGGCAACATCGTTGTCGTTGATAATGTCTGTCTATAACGAGATAATGACTCAAACAGAGGTTGCTGCCGCCCCGGGAGACTTTAACTGACCACGCCGTGGTCGATAGGGGCTTAATTCGACCGCCGCTGCCTCCTGAGACCCTTCGTTATATCAGATTTCTGGACTGTAATCACTAACTGCTGCTTATCATCTCTCCTCGCGTTCCCGCCCCTAATTTGTCCGAGATGGATAGAGAGATTGATTCAGTTAAACACTTTTGCGTCCTACGGCTGATTTCCTTTCCCAGAGGAGGCGCTAGCATGTTTGCCTAACGGCCGGAAGCCCTGTGGTGTTTATTTGGGAACGTGGCGTAAATCGTGTAAAACATTAGAATTACAACTGCTTCATTTACACTTTTGGGTCGAATCGATTTAATCATGTAGCTACAAACAACATTTCGAAAATATTTTAATATATATTTATTTACTTCATGTGTTTGTTTAACGGGAGAGATTATGAATAAACTTTGATTTTATTAAGACTAACTAACTATTTTATATATATTTATAATAATATATATATATATATATATATATAATATATATATATATATATATATATATATATATATATATATATATATATATATATATAGCGAGTGTTTGCAACTTTAATTTTGTCGCTTCTCGCATCCCAATCGCCATAATTTCTTATCGGCCCAGTCTCCTTCTTGAAGACCTCTATTTTCCATTTCTATATGAATATTGGATATCCATTTCTTGGCCTTCCCCTTTTATTTCTCTGTGTAGGTCTCCAGTTCCAAACCTTTCGTGGTATCCTTTGTTCGTTCATCCGTCTCAGGTGTCCATACCATTTTAATTGTTTTTCGGCTATCGTATCCATTATTGTGTTCTTTACTTTCATTCTCTCGGAGGCGGAGTTATATATATTTATAATAATCAAAAGACGGATATTTTTTGTACACACTTATGACAAGTCAAAAGAAAATTCTTAAAATATCAAGAGATACAATTCTCAATACACTTAAGTATCAGATAATGTAACATTAATACCATGTTTCTTCTTTATATTATTGTTGAACAATTTGAGCCCTTGTTTCTTAAGGATGGCTGTCAGATTGAACATACATTGACCTTGAGCAATGACTTGAGTGAATTTACAAAACTAATGTCATTCTGTATGATGTGATGAACACATAAAAACATAAAATTTAATTTAAAAACTTAATTTTTAGAAAGTCTTTGATGACTATTAGTAATTCCAAACTATTAAATAATTTTGTAAGAATTAAAAAAAAACAATCTCTATTTCCTATATATGACATTTGTCAACTGTCACTTTTGAAAAATCGTTTAAAAGGACCGACATTTGATTTCATTAGTTCTATTCTGTCTATCTCCTCACATCAATCAATGGTCGGGTTCTTACACCCGTACCATGACAAAAAATTTTTTCCATTTTTTAACGTATCTGTGAAGTCCAGTGTCGGTTTTTTATATGTTTTTATATGTTTTTTAAGAATTTCAACAACTAAAAAATCATAATTTCGACATATAAGGAAATGAGATCTCTCCATTGTAGTGGTATTTATAAATTGACGTAAGTTAAAAATTATAATCTTCACCAATTAGTACTTATAAGAACATTTTATTGTAGCATAGCTCTGATGATGGCTTTGTAAAGCCAAAAGCGCTCAGCTAGGAATTGCTTAAAATATACACACTTCAAAAATACTTTTTTACATTTTCTTTTGACATATTTATAATAATACAAATAATATTTAAATATTCTTCGATATTGGGCAAAAACTATTCTTTAAAAATAAAAACAAAACTACTATTTCTTACCCACAGAAAAATAGTGCCAAAATTCCAAAACGAACATTCCAGAACAATCTGTTTTTTTAAGCTCCATCTCTATGAGTTTTCAAGTGATAAATTCATTACTAGAGCCCATCGAGCAAAAAGACAAAAGAGGGAATGTAAAGGTAGTGAGGGCAAACATATTGTTAGACAGGAAGTGCAATCTTTAAAAGCAACATTAAACAAGGAAAGAGAGTCTCTCTCGTTGTTTGATATCAAATTTAATTGAGTGATGTTATTGTTTGTCTCAAATGTCACATGAAATCTAATTTATATTGAAGTTTTTTAACAATTGTGTCGCATTTTAGACTCTTATCATTAATAATTAATTAAAACTTTCTCGTCTAAGACACATTCTGAAAAATATTATATAGCTATAGATAAGTGTCGGAAAATTTTAATTTGGCGCATTCGCATTTCCGGATATGTCCGCCATCAGAGGCCAGTTTTTTGGTCTCCTTTTCATAAGGATTAGATTCCCTCTTTTGTCTTATTGCTCGATGCTGGAGCCATAGCGAAAAATACTAACTATCTACAGGATATTCATATTTTATCAATTTTAGATCTTACTCATAAATATTGGACAAAGAAAACATGTTCTAAATTCGTAAAATAGTTTTCGAAACCAATTCAGATTTCTGCTTTTAATCTAAACCTTCTAAAAATTGCAAGGTAAACATACGTTGATAAAGATGTTAAAAGAGACATGTTAAATCTAAAATTTGCATTCCACGACATGTCTCAATCAACTAAGCAGAAATCCTTAGCGCATTGGTTTCTTGTACTCATACAGAGTAGATCCGAATAAAATGAAAAAGACAGTAAAAAATAGAGTTCACATACATGTTCTCTTCTGGTAAATAGTAACTTGAGGATATCTCAATACCGACATACTTTATATACGTAAAAAAATCAAGTTTCACCTATTTATTCCCACGTATTAGAAGAGCTTTTCTCAAAACATATTAATACCATTTTTATGGACAGTAATTTAGATTTTCTAATCAGTAATCACTAATCCAGTCGTTTTTAAATCATTTATACGGCATAAATGGCCACATTATCAGTTTTACTATACAGACGCATCTAAAGTACAAAACAAAGTAGGATGTGCATTAATTAATATGAGGGTCTTCTATTAGACTTTTGTAATGTATTTTTATTAGTAGAATTCGAGACTCAGTTCTGTAAACATGTATAGTGTTACGATAAATATGTCTCGTGAATATTTTCATTCTTATATGGTCTAGATTTTATCTAATGGTAGAAATTCCAAGTAATCCCCTACCTGACACGATGGGTCCCCCTCCGATATAAAAACAACAATCGAACCTTCTGGAAACAGGCCGATATAAAAAATCAGTTCGAGATCATTCGCCGCTCTGTCTGTTGTGGGATTTTCCTTCTAGCCGAGAAAGCCATCGAACCTTCGACGATGTTCCATTTTAACAGATGTTTTCATATAAATAACGGAGCTTTCATAAATAATAAAAACAATAAATTATAATTAATAAAGACTTAGCAATTAGTCCAGGCTGTGAGGCCGCTCCCGTTGGGAAAATGTTTCTGATACGGTTTCTTCGCGGATTCTGGTTCAAAAATGTCCCCTTTAAACAAATCTGAAGGGTGCCGGGCGAAATTTTTGGGTAGAAATTGTTTAAATAATTTTTTTAAACAAATTCCAAAAATAATTTTTTTTTTAATCTGGAATATGTTCTGTTAGGTTTTTTGGGTCATTTTAAACAAAAAAGGTCTCTTGTCATTTTTCTATACAGTTGATAGTTTTCGAGTTATAAGCGATTTAAAGTCTGAAAAACGCGAAAATACGCATTTTTGAGACTTGAAAACACATAATGACAATTATAATTTTTGAGGTTACCTAGTGTCTAAACTGAAGTTTAAACATTCAACTTCAAGATTGTAAAGAGTAATCGGGGCTTATTTTAATTTAGACCGTTGTTTTTTAATTGTTAAGTATGCGCGTACACTCGAATTTTCAACCGGGGGCGCCGCGGCGCGGCGCGTTATCGTGCGCCTTTATCGTACTTATGCATAGTTTACATATACTTACACATACTTATAAATAATTATTATAATATAAATTTCGTAAAATATAAACTACATTTTATTTAAAGTCTAATACTAGTTACATAAAATAATTGTACAAAAGATTGTTAAATAACACACTAATATCACTCAGTAAAAGTATCTTTGTTTTCACAAAAATCTAAATCACATCCACATAATGGTACACAGTTAACATGATTTTTCTTGCAGTTGCAAGCATTAGTTTTGCAAGTCCTTTTGCATTTGCACGGTTTCACCAGTGTTTTTTAGTAATGGGTTTTAAGTTATGAATCCTGGTAATACCCACCACTATCAGACATATAATATCCATATTGTGTAAAATCGAGAGTTTGATAGCGAGAATATATGACATTTCGCCAAATATATGTTTGAGCGAAAGCTCTTAACAAGTGTTGGTAAAGTGCGTCAGAGATACAAGGTATATTGGCTAGATTAATTCCTAAGTCACATGATCTGTTAAAAATTGTTTTTCTTGCATCGGTTACGGATTCTCCCATTTTGCCTCTTAATTGCCTATTAATATTAATATTTACTGCATTGTATTATTTAAATAATAATTTAAAAATATTATTTACAATTGAAATAAATAAATATATACTCAATAAATAATAATTATATTGTTCAAATTTGGAAGAAAAAAAAAAACTATATACGGTTATTACATTGCGACGATTGATTTATTTAATTAGCCCAATGACAATAATTAATACCTACATAAATAAATTATGGAAAAAACTATGTTAATAAACTTACGTACGATAGAGGCGCACGATAGCGCGCCGCGCCGCGGCGGCTGAAAAATCGAGTGTACGCGCATACTTAACAATTAAAAAACAACGGTCTAAATTAAAATAAGCCCCGATTACTTTTCACAATCGTGAAGTTGAATGTTTGAACTTCAATTTAGACACTCGATAACCTCAAAAATAATAATTTACATATGTGTTTTCAAGCCTTAAAAATGCGTATTTTCGCGTTTTTCAGACTTTAAATCGCTTATAACTCGAAAACTATCAACTTTAGAGAAAAATGACAAGAAAACTATTTTTGTTTAGAATGACCCAAAAAATCTAAAAAAATGTTCTCCAGATAAAAAAAATATTTTTTGGAATTTGTTTAAAAAAATTATTTAAACAATTTTTGCCCAAAAAATTCGCCCGGCACCCTTCAGATTTGTTTAAAGGGGACATTTTTGAACCAGAATCCGCAAAGAAACCGAATCAGAAACATTTTCCCAACGGGAGCGGCCTCACAGCCTGGACTAAATAGTAAGCAATAAATAGTTCTATGAAAATTGTCGTTGTATATTATTTTAATTTAATAAAATAATAGTTTATAGCAAATATATCTAAAGATAAACTAATCGTGGGTCGTTAAAGTTCTTGTTTTGTAAATTTAACCAATTCTTATTAAGAAACTACTATTAATATAATTATAGTTGGTTACTTGTTTATGATATAAAAAATTATTTAATTATGTTTAAAAGAGCTTTACAAAAGAATAAAAAAAACAGCGAAAATCAGGATATTCAAATATTTAGAAAGTTTTCGTCGTCTGTCTCTGAATATGCAATTGAAATAGCTTAATCGGCAACATTGGCTTACGATATAGCAAAGAAAATCCATAGACGGAAAACGACAAAAAATTTGTTAGAATAATCAATCGAGTTACTGTTTGGTAGCCTGGAAGCAAGATTTCAGAGTTTTTGTTTTTTGCATTCTCTTTCGCTTCATTTTATCCGACTTTTGTTGTATATGGTAATTTTTTGTTCATTTTGTGGGATTGTAGATGAATCAATCAAATATCAGAATCCAGCGGCTTCTGTTTTTAAAAAAATACAAACGTACATGATTTGGATATACAAATCAAAAATGTTAAATTGGAACAAAAAGTTTTTTATCATTGTCACTTGTAACAGATACACAATACTCGCATTAGGCAGTATCCTAAAAGATTTATTAAATATAAATGAAATTTAATGTACCGGGTTTTTTATTACCTCCACTAATTTCCCTTAATTTCGGGAATACAAAAAAAAAGTTTGAAATAAAAGTTGTAATATTTTATCTGTACCAACCAACAATGTAGCAACAGACCAAATTTTGTATACAGGGAGTGTCCAATAAAATGCATCTTTAATATTACAAATGGGACACCCTGTATTTTTTATAGTTTTGAGTAGCCCTCCATTTCCTGATTACCAATATATAATATTATGTAGGTATGTATGTATGTATATATGGTATTATGTATGTTCTATAATGGCATATGGTACTACAAAAGTGTAACCATAGGTGACCATGCAATTGACATTTCAAAATAAAACAAATATTATAGTTTATTTTTATGAACGAGAGAGTAATTAGTATAATTTTAACTGGTACCTCCGATCACTCCATGGGCGTGCTCAAGATTAATTGAAAAATTACTTTGAATAATTGTAAAAAATAAATGAATTATTTCAGTGTTATAAAGTGTTATGTGTATGTAAACAAAAGTGACCTCTTTTATCACACACTATATTAGAACTGACTGGCCTACATTAAAAAGAGTTTTAAAAAATTCACATTTTTTTTAATTTTTAAAAATTGCAAAAGAGAAAAAAGAGTTTTTAAAACCGTCTAAGGTATGTTAAATAGATGAATGAAAATATTAATATAAAACTTACAGCTACTTGTTACAAATCCAAATCAGATTCAGAAGATGAACTTTCAGAACCAGGATTTATAATAACTGGCTCGATCATTTTATCAGTAATATTGTCCAGCTTCCACATTTTTTCCTCTTCTTTAATAGTGTGATTTACTGCCTTTTCCCAGTTTTTAGGTTTAACATTATTTACGGCCTTCAAAAACAACAATTTAACATCATGAATTTTAAAAGTGGTATTTTTTCTTGAAACTTCACTCTTTATCTGTGCCCATACCAGTTCAATCGGGTTTAATTCACAATGATATGGTGGGGATCTAAGTACTGTAATTCCACGATTTTTGGCAATTTCATCAATTTCGTATTTTTTAAATTTTTCTTTATGAAGAGCACACAACGAATAAAGTTCCTTTCTTATAGATCCGGGACGGTACGTAATATTTTTTGAACTCAGCCAATTCTGCAAGTCTTTTTTTAACCACTTATTTGTGGGCAGTCCTTCTATAAGTCTGGAGTGATAACTTGCATTATCCATTACTATTACACAGTTCTTAGGAAGAAGATCTATCATTTGTTCGAACCATTCTTGAAAGACATCAGCGTTCATGTCTTCATGGTAGTCACCGGTACGAGTTGATTCAAAAATTAATAAACCACCTTCAACAAAATCGTCTGAACTGCCAATGTGTACTATTATCAGCCTGCGTCCCTTTCCTGATGGTGGGTTTAAACCAGTAGATAAGTTATTTACAAAAGCGTGCCTTTGACTTGTAACAGTTTCATCCTGCCAAAATTTATTTGGTGTATGACCCTCGTTGATCCATGTTTCATCAAGATAAAATATTTTTCTTTTTTGGTTTCTCATTTCCTTTATGGTTCTTAGAAAATGTCTTCTCCATATGTCAATATCGCTTCTTTCTAATAAAATAGACTTTCTGGGATTCTTTTTCCAGCGGAAGCCTATTTCTTTTAAAAGTTTCCATAACGTACTTCGACTCATTTCTGGGTAATCCTTATCATATCGAACTGAGACAAGAACTTTATCCAATGTTGGAAATTCTTGTCTAAAGAAGAATTTATGCACTTTCCGTCGAAGTCCTTCTTTAAAATGATATTCTATTTGAAATTTTGGTTTCCCTGGAGCATTACGTAGCATTTGAAAACTACCACATTTCTCTTCTTTAATAACTCTGTAAATCGTAGATTTCCCAACACCAAGTGTACTGCTAACTAACTCAACGGTCTCATCAACATTTTCACATAAACGTTTGTCTGTAAATGATTTAAAACAATTAAGAATTAATGTTTTTTCATTAACTGTTAAAAGACCAATTTTTTGGCGTTTACACGGCACTTCCAAATTTTCCATAACACTAGTATACACAATAAACTGCACCTTGCAACTGAAGTACCTACTTTTAGTGAACTGTTAAGAATTTTGAATACGCCACTTGGACCTTCCTACAAAATGGAAAAACCCACTATCACATTTTCTGTGAAATAAGTTTAGAAGGTAATTATCTAGTCAATTACTGTTTTAGATTTCTGGAATTAAAGAATTAAATGTTTGATTGTTGAAACCCTTACTTCGTGGAATGCACTCATTTCAGATAAAATAAAACGTTTTATTTTGTCTAAAGAATTAAACTTTATTTTGCAAATAGGTAGGTACTTATTAAACTTTTATTGGTTATATATAACCAATAAAATAAACATCTTACATTTCTTGCAAATTCATTAGTACCTGTTAACCTCCATCACTCCGACACTGGTAACCTTATTTAGGGATTAGTAACCCTCACAACGATTGTATTCTATTCTGCTCCAACCTTTATACCTGGTGGTCATACTCAATTTAAAATTGTTTTCCTATATACTTCTGTAAACATGTTGACAAATATCTGTTTTTCATTGAGTCACCCATATCAACAGTTTAGGGATTTGCATACATAATTTATTGTTTTATTACTCTCTCATACATAAAAATACACTATAATTTACTATAAACTGTCAGTCCTCATGCCGAAATGTGTTATACTGCAGATGAAAATGTCTTCTCTTTTATTTCGGTGGCGTTTCGATGTTCTTCGCGTCTGACTTTTATCCTTCGATTTGTTTGTCCTATGTACGATTTATCGCAGACCTCACACGGGATTCTGTATACACCTTGATTTGACACCTATCGGTGTTAAAAATAGTTTCTATTTTGTTTTTTATTAGCTTTCTGCTGATTTTGTCCGTCGTACCCTTTATATATGGCAGGATAGTTTTTTTCGACTGGTTTTTCTTCTCCAGATCCAGAAAAAGAAGTAAACATATATAGTTTAAAAATGAAATATTAACTGTCGAGCAAAATTCATTTTTTAAATTTTTTTCGAGTCAAACAAAATTTTAATAAAAAGTAATTTTATATTTTTTATTTTTTATACATCTCTTTCTATTTAACTCAACATACTTAAACAATGCACGCGAAAAACTGCCATTAATTTTTCCACTACCGCTAAATACTTTTAAGCTTCATACAGTTCCTCTTATTAAAATTGATTTTGCGCTCCAACTTTCGAAAGAACCTCTCTCGGTATACAAAGACAGCTATTTGCGGTCCACCGTCTCTAAATAAATTCTTGTTAGCAAGCCACGACAACAACAGACTGGCAGAAAGTTCTATTTTGTGCTTTCCCAGCATCTGCGATTGTTTGCTTTTATTCTTAAGCGAAATCCTTATCGCTAAAACCATTCAAGTAATTGATATCTGAAGTAAATTGGTTTCTTTTATGTCCTCTCTTATTCCTAATGAATGAACCTGCGATGGGTTCGCCTTACAAATAACAACGAAAATTATTTGTTTTTGTAATAGGATGCCGGTGGAGGTGAAATAATGGAGAATTCCTAATTTAAAAGTGTTCGTGATAGAAAGAAATTACATAAAATGTTTTCGGTGGATGGAGAAGTATAATATTAAATAACTGATTACAGTTTTACTATAAATTATATCGAAAAATTTAACTTTTACTTATAAAAGCTTTCAACTCCACTGTCTTGTTGGGTCTACTTGACCAGAATGAAAATAAATCCTAGTTTAAAAATTACAAACCGACGTAATACTTTAGTCTTCTGTAAGTCTATTATAGAAAGTTACCTTATCAATACCTAGAGTGTAATTATTAGTAGATGTCAATAAAACTATAATTTTTACTACACGTCTTCAACAATTTATTGTATTACCATCGTCGATCGAGAAAAAATGGATAAAGAGGCATTAGAAAACAATTCGATCCTGAAATTTACATCGAATTTGTAGATTGACCCTTCGAGCTAGCCAACAGTTACGACGGATCGTCAAGGAGACAAGATAATACCGTGAAGTTGTTTAAGTAATCAGAATGAAGAAGTGCTACTTGCAACAGCACTAGTACGAGTAAGAAACTCAAAAGGAAGTTTATAATTGATAGGAGTATTGATTGACCAAGGCTCGCACACTTCATTCATTACGGAGCTGGCCGCTACAAGTCTCGGAATAAAAAGTAAGGCTGTCTACGCTCAGATATCTGGAAATGGCAATTAAGACGAAAGGACGTCGAAATGGAACGAAATATTAAACTTGGAGGCGCATTTCAAAAATGAATTTAAAATGAAGGCCGAAGCACTTATACTACGAAAAATAAAAAAAATCTACCGGAGAAGGAGATACATATGAAAGAAAGGAACCATAGGAACTTAATCCTGGCGGATCCAAATTTTAATGAAACAGGTTCAATAGATATTCTATTAAGAGCCAAAGAATATAGTTTGATATTACTGGACGGAGTAGATCAGACAAAGGATGGCTTGCTCATCCAAAATTCAAAATTGGGTTGTATAATATCAAGGATAGCACAGCAAGAGAATATTCCTAATATACAAGTACTTAGAATAATATCTAGATGACAGTCTATCTATCTAATTAGCCTTCTTCGGTCCATCTTTGGACATAGGCCCCCTAATCCTTTTCCATTCTTCTCTGTCTGTCGCAACAGTCATCCATCTAGAGCCCACGTGCTTTTTGATATCATCTGCCCATCTCATTTGGGGCCTTTCTCTGCTTCGTTTATATTCCCACGGTCTCCAACTTATAAGAATTTTGTGACAGATAATAGAAAGATGAACATATAGAAAGATGACAGATAATTGAAGAAATAAAAAAAATATTGGGAGTAAGCAAAAGTCGATCAAAGTAATACTCTTTCAGTAGAAGATAAAAAGTGTAAAGCATATTATAAAAGAATAGTAGAGAGGGAAGAATTGAAAATCAAATGTCGGATAAAATAGAAATTCTTCGGGGTGTGAGACAGGGCTGTGTATTGTCACCACTGCTGTTTAACATATATAGCGAAGCCATTTTCCAAGAAGCTTTAGGAGAGTGTAACGATGGAATGATAATAAATGGTGAAATTATTAATAATATAAGATATGCCGATGATACTGTCATATTCACTTCAACTCTGTAAAGTCTAACAAACATACTGGAACGGCTGAATGAAAAGTGTACCATATATGGTATTAAAATGAACTTAAAGAAAACAAAATTCATGGTCATTACAAAACATCCAAAAGACAATGAGACACTCCATATTAATAATATCCAGATAGAAAGGGTAGATAAATACAAATATCTAGGAACATTGGTTAGTCAAAACGCAGAACAAACGCAAGAGATTAAAAGCCGTATAGAAATAGCAAGGGCAAAATTTGTAAAAATGAAACATCTGTTGTGTAGTAGAGACCTAAGAATGGATCTAAGGATAAGGTTATTGCGCTGCTACATTTTTACAACTTTGCTCTACGGATCTGAGGCATGGACATTGAAACAACTGGAGATTAAGAAATTGGAAGCTTTTGAGCGTTGGTGTTATCGAAGGATGCTACGAATAGCATGGGTAGACAAAATTACCAATATTGAAGTCCTTGATAGGGTTAATAAGAGGGAAGAAATTGTACAGACAATTAAGAGGCGGAAACTTGAATATTTCGGTCATATATTAAGAGGTCCTCGTTATGGGCTACTACGTTTGATTATAGAGGGCAAAATAAAAGGTAAAAGAGATGTAGGAAGAAGACGAACCTCCTGGCTACGAAATCTAAGGGAATGGTTTAGTCTGAGCTCTAGCCAACTATTTAGAGCTGCTGTAAGTAAAATAAGAATTGCCATGTTGATATCCAACCTTCGTTAGAAGATGGAACCTTAAGAAGAAGAAGAGAGGGAAGCCATTTCACTTTATAAGTGCACTTGCCTTCCTTAGTTCATCTGATGACATAATAAAGTCCTTATCCACCCTACTATCATCACTAGTATAGTCTATACTTTCAATTTCATCAATGTTATTAGCGCAGTAATCAAGTTCATCTTCGGTAAGTTTCTGTTTTTTTTTTCGATCCATGCTAAAAAAGGAAGTTGTTTATACCTGTCGGGATAATATTTCCCAGTAAAAACACCTGTTGAGAAATATAATCACATTCAAGATTTATTGCCCATTATGATAAATTTCGTACTGAGCAGCAATATTACATTAGGTTTTAGGGGTTCAATGCCATATTCGTCTCTAACGACTGGAGTATATAGTTAGTCTTCTTTATTATTGTACTTAAATTTTCTTGTTTTCTTTTAATATTTATTTTAAATTCTAACAGTGAAAATAAACCGTTGATAAAACATTTTTTAATTAATACCAGTCTAAATAAGGTCGAATTGTGTATTATATAATAAATATTGATGAGATCTTCCTGTCCGGCAACTTCCGAATACCTTGACTGGAGACAAAAGTTATCTTGTGTTTATCTATAAAGAGTAAAAGAGAAACAGACTACGAATGAAAATGAACAATCACAAATGCTGGAAAACCGCAAAACGGAAGTTGAGTGGAAGTGATTTTGACGGTGCTTTCTAATAAAAATTTATATAGAATTTCTGGACCTTTGCTATTTTATGTTCCCAGAAAACTGCATTGCATTTGAAAGAGTATTTATTGCAAATGTATTTTGAAATAAATACGAAATCGTTTACAAAAATTTTTAAAATAAAATGTTATTAGGTATAGCCAGGTTATATGTACATATTTATACATAAATTGGTGGGGTTGATCACCATTTTGGTAGTTAACTTACTTGGCCTTGATCTGGTAGGCAAATAGCCTTAATTTTATTAACACAATTTTGAGATTCATCCTCGGATTAATATCTACTTTTTGTTGTTTGTTATCTATCTACTATGTATGCTATCTAGCTATTTATCTGTATACTAAACAAGAGAAGCCTTGTTTGTATACAGGTGCTAGTACAGAGATGCAGAGATATAAATTAAAATGTGTACATTTGTGAAATCGATTTTGAAAAGGCTTTTGACAAACTCCGACATAACAAAATGCTAGAAATATTAGAAACAGCTGGATTGGACGATAAAGATCTACGAATAATTACAAATCTATACTGGCATCAAATGGCAAGAATGAAGGTTGAACAAGAACTGTCGTATGCAATAAATATAAAAAGAGAAGTGAGACAAGGATGTATATTGTCGCCATTGCTTTTTAACTTATATTCGGAGAAAATATTTAAGAAAGCCTTAATGAAGACAAACGATGGTATTATTGTGAATGGAGTAACCGTCAACAATATTAGATATGCCGACGATACCTTAGTGCTTGCTAATTGCGGAGAAGACCTTAAAATTCTAATGAAAAAAATAAAACAGACTGGTGATCAGTATGGATTAGAACTCAACGTTAAAAAAACTAAATATATGATGGTTAACAAACAAAATTATATACAGGATGACGGTATAAAAGTCGGAGATGCCACACTGGACAGAGTAGAGAAACTCGTGTATCTTGGCAGTAATATCAATGAGAGCTGGGATCCAACCGCAGAAATTAAAAGCCGAACAGAACAAGCCTGAGCTGCCTTGAACTGAGGCTCTCCTTAAACGCTTGACAGCCTTTGAGATGGGGTATACAGACGACTACTGAAAATAAGCAGGGTCGACAGAGTTAGAAATGAGGAGGTCCTTAGACAGCTTAATCAAACAACACAACTGGTCCATATAATAAAGAGACGCAAGCTGAAATACTTCGATCACGTTATGAGACACCCTGAAAAATATGATCTTTTACATCTAATCATTCAGGGAAAGATCCAAGGTAATCGTGGTTCTGGTAGAAGAAGAATATCATGGCTGAAAAATTTAGGGCAATGGTATGAAAAATCAACTACATCGTTATTTAGAGCTGCTGTCAATAAAGTCACGATAGCGAATATGGTAGCCAACATGATATACAACGATCTATAACGGTAATGGAACTGGAAGAAGAAGAAGGAATCTAATGTTTCAAATATTCATTGCTTACTAGAAATTTCCTAAATGTTTTACTAATTTAGGATTAGCTGCAGTACCTGATTTTTTGTATTAGTAATAAGTCATGTTATAAATACGTTCAACGAATAACTTTTACCATTATGAAGGGAATCTACTATCATACCAATGAAACAACAGAACAAACACTTTACTAACATATCTATCTATCTAATCAGCCTTCTTTGGTCCATATTTGTACATAAGCTTTCCCAATCCTTTCCCATTCTTCTCTGTCCGGCGCTATAGTCATCCACCTAGAGCCCTCGTGCTTGTAGATATCATCTGCCCATCTCATTTGGGACCTTTTTCTGCTTCGTTTATATTCCCACTGTCTCCAACTTATAAGAATTTTGTTCTATCGGTCTTCTTTTTGTCTTATTGTGTCCGGCAAATGTCCATTTCAATTTTGCAACTTTTTTTAACATCCCTCACTTTTTTTGTCTCTTATCCACTCGTTTCTCTTTTCATCTATTAATATTGTGTGCAACGTTTGTCTTTTCATTGCTCCTTGGGTTTTGTGATTTTGTCCATGTTCGCTTTTGTAAATGTCCACATTTGGGAACCATAAATGAGAATGGGGAGTCCGCATTGATTGTCTACTTTGGTCTGAAGATGCTGTGGATATCTTTTGTCTTTGTGAGAGCGCCCACTAAAGTGGCGTGGCACGTAGCAAGTGGCAAGTAGCACACGTCTAGCATGTTTCTTAAAATGGAACCAATGAACACGAATGATTCAGCGCACACCAAAATGACAGTGACGTCATTCATTCTAATCATTCGTTTTCATTGGTTACATTTTAAGAAACATGCTAGACGCGTGCTACTAGCTACGTGCTACTTGCCACGTCAGTTTGGTGGGCGCTCTCCCTTTAAGAATGTAGGTTAGTTGCCAAATGCAGCAATACTGCTGTTAATCACAGAACTTTTCAATGCCCAATGTTCGAGACTGTCGACAGCCTTTTTAAAATCTATGAACGCTATATAATATAGAGAAATGTGGTATTTAATTGCTCGTTCTATAAGTATTTTTATATTTAGTAAATCGCCACTTTACGTCACGCCTTAGTTCTGAGCACTAATGGGTTAATACTGCAAGTCCTGTTAAATTAAGTTCATCAAGACCTTCATCAACACTCTCATTTTTTTACAATTTTAATGGTTAGTCGCCACAAGAAGGTAATTTATTGTATATTTGTATGTTAAACATGGCATATTATTCATTTTTCCGAACTTTATACAGAGCTACAACATTCTTGTCTAATGGTACGAGTCCCTTAAAATTATTAATAACAATAATATTGTACCTTTCTATAACTAAAACTTTTTATAAGTATATTTAGGACTGATATTTGATTATGATTTTCACCTACCTGTTGCCAAAAACCTCAAAGTTACATAAAAACGTTCTCTTGCTGAAATAGACGAACGCATTTTTGGGTCAGTTTTTGATGTAATTGGACTGACAAGTTTTAAGATATAATTAAAATCAATACCACTCATACGCAGGAAATTATTAAGTTCTGTAGGATCCTCGTCTCTCAATTAAGTTTATAACGTTTCGCAAAAATCATGTGTAGATCTTCTTAAACTCAAATCTCTCACCCAAACATTTCTTTTTTTTTTCTTTTCTTTGATTTTTAATGAAATTACTGCATACGCAGCAGCATACCTAACTTTTAGAACCGACATTTCAACTTCTGATCTTGAACTACTTGCGAAAATTTTCCAAGATTCAATGCATACACCTCTTTCCGACATTTATTCCGCAAAAACTTTAGAAACCTCTCTCGACAATAATTGCAGAGAGTAATTTGCCTCAATATTTGCTTTATATGAGATTTGTATTTTGGCATAATGAACTCAGTTTCTATAAAGGTGTTAAATAAATAAACGTTGAGTGAATTTTGCTATTTTGGATGTTTTATATATCAATAAAATTTATTACTATCTTTAACCGGTTGCTGTGGAATTTTCATTGCTAGAGCGAAATATTTAAAAGCTACAGCATAAAATTTCAGTTTTGAGTTTTGGCAACAAATATGTGGCATTCAAAATACTCATATGCATAAAAAACTCGAGTCAGGAGGTAGAAGTAGTAAACTTTTTGAAACAAAGCTCCTATACTGGAGTTTTATTACTTTTGTATTCTTTTTGGGTACCAAAGTTGACATTCTCAGCAAAATTTTGCTTGTTCGTATAATTTTTTTAGGTCAAATCTCTGACGATTGGTCTATCTGTAGTTGAGAGACAATAAATACAGAAATAATTAAAAACCGCGACTTTAAAGTATCCAAATAAATTATACGGATTTCGTACAATCCTCAGCTAGATATAAAAAATAAATTTTCGGTGGAAGCCACGGGCCTGACGTTGTGGAATAGTGAAATGTAGGTTGAGAGCTCCATTAATTCTCGGACTCTACTCTAATCTGGAAATCCTCTATTTCCTGCAGATTTCAAATCAAACTCCATACTATAGAACGCAGATAAATGAGTACACACATTTCCGCAAGTACGTGAAGTCCTGACAAAAACTAGAACCCCGGAATGAGAGTAAAACAGATTCCACTGTTTTTGTGCTATTTACACTATTTAAATATTACAGAATTCACAATTTACTATTTGTTTTACTATATATTTATTTTATTTAAAGCAAATAAATCATAACTGAATTTGAAATTAGATTTTTTATGCTGCGTTTTGTTCAAATTTATGGTCGGGAATATAATACTCAATGTAAATATTTGTTTGATGTTCTCAATTAAACATTATTATCAATATATATATATATATATATATATATATATATATATATATATATATATATATATATATATATATATATATATTGATTTATAGTCTCAGCAATTGGTCTGTGAGAAATAAAACTCTATTTGTTCTGTCTCAATATTTCGTCACGATTTTGTGACTTCTTCAGGAGAAAACTGTAAATTTATTATAATAATTATTATATGTAAACAAAATGAATATTTCAATACTACAACTATAAGTTAAAAATTTAAATTTTGATAACATATCTACTTAAATGACATTTTTGATTTTAATTTATTTGGGAATTATGGTAACCATAACATTTTATACAGTGGATTCCAATTGTAAAATTTTTAGTGAATAAGTTAAAATAAACAATTATTATAACAGTGTTATCCATATTATAAGGTGGAAGACTAGAAGATTGAGAAAGAATCAGGCACATGGTAAATTGATCTATAAAATGTAATTTTATAGATCAATCGTAATTATAATCATGTTCCTGATTCTTTCTCAATCCTTTTTGTTATGCCGCTTATGTTATTTGCTTTTATAGTTTTTATGATCATTCCCAATTTCTTTCTTCGCGTTTTTGTTTAAACTTTTGAAGCTCTTCGAAGCTGTTATGTTTCGTCTTTCTTGAAGTAGTTTAATTGTATTAGGTTGGAGTTTAGATGTTTTGGCTGTTTTCGTATTTGAACATATTTTCTTAACCGATGTTGTTACAGTTACTTTTATTTTATTGGCAAGTCCGTTTATATCCATTTGTTTCAGTGTCTCTATTGATTTTAGTCTTGTGCTTAGCTCTTTTTGGTATTCCGTTTGTTTTTGAAACAGGACATCGGTGGTTGGGTATCGTTCTCGTTTAATAAGTTTGTTTCGTTTTACTCTCGTCTGTATTTTAATATGCGCTCTAACCGATCCATGGTCACTACCGGTGTACAACTTGTTTAGTACTGTCACGTCGGTGCATATGGTTTTGTTATTTGAAGTATGCAGTCTACTTTGTTTTTAATTTTTATGTCTGGGCTGATCCATGTATATCTACATTGTTTAGATTTTTTAAAGAAAGTGTTGAGACAAAATACATTTTCGTTGTTTTAGTAGTTATACATCTTACCCCTTTCGTTCCTGGTGTCCAGTGCAAATCGACCGATCTATTGTGTATCGCCCTTTCCTTTTGTTCCAAATTTTAAAATCTCCTGTGATTATTACGAAGTGTCTTTTTTGGTTCCTTGCTGTTATCAGATCCTCGTAAAATGATTCAGCTTTCTCGTCTGTTAAGTTTCCTGTCGATGCATATCCATATATTATCTGTTGGCTTTATCTGCTGTTCAAAGCGATAACAAGATATATGACTATATTTAATACTGTACTGATACTTCGCTACTTTATAGAAAGCTCGTTTGTTTATCAAGAACGCTACACCGCCTATGTGATGATTTTCTACGGAGTTTTTGTGGTATAGCTGGTGACTTGACTTTAAGATGGTACATGCTTCTCCTTTTAAAAGAGTTTTGCACAGTACAAATTATATCTCATTTGATATTTAAGAGCTCTTGCTCTAGTTCGTCAAGGTGTTCTTGGGTTATCATAGTTCTTATATTGTAAGTGGCTATATGAATATATGAAGCAATTATGAGTAGTTAGACACTAAATATTCAGAAATGTTGATTTGCAAGGAAAAATGGAAGAGAAAGACCTAAGAAAACTTGTGGCTTGGCGAGATGTTTAGGCAAGCATATTTTGCCTAAGCAAAAGCATGTCGCAAAGGATGATAATATTCTGCATAAGCAAAAACATGTCGAAAAGGAAATTGTTATGGGTATGACAGAAAATATAAATTTTTTGAGAGTTAAGGTACGATTCCGAATACGACCGCAAACTGCAAACTGCACACCGCAGACCGCAGACCTCAGCGACAGACCTACTGATTCATATGATTTCTTATGAGCTGTATGTCGAGTAGAGCGGCACTGTTGCCACCGCAAGTAGAACGTCGCCACCGCAGATCGCAGGACTGCACCAGAACCAGTAGTGTCGCCGACCGCAGAGTGACAACACGTATTTTTGCTGTTTCCAAATTGACTGAAAAGTGAAAAGAATTGAATATCTTTTGAAAATTAGTTTTTCAAATGAAGAAGAAGAGATTGTTGATGAGTATTAAATAACTTCCTTCAAATTGTCTATTTTTAAATAGCGACCTAGTTGGCTTCCTTTTTCTTTTATAATGCAAAAGTAAAAGATCGTCGTCATCTTCTTCTTCCATCAAAAGATATAACATTAATTTATCGTTGTTCATTGCGTCTGACACCCTACTTATACGACTGTTAATATTATACTATTATAAATTCCCATTGTGCAATGCTGTTGTCGCTGTTTGTAGATGCAGTGCAGTTCTGCTCAGAATAGGTCTGACCGCAGACGACACTGTCGCTGCGGTTTGCGGTCTGCAGTCTGCAGCCACTTTCGGAATTTAACCTTTATATTAATGGAATCGTATAAAATAAAACAAAATATTAATGACAAAATACTTTGTACAGAAGGAAACTCAATACTGTCATGAATTTCGAGGTAAAAAGCGGAGCAGTTTTACAAACTTTTAGGTTGCGTATCAATCTAATATATTATATTTAATATGTTTCTTAGTTTTACCTAATCAAACCTACAATAATTTTCTGTTTACTCTCATAACTTCTACTAAATTATTTTTACAGAATTAAAAAAAGATTCCTGCCAATTCACGTCATTTCGGTAAGAGGTAACGCAGATATCAAACATTCCCTCTAAGCGTATACAGACTTAAAAACTTCCAAACTTTTCTAACCAGTAATATAACGTGTTACAAGATGTTTTTCGTGATTTATTTTGCAATAGTCGTAAACATTTTCCAGAAATTTTACACGTTGGAAAAACTTTTAAAAGCACCTTGTGTTTTTTTTGTTGATAAATCTCTCGCGTCGTAAAGTTTAGTCCGCCAAGAGTAATCCTTCAAAGTTTGTATATGTTAAATATTTGCGGTTGAGCCTTTATGAATCATTAGAGGGGAAAGTTGGGGGCAACGAGCCCGACGTCAATCAGATTACTGGAAAGTTGATGTAAAGTTTTGCTCTAGTCGTAAATAGCTGCTGCTGAAAATGTGCAATAAACGTTTTAAAATTGATTTTACGTGTTGCTACTTGCTCTAACGATATATAAAAGTTACTTGATGTACCATTTTTACTTCGTGTGATACTAAAATGCTCTACAATGTAACTGATGTCCATGATGAAAATGTTATTCATATATTTTACAATTTTGTTTACTTGATTATACTTGAATCGATCTGTAGAATTTGTAGAAGAAGATCAATTTGTAGTTACGAAACTCTATTTAGAACTTTATTCCAGAAAATGATATATTTTTTCAGCCAGAAAATCTTTCTGGCTGAAAACCAGATGGGGCCCTTCCTGGTCCCCATTTTCCTTCTATTTTTACTTGTAGGATTATTTGTAGTAACTTATACCTTTCCGTTTCTCGTGATGTGACCAAGGTATTCGGTTTTAGCTGTTTTTATTGTGGTTAACAATTCTTTAAGAAATATAAAAATGCCGTCACAAATTTTTATGCCATTTTCGGACCGATGTCTTCTTATTCAACGATTCGGAAAGCCAGTAAATATTAACATCATTCAAACTTATGCCCCTACGGCCGATAAACCCATAGAAGAGCTAGAAGCGTGGTATGTTGACGTAGAAAAACTAAAGATGACCAAAAAACGAGACCTAACATTTATCTTTGGTGACTTTAATGCTAGGTTAGGTAGAGGAAAAGTTTCTGGATCGATCGGAGACTTCGGACTTGAAGCAAAGAACGACAGGGGAGAGATAATGACCGAATTCTGCCAACAACACAATATGGTAGCGACAAATACATGGTTTAAATTACACCCTCGCAGATTGTACACTTGGACTTCACCACAACACAATAAAAACAGAGTAGTCCGTAACCAAATAGATTACATATTGGTCAACAAAACATATCCTGGAACTGACATCAATTTCGATCATAATTGTGTTGTTGCAAAAGTTCGCGCAAGATGGAAACTAATAAAGAAACAAAAACATTAGACATCCAATTATTGAATAACGACACCATATATCAGACAGGAAATAAAGAATTAAACAAAAATTTAGGAAATATCGACCACAATAGACTTTGCGAGTACGATGACATAAACGTTTTGTGTCAAACTATTAAAGAACAAATGAACAATGTAACGGAAAAACATCTAAAAGTAACACCTAGAAATATCAAACAGGAATGGATGACAGAAGAGATTTTACAATTAATGAACAAACGAAGAGAATCTAAAGGAAAAATGACAAGGATGGAGAATACAAAAGACTAAATAGAATAATTCGAAAAAAAAAAATAACCGAAGCAAAAGAGAAATGGCTGGAAACAAAATGCGTTGAAATAGAAGAACTGCAGTAAAGGCACGATTTTTTTAATTTACATAAAAAGGTAAAAGAGTTTACATCGACTACCAAGAGAACGACTTTTCACACCATGCTGAACACGGATGGCAAACTGCTAGAATCAACGGAAGATAAACTGAAAGAATGGGAAAACTATATTAAAATTCTGTTTCACGACATACGAAAAGAACCAAGATTGGAAAATACCAACGAAGGGCCAACAATTCTGAAATCTGAAATCCTAAATGCAATTAATCATTTTACAACAAATAAAAGCCCAGGTCCAGACGGAATATACCCAGAAACGTTAAAATTAATCAGCGAAGAAAATATCGAAATATTTGTCCTTTTATTCAATCGCATTTATGATACAGGTAAAATACCCCAAGATTGGCTGGAGTTAATATTCATCCCACTATTTAAAAAGCCAAACTCACAACACTGCAATGAGTTCTATCTGATAAGCCTTATGAGTCATGCAGTAAAAGTCCTACTAAAAATCGTACATAATCGTATCTATAGAAAGTGCAAAACAATCATCGGAGACGATGATCAGTTTGTATTCAGAGCCGGCATGGGAACGAGAGAAGCCCTGTTCAGTTTACTAGTTCTCGCCCAAAAATGCTACGACCAACAGAAATATATATTTATATGTTTTATAGACTTAGAAAAAGCATTTGATAGAGTAAGACACGACCTACTATTAGAACGTTTGCAGAAGTCGGTTTAGATGGAAAAGACATCAAATTCTTAAAAAACTTGTACTGGAACCAAAACGCCAGAGTTAGGATTAAGATAGAAGAGGGGAGTTAGACAAGGATGTGTTCTGTCGCCTCTGCCGTTTAATCTTTACTCTGAGTTTCTATTTAAAGAAGCATTGGAGGATTTCAAGGATGAAGTCAATTTGAATGGCATAAATATCAACAGTATCAAATACGCCGATGATACAGTGTTAATTGCGGATTCCGACTTAGGTCTACAACAACTCATCGACAAGACCAACTCGACCTGTGAGCAATTTAGTATGAAAATAAACATTAAAAAAAAACAAAGTGATCAATCCGAAAAAACCAAAACGTACCTCCACCTTGCACAATAAATGGGCACATCTTAGAACAGGTCAATAGATTTAAGTACCTGGGATGTTAGATCGATAGCAGCCTAAACTAAAAAAATAAAAAAACTGCTTTGTGATTCTCGCATAAAACTCGAAATTCGACTACGTTTATTAAAATGCTACCTCTGGTCGACTCTTCTATATGCAGTTGAAACGTGGACCTTTAAAACATCAACCGTAAATAAATTGGAGACCTTTGAAATGTGGATCTACCGAAAAATACTCAAAATTTCATTGCCAAAAATCTCCTTGCCAGAATAGGCAAGGAAAGAGAACTTTTTAACACAATAAAAGTTAGAAAAACATCATACCTAGGCCACATACTGAGAAATAATAAGGACCAATTTGCCCAACTTATAGTAAAAGGAAAAATCGAGGGAAAGAGAGGCCTAGGAAGAAAAAGACTATCGTGGCTCAGAAACATCCGACAATGGACAGGGCTAAATTTTGAACAGCTAATAAGAACAGCTGAAGATAGAAAAGAGTTTAAAATTGTAGTAGCCAACCTCCATTGAGGAGAGGGCACTTTAAGAACAACAAGAACAATTCTTTTCTAAACTGAAATCTAGACGATGACTCGGAGCGCATGAGGCAATAATTTAGGCTTATTCTAGTGGAATGTAAGATCTTTATACAGGCCAGGAGCCTTGCAATCTCTCATTAACAGTGCAAAACTATCATCACCCACCACTTTGCCTTTAGTGCTGAACATAGGCCTCCCTCATTTTTGTCCATTTTGCTTTGTCTTCTTCTTCTTAAAGTGCCCTCTCTTCAATGGAGGTTGGCTACTACAATTTTAAACTCTTCTCTATCTTCAGCTGTTCTTATTAGCTGTTCAAAATTTAGCCCTGTCCATTGTCGGATGTTTCTGAGCCATGATAGTCTTTTCCTTCCTAGGCCTCTCTTTCCCTCGATTTTTCCTTTCACTATAAGTTGGGCATATTGGTACTTATTATTTCTCAGTATGTGGCCTAGGTATGATGTTTTTCTTACTTTAACTGTGTTAAAAAGTTCTCTTTCCTTGCCTATTCTATGCAGCACTTCTTCGTTTGAGGTATGCGATGTCCATGAAATTTTGAGTATTCTCCGGTAGATCCACATTTCAAAGGCCTCCAATTTATTTACGGTTGATGTTTTAAGGGTCCACGTTTCCACTGCATATAGAAGAGTTGCTTTGTCTTGAACACTTTTTATCCAATTTCTTGACATTTTCTTGGGATCGTCAGTCCAGCGTGTAGGGGGTCTTCCTCTACTTGTTTTGTCTAACCTGGGCCTTCACTCAAACAATCTCTTTGTCCAACTTTCATCACTAATTCGGGCGACATGTCCTGCCCAGTTCCATTTCAGTGTGGCATAAGTGTGTGGTGTAGAAGTAAATAAGAACGATATAATTGCACTTAAGGAAATGAAATGGTTAAAAAATAAAATATTAGATAACAAGAATTCTACGATATATTCTAGCTGCCATCCAACGGAACACAAATTAGGAACGGGACTTATAGTCAATAAAAGAGTAAAGCACCTCATAATAGACTTCCAACCTCTCACTAAGAATCAAAGGTAAATTCTTTAAATATTCCATAATAAATGCCTGTGCACCACCTGCGAAGAAGCCATATGAAGAACAAGAACGATTTTATGAACAACTGGAAAATATCATCGAGAAAAAACTGAAAAACGGAAAAAACTGAAAGACATAGATAATCAATAAACAATCAAATATTAAAAGTCATAAGGATTTATGTAAAAAAGAGCAAGAATTTAGAAATATGTTTAAGTAATGGTCGTTTAAAAAGACCTTTCGTTATCAAAAGAAGACTTATATTAGTAAGTCAATAATACCTATGCAAAAAATTACCAACATTTTCCTGAAGTGATTTTTTTACGCGAATTTTTTATTATTAAAATATTGTTTGCTTATACGATTAAATATGCATCAAATAGTTATAAAGCCGCCCAACCTAGCGAGCAAAATTGATGAGAGACTCTTTAAAGGTTCACTCAAGTGATTCACCTGAATATTTATGTTGACTATTTACTCTTGCTGGCTATATTTTCGCGTTTTATCTCAGAGGGTCGATAACAGCATTTGAAATTTCAAATTTGTGCTACATTTACTCCACAACTGCGTCACGGACTATATTCAGCTATAAATTTTGCTAAAGAATATCCGATCGAGGTTTCAAAAAAAAACAGTTTTGAAAAAGTATTTATACTGTATTTTTTAACAAAATTCGCATTTAGCTTTTACCATTTTTACCATTAAAACTTTTTTACCAAAAAAGTGATAAGAATTGAAATGAAAGAAGCTACAAACGAGTTTTTTTCTTTATCATGTAAAAAATTCAACTAATATATGATTTAATTTTATCACAAGAACAGTTAGAGACTCCCTTAGATGAAAGATATTCAATTAAATACGTTGCAGGTTTGTTAGAAAGACATCATTCCAGCATCAGTCGCAAGGTGAGGTGATATAATGAAACTGGGTCATCCCATCGAAGACCAGAGAGAAGACGAAAACGTTGCACTAATCAAATTAATGATAGTTTTTTGAGACAACTTTTTTTCAGAGATAGGAGAGTAATTAGAAATTTATTGAAAAATGAACTAGCAGATGTTTTAAATGTCGCGATATATTCTTGAACAGTAAAAATACGTTTACATGAAACAGAACTGAGCAACAGGAAACTGGCAAAAACCTTTGCTTACCAGACAATACAGGGTTTAGAGATTTAATTTTACCAGATTGTATGAAAATTGCACCATCGATGATTGTAAACGAGTTCTTTTTTCGAATGAGACTAAAGTAAGCCTAAAAGCTCCAGATGGTCGTGAACGTGTCTGGCGAAGGCGAGGAGAAAGGTTAGCCAGCTGCAATATCTCTCCTAATGTACCGTTTGGTGGTGGCTCTAAAATTTTTTGGGTAAGAATTTGTTTTAAAGCTCGTACGGAGCTAAACCCCATACGAACGAGATCTATGAATGCCATTATTACTTAGACAACATTATTGTCGAACATGTAATGTATTTTGCTCAGTTTCTTGGACATAATTTTTTATTCATGTAAGACAACGCTCGTCCTCATGTGACTCTACAGGTTATTGACTACCGAAATGATGTTGATATTCCGATATTAGAGTAGCCACCTAATAGTCCGGAGATGAAGCCTTTAGAGTATCTATGGGACTATCTTAAAAAAAAAGATTCGAAGTCGTAGACCCCATTGTCAATTAGCACCAACTCATTGAGGCCGTTATTGAAGAATGAGAGAATATCCCGCAAGCTTTTGTTGAACACTTGATATCAAGCATGCCTCGATGCATAAATGCAGTTACAAGAAGTAGAGAAGCGCCTACCTAGATGCATTTTATTTTGTTACTTTACACATTTTTTTCATTTTTCAATTTGGAATTATGCTAAAATAATACAAGCAGTAAGTTAAGGTCATGGCTACAGAATGGGGAAAAAAGAAATCCAAATATTATGTTATGCAGACGACGCCGCATTAATCGCCAGGGTAGAAGGAGGGACTAAGAAATAACGAAGAAAAAACATACATGGCAGAGACAAGACCTGGCCCATCTAAAACGAGACGATTACTAGAAACAACAGAGATGAAAATACTCCGACGAATAACAGAGAAAAGTCTGTTGGATAGGGAGAGAAGCAAAAATATAAGAAGAGTATGTAATATAGAAGACATAAATAAATGGGTGACAAAACAAAGACAGGAGTGAAACAAACACATCTGTAGAATGGCAGAGGATAGAATAGAATGAATAGCACGAGATAAGTCACCAAATGGACAAAGAACTATTGGCAGACCAAGAAAATGATAGTGCAACAATTTAAACAATTTAGGAGGTTAATATTAAAGAAGAAACAGCTTTAAATCCTACATACCAGAAAAAAGCAGAAGAAGAAGAGTTATGCTGGCTTATTTACGTATTTCCAGAAAAAACAATTTTTTAAGAAACAATGAGGCAAATTAAGGTCATGATAAAGTCAGGTTGTACTTATTTGTGGATGTTTATTACTATTTGAATGTAACTTAGTTCTATTTGGTATTCATATTGTAAATATTTTGATTAATTAAAGTGGTGCTTAAATTTTGTCCAGAAGTTTAGTTGTTTAGCAAAGGTAAGGATTTTAATGCAAATTAAAAAATATACCCCCCCCCCCATATTTCATAAGATAATTATTGGTTGGTACTATATGAAGGGAGATTCATTAGAATATAAATGATAATTAACATTAATTAATTAAGAATACATATTTAACAAATTTTGAAAATTACAAAAATCAATTAAAAAAATTTTTAAAGAAAAAATTAGATATCAGTCATCTCAATATTTCCGCCTCCGCCAGGCTGGGAGCCATTCTGTCTCCGGCTTCTATATAAAATGTAGCTTCTCCAATTTTTAAATTTTAAAGTGTTTGTTTGTCTTTGTTTAGTGTATTTGTTATGTCCCAATTTACATTTATGACATTCTGTTACTGCTGGATAGGCCACAACTGACGAAGTAAGTTTATAAACGTTAATCACATAAAAAACTTTTTTCAACTATAAACTTGGAGTTTTTATCCAAGTGAATTAATTTTCCTTTTTTTTAAAAACGTTTCTTGGCTTATTTCTGATGCCCCTGAGGATGATCTTGTAATCGAAAGTACTTGGGCAAGATTTGATTAACTACTGTGTTCGATATTTGCCTTGTGTACCATCAAAGTTCATTTATTCGGACATTCAACCTTATATTCAAACAAATTTCTATTCTTATCTACACTAAATCGTATCTTAAATTACTATATACAATTTGTTTATACTGATATCTTAAAATTTTATTCCGATGTATTATTTGTTAATTTTTGTTTGGTTGGGAAAGAAGAAACATGACAATATATATAATAACGGATTGATTAGGCTGTTAGACTCTTCTAAGTCTCTTGCCGCCATTACATCATCAATATCGTTGCGCCGACTTCTCCGTGGTCGTCCTCTCTTTCTTCTTTCAGGAGGGATCTATTTCAGTACTCTTCTAGGCCATCTGTACTCTGGCATTCTTGTAACCAGATTAATTGATTTCTTGCTATGTCATCATTGATATTTCGCTTCATTTTCATTTTGTTTCTTATTTGCTCGTTTCTAACTCTCTCCAGTTTTGATCTACCGCAGTTTCGTCTCAGATAATCCATTTCTGTCGTCATAAATTTGTTTCTATTAGCATTGCTGACGTCCCACACTTCCGAACCGTAAAGTGTGACACCTTGGACTGTTCTACCGTACATGGGTTTTTTAATTTCTTGTTAAATTGTTTTTTGCCGGAGAAGAGTGTTTAAGGTATGGGTCGCTGCTCTGCCCTTGTTTAGTCTTTTTCTGATTTCATCTGCGCTATTTCCAAAACTAGGTCACATATTTCATCTGTTCCCACTGAGAGATATTCATATTTTGTCATATTTATGTTTAGACCTGCCACCTCATATTCTTCTTGCAGTTTTCTTACCATATAGCTAAGATCGTAGCTGTCTTTGGCAATTACTACCTGGTCATCTGCAAAGAAAAGTGCATATAGCTTGTTTTCTTCCACCGTTATTTCCATGTTTCTACATTTTTTTACCCATTTGACTAAGGATTTGTCCAAATAGATATTAAATAAGGTGGGTGACAGACAGCAACCTTGTCTTAGTCCCTTTGTTGTTTGAAAAGGAGAGATGATTTCTTGTCCCATTTTAATCCTTGCAAAGTTTTGTTCGCAGTATTTTTAAGTAGCGTTAATAAGAATTAATTAGGTTTATTTTCAAGTTACCTATTTCTATCTATAGTTGGAAGATCGGTACATACGATACATTTTATATTAAAAAACTTAAATGTTAAGTAGTATTACGAAAAGTATTTACAACTTAATTTATTTAAACACACTCTAAGAAATATTCACTTTTGTTGGCACTCCCCCAAGTGCCACGATCTTTTTTTTTTACCATATTTGGTCGATTGATTACGTTAAAGTTGCATGTCAAAACTGTTTTCCATCCCAATGTGAATTTTGTATGTTTTTAGAGAAAACACGTAGCAATCTACCTCGTAACTCTCTAATATAATTTGTGCAAATTACCAGGTCTAATTTGTTTCCACCAAAAGAAGCACAATGACCAAATAGATGCTCCGTTGCTACAATGATGCAAAGTATATTCGGTTATCTGCAATACAACGTGTATAGTCCGAAATTCGTAACCGACCGACGAAATTTCAGCTGAAACCGCAGTTGTGGTTTTGTGTATTCTGCAGTCCAAAGCGATAAGTTGAGAATGAAGAGATCGCTGTTAATCCCGGCAAATTTTATCGCATAGACCGAAGAGAAATGTTAGAGAAATTACAAATGGTCACTGACCGATCAGTAACCACACATTTTGTGACTAAGCGTGTTAGAGAATCTAATTAAATTATTCGGTATCAAGCATTTTTTGTATTAAATATTCTTTTAAATTTAAAATACAGATACTCTGAAATTATTTTCTTTTGACAGATCTAAATTAAATATTATACAACAGTCAAGAAAGAAAAATAGCTGAAAAAAACTTAAAAAGATATTTGATGGTTCTAAAAGTTATATGACGGTTAAAATATGAAAAATTCATAAAGATTTAATGATATAAAACAAAATTGTCTGCCTATGAATCGTTTTTATAAATTCTAAAGGGAAATGTTTTATATAAACTTTTTAAATTACATTCAAGAAGACTTTATACATGGAAATGTACATGGAAAGCACCCCAGGAAAATCATAAGAAACCAAATTGATGTAATCAACATAAACAAAAGGTTTAGAAATTAAAATAAACAAAAGACGATTAAAAGAAAATGATACCCAAAAAAGTAAAAACAGAAATTAGTAAGAATTGTGCGAATATAGTTGAAGACACTACTACAGGCATAGCAAAACAGTGGAACGAAATAAAGACATCTATTACCACAATTTTGCATAAATATTTAAAATCAAAAAGAGAAAAGTAGCAAGAAAGAATGAGAGATAAAATATTGCAGATGATGGAAAAGCTAAAAAAATTAAAAGGTAGAAATCACAACGAATACAAAAGGACAAATATAATGATCATTAGTAAGAATACAGGCATCTTCTTCTTCTTATGGTACCTATTCGTTACGAATATTGGACACTGACATGGCTATTCTGACCTTGTTGGCACCCTGAGAATAATTAAGTTATGTTTTTGATTTGCTCAATTAATCAAGTAAAAAAAGTAATAACATAACAGTATATAGGAAGTTAATATTATTGTAAAATTGTAAAATAGGAATTTAATTTTTGAGTAAACAGATAAAAAATTGCTTGTATACTTTGTTAAATCTTTATACACCCCCTCTGTGACTCAGTAATAAGAGCGCCTACCTTTAAACCTAAAGGTCGTGAGTTCGAATCCCATCTAGGTGAAGAAATTTTCGTTTATTAAAAATTAATGAATGAAAATAATTTCTATCCATGTGCGATCGGTACTCACCGGAGGGACCGCAGACGTTCGGATACAATAAGCGTCTCTTAGCAAAGACAATGACGTCGACTTTGCTAAGTATCAAGACAATTACTCTACAGACACACGCACACTAACTACACTAGGTACCTGACTGTACCATGCCAATGATCATAGTTGTCAAGGCATTAACTCAATAAAAAAAATTCTTTATACAATTTTAAAAATAGTACACTCATAAAATGATTCGTAACAAACAAATCCCAACATTTTTAGATTATCTTTTTTTTCTATTAAACTAGGAATAAGCCACAATTAAAGATAAAAATACGTTTATTGACGTTTCAATTTCCACTTCGGAAATCGTTTTTAAAATACAAACAGTAAATTAAACAAATTTTGTGTTTTGTTAGATAGTAAAAAATTCTTCTAATAATTTAATTTTATCTGACTCATTTATATTGACCATTCAGACATTCTCCCGAGGAATTTGCGACATGTAGTCCAAAGAATGTAGTAGGATCTGGTTACCAATATTGAAAGAGGAAGTTATTAATAAGAAAATACCAGTATTAGTAAGTCAGTAACATATAGAGGATACATCATTTATGTTTTTTAAATAACGTAACATATAAAATCAGAATTTTGATGTTTGTTGAAGGTAAACTAAATTCACTAACAAATACTTACAATGTCGGGATAGTATTATGAGGTTTTTTTCCTGGTTTTTCCCTCATAATTTACTATGGAATCACTAACAAGAGAATTTTACTGTCATCATGTCATGTGTTTGTCTTTTTAAAGATGAATTACATGCTATGATTTTTTTCTGACGGATATTCTCAAGTTAAAGTTGATTTCATGTAATCGAATGAACTATCTTATAAGTAAAGTCGTCCCAGGAGCGCAACTCAACAATATTGGCAATATCATTTTAAAGTCGTCTACTTTAAAATGCATAATGTATGTCTGAATTGTCAATATAAATGAGTCAGATAAAATTAAATTTTTAGAAGAATTTTTCACTATGTAACAAAAAACAAAATTTGTTTAATTTAGTGTTTGTATTTTGAGAACGATTTCCGATGTGGAAATTGAAACGTCAATAAACGTATTTTTATCTTTAATTGTGGCTTATTCCCAGTTTAATAGTAATTAATTCACAATGCCACAAGAAAATAGCTTCAGAACAATATCTTTTTTTCGTCCAAAAGTCTTCTTCAGACATATGATCACATCATCATCACAGTCATTAACATCTTAGTAGATGTGTTGTGGTTCATAATTGGGTTTCAGCAGCTCGGACAGTTTGATTGATAATATTTCTCCACTGGTCGCGGTCATCGGTTATATGTATTGCCTCAGTATACTGTTTATTGAGAAGCTTTTTAGTAATGTCCGCCCATCGCTGTGGAGATCTTCCGCGTTGGCGTTGAGTCTGAGGCCTTCCTTGGACCACCAACCGGTCCATTTTGTGATCACTTCGATGGATATGACCAAAGAACTTTAAAATTCTAGAGTAACCGGTACTGGAGAGACGCTGATCCGGTTTAATTTCATCCAGAACCGAGATATTTGTACGGCGAGCCGTCCATAGAATTCGAAGCAGGCGTCTCCATGTCCACATTACAAAGGCGTCTATACGTCGTCGATCTGATTCTTTGACTGTCCATGTCTCGCATGCATAGTAAAATATGGAAAAGACCAGAGTTGAAACGAGTCTCTTTTTGTTTGTCATAGTAATGTGACGATCACGCCAGACCCCGTTTAGTTCACTCATTGCTGCTCTTGCTAGTTGAATGCGTCTTCTAATTTCGGATTCACAACTGCCTGTGTTGTTAACTAGAGCTCCAAGATATATCATAGATGAGACTACCTCGCACATATGATCACATATATACATTAAAATATACATATTGCAAATGGACAAATGTGTCTCTTGGATTTATGTACCTTAATGATTGCTCGGTTTAAGCTCTGGTTGTATATATTTGTAATTAATTAATATAAATTAATTTGTTCCGAAAAACTAATTAATTGATTAGATGAAACATACCAATAGATGAAATATGACACACAGCAACAAATATTTTGCGTCTATTCTATCACTAAACAATAACTCATTAGTATGTTAGAATCAGAATACATTTCACGTAACTGTTAACTTCATTTAACCCTAATGAAACGACAAAGGCTCCAATCCCGACCCTGCGACAATAATAAAAAGCCCGTTGCTAGAAGTTTTCAAGTCATAAATGAGGGACTTCAAGAAATTAAGAGGAACAATTGCCTCTGAATTAAAATTTAAAGAACAATTATGACTTTTTTGTGCTGTTGTCTTTGATGAGGATTTTCTTTCAAAACTGTCTTTATTTCTTAACTTGTTCTAAATTAGAAAAAGGCAAAATAGAAACGGAAACACCAACAAGCTACTATTTAAAAAGAGTGGAAAAGGTTATCTCGGGCAATTAAAGTAATTGGCGGGTTTTATCTGTTCTACAGATGTTTGACTAAGAAGGAAATTTTTATAGGGCTCTAGATAATAAAAGTAACATATAAATAAAAAAAATTTAATTTGTGTAACTAGTAACATATTTATTTATGTTAGGTTCATAATGTTTTTTTATATTAAAGAAACAGGAATAGCAATACTTAAAAAACGCCACAACAAATTAACCCGTTCGCTCATACATTTTTTTTAAGACAAAAATTTGAAATTTGGTAGGCACATTCTTTTAATATTTTTAAAATTTTTGGGATAACAAAAGCAAAATATGATGATTTGCAGAGTTTATGTCGAAGCCAATGCATTCCTGTCACTTACCACGATTATTTTAAAAATCTCCCAGTTGATTGCAAAAACATTAATCAAGACAGCGATATGGAAGACTAGACATAAAATAAATATGGTCATTTTAAATTTAATTCGAATTTATATTTAGTTTGTAATAAAATTTGCATTTTAAAAACTATTTACTGTTATTATTGCTTAACCTACAATGAGCAATAATTTGAAATTCATATTAACTTTTCCGATGAGAACATCGTAAGTGATGTTACAAGATTATTCGATGAAACTTTATATTTACATCAAAAACTGTAACTGCCACAGTTCAAAAACCTATTCTCTAATAAAAAAAGTAGACCTTATTCCAAAATAGGAGTTCAACATTTATATAACTGCTTACTTCTTACACTACAAAAATGTCACATACGTATAAAAAAAGAAATCAAAGAAATTGGTATCTTTTTTTATCATTTCTGAAGAATATCATAAATGCTGGTTACAACGTTATTCTTTGCAGGGGTCGATATAACATAAAACAATTTTGTTATTTTGAAATACATAAGTGTATATTGCACTTTTTACATACGAAATTGGTTCTAGAACCACATTTAGGGAATTTGCACCCAGAAGAAAAGGATTTGTCATCTATCATTGGCAAATGATCAAATCCATCCAGCCTTACTTCTGTTGCTGGTCTAGTTTCTGTTTTTTGTTTTTCTGTGATAGAGATGACGTCGATTCTCTTTTATCCAAAGGACGTTCCCCGATTAGGGGAAGATTAAAGTATCCGTGGAGGATACTTTATCTAAATTTATCAAAACTTCAGCGAAATATGTCCTAAAATGAACCAAATCTAATATTTTATTGTCCGGAATACCTAAAGCAATCGCCTTTTGCCTATATTTCAGGTATTAGAATAGGCTATATCGATACTATGTGTAAACATACGAAGAGTCTACTTCCTGGAACGAATAAAGGTTCTGTATAAAGTAATCAAAAATTAGATGTCATGAGAACACTTATTGTCAAACTACTAAGTGAGAACAACGGCTCCACCACCACCTACATATTGTATGGAAAATCCACGACCTTTCTTTGAAATCTCCTTTTCAAGCAACAAAGGCGGTTTGCTAAACCTATCTCCTCTTGCTGTACAAGTAGCATAAATATTTTTATGCAGCAACAATTGCAATAAATTATAATTGGAAAAGTAGTTGTCGAAAAAAGTTGAACATTTGGTACTGCAATTCTTTCAAATAATTTCAAAACTACTGACACTGCTAATCAAAAAACTATTAATTGATTTTTAATTAATTTTAAGAAAATTATAAATTAAACCACTGGAACCACACAAGGCAAAAATATTTTTAGGCCAAGGTTTTGGCTGTTTTGCCACATACTGGTTAACATTTAAATGTCCTTTAAAGAGTACTATTTGCTCGTCTACGCATAGTTCAGTTTCGATAGGCAAAGACAAACATTTGGTTGGATCTAATTATACCATACAAAGGTCGTACCTTCCAAAAGCGATCCTGATCGGTTTCACCAACATTTATTCTTTGGGTATCTACAAAATGTAAATGAGTCCTTAGCGAATAACACCGATTTATTGGCATACTTTCAGAAATTTGTGGTACTTGTAATTGTGGGCTTCAATAAAATTTTGTAAGTGGGTAATGTAAATTCAGCATCAGTATATGAATACCAACAAATTTTTTTAATTCGCCTATATTTGTTGGAGCTACCTTTTTTATATTTTGAACTGCACACAAGTTTGTAATTTTTACCATTATTTCAAATAAAGCATCTGTAAAAATATTGTCTAAAATAAAAATAGGAACTTTCAAAGCTCTTCTATATCATCAGCTATTGAGTATGCCAATTTATGTAGTTTGTTGTTTCATAGTGGTCAATTTTGCGCCAAATAATATCTTTCTTTTTACTCAAATCATTGTTTGTCAAGAATCTATCAATAATTACTTACTCTTACTTGATTCTACTCTTCGTTCACATTCCGATGTAATTGCTCCAGCATCTTCAAGATGAGGTAGTCTTTCCTGATTTTTAACTAATTCGTCTAAAAAATATCAATTAATTTATTTCACAACAGCTAAAAATCACAAATACCTTCTGTATGCTCTAAACTTCTTCCCCACCCTTATCATCAACAGCAGAACAAACAACTTCCCCGTTGTCTGTACTGCTTTCCTTCCACTCATTATCATCATCACTGCTAACTTCTTCTTGCCATTCCCCCAAGCATAATCGTCATTGTTGTCATCACTAAGCTCGTCAATATCTGATAGGCCGGCCTTAATTAGCTCTATTATTTTTTTTTCATTTAAAGGCTTTCTTTTACTTATTTTTATATGTATTTTAGTACTGCAAAATAAATGAAGCATAAACAACTGTAAATAATGGCTGATTTTGTAACCTAACTGTCGATCTTCGTATGTTCACTGACTTCTTCTTCTTAAAGTGCACTCTTCTCAATGGAGGTTGGCTACTACAATTTTAAACTCTTCTCTATCTTCAGCTGTTCTTAATTTAGCCCTGTCCATTGTTGGATGTTTCTGAGCCACGATAGTCTTTTCCTTCCTAGGCCTCTCCTTTCCTCGATTTTTCTTTTCACTATAAGTTGGGCATATTGGTACTTATTATTTCCCAGTATGTGGCCTAGGTATGATGTTTTTCTAACTTTTACTGTGTTAACAAATTCTCTTTCCTTGCCTATGCTATGCAGCACTTTTTCGTTTGAGGTATGCGATGTCCATGAAATTTTGGGTATTCTCCGGTAGATCCACATTTCAAAGGCCTCCAATTTATTTACGGTTGATGTTTTAAGGGTCCACGTTTCAACTAGTGAATTTCGAGATTGATCGAGTGAATTTTATTTAAGAATCACAAAGCAGTTTTTTTATTTTTTCGAAAGATTTTTTGGCCTGTTCTATTCTCAATCTTATTTCTAGATCAAGATTTAGGCAGCTATCGATCCAACATCCCAGGTACTTAAATCTATTGACCTGTTCTAAAATGTGCCCATTTATTGTGCAAGGTTGAGGTACGTTTTGGTTTTTTAATGTTTATTTTCATACCAAATTGCTCACAGGTCGAGTTGGTCTTGTCGATGAGTCGTTGTAGACCTAAGTCGGAATCCGCAAATAACACTGTATCATCCACGTATCCGATGCTGTTGATATTTACGCCATTCACATTGACTCCATCCTTGAAATCCTCGGATGCTTCTTTAAATAGAAACTCGGAGTAAAGATTAAACAGCAGAGGCGACAGAACACATCCTTGTCTAACTCGCCTCCTAATTTCTACTTCTGCGGATGTGGAACCTTCGATCCTAACTACCTAACTCTGGCGTTTTGGTTCCAGTACAAGTTGTTTAAAAATTTGATGTCTTTTCCATCTAAACCGACTTCTTGCAAACGTTCTAATAGTAGGTCATATCTTACTCTATCAAATGCTTTTTCGAAGTCTATAAAGCATATAAATATATCTTTCTGTTGAACGTAGCATTTTTGGGCGAGAAATAATAAACTGAACAGGGCTTCCCTCGTTCCCATGCCGGCTCTGAATCCAAACTGATCGTCTCCGATTATTGTTTCGCACTTTCTATAGATACGATTATGTACGACTTTTAGTAGGACTTTTACTGCATGACTCATAGGGCTTATCAGAAGGAACTCATTGCAGTGTTGTGGGTTTGGCTTTTTTGGTAGTGGGATGAATATTGAATATGAATATTCAAATGACTACTATTTTCAGATTTGACTACTACATTGACAGATGACAGATGTCGTCTGTCAATGTCAGATACTAATTTTTAAACCATGTTGAACTTTTTTAAAAAGTGTAAACATGAAATTTTATTGTAAAATGTAATGTTTAAAGTTTAATAAAGTGCTTATTGAAAATGGCAAATTTGCCGAAACGTTTAAGCAAAATTTAAATAGTTTTATTTTCATCAGACTGATAAACCCAAAAAATAAAAAAGTTTCTACATAAATAGATACGTGTGTGAAGTTGATAAATATAGTAATAGCCGTACACGACAAACACGAACGACTGTTTAAATTAAAGCTCTCTAAAAACACACCGTAATTTCCTTTCCCAACTAGGGAAGGAAAACATAATAAACACCTAATACAAATCTGTCGGCGAACCTGTAAGATAAATCGAGCGAATCGAAAATCCACAAATTACCTTATTTAGAATAGAATCCTTTTGGATCGGTATAACAAAACAAAATTTCCCTCTTCCATGGTTAGGAAACTCGCATATTTATTTATTTTAGTCATATGCCTAAACTAAGTTGTTATTCAAGCAAATACTGATTTTGCGAAAGGATTTTCGACGAAATTAGTTAATTTGGAAAAGCAGATGGTAGGTTTGTTTAGCCCTTTTGGCGAATTCTATTCCACAAGAAAACAAATATCCGCAATATGGCTTAAATATTATTTGAAATAATAATAAATACAGCGATTAAACATTAATTGCTAGTTACCACAGGCAAGAAAATTATTATTTTTTGTTTTTAGCCCCATATATGGTAGAGTTACATTTTTCTATCCCTTAAAATTTTCGTTAGGGCTGTACCAAGATGTGACTACATTGTCTCTCATGGACTGTTTTTATTAAGCGAAAGTACACCGTACTTTAGTTAACTAACTACATAATATACAATTTAATTATTTAATAACCAAAATGATTCTAGCGTCTGACGATACCAGCAATTGGTAATGAAAGAAGAAAATTAAATAGACAATCAGGTCTCACAATTCCAGCAGCCGATTATTTTGTTGTGGGCGCATCTGGTGCTGGGTCTGGTTTTGGTGGATCGGGGTCCTGTGCAAACGCAAATTGTACCATTATAACGGCGATTATGCATATCAGTAATATTCTTTGCATTGACATTTTCTTTATCGTTAGATACTATGTAAAAAAAACTGAAACAGGTCAATTTTATTCTTAAATTGACAATTTACAGTATGAAAATAATATCCCCCTTCAGCACTTCCTTTAAATTATAAGCACCCCCTCGAAAATTTTAAATAGCATTTTAAATAAGGGGTTTCAGCAATGTAAAGTTTTTTGAGTTTGTTTAATTATAACTTACAAAATTAATTTTTACAATATTAAATTAAATGTTCAACTTGACCACTATTATTCACTTCTTGACAATAACCAAGGCGATTTTGAAATTCTCATACAACATTTTATATGACCTCGGGGGTTATTTTGTTAATTTCTTCCGTTATTCTAACTTTTATATCAGCAATATTGCCTGGTCTGTTAATTCATTTTTGTATTTAATGTCATTTTGGTATTTAATGTTACTAGAACACGTGAATACAATATTTGTGCGTGTATTAAATTTAATTATAGCTCATTTGTCCGAGACTAAAAGAATAGACATTTTAACTATGATTGGTGGTGGTAATAAAACAAGAGCTCAAAAGGAGGTTTTTGAAATGTCAATAATGAATACCCTAGTCAAAAAGTTTCGTAGTTTACAGTAGCACAATTTCAAAGAACTTTCGTTATACTGGACATGTAAAAAATATTGAAAAACCAGGTAGAAATAATAAATTTATTGATGAAAAAATGTTAGATGTACTTCATCCGAAAATCCGCATTAGACAACTCGAGAACTTGCCGCCATCAATGATGTAAGTAAATAATCTATTTTGAGAATTTTGTCATAAAGAAAAATACCACCCTTACAAAGTTCAGTTGGTTCAGGAGTTAAATGAAGATGATCCTGATAGAAAGCAAGAATTCTGTAAAATGATGATGGACCGAATGAATGCAGATATGCAGTTCATAAACAAAATAGTTTTTTTCTGATTAATCGACGTTTCATTAAAACGGAACGATTAACAAACAGAACTGTAGATATTGGAGCAGAGAAAATCCTCACTGAGTGTGTGAGATACGCAATATCCTAAAAAATTAACGATTGGGCTGGTATTATTAACAATAAAATTATTGTTCCTTATTTTTTTTTTAGCCGCACTTGATGATGATGTTTATCTAGTTTTTTTGATTAACTTTTTAGTGCCTACATTACGAAGCTTTTTTCCTAATGATTCTATAATCTTTCCAAATTAGATAGATGGACCTTTTTACTACCAACAAGGTGGAGCTCGACCGTATTTTGCACTTGTAATTAGAAATTATTTAAACGAGGTTTTTTCCAATAGGTGGATTGAAAGAAGTTGAACAATCGAATCGCCGGCTAGATCCCCGATTTGACTTCTCTCGATTACTTCTTATGGGGTTATTTAAAAATCTAAAGTATAATTTACTAGACCAAACAATATTGCTGATTGAAAAGTTGGGATAACGGAAGAAATTAACAAAATAACTCCCGGAGTCGTACAAAATGTTGTCAAAAAGTGAATAGTGGTCATTTTGAATATTTAATTTAATTGTAAAGTACATTGAAAAATACATTCTAAATATTATGTGACATTATTATCTTTATTAATTTAAGAAAAAATAAATATTATAATAGTAAAGATTATAATAGTAAAAGTAGTATTTAAGAATAAATAATAGTAAATTGTCAATTTAAGAATAAAAATCTTTCTTTCTTCCAAGTGGCTAATAAAAATATCTTCTTCTTCTTAGAGTGCCGTCTTCCTACGGAGGTTTTCAATCATAATGGCTTTTTTTATTCTTGAACTTGCTGCTCCAAACAAATCAATCGATCTCCATTGATACCAATCACGTAGATTCTTCAACCATGAGTTCTGCCTTCGGCCAACAGATCTTCGCAATATGAGTCTCAAAATTTCATATATTCCAGATTTATATAGAGGTGATTAGTTCTGTTTCTTTTCCAACCCTCTCCAGTACTTCTTTATTTGTAATTCTATCAGTCCATGATATTTTTAATACTTTACGGTATAACCAGAGTTCGAAAGGTTCGATTTTTTTTAAATTGCATTTTTTTAATGTCCATTGCCATTGCATGGGTTTTTAATGTACTGAAAATATATAACAGCGAATGGTACGTAGTCTGATCTCCAAATTTAGATTTTTGCACGTTAGGAGTGGCTTCATTTGTATAAATGCTGATCGAGCAATCTCTATTCGCCTGTTTATTACTACAGTATAATCATTGGTTTAATTGAACAAATTTCCCAAGTACTGATATTTGTTTACTTGTTCTATCACGTTACTATTGATTGTCAATAGGTGATGTTTTTTAGGTATGTTTTGTGGTATTTTTGTAATTAGCATGTAGTTTGTTTTTTAGCGTTGCTATGATCACAGTGTCATCTGCATATCGTAAGTTGTTAATTAATTTTTCGTTAACGGTAACTCCCACTTTGATATTATTGAGCATGTTTTGGAAAAAAATTTCAGAATATAAGTTAAACAAAAGTGGCGATAAAACACATCCCTGTCTAACTCCTCTACAAATCTTCATCTCATCTGAATTTTGCTCATCAATTTGAACTATGACACTTTGGTTCCAATATATTGTTTGCACTATTTATGATTTTACTATCAATACGCTTATTCATAAGTATTGATATTAGTTTTTCATGTCTTACTTTATCAAAAACTTTTTCGCAGCCAACAAAGCACAGTGTAGATCACCGTTTACATTCCGACATCGCTGAATCGATATGTTGATGGCAAATAGTCCTTCTCGAGTAAACATTCCATTTCGGAACTCGAAGTGCGTCTCGCTAATATCCTTCACTAGCCTTTCGTATATTATCTTATGTATTACTTTCAGCAGTACTCTTAAAATATGGCTCATGAGGCTCAGTGTTCGATAATCAGAGCCACCTTCTGCTGCTTGTTTTTAAGGGATGGTTATAAATGCTGACTTTAGCCACTCTTGTGGTATTATTTCCGTATTGTACACCGTGTTGAATAAATCTGCCAATACTTCCAAGTTATCCTCTTCCACTAGTTTTAACAATTCTACTGGTATTTTATTTAATCCAGCTGCCTTATTGTCTTTACGGTTTTTGGTAGCATATTTGATTTTATTTATCGTGATCTTCTGTCTTTCTAAAGGATTAAATTTCATTTCAATTCACCTCTTTCATATTCGAAAAGTTCTGTAATGTACTTCTTTTATCGTCTTAATTTATTTCGTAAATCTATTAGTAGTACTCGTTATTTTTCTTTTATATGTCCTTGCTCTCTATTTCGACCCATTTCAGTCACTACTTTTATTTTTTTGTGCATATTTCTCATATTTTATTTCTAGTACTTCTATCTTTTTACGTTGTTTTATAAAATAGATTTCCTTAGCTGTTTTGATTTTTTCCTTAATTATTCGTTGTATTTCTTTATACTTCTGTAAATCTTTGGCTTTATATTTCCTTCTTTCTTCTATCTGAAATAGTATTTCTTTTGTCATCAACTGTTTTTTAGCCTCTGACCTATGTTGTATCAACCTTTTTTGAGCTGTTTTCAGTAATGTGTTTTAAATGTTGTAAATAAAAAGTATTACAATATTATACAATTTTTTGTTTAGAAATACTATAAAAGGCATTTTACAATGAGATAATTTTCAAAGTTTTCCAGCTAAAATGATTGTCTCCTATCAGTAAAAATGTATTTAAACATAGAAAAGGTTATTTTAACGTCTACTGAGGTAATTGGACAATATTAAGTTTTGATAGTATACTATAAGGCCATAATACTTGTTCCTCAGACTTATTTTCATAGATATTTTTGACTATTTTTAAAAATTTAAACCGTTCATTCTTTGTTTAAGTCACTTCCGATTTGCACCTCATTTGATCTCCAACTTTACCTGGAACGATGGTACTAATAGAGTCTCTTTAATTTTGTTGTAAGCTCTCTAACGATGTGATCACAATTGGTATAAAGCCAAAATTAACTTTAATAAAAGGTAAATCTCTAGCTCTAATAAAATAGTAAGGTGGACAGGATAAGAAAAGGTTAAGGTAACTTTATAATAATTACAATAAATATTCTTTAAAACAATATGTTCTGGCTTCTATTTAAATTGTTTTTTCATCAATCTTTAGCATTATATTTGTGTTATGTTTTTGTATTATCTCTAGTTTTTGCTTACACCAATTAATCCACTCAGTCTAAAATTAAAAACATTAAAAAAGATATAAAATCCTTCCGGTTTGTGTGACGCCTTTTTAAAATAAACTGATAGTCATGCTTTTTATCTTACATATATTCCCGCTGTACAGACAATGGCGAAAAAGAGACATTGAAGTGGAAAAATCGACGGTAAAATAAATCGGCTCTCTGTCTGTTCATCGCTTGTCTTTTTTATTTCGCTGGCGGGTTTTTTTGGTCATGGATATATAAAGGAAGTAGAGCAGGGTAGGAAATTGATGTAGTGAATTGTGGTCGGACTGTTGAATTACTGGATAGATTTTACGATCATTCCTTTGCTAAAGTTTGCTTTACGGGCTTTAGTGTACACTAAAAAGAATATTTAAAACACTTAGCTGGTATGGTAGAATCGATACGTTTATTTGCGAGTTTGTTTTTATAAACAGCTTAAGCTGAATTAAGCCGAATGGACGGATTTAAAACTCGATTGACGTAAATCCGCGATTAATAACCGATTACAATTTTATATAAAAAGTTTTAAAATGGTGAATTATTTGACTATTTGACATACGTTTCTTTAGGTAAAATGATTGCGTGAGTTTTTGTATATATTGATTAGTCTGATCCAGAAAAGCGGCTGCAAACAGCGTCTGACCAAGATTGGGCTTCTGATTTAGAAACTCACCAACACGCAAGGCAAGCGCGATGTTTTAATTATCAAATTTACCCCTGTCATGGCGACTTTCAAACGAATCGTGAATAGTAAAACCCACACCTCATAAGGTTTGCCTCAAGGATTCTGAAGGAGGCAAAAATTCGCAAACGACAACATCCAAAAAACGCATATTGATGCATATTGCTACAATGCGAGAAGTCTGTTGTTAATAAAACAGTCAAATAGTCGAGTGGTCTTCTTCGGTCTATCTTTGGACATAGGCCTCCCCAATCCTTTTCCATTCTTCTCTGTCTGTCGCAACAGTCATCTATCTAGAGCCCACGTGCTTTTTGATATCATCTGCCCATCTCATTTGGGGCCTTCCTCTGCTTCGTTTATATTCCCACGGTCTCCAACTTATAAGAATTTTGTTCCATCGGTCTTCTTTTTGTCTTATATTGTGCCCGGCAAATCTCCATTTCAATTTTGCAACTTCTTGTCTAACATCCCTCACTTTTGTTTTCTCTCTTATCCACTCGTTTCTCTTCTAATCCATTAGTCTTATGTGCAACATTTGTCTTTCCATTGCTCTTTGGGTTTTTATGATTTTGTCCATTTTTGCTTTTGTAAATGTCCACGTTTGGGAGCCATACGTAAGAACAGGGAGTACGCATTGATTATATACTTTGGTTTTAAGATGCTGTGGATGTCTTTTGTTTTTAAGAATGTAGCTTAGTTTGCCAAATGCCGCCCATGCCAGTCTAACTCGTCTCTTGATCTCTGCTGTTTGGTTCTCTTTGTTAAGTTTTATAGTTTGACCAAGATATATATAATCCTTAACTTGTTCTATTTCATCTTGTCCGATTCTCATTGTGATGTCTTCATCTGTATTTGTTATAGTTTTGGTCTTGCTGTAATTCATATTAAGGCCTATCTTTCCAGCTTCTACGTCCAGTTCTTTCATCATTTCAAATAATTCATCTTTTTTATCGGTTATCAATACGATGTCATCAGCGTACCTTAGATGGTTCAAGCGTTGTTCACAAATTTTTATAACTTTTTTTTCCCATTCTAATCTTTCAAAAGTATCTTCAAGAGCCTGATTGAAAAGTTTCGGTGATATTGTATCACCCTGTCTCACGCCTCTACTTATTTGTAATGATGTTGTTTCTTCATAAACTTTCACTCTTCACTGCCCAATGTTCGACACTGTCGAAAGCGTTTTCGAAATCTATGAACGCCATATATAGAGGAATGTGGTATTCATTTGCTCGTTCTATAAGTATTTTCATACTTAGTAAATGGTCACTTGTGCTGAATCCCTTTCTAAAACCAGCTTGTTCTTTCGACTGGTATCCATCGAATTTTGTCGTCAATCTATTGGTTAAAATTTTTGTTAGGAGTTTATACATTACATTGAGGAGTGTTATAGGACGGTAGTTTTTTATATCTGCTTTATCCCCTTCCTTGTGTAGGATAATGGTTACTGATTCCTTCCAGTTGTTTGGGATTCTTTTTTCTTTTAATATCCTGTTAAAAAGGGAATGTAGAGTATTAATTACCACTTTTCCACCATATTTCAGCATCTCTGTAGTTACTTCATCTTTTCCAGGCGATTTGTTGTTTTTCATTTCTTTCAATGCCTTCTTTATTGCTGATTTGCTTATTTCGGACTGCAGCTCTGAGTTGACATTTTTTATTTTGACCTTAAGTTGGTTTTTAATTTCTTCTGGTGGTTCCTTTTTTGTTTTATATAATTCTGAGTAGAAATGGAAATAAAATTTTTAGAGTGGAGGCCTAGACACGATGCTTATCGTAGTCAAGGACGTCCTCCAACAAGGTGGTCGGACGATTTAAAGCGCATCCAGTCTAACTGGATTCAAGTTGCTCAAGATCGGATGCAATGGAATTATTTACGGGAGGCCTATGTTCAGCAGTGGACGCAAAATGGCTAATGATGAGCAGAAATGGTGGATTATGTTTATGATGTCATCTTTAACGTTTGTTTCTATTCCATTTACATCTTTTATTTTGTTAATTTCAAACTTACCTAATTTCGGCCTTAAGCGTTTCATATTTTTGTTGCTTTGTATTACTTCTTCTATTTTTATTTCTTGTTCTTTTCTCTTACTTTCTTTTATCATTCTGCTTATTGTTTTATTCCCTATACTAGACTATATACTGTCCACGGAACGATATATCATTAAAGATGTAACAGTTCTTAACAGATTCACAACAGGTAGCGATCACAGGATGGTCAGAGCAATAATTAGTATTGACATAACTATGAGATGAAAAGAAAAATAAGTGGAAACTGAAATCTAGTAGATAGAAACAAACTAGGTCAATATAAAGAGATATACAAAGACCTATTAAAAGAACAACTTACCCAAAGATTAGACAGTGACGATAATAATATAGACGAAATAGACAACATACTTACAGCAACAATGATTACATCAGGAAAAGAAATAGCAAAGAAGGATCTAAAAAAGAACAACTATATATCAACAGAAACAAAGAAGCTTATGGATAAAAGAAGGAAGCTGAACGAAGAAGGCAAAAGAAAATCTATAGAATAAAACAATTATACATAGAAAGCATAGCGAATATCGAACAGAATTGCCTACTTATCATTACAACTCAATAAAAGATACAGCAATAAAATAATTCAAGTCCATGTACCAACAACCACCCATTCAGATCAAGAAGTCGAAGAATTTTACGACACTATCTCAATAGCCCTAAACGACATACCCACACAATACGTGATAATATGTGGTGATTTTAATGCGAAAACCGAAATCAAAGCATGTCCAGAAGCATGAAACATTACTTAGACGATTTGGACTAGACGGAAGAAATAAAAAAGAAGAGACCTTAATTGGTTTACTCCTTCAGAATAATCAAGTCCAAATAAATAGCTTTTTCTATAAGAAACCACATAAAAAATGGACCTGATCAAGCCCAGATAATCAAACAAAAAACGAAATTGACTTTATAATTACAAACAAAAAAGAAATCATCCAAGACGTAACGGTCCAAAATGCATTTAACATTGATAGCGACTATAGAATGGTTAAAGCAGAAGTTAAAATAAGAATAAAATAAGAGAGACTCAAATTAGTAAATACGAAACCAATACCAATATGGATCCAATCTAAAGATAATAAAGAATATCAAACCGACATCAAAACCTAACTGAGACACAACAGAGACATAACTCTCAACGAAAACATGGATGCACTTAACAAAATTGGGAAATAATAACAATTATAGAGCAGCTATTAACAACAGTAGAAGACTTTTATGGAGAACTTTATGAAAGCAGACGGATGAACCAAACACAGCTAAAAGATGCAATAACCAAAACAATATTAAAAAAAGGCTCTGAACTCATGCCAGAAATAACTCTCGGTAAAATAAGACAAGCAATGAACAAAATAAAATTCAATAAATAACCAGGAAACGATGGAATTGTGATCGAGGATGTTAAAAATAGCGATGAACCTCTAATGAGGAAAATAAAAGCTCTCTTTAATCTATCTTTGACAAAGAAATCCATACCATCTGAATAGAACAGAGCCAAAACAATTTTACTGCACAAAAAAAGAAGAAAAAACTAATCTGGAAAATTACCGACCAATTAATATGTTAAACCATCTTTATTAACTTTTCACGAGAGTAATCACCACAAGATTAGAAAAGAAATTAGACCTATATCAAAGTAAATAACAAGCTGGATTCAGAGCAAACTTTGAAACCAACGATTACCTGCAAACAATAAAACAACTAATCGAAAAATATATAGAATATACCAATCCCTTAGTTTTAACATTCGTAGATTTCCACAAAGCATTCGATTCAGTAGAACTCGACAGTGTTATAGAAGCACTAAATGAGAGCCGCATTGATAGCCAATATTTGAGGCTAATATGTAATATATATAAAAATGCGTCAAGCTCGATACAACTACGCGCTAACAGCAACCAAATAAAAATCCAAAGAGGTATCCGACAAGATGATACGTTGTCACCTAAACTTTTCATATCAGCTCTAGAAAAAGCGATCAAAACCCTCAAATAGGGTGACAAAGGAATAAATGTGGACGAAGAGATGCTACACCACCCAAGCTACGCAGTCAATAGAGTCCTGATTGCAGAGGATTTGGCACAAACAAAGAAAATGTTGAAAGAACTTAGTACAGTCTGTCATAAAGTAGGTTTACATTTAGTAGGTAGTTAAACTTAGTAACAATGCAATACAGAATGGAGAAATAGAACTGGTAGACAAATATATATCTGGGTCACAAAATTAAGATAAGTAAGGACAATCAAACAACCGAAGTATCCAGAAGAATAAAGAAGAATACAAGGATGGGCAGCACACCGAGCTCTTAGGAACGTTTTTAAAAGTGACATCCTAACTAATATGAAGAAAAAAGTTTTTGACCAATGCGTGCTACCGGTGATGACCTATGGTGCATTATCGCTCATAAAGAAAACGCACAAAAACTAAGAGTACTGCAGAGAAGAATAGAGCGATCAATGATAGGGGCCACTCTACGAGACAGGGTTAGAAACGAAAATCTACGAGCTAAGACCAAAGTCATAGACGTCATTGAAAGAAGTTGTAACTGAAAATGGAAATAGGCTGGACACATTGCCAGAATGAAGGACGAAAGATGGACTCGCAAACTTGTTGAATGGAGACCAAGTGCCGATAAACGTAGAAGAGAAAGACCAGCAACACGATGGCAAAGACGACTTATGAAAGACAACAAAAAACTGGATACAGCAAGCACAAGATAGAACACTTTGGAGACAAACAGGGGAGGCCTATGTCCAGTAGTGAATTGAGAGAGACTGATGATGATGATGATGATGATGATGATGATGATGAACTTTTTTATCATTTCTATTTTTCTGTACAGCAATTTCTAGCCTTCATCTATTTGATTTAGGCAATTAGTTAAACTTTATCATTTGAATATATCAGTAGATGTCTTATTTCTGCAAAATATATATAAAATTAAAACACCCTGTCAAATATTTCCAATACCCACATATTCCAACATTTAAACCGACCGTAATAAAACATGGAGATCATCTATCACATCCGGAACGTCCCTTTTATTTCTTTTTGTATGCTCTTGTAAATCTTCTACTGTAAATTCGGAAACTGCATACGTAGACGTTTTGTCACAAATAAAACGAACAAGTGACAGCGAGGACGGGAAATTTGGATAGAGGATGCGATGTTAACAGTGAAACTATTCCAGAATTGTGCTTGTAATGATGCAGTACCTGTATACAAGAAATACCAGACTGAGCGAAATTTCGCATTAGCTTTTTATTGGATTTTATTTTTGTTCTTTTGAAATAGATGATAAATCTTGCTGTTTTATATTATTTGTTTCTGATAATTTTAGCATTAGAATAATTAAGAAAAGAGAATACAGAGTGTATAGATAATGACGTAGCAGATGTTTCGATTAAAAAAAATGTACAGTCTGTCCCAAACCCTTTTTTCAGTGCGTCACTAATTTTAACGTCATATAGGATTTTAAGAATGTCGAGAATTATTGCATGACATTTTAGTTAAATCTGACAGTTGCAGGATCGTAATCGGCTAAACGTGAAAAGGTTATTTTTTTTAATGCATAGCAGTTTGTCATAATTCTATTCTATTCTGTTCTATTTTATACATTCCATGGAAAGTGCTGAATTAGCTAAGATTTGTTTATGGATTTATTATTATTTATTACAAACACTAGGGAATTGGAAGGTTTGTTTATTTAAAATAACGCTTCCTCCTAGAATCTTTTAAGAGTTGACTGCAAGGTAAAAAAATTTACTGACAATTGCAAGGCATCAAAGTAAACATTCCTGTGATAAAATAATATCGATTTAAATCAGTCATATTTGGATAAGTAATTTTCTGATAAGTTTGTGTGGCAGCCAATAGTTTAATTTTGTGAAGAGTTGTCATTAAATAGTAGAAATAGTTTAAATAGTGAAGCAGTTGATTTTAAAGTTATTCTACCAGATTTGGTGTGCAAATGAAAGAAGGTTATAAAGTTTAGTTAAAAAAAAACAATATAAATAGTTTAAATAGTGAAGCAGTTGATTTTTGAGTTAATCTACCAGTTCCAATATCCAGATGAAATCGTGCTAATGGAGTTTAGTTAAAAAACAAGATATCGAATGTAAGTTTACCTTCTTTTTTATGAATAACAAAAATGAATATTATATTTCAAACAATCTATAATCCCATTCAGAATCTGATTCTTGAAAATCAATGATTACACTAGATATGTGGCTGGTATCAATTATATCCTACATTTCAAAAGAACCGTTTTAATACATATAAATATCCATAAAGGCATTAGTTTAAGATATTTCCTCAATCTCATTCCGGAATTCACAATCTGATTCGCGAACGACAGAAACTGATAATAAATATGTCTCAGCCTCTTTTTCTAATTGAAACTAATTTAATAATTTTAATATTAGTCTTTTTTCATTCTCGGTATATCTCGGAATATTTAAAATATTTTTATGACAATAAATACAAATTTTAATTTTCACTGTAGTTAAAATGTCTGAAAATACTAACCTGGAATGCCAATTATCATTTTATCAGTTGACATTGTGAAAGTACTGTCACTGTCATTATCAAGATCATCTGTGTCAAATTATATTTATATGCATAATTGATTGGATATCTATTTAGCGTATTCTAAACTCCAACCAATTATACGTTCGTAAGTAGAATTCGCTTTAATATGCGAATACCCGTGAACGATACCTAATTTTCTAAGTTCTATGTATAATAATCAGAGACTCACGTTTTTTTCTGTCACTTCTAGCTTAATGCGTTAGAGAGAATTCGAACAACTATGACGCACTGAAAGAAGGGTTTGGGATGGACTGTAAATAGCTATAGATCCAGAACACGGATAGATAACCAACTCTCAGTGTCGATTAAAATAAACAGTGGCATAAAACAGGAAGACATACTGTCACTTATTCTCTTTACTGTTTAAAGGTTAAAAGTTCTAGCATTTCTATTTTCTTTTGTATGCAGTAAAACACCGAAGAATATTTTCAATATATTTCTATTTTCTATCGTACAAGTCGAAATACCGAAGAAGTATTTTCAGTCCATTTGCATCGCTTAAATTGATAATTTTTCGACTGTTCTGTTTTGACCATTCAAATTTCGTCATTTTGTGTCATGTGGAACAATTTCACTCAATCATGTCAACATTAGACTTATAATTGCATTCAGTGCAATTTTCAATCCCTATGACAACACGATCGAGTTTGACAACTTCATCCAAATAAATTTCAAAATGTCACGTTTCGAAAAAGATAACAAATCACTCGAATAGATCAACTGCCATTAGCGAATAGCAAAAAGTGGTGTAGAAGAACAACAATTGCTAAAAATTCCTAGTCATGGCAATCAGAATTCTATAAAACCATACTTGAATCTCGATCAAGAATACCACAACAAGATTATAAATATTATGCGTGGTAATAGATCTTCTATAGTAGAGAACAGCAACGAATCTAATGTTAACTTAAATTTTAATAATTGTACTTTCACTAACTGTCATCATCATCATCATATAACGGGGGTCCTACGGCGATTGCCGCTTCCCGCATTTCAGCCTCCATCTTTTCCTATCTCTCCAATCTCCCTCTTCTAAGCCTTTAGATTGCATTGTTTTTGTAATTTCTCTTCTCCAGGAATTTGGTGGTCTTCCCCTTTTCCTTCTTTCTGGCGGAACATACATTAAGGCTTTCTTTGGCCACCGCTCCTCCTCCATTCTCATCACGTGACCATACCATTGTAATTGCCTTCCTTGTATTCGATCTGAAAGAGTATCTCTAATTCCTGTACGGTTTCGTATTTCCTCATTCCTGATTCTTTCCATTCTCGATACTCGACATGACCTTCTAAGATAATCCATTTCCACAACGTCTACTTTATCTCGTTCATTCTTTGTCATCGTCCAACATTCGGCACCATATGTGGTAATTGGTTCTACAATTGCTCTGTATACGCGAAGTTTGGTATGCATCTTTATTTTATTAGACCACAGTAATGAATTCAGTATTCGGATGCATTTTTTCCCTTGGGTTATTCGGTTTTGTACATCTATCTTAACTCTGCCATCTGCTGATATGATGCTTCCTAGATATTTATACTGGTTGCAGCCTTTTATGACTGCGTTTTCAAGCCTCAGATCTGTGGTATTTCCTCCAATTTTTAAATATTCTGTTTTGCTTATGTTTACAGTAAGCCCCCATTTGGCATGTTCCTCAAAAAATTTCACTAACTGTACTTTTAATAAATAAATGTTTCGTTATGTTGAATTATGATTTTTTTTTCGAAAAATTATCCGCCGAATATCCCTCGGAGAAGATGAAATATAAAAAGGGACCCATGACTAACAACAAATTGTTGACTCTCTAAATGTTACATATTTCTGGTTTTTTGTATGAAGTAGAAGATTGGACTTCGTCAGAGTTATCTATAAAGAAACTGAAGTCTTTAGATATATTTTACTACAGACGAATACTGCGGATCTCATGGTTTAATCTAGTGACGAATTCTGAAGTTCTTCGCAGAATGAAAAACGAACGTAAAGTGCTTGTCACAAAACGAAAATTTGAGTACTTTGAGTACATTATAAAAAATAATGATAAGATATGGTTTACTTAAGTAGGTTAATAAAAGAGAACTATTTAGTTAGAGATACCGGTAAGTCGAAGTATATTTGGTATGTTCTGGCTCCATAACCTAAGAACTTTGTTCAATATGACAGCTGTAGGCCTGTTTTGAGTAACTTTAAACAAAGTAAATATTATCATGATGAACGACATGCACTACAAGACGACAGACCTACAGAATGTTGTATGGCTAGAGGAGGAAGAACGAGAACGTAAAGGGATATAATGGCGCGGAGTCTTGAAACTTGAAACGAGCTTTCGATTGTCATGAAATTATCTCGTCTGTTATCAATGTCCTAGGGATATTACTAATGATAATAAACACATTTTAAAGTTTGTTTATATAACACAGATAGGTATGTATTTATTTGATCGAGAGTCGCGTTAGGATCATTTGCGCTTTAAATAAATAGGAATTTTTTCGTTAATGCTCTTGTTTATACCGAGTTAAGTTAAAAATTATTAAATTTAAATTATTTTTAAAAATAATGAGATAATTATCGGTGAAGCCGCTGTCAAAGGCAGTGGGTATCGGTTTTAGTCCAAATTGTCATCAAATTCGTAATGCTTTTTCGTTTTTCGTCATTCGTCATGGGAAAATGTGTAGTATAGTAGAAATCTGAAGTTTAAGTGCAGGTAATTAATGTTGGAATTAGGATATTAGAGTAAAAAGAGTTCAGCGTGTGATCTTCAAAAAGCCAAAAGATTTTGTTTGTGAAAATGTGAATTTTATACTTAAATGTAATGTGTCATTTTTTCTGAGGTAATCACCAATTTGTTCGTGCTATGTTTTCCCTAAGGGACTTGTAAGACGGCGTTTCGAACAATTTAAAAGATCTCCACATAGTTTTAAGCAAGAACTTAAGTTTTTGAAACGCCCAGCTTTAAAGATTTTAAAAACAAGATAATCCAGTGCCCAACTTTCATCAATAATTTGTTATCACTGGTCATTTCAGACCATTTTGCAGCTTGTGAGAGCTTGTGTTATTTTGCAGTTTTTTGAATCCAGTTCCAACTTCAAAACTTTAAAATGAAATACAATAGCCCGTGATATCAGGTACTTTTTTTGTTAAAATTTTTCAAAGTAAAAAAAAATGTAATAATCAAAATTGTAAATTTTAGAGATTGGGTTACTGTCATATTAATTGTTCTTATAGAGTTTTTATACTTAAACTTGACATATGACGGTTAGCATTATCTTTTTCGGACATTTGGTACATACCTAACTATAAATTTTAAATTCGTGTTGTTCTGTTTTAAAAAGGTTGACCCTAATGTAAGCTCCATTGAAAGATCTAGATGATTTCAATTTATTAACTTAAGTTCTTATAGTATACCCAACATCTAGAGTTCGTTGTAAACCGATAACACCATTGTAAGTTGTCTTTGCATTTTGATATTATTATTTGTATTTGTAACGGTTTATGGTGAAGTAATAATAAATATGTGATGTTTCTTTCTAAACCAAGAATAGTATTATTTTCTTTAAAAAGATTCCAACCCTTTTAATGTATTTTTTAGGAAAGAAAAGCCATTTTTAAATTCAAATAGTTTAAGTACCTTCTTGTGTTGTGCTGTCTAGGAAATCCATGTAAGTACTTTTTATTTCTCTTTTTGTAGTTACCCCTTTTCAGTTTTCTTTTTTTATTCTCTTATTCAAGACCCAGCTCTCCAATCAAACCAAGAGTAGCCATTTGCAAACGTTCCGGTTTGTTTTGCAGCCCAGTAATACCTTATGTGGTAAGCAACATAACCGCTACAAGGTCACTCGTTACAGTTTAATCAGTTGCTATCAACAAGTCCTCACAGACACTCCGTCTGCAACCCCAGTGAAGTCTTACGTTGCCATGTTATTTAATCCATTTTTTAACTTAATTAAACATCATGGCTTTAAATTAACAAAGATGTAACTTAAAGATAATTAAACAGCGTTACAGGCGATAGAGGCTCTTGGCTTCTATTTTCTTCGTTAATATTTTCCACTGCTTTAATTCATTTGCTCTCTCTCTAATTTGGACTCCTATACGATTTAAATCACTTTTAACTGCTTTTAACCACTTTTTTCGTGGTCTTTCTCTCTTCATTTTACCTCTGCCTTCTTCAAAAATCACTTTTATACATAATGGTTCTGTGACATTAGAAAGATATGACCTATCCACCTGACTCTCTATGCTCTGACTTTTTGTGCAATTAGGAGTTTTCCATCTCCATTATCTCCTTATTTTTTTTTTTCGTCCTAATACCACCAAAAATCTTCCGCAACATCTTCCTTTTGTAGATCTCGACTTTCGGTTTCATATATTTGAAATTTTGCTGCCCTTCATACATTTTTTTCTTTTAGAATATTGTTTAATAAGCTCATTGCTCTACTTCTTTTAAATAATCTCTTTTCTATTTCTTTTACTTCTTCCCCCTTATTTGTTATTGTTATACCCAAATACTCGAAATGGCTTACATTTTCAATTTGGAAATCCATTCCTCTAGTATTAAGTGTGACGAATTTATTGTCGTCTGTTATCTCACCACATATTTTCATATACTTTGTTTTCTCTTCATTTATATACAACCCAATTTTTTTTGCTTCATCTTTAAAGATTTTAAACATGTGATCAAGTTCTGTTTATGGTCTTATTAAGAGGAATAGATCGTCTGCGTACGCTATACATTGCTGTTTATAGGTTTTTTTTGTCTGTAGATTCTTTTAGCTTCTTTCCTTTAATAAATTTAAGAATGCTTCTTTAGATGTGTTTAAAAAGAATCTTTAAATTGTCAGTACTCTAACTTTGTCGTTAAAACTGAAAAATATCTAAAATAAACATATTATTCGAGATAGTCCTTAAATTTTATTGGCGAAATCGTCTTGTGTATGTATAATATATGCAGCAAAAAATCTTACAAGTCCACATAGTACACAAGCAGATCCAAAGATTTTTGTGATTTTTGATGAGGTCACAAAAAATCTCTGTTAACCCAAAAAGTCCCTCAGTCGAGATATTTTTACCCAAATAATGCCGAACACGTTTTATTTGTTTATCCTATTTATCTTTGTAGAACACGATTTCTTTGGCCTGCGGAAAAAAGAGATAAAGAAAAACAATTGACAACGATTTATATACCACCATCGGGCTGTTGACTTTCTAACAAAACGGAACAGGGATGAATTTTTGTCACGCTCGGTCTACCGGTATCCAAGTCGATTTCGTTCCCTGCGGAAAATCCAGAGATTTGTTGTATTTTTAATTTGGTTAGTTTTGCTCTTTAGACAAAAAAATTGTACTCAATTAAGTTTTTGAGCTCCGTTTCAGCCCATCGGCTAGCTGAAAAGACAAGGACTACTAACTATATAATAAAAACAATAATATACTTTTATGATTTACTTCCATTCTCATCGGGAATATTTTGTTCTGGAAAAATGCTGTTTTTATTGATCTAAAGAGATTCTTTTGGTATCTTATATTTATTATTTTAAATAGCTTAGCAAGTCACATACTTGGTTAGGAAAATAATTGAGGACTGGGCTGCAAGAAGGGGACAATTCCATTTTTGGTCAAATTTTAGTTTATAGATGTAAATATATATATATATATATATATATATATATATATATATATATATATATATATATTATTTGTAGTCTCAGCAATTGGTCTGTATGAAATAAAACTCTATTTGTTATTTCTCAATATTTCGTCACGATTTTGTGACTTCTTCAGGAGAAAACTGTAAATTTATTATAATTATTATATGTAAACAAAATGAATATTTCAATACTTACAACTTAAGATTAAAAATTTAAATTTTGATAACATATCTAATTTAAATAAATGACATTTTTTTGATTTTAATTTATTTGAGAGTTATGGTAACCGCAATATTTTATAGAGTGAATTCCCATTGTACAATTTTTAGCGAATAAATTTTAGTAAACAATTACATATTGTGACAGTATTATCCATATAATAAGGTGCAAAAGTAGAAGATTGAGAAAGAATCAGGAACATGATAAATTGATCTATAAAATGTAATTGATGGTACGTAGTCAGTTATTGGTCTGATGTTATTAGATACTGATATTAAGATCTATCATATCATATATTGTTTAGTATATTACAGTAGATATTACTTAAATGGTTTGTGTCTGTTTTATAATTGATAGATTTTGGAGTTTTATTAATGTGTACCATTTCAAGGAAAAGTCGATTTTTATAATTATCAACTTGTTCCAAGATTTTTACATTATTAAAGTCAAAGTTATGTCCTGTCTTTAACTGGTGGTCCACTAAGGCACAAGAGTTTTTTCATAAGTTACAGTCACTTTTGTGTTGAGTGACACGTTGTTTAAGCCACTGTTGACTTTGTCCAATATAACAACTTTGACATTGACTGCAATTTATTCTATAAATTATATTACTTATTAGTGAATTTGGAGTTTTAACTTTTATTTTTGAGAACAACCTTGAAATTAGAAATTTAATTTAATTGTTAATATTAATTGTTCATCTTCCTACATTTTTGATTACCGTTTTTAAGAAACATTTTTAACCAATCTTCTTCCATATACTTTGTGGTTAATTTTAAAAAATCTAACAAATATGTATAGCTGTGAAAATTACTGACCATTCTCTAGTCTCAACTTAAGACTTTTATGTTTATAATTTACAATTTTCTACAGTTTTGCTAACAAATATGTGCCCTACGCTAAATAAATAATAACACTCTACTATTGAGTTGTGCTAAATAACTTCTAATTGATGTACCTTACCGCTTAAGAGCGAAAATTTGTTGACAATTTATTCACAATTTAGGAAGTAATTGATTAAATTATTCTGGAAATGAAGGCGAAAGGCCCAAACGGTAGAATGTAATGGCCCTTTAAGTTAATTATTAATATACTGAGTATACAAAGAAACTTTAGATATTTGACACAAATAAACCCTAAAATTTCTATTGTGATGAACGTAGTAACTGACAAGAAAATCAGGATAGCAGTTTTTTTATAGTGGTGGTAGTATAGTGGCACAATATAGACTATAATATATTATAATGATTAATATAAAATATAAACTATAAAGTTTTGACAAAGTTGATTATAATTTAGAATTTTTCTTGAACTATCACTTAAATTTAATTATACAATTTCATTTAATTTAAAAACCTAATAATTTTGTCAGAATCCGCACTTTCCAAAGCTCACTTACATCACTTAGTAGTCCAGTAGCTTGTCTTTTCATTTTATAAAATGAACAGTCTATAACAATGTGGTCTACAGTTATATTGGTGTCACAGGCATAGCATATTACAGGAGGTTCATTCCTTAGTAGATGTTTGTTTGTCACGCTGGTATGTCCTATTCTGATACGATGTAGTACGTACCTGGTCTCTTCGCTTTAGTAAAATTGGTCTTTTTACTGATAGATCTGGGTTTGTTTGCCGCAATTTATTATTTGGTAAGAGTTGCCATCTTGTAACGAATATATTTTTTGCCGACCACATGAGGTATTAATACAAGGGGTATAAAATTGGGGACTGAAACTAAGGGGTGGAAATAAAGCAAGCAAAATAATCGCTACTTGTGCAAATGGCACTCAGGGTTTGTTGGGAATGCTGGGGTCGTGGATAAGTAAAAGTTTGGGGGTGGAATGGGGCAACTATAAAAATATGAAACAAAAGGTTATGAATCTCTTGGAACAAACAAAGCAAAAAGAAACAGGAAACACCTCAAGTGATTTAATATAGGACGCCAATTTGAGGTGCCTAATTATACCTATTACAACCACTAGTTGTAACTAGGGAAATAATTATAAAACATAAAAAACATGTATTTTTCAAATAAAACTCAAAAAAGGGTAAGTTAAAAAAATAAACAAAATGTTAAGAAAACAAAATTTAACATTAATTGTATCTAACCACAAACAGTTACACAATAAAAAAAAACTGAACACACAAATTGACAGCTAAAGTCAAACTCTAAAATTTTATAATTTATTAGTTATTATAAATTCTTTAAATTACAATGAAAGCAATTATTGCCATTTAAAATAAAAGCTATTTTACTATGAACACATAATGTTACCTTTTAATTCACAAACTTTGCTACTTAACTTAAAAAAACTTGCTACTATCTCTGGAATTGGAGCTGCAAGGACGAAACTCTCAATTGGAACAAAAGGAAACCATTTCCATACTCAGAAACGAAGACCTGACGTAGCTGTGGTTGGATCAAGCAGGCAAACGATAACAAATCTGGTGGGATATCCTATATACTGCTTCAAAATTCTACCATGTTCTGGTATACTACACAATTTATTTTCCACTGCTACACATTTCCACAAAAAGGGGGCAAAAACAGAAAACTACAACTTCGACGGTGAATTTGGATTCATACTGAGTCTACAGCGACCCAAATAGGAATTGATCCACACCTGAGCTTACTGCAACCCAAGTAAGAATCTAGATCTATACCTGAGACTACGACGACCCAAGTAAGAATTAATTTAGATCCATACCTGAGACTACGACGACTTAAGTAAGAATGACGAAATTCTCTTGAGAATTCGTTCACTTAATTTTTAAAATAAACAAACGCTGAAATAACAAAACACAACAAAAATTAAAACGTAACAGATTCCATTTCTACGACGTACAAAAACTCTAAGACGCCTTCGAATAAAACATTTAAAATAAATACCGAGGAAGTAACATCTGCAAAATATAAACAAACTCTAAAATGGTTTTAACTACTTAGCGGCGCTGAAAAGAACGAAATAATATTTGAGTTTTAAATTGAAAGAATTCGATGTTTTCATACGTACAAATAGAAAACAAAAATAGATTAAAAAATATTCTGCGATTTTTCAAATATTTATCGGGGGATTTCAATATATTACATATACGAGGGAATTTCAAAATAAGTTAAAGGATCAATGAATTGCAAATGCTACAATCTTCGTGACCATAACTTTTTTGTGTACTCATTGATGAATTTTGTCATACCTGAGTGAGCAATTTGATTAATTCTATCATCGGATCACTTTATTTTATCACAGCGGACATGTCCGTCAAAAATACCTCCTTTGAAGAAACTCAAAAGCCCTTAAATAAGCTAAAAAATCACAAAGCGCCGGGTACGGACGAGATACCAGCAGAACTTCTGAAATATGAGGGAGACGCACTACATCGCCAAATCACCAGCTAATAACGCATATATGGTTAGAAGAAAGAATACGAGTACGATGGAAGGAAAACATAATAGTGCCGATCCACAAAAAAGGAGACAAAACAAAATGCGCGAATTATAGAGGAATCTCACTTCTAAACACGGCATATAAAACCCTCTCATCACTTATCCCCTTATCTCTTATCCTATCCTTACCTCTTACAAACATCATTCTTAGTAGACTAATCCCTTACGCTGAAAATGTCATAGGCGAATATCAAGCCGGGCTTAGGGCAAACAGATCAACAATACATCAACTATTTACGATGAGACAACTTCTAGAAAAGGAATGGGAGTATAACAGACCCATACACAATCTTTTCATAGACTTTCGACAGGCATATGATAGCGTAGAAAAAAGCCAAGTATGGAATGCCATGGCGGAGTTTTGAATACCAAAGAAACTCATTTGGATGACCAAAGTCTGTATGGAGGGTGGAATATCTAAAGTACGTGTAAATAATAAACTGTCTGGCAGCTTTGAAATCAACAGTGGACTTAAACAGGGTGATGCGTTATCTCCACTACTTTTTAACCTTGTATTAGAGAAAGCCATGAGGTCGGCCGAAATAAAAACAGAATTGTTATCGGTTCAACGTCTATAGAAATTTTATACTAGTTTTGAAAATCGTGATAAACCGTTTTTTACCCTCAAAAAGTCACTCCCTTGTTTTTTCCTAATATAGATTGCTCGTAAATTATTTTTGCTTAAATTTTAATTATATTTTTTCTTGTGTAATTCCCTATTAAGACTTAAACAGATTTGTAACGGTTAACGTCTGAGGTTCTGATATAAGAGCATCATGTATTTATATTTTGATATTTTTTAAAGTACCTGTCAGCTTTTTACTTCGGTTTTTAATGTAACTTTTTGTTTTATTAATGATCGTTAAAGTGTAACTGTATAATAGAACTAATTTCTAGACAGCAACGTAAGTTATCCACTTTATGTAACCGTATTTTACACCATTATTTTTATGCAAACCTGATAGCGTCAGTTGAACGTGATGGAGAGAAGATTGCATGTTGCAGTCGGTGGCGTAAATCATTTATTTTTCTAAATAAAGCATTTTGTGTAAAATATTGATGTCATGATGGTGATTAATTGCACACCAACAATGTATATATTCTGCAGTAATCTCTTTATGGACATTTATTTATCACTGCAGTTTAAATATTGTTTATGAACCATATTTTTTAATCACCGTGGATTTTGTAAAAAAAGTTTCGTGTGCAATTACCACGCTTTTTATTATTTCAATTTGAAAAAGAAGTGGCGCATGTGCATAAACAAGAACAATTATGAAGTCTACGGGCATTTTTGATGGTGTACAGTTATAAATGTCACATTTTTCATATTGTCCTCAAGTATTTATTTTATTCTTAATAACCTAACCTTTTTTATATATTTAAAGAGAAGAAGAAAAATCTGCATACAGGAAACAATGGTGTCCCATATAGTGTTAAGTTTCTAATACCCTAACAAATTTGTGCCAGAATGACATGCTCTAAGGGACTAGATTTTTGATAGTCACCACTACGAGGTGATTGGCTTCCAACTAAAAACCTCTACTCTGTCACTCCAGCCATTAGGATAGAACCGCCGGTTAAGAAACATCTTCATGACACTCCGGTATAACCTAATTTACATTCTTCCTTCTCTACACGTCATTTTCTTCTCTTTCTTTCTCTGTTTATTTTTCATAATGTCTCAGCCTGCAATAGTTCCAGTACTGTGCAAGTACTTCTTCTTCAAGTTCCACTCCTATCGGAGATTGGAAATCATTCTGGCAATTATAATTTTATTGGTTACTCGCCTAAATAGTTCAATTGAACTGCATCCAAACCACTCACGGATATTGCGTAGCCACGAGATTTTACGTCTTCCTACGCTTCTTCTACCTTTGATTTTACCCTGCATTATATTCCTTAGTAGTTCGTACTTTTCACCTCTCATGATGTGCCCCAAGCATTCCAATTTCCTGATCTTTATGGAGTTTAAAACTTCGCATTGTTTTCCTAGTTGTTCGAGAACTTGTTCGTTTGTTTTGCGATTCATCCATGATATTTTCAAAATGCGTCGGTAACACCACATTTCGAATGCTTCTAGGTTTTTAATGTTAGATTTTTCAAGTGTCCAAGCTTCAACTCCGTACAAAAGTGTAGAAAAAATATAACATAGAAGCATTCTTATCCGGAGCGATATATTGATATCGCGATTACAAAAAAGTTTTCTCATTCTATTAAAAATTGACCAGTGCAAGTACTATTCGATAGTTATTTTCGACAGAGCAGCTTCCTGATAAATTTGTAGATCCTTTTTCACCACCACTGATCACCCATTATTTACTCCATTATTTCTTTCATGGAATCAAATATTCTACAGTTATATATTTTTTAAAACCTTTCTTTTTCTTCTGCTCAATACTTGCACTTTAAGATCGTATGTGTTACACTGTCCGAACGATAAAAGACACTCGTCAAACTCTGCCTTCTCAAACCTACAAGGGTAGCTACGAAAGGAGCTATGGAAATGAGCAGAGCTAGGGGACTGAGCATCTACGTTAGGTTATAATTTAGCTGTCTATGCTTAAACCATCAGTTTGTTAAACCACTTATTGAAAAAATTTTTGAAGATATTACATAGTCGTATCTACAATAAATGCGAGGAATACCTGGATGACACTCAGTTTGGTTTTCGTAACGGGTTTGGAACGAGAGAGGCACTGTTTGAAATAAAAGTACTTGCTCAAAGGTGTCGAGATATATCTGTAGTCATATACTGTCGTTTTATTGACTTCCAAAAGGCATTTGATCGTGCTAAGCACTCTATATTGATCGAAACTTAGGTGTTAGAAATTATGTCTATGCCAAAATGAAGGGGATATGTGGACTTAGCTCCTTTATCTAGGATAAATATTTTAATTTTCTTTTGAATAACCGCTATAATCAGGAAAATAATAACATGGATGTCAAGTAAACACTCATATTTTTGGTTTTACAAAGGAATGATAAACACTGAATTTCTAAGCAGCTTTTGAATCAGTCTAAGGATATTGTACCACCTTCCTAAAATTTTTGTTGCTCTATGATGGCTTCATAATACCACTTATCGTTTTCTGGAATAAAGTAAAGCTGGTCTTTTAGATTGTCTACCTTTTCTTTAATTAAGGATCCAGTATTTTGGATATGTCTTGGAATGTTGAATTCTTCAGGTAGAAGGGATGGGAAATTTGCTTTTACATACCATTTTGAAAGGTGTGTAGTAATCGTAAAACTTGAATCGTAATTGAAAAGATATGATCCCAAGATGTTTACGCGAATCCGCTTGATTCTAGTTTTGAAATTAACCTTTTCATTAAGAAGATCTTTTTTTTCTATTCATTAGTTTCATGGTTTTCATAATATTTTCCGTGTCTCTAAAGTAATGTTGCATATCTCTCACCATATTTTTCTTGGTTGAAGAAACAATCACATCACGATATTCATCATGGATATAAATGGTTTGATGTTTCTTTAGTCGTTTCTCAATACGTCGAAATGCTCTATCCGAGTCTAAGTACGAGTGTTCTATCTCTGGAAACTTGTGCTCAATCTTCTTGTGCACACTTCAATTGTTCGTAGAAAACAACTAAAAATTTTCCAAGCTACCTCTGGAAGCTTGATTTTCCGTCCATGTGCAGAAAATAGTTTTTTCCACATTTTTGGTTATTATGTGGATTCCTAAGTTGTAAAACCACATTTGTCTAAGATAAAAGGCTTTCGAGGTACCTAGGTAGGGGCATAGTTTGTTGTAGATCCAATGTTATATACACAGTGTTCTCTGGTTTGCTATCAAATTCTCTATCTGCTTTTTGAGATTCAAACACTGATTTGTAATTCTCAGCGTGCTCTTCATTACTTTCGCCAGAATCGCATGTGCTACATGTATCGCTTTTGGAATAACGAAAAAACAGATTAAATTTATTATTAAAAATGAATCGGTATGTAGCCCCTTTTATTTGAAATTTTTCGTTTCTTCCGTCAGTTCGGCAATTTGTCTATGTAAAGTTTATGCATTCTAGAGATCGAAAGTTGCGGTGAAAGATATTTTTTGTGAATATTACAATGCCTGGAGTAGCCTGAGCGACTCTTTTGCTGGGAAACTGGAAATATGGTCAATGACGTAAGCAGCAACTTCAGCAGGTCAACCTTTTTTAAGCTGATTGCAAACAAGAAAATGAAAGACCGTTTGCATACGGTAGTTTGCCAGCCACTACAAGTTACCTTGTTTGGTAGGTGACAGTTTTATGCTTTAATGCTCCAGTTTTTTTCTCATTGGTTCCCTTTTTTTAATGCTTTTAAAAAAAGGCAGTTTTTTATATTTACATCTAGTTTGTAGTAGGAAGAAACTATTAATTCCCTTTCTACTACAGTTATTGACTAAGAACAATTGTAGCAGCAATTTTGATTGCACAAAATCCCAGAGTTAACGGTTTTAGCGGGTTTGTGGGTATTTTAATATCTTGGCCATGTTATGAGGAATGAACAGAGATACGGCTTGTTGCAACTCATTCTTCAGGGCAAGGTATTTGGAAAGAGAGGACCAGGGATGAGAAGAATATCTTGACTTCAAAACCTGAGAAAATGGGTTAATACATCGACAACCGGACTATTCAGAATAGCAGCAAGCAAAGTTAGGATAGCCATGCCGGAACGGATAGGCACCGTAAGAAGAGAAGAAGCGGGTTTTACTTGGCCTATTTTGGAAATGTAAGCCAGACCACTTTCTCTTTACTTGGCACGTTTTCGTGCTTCCATTCTTTATTTTTTTCTGTCTTTTTTAATTACTTTTACTTTTAGTGAAAATATTATTTTTTGTTTTAGTGGGCAAATTAAGAGCCTCTTCATTTTCATTTTCAGGAAGAGCAACGATCTCATCGTATGGAATATTTCCAGTTACTTGTAGTTCAAAATTTATATTGCCATCATTAATATTCTCATTTTCAATTTCTTCACTCACCACTTCCTTATTGATATTGCCTTCTTTATTTTCATCCTCATCTGATTCGATATCATCTTTCTCATTTTTATTAGGAACGTATTCATCTCTTGAATCATCACTAAATAATGATGAAAGCCTTTCATCACCTAAATCAAGTTTTTCTCAGTAATCTAAAACAGAACATTAACATAAGCCTAAATTTGCCTGGTTTAATTTCAGCTGTTAAGGAAAACAAAACGTTAGTTATTAATCTGGTCTGCTAATTTAAGTCCTTATTGACAGTCAATGATTAACAAAAAATAATTCATGTTAAAGAAGATAACTATCACATTTGAAGGCAAAAATCACGTGGGTCGGATAGTGTAATTGGTTAAGGTTAATATCACCTTACCATTTCATTAGAGATTTCATTTTAACTAGCCCATTGTTCAAATAATATGTATCTCTAATGTAATTACGTAATTTTTAAATTTGCACTTGCACATATCCTAAAAACTTTGATTTGTTGTCATCTGATGTCAGCTGACGAATACATGAAGGAGGTATGTCACAATTTTTATTCTTTGTGGTATGGATGAAGGAAGTAAGTACTTTATCTTGTTACTTATCTCCTTCATTCACTAGATATATAAAGTAGTATGGTCAATTACCTTCTTCATACACTGGCTATCTCAGTTATTTTAAATCATAGAAGACTGGGGATAAGTGGAAAATTTAACTTAGCACTTACCACCTTTATTTATGCGGATAATTTATTTTCTTAAAAAATGTCACTTACACCCTTCATCCACTCACCCCTTCAATTAATACTACACCTCATTTTATAATTTTTCATTGTTCAATAACAAATAAAATCGTAAACATTAAAATGCACTGTTTTAAAAACTGCGTCACTACAATTAACAAAACAAATTTAGTTGTGTCGTCAACAATCACATTGTAACCGAGTTTTCCATTCGTAATGATAAAAGTGGTGTTATATATTTACCAAAATATATGCTCTAGCTGTGTAAATTTGTCAGCAAAACAAACTACAACAAAACGCGAAAACTCGTGTCGTAATTCTCCTGTAAATTGTATTCAACCCACCCTTAATAATAGATTACCGTGGAGGGTGGTGCCCCCATGCGGCGTTTCTACTTCTCTCATTCAATTATTAAAATTAAGGTCTAATGGTGAACGAATACTGATAACAAAGCACCCATCTCCTTATTTATTCATTCCGATGTAATTTTGGCCGGGTTAGTGCCTGTTGGGATGCGATTCTAAAATTGAATTTATTCATTAAAATTTTGGTCAAAAGAATTAGGTGTATCAAGTACGGTTGCTGAATATAGAGTATAAACCGGAGGAGACGTTTGTGATTTTACTTTAAAATAGCTAGGAGTGAGGTTCGATAGAAGGGCGGCCAACAACGACGTAAATCTTTGAACAAGGAAAAATGTTAATGACATTTAAAAACAACCAAAGTGCTTCTCTTTGGACGTTTATGCTGAATGCGAGGAATGTAAATTAATGTTAAAATATTCGTTTTAAAAAACCTCTTTTTAAATAGATAAATTATTTATTTATTAAAAGAGAAGATAACTCTCACTGATAAAAAACTAAGTATGGTCAATGAGAAGTATAGGCGCCATCTAGAAAAGAAATATGAACTACCTTCATTTGATATCATATTTTGTTCTTAAAACAATACGTTTATTTAATAATACTATATGATTCACATATTAATATAATAAATGAATTAATTCGGGCTAGAATCTTAAATACTAAGAAGGAGAGAAGTACCAAAACAAGGCGCCTTAATATTGAACTCCTTAAAAATCCTCAAAGTGTAGAAAGGTTTTAAAACTATATCAGAACTAGAGGCCGGGAGATTCGCTCTTCTTCTAATCGGCGTAACACTGAGCGGGAAAAGAACAAATCTCAGGGGATAAGTTTTGCACGGAGTGTCTTAGGACTTTCCACCTTCTTAAACTACCCCAAGACCGCTGGTTACCCCCAACAATGATTGGAGGTGTGTAATCAATCTCTGATTGCACCCTTCACGTTGTGGCCCTGTTGAAACTAAACTCAGCGGATCTAGACTAGATAGTCGATAAACAATCCCCACGCCAAGCCACAGAATAATAAACAAACAGAATGTCCACTCTCCACGGAAAATTAAGTACGCGCATCACCTTCGCGCAGACGTTCCGCCATGTTTTACGAGGATTTTAAAGGGAACCAGTGTTGTTTATGTGGTGTGCATGGAAAAAAACCAGGTTTATTTGACTTACGGCAATCATAGACATACTATACAATTATATTAACAGTTTTAAATATAATAACATAAATATAATATAATTAAACATAAATGTAAACAATTGCATAACCTAACAAATCATATGTTTGTGTCCTCCTAAAACATGGCGCGCGTGCTGAAAAACTTCAAAGGCGGCATCTGAGAGTGGCCCTTCTGATTGTTTATTATTCTGTGGCCAAGCCGTGAGACACCATGGTGAAGGCTGTAAGGCACTGGGGTGACAGTGTCGCAAACGGTTTCTTTGGGGCAACAGGTCACACCCCATAGTATTTAGACCTTACCCTTGCATGCGGGGCTCTGCAAGGGGTTGACTGTCTTTCCCTAACTACTCGTGGTATCAATATAAAATCTCAAAAAAAAACAAATAAAGATAAAACTCAGGGCGAAAGGGTTTCCGAGGCCGAAGAGCCAAGGAATTACAGAGCCAAAATCACAGTTCCTAAAGCTGGAGGGCAGGGAGCTTCTGGAGAAAATCCGAACGCCGAAGGGCACGGAATTTCTAAAAAAATCTTCCAAGCTGATAGGCAAGGAAACAAAAAGGCTCAGAGTAACAGCTTTGGAAGACGTTGATCTCATGACAGATGAAAAAATTAGGGCTGCAAAGCTATCTGGTGTCTCTAAAGCCAAAATCAGTAAGCTGGTAAAATTCAACCCACCCAAGATTACGTTCAAGCCAAAAAGGCTTTAATCAAGGCCAATTTCATCAAGGCAGCTGAAAGGGCAAAAGAGATGCCGTCAAAGTTATTAGAGGCCACGACAAATGTTTTACAAACCCAGAAGATCGATGGCCCAAAAAGGCTAAGGTCAAGATAGATGTAGACAAACTTAAGGCAGTCGAAATAGCCATCTTGGGTGCGTATGACAAAATTCCGGAAGAAGTACCACAGGTTCGCTTCCTGAAAAGTACATACAGGCCGGGTTTCCTGAAACTTAACTGTGTAAACGACATAAGTGCTCGGTGGCTAAGGGTGGTGATTCCAACCCTAAGGCTTTGGGAGAATGCATCTCTCAGGGCTGCATGGGTGCAATGATAAGTAATCATGGGCTCAGGATAAATCTATGGACAGTCTGGGGTAGTAAACTTTCAGACAAAGGGATGTTATGGACCTTCTTAATGGATTTTAAATCTCTAGAAGAACTCCAGAAATTAAAAATTTCACCATTTTTCGGAGTAGGACGATTAACGTTTCGACCCAAAGTAGGAAAGACAAAAACACGGAATGAAAAGGCAGTAGCAACTTGTTCCAGTGAAACAGGGAAAACCTCCCTACATATGGAGGTTCAGGAAGAGTAACAACCTTCTTCGGGTGAAGCTGACACACTCACAGGGACTAGCGTCCAAGGGTGTGTCGGACCCATGGAAGAAGGAATGTCCGCAGATCCAGAACCGGCCATCTTTTCGCAATGAAGAGAGAAATAAGGCTCCTGCAGGCAAATCTTCAACATACAAAAGCCGCATCGGCAACGCTTGTTAGAAGGATGGAACAAGGAGGCATTGATGTGACCCTCCTACAGAAGCCTTGGAGGATAGGTGAGAAGATTGCTAGCCTATTAACCAAACAAGGTAAAGTTTTATCCGCACCCACAGCTATGAGGCCAAGGTCGTGTATAATTCACAGTAATAAAGTAGATTGTACACTTATCCGCAAAGCAAAAGTAGGTAGAGGCTTAACTTGATATGCTGGAGTATCTCCCAAAAATGTTTGTACACATCTGGACGTTGAGAGTGGTACAGCTTTCTTTAATGTGTGCTTTCACATTAAAGCGTAAAAATTGCAAAGCAAAACAGACGTTGATAAAGGTGTTAAAAGAGACGTGGGGAATCTAAAATTTGCATTCTACGACACGTCTTTTCAACTAGGCAGAAATCCTTAGCGAATTGGTTTCTAGTACTCGTACAGAGTAGATCCAAGTAAAGCGAAAAGACAGCAAATACTTTATTTCACGCAAACAACGCCTTTGTATCAGTTGATACGTATTTCGACCTAATAGGTCTCATCTCTTTTAACACCTTTATCAACGTCTGTTTTGCTTTGCAATTTTTAGACAGCACAGATTAAAGCGGAAATCTGAATTGTGTTTCGAAACTGTTTTACTGTTTTATTGTCAGATGTCGCTATTGCGTCCATATCGAAGCCATTTTAGTGTTGCTTCTTAAAAGACAAAAAATATTGATCTTTCACGTTGAGAACACCTTTGAATAACTGTTCTGATGAGACCTATTAGGTAGAAATACGTATCAACAGATACAAAGGCGTTGTTTGCGTGAAATCAAATATTTGCTGTCTTTTCACTTTACAAAGATTATTGTTGTTGGGTATCGCCACATCAACTAATGTTGTTTGTCTCTTTAGTTTATTAACTAGCTAACAAACTTTATTAACTATTAACTATTTAGAATTTTCCATTGAGTTTTCTATGGTTCGTTTGACGATTCCCACCCTGCATATACCAATACGTGTAAAACATTTTTACTTCATATTCTATAGTAGTTTCAAAACAATTGTTCGAATATTAACGGGTGGCCTGAAAAATGTATTACATTCTTTCAAAATTTTGGAATACGTTTCATTCGTAGAACGATTTTAACATTTGTTTTCGATACATTAGTCCTCTACAAATAGCTTTTCTTAAAATTAAAAGTGAAACTGGAACAAATCATGAAGTGGAGATATCCAGGAGTGGCTAGTATACCTGTTGAATACAAAGCACGTGGTGGTCGTGTGTATTAAGGTATAAAAAATGCTTATTAAAAGCTTAAAATTTTTATTTTAAATTTTATCTTTTCGGAATTGAATCACTACATTATCAGTTTAATAAAATGTTAAAAACATTGTATGGCCACATAAAAACATTGAAAGTACATCCGTTTTAAAAAACAATCCTTATGGTATTTATAAAGGTAAATGCAATAGACTGTTAACTTGCTGATTAATAAAAACTGTAAATAGGGGCATCTCACATGACCCCCTGTAGCTGGTGAGGTTTTATCGACTAACATTACCTCTGATCTGTACTGGAGTCTAAAAAAAAATTAAGCTTTTAATAGGAATTTTTATTCCTTAATACACGCGAACACCACGTGCTTAGCTTTTCTTAACTTTTGGTGTAAAGTAATTAGATAAGCAGGAATTAAATAATTTAGAATTTTCCATTGAGTTTCCTATGGCCCATTTGACGATTTCCACCATGTATGTACCAATACATGTAAAAAATTTACTTCATATTCTATAATATGTTGTTTGTACAAATATTTATTATTATTATCAAATCATGAATGTGTTGCTTGTGTGAGTCCATTTCAAATAGGTAAAGAAATAATAAATAAGACTTACTCACAATCAATTTAATTTAACTATTCAGACGACCGACTTCGCTTTCTACAATATGCAAAGCATCTTCAGGTCTTGATACAAAGTTAAATAAATGCTGAAATAATAATAAACTCATATTAGGGTGTTGTCTAATAAAGACAAACAAAGTAGATATTATAAAATTACAATAATTATGCCAATATTACATGTCTGTGGTTTTTTAAAATAAATAAAAAGGAATAAAAAAGTTTAAAAAGTTTTAACAGACAAGGTAAGACCCACAAATTGTTATAAAATAGTCTATTAGATTGTAATTCTTATTTATTATTTCTTTACCTATTTATTATTATCAAATTTATTTTGATGTAAAAAAATCTGGTTAATAATAAAAATAATACATTTTATTTCCTAAAAGTATTCCCAAATATTGATCTTTTTTATCAAGGTCCTGTTAGCTCTACGACAATGCAAACTGGCATCCTAACATACTTTGTTTTTTCAAATTTTTCGAACGATTTCGCAAAAACTACGAGATAAAGAAACTACATCAGAATTTTTAAGATTGACCCATATCTCAAGGATTCAAAAACATTAACTCGGCAACTTCGATATCTAAAAAAAGGGACCGGCAGCGGTGGCAATAAGAATGAAAGCCCTAAGTGCTTTCGACAGAAAGTTCACCACTATCTTTCGTGTGTGTTTCCTCAAGTCAATCTTCTTGATGGACATATATAAATGGTTCGGGCGGGCATATTGTAGATTGTAGGCCTACGTAAGTGTGTTATACGGCCACATTGTCACGTCCATTTCATCAAGTGCTCGAGTTTTGGGGAGTTTCAAAACAATTGTTCGAATATTCGCACCTTATTCTCTTTGCACTATTCAATGTCGTGAATGGCGATCGCTATAATAGACGATCATTTGTCTCGATATAAAGTAAGTAATGGAAGGAATGGGAAACCGAGTGCTTGAAACTTTTGATATTGGTAGTTTCCTTTTTGAAATAAACGTATTTTTACTAGAGTGTCTTTAAATTTAGAAATATATAAACTATATTACCTATTTTATTCTTCTATGTTATACAGAGCGAGTTTTTAGTGTGATATTGGTTTATAATTCCATTGTGGTACAGAACATCCAAAAGAGTTATTTAAAAAAATGTGTATTAGAATTTAGCATTATCCAAGTCTATAGTGTATTTTTATGTATGAGAGAGTAATAAAACAATAAATTATGTATGCAAATCCCTAAACTGTTGATACGGGTGACTCAATGAAAAACAGATATTTGTCAACAAGTTTACAGAAGTATATAGGAAAACAATTTTAAATTGAGTATGACCACCAGGTATAAAGGTTGGAGCAGAATAGAATACAATAGTTGTGAGGGTTACTAATCCCTAAATAAGGTTGCCAGTGTCGGAATAATGGAGGTTAACAGGTACTAATAAATTTGCAAGAAATGTAAGATGTTTATTTTATTGGTTATATATAACCAATAAAAGTTTAATAAGTACCTACCTATTTGCAAAATAAAGTTTAATTCTTTAGATAAAATAAAACGTTTTATTTTATCTGAAATGAGTGCATTCCACGAAGTAAGGGTTTCAACAATCAAACATTTAATTCTTTAATTCCAGGAATCTACGACAGTAATTGACTAGATAATTACCTTCTAAACTTATTCCACAGAAAATTTGATAGTGGGTTTTTCCATTTTGTAGGAAGGTCCAAGTGGCGTATTCAAAATTCTTAACAGTTCACTAAAAGTAGGTACTTTAGTTGCAAGGTGCAGTTTATTGTGTATACTAGTGTTATGGAAAATTTGGAAGTGAGGTGTAAACGCCGAAAAATTGGTCCTTTAACAGTTAACGAAAAAACATTAATATTTAATTGTTTTAAATCATTTACAGACAAACGTTTATGTGAAAGTGTTGATGAGACCGTTGAGTTAGTTAGCAGTACACTTGGTGTTGGGAAATCTACGATTTATAGAGTTATTAAAGAAGAGAAATGTGGTAGTTTTCAAATGCCAGGTATTGCTCCAGGAAAACCAAAATTTCAAATAGAATATCATTTTAAAAAAGGACTTCAACGGAAAGTGCATAAATTCTTCTTTAGACAAGAATTTCCAACATTGGATAAAGTTCTTGTTTCAGTTCGAGATGATAAGGATTACCCAGAAATAAGTCGAAGTACGTTATGGAAACTTTTAAAAGAAATAGGCTTCCGCTGGAAAAAGAATCCCAAAAAGTCTATTTTATTAGAAAGAAGCGATATTGTCATATGGAGAAGACATTTTCTAAGAACCACAAAGGAAATGAGAAACCAAAAAACAAATATATTTTATCTTGATGAAACATGGATCAACGAGGGTCATACACCAAATAAATTTTGGCAGGATGAAACTGTTACAAGTCAAAGGCACGGTTTTGTAAATAACTTATCTACTGGTCTATAATAACTACCCACATCAGATTAACTTTTGAATCAACTCGTACCGGTGACTACCATGAAGACATGAACGCTGATGTCTTTCAAGAATGGTTCGAGCAAATGATAGATCTTCTTCCTAAAAACTGTGTAATAGTAATGGATAATGCAAGTTATCACTTCAGACTTATAGAAGAACTGCCCACAACCAAGTGGTTAAAAAAAGACTTGCAGAATTGGCTGAGTTCAAAAAATATTACGTACCATCCCGGATCTATAAGAAGGGAACTTTATTCGTTGTGTGCCCTTCATAAAGAAAAATTTAAAAAATACGAAATTGATGAAATTGCCAAAAATCGTGGAATGACAGTACTTAGATCCCCACCATATCATTGTGAATTAAACCGATTGAACTGGTATGGGCACAGATAAAGAGTGAAGTTTCAAGAAAAAATACCACTTTTAAAATTCATGATGTTAAACAGTTGTTTTTGGAGGCCGTAAATAATGTAAAACCTGAAAACTGGGAAAAGGCAGTAAATCACACTATTAAAGAAGAGGAAAAAATGTGGAAGCTGGACAATATTACTGATAAAATGATCGAGCCAGTTATTATAAATCTTGGTTCTGAAAGTTCATCTTCAGAATCTGATTTGGATTTGTAACAAGTAGCTGTAAGTTTTATATTAATATTTTTATTCATCTATTTAACATACCTTAGACGGTTTTAAAAACTCTTTTTCTCTTTTGTAATTTTTAAAAATTAAAAAAAATGTGAATTTTTTAAAACTCTTTTTAATGTAGGCTAGTCAGTTCTAATATAGTGTGTGATAAAAGAGGTCACTTTTGTTTACATACACATAACACTTTATAACACTGAAATCATTCATTTATTTTTTACAATTATTCAAAGTAATTTTTCAAATAATCTTGAGCACGCCCATGGAGTGGTCGGAGATACCAGTTAAAATTATGCTAATTATTCTCTCGTTCATAAAAATAAACTATAGCAAAACTCTGAATTTCATACTTTATTTTTTTATAGGCTTTTTAAACAAAGCGTCAGCAAGCGTCCGTACATCTACTCTATAAAAAAAGTAGAAAAACATAAATTCTAAGGATGTATATATATACAAAGTATGGTGAAAAATGATGATCTCTGGTCAGAAATGCACCAAATTATACTTTATATTTACTTGGATTATATGTAAAAAGGTTGTTATTTTAAAAATTGAACGACTCTAGATGAAAATTGATTGAATCCCTTATCGCAGGCGATAGGCAAAGTTACTAGTAGACGTATAAAATAGTTATGGACCAAAAACAGTTTCGAGTTTGCTCGTTACACACCGACACTATGTGATCAGACCATTTTAAGTCACTATTAATTATCACTCTGAGATCGTTGTGGGAGGTTACTGAGTTTAAGAGATGTCCAATAATAAACTACATTAGTGATGAGTTATTTTTGCCGCTAAGTATTCAACAACGCGTTTTTCAATGTTTAGCGGAAGCAACCATTCTGAGAACCATCGCTTTAAGAACAAATATACTTCATCTAATTTACATACCGATGCACGACATTATCTACGTCAGAGATCGAAGTTGACATAGTTGCCAAAGTATAAAAAAATCCTGACTCCATTTTAAATCAAATAGACCACATAATTATTGCAAAAGTATTACCATCTCTTTACAACGACTATTTAAATTCTTACGTGACATTTCTGAAATATAACACACTCATTTTGTTCTAAAAAGAATAGATTGTATTAAATAGGTAAAAATATAAAAAAGGTACCTATTTACTTTAAAATTCAAAATAATAAAGTACAAAAAGTGTCAATACCGCAACTGTCAAATAAGTGTTACCAATTTATGCCAAAATTTCACCTTCGTTCGATTACAGTTACCGTGTGTTCCGAACAAATGTTCGTCATAAAAACGCTTTATAATGCATTTTTACAAATTAAATGAAACATATTATTGTGTATTTCTTTAAGTTAACATTAAAAGAAATTTTTAATTATTGTTTCTAAGCGTATATAATAAAATATGTCTAGTAGCTGTAATGCCAGTGTACTCGGCAAAGTGATTCTAAAAAAGAACACACCTACCGCCTAATATTTCGTGTTGGTATCATGTGACGTCACAGGATATGACGCTGATGACGTGCATCGGCATGTAAATTAGATGAAGTGTATATTCGTTCCAATCTTTATCGGTTTAGCTAACTTGTTAGTGTAAAGGTGTGGAGGTTGTACCGGTTAAGTCGATATGAGAGTCTGGTGATTAGAAGGACTAAGGTTCGGAATACACATTCAAAAAACGGTAGAAAAGGTAAACTTAAATTTGGAGGCGTTAATACGGTTGATTCCAAACATTGGAGGCCCAGGTAGCACCAAAAGAAAGTTGTTAAATGGAGTTTTCCAGTCGGTGGTAACCTACGCTGCCCCCGTGTGGTGTAGCATACTAAAACACTGCGAAATACGCTAGACTGATGGAGACTTTACAAAGGCGAATGCCGCCCAGAGTATTTAGCTCATATAGGACAGTTTCAAATAAGGATCTATATGTCATTGCAGCAATACCTCGCTCGTTTTGTCGTGCAAAGAGCGAGCAAGGGTGTATGAGACGAGGATGAATGTAAATATAGATGATAATGAGAGAGAAAGAACGATAGTAGAGTGTCAGTCAGAATGAGAGTGGATAGTAGATAAGTAGCCACTTTAGCCCACTTTTTTCCCCAGATTCCCCCAGACACCTGACCCAGATTTCCCTAGATTTCACGTGACCTAACCTAACCTAACCTAATCATCACGTGACCGCGGGGCGGCGTCAATTCTTCTTCTTTTACGTGACGTCAATTCTTCTTCTTTTACGCAACGTGAAGATAGCGTCAATTCTTCTTTTACGTGAGTATAGCTTCTTTTCGTCTATCAATTACAAAACCTACGAAGCGCGTGTTATACGATTGCCTACGTTCATAAAGTAGGATCACAAAGAAAATAAAAAAATATAGATACAAGTTATAAACGAAACCTAAGAAAGAGACCAAGAAACAAATACATAAAGTATAAAAATAAAAATAAAATACACAAAATAAGATACATGTACAAGTATTGTTTATTTACATTACATTAGTACCAAAAGGCACGTCTTTATAAGATTCCTCCATCTTTAGTAAGTTATTAGGACATGCCAGAATGCGTAAGAGAAATAAACATATCTTTCATTACAATTTTAATTATATATAAATACAAGTTTTATATACAACACTGAAACTTTATATTAAAAAAAATAAAAAAAAATACAGAGACATGTACTAGTATTATTTATTCACAATACATTAGTACCAAAAAGCACGTCTTTATAAGCTTCCTCCATCTTTAGTAAGCGATTAGGATATGCCAACCAAAATCGTCCCTTTTTCACAAAACCTAGGAGTTCACGTAGCGTCTTATCCAGGTAACCTCTATTCAAATCTCGGATAAGTTTGTTTCGGAAATCATTATTTTTAATTATTTGATGTAATTTAATTTGAACGTCGTCTTTTAATGCTCCAATCTGCGTTTTCATGTGTAAAAGTCGTTCTTCTCTAAGTTTTCGTTCTGCTTCCATTCTACTTTGATATTCATTCTCTCGGTTTGACCGTTGCTCAGCTTGTTTTTTTGATTCTTCGTAATGGTGATGTTTGTTATATAATATGAACACAGTTCTAGTATCGTTCCCATCGTTCATTTGGAACAGTCTTGTACAACCGCGAGGTTTTTCAGATTGACTTATTGTCAGTTTGGTGACGTGAAATCTGGGGAAATCTGGGTCAGGGGTCTGGGGGAATCTGGGGAAAAAAGTGGGCTGAAGTGGCTACTTATCTACTGTGGACCGGTTAGGTGAACGAAGGAGCTTATTCCCGATCTGAGACCGTGATGGAAAGGTATGTTCAGGAAACTAGACTATTTTCTGAAGCAGTTTCTGACCGGACATTGTAGTTTTGCCACCTACACAAATATAATGCTTCGGCCGACTGTACTGTTTGTGGGGTACCGGACGCTCCCGTCCACTTTTTTAACAGAGATAGGCAAATGAGAGTTTTTTAGAGGCAAATGGGTTTCGAGCTAGATGAAAGAAACATTGTAAACACAAAGTTGAGAGCAGAGAACTAATGAAGATAAGTATACTGCCTAATTTATGGGGTGCTGACGAAGAAAAAGCAGGAAAACAAAGACGAAAGTTGAGCCAGGGATCTGAAATTTATGGTTAATATTATTTATTAGTTAACGTCCTAACGTCTAAAACATTTTCTGATTTACCGTAATAGGTATGGATATTTACCAATTTTTAGTTTTTTATTTTAGTTGTTCATTAAGTGGCAAGACTAATCCGGTACTACCTTGTTACCATTTACTTACTTTTATTTGAGAAACTAAAGACGAAGTGAATTAAAAATAGGCACAGAACATACAATACAGCAGAAAAAACTATTGTAAAAAAGTCAATTAATTTACCGTACTCTGTGATATCTGTAAAAATAAAAAAATTGTTTCATTGTATGTACAGATCCCGTATACACCAAATTATGCACTGTAATAATGGCCATAGTTGACGAAGTACTTTATGTAAATAAATGAAATTTTCACCAATATCATACTTTAATGCAGAGTTTCGTTGTCCAACTTTGGACTGATTTACCAAAGTCCCAAAACTTCAAAACCTTTCACAATCCTGAAATCTGCACTTTTACTAATTGCGTAGCCAACAAATATACAACGTATTTTTTAATTTTGCTCTATATTAAAATATGAAATCGTAATAATAAAACTCTTTCTACACGTGTCAGTAAAAAAGTTGCGAATAATTTTATTAAAATCGTTTCATCCATGCTTTCCGAGAAATTAAAAGTTCAGAGACGAACCAATTTCATCTCAAAGAGACTATTACCCACAGTAAACTTTACCGAAGATTGAAAGAGTCAAATAGAAGCCAATCTATAGGTAACCTGTAGTAGTTTTGATCAATATTTTATATAAAAAAGTCTACTTTACTACAAAGGAGTTTTGCAAGGTTCGTAATAAAAGTTTTTAAGCATATTTAATCATAATTTACTTTATGGTAGTGGTTAATTTAATGAAATACTAGACAAAAATGTTTATAAAACAAATTTCTTGTGGCACATTAGTATATTATTTTTTATTTAAAAAAACAAACAAAAATTATATAATTAGAAATATTTTTGATATTACTATCACCTAATATAAAGGCATTTAAAATAATAGTATTTAGTTAATTAACAGGACCAAAGAATCACTCCAAAAATAAGTTCAAAATTGAGTGCCATATATATATATATATATATATATATATATATATATATATATATATATATATATATATATCTATGATACTCAATAAAACTTACAAGACTGCATGCTGTGTATTTAAGCAGTACTCGGCTTGTACCTTTTATAAATGGAGAAATTAATTTTTTGGGCTCAGAAAACCGTTTCATGATTTTGGCCCGTAGCTACAATCGGTTCACAATTTGTCGATAGCTCACTACAACTATAATCCTAATTAGGAAACTGAAATACAAAGGGGATAGGTAATACGATATAATAGTAAAAACCAACCTGAAACTGACGGTTTAAGATGTAAATATTGTGTATCATAATGGAATTATTGGCCATTTTTACACTAAAAACTCATCCTGTAAATTTTGTAATATATTAGACTAAACAAAATTAAGAATTGTACAAAATATGTTGTAATTGTACAATGTATCTTTTTTAATATGATTTCTAGTTAATATAAAAAAAACTTGTATGACAGTTCAGTGGGACTGCGGGTGGAAGTTATACTTCTATACACGTGTTCGCCGTTACAAATTTATATGGGAGTCAATCTGCACAATCATTACATATAAAATGGTATAGGTAGGGGACAGCAGAAATAGAAAAATAATTAGTTATATAGGTATATGGTGCATCGTTTGCTGTATATAAACATTTGACCTGTAATAGGAGTATAGTAAATGAAGGATTGTATCAATATTTTAATAAAAATTTATATTTTTATTTTCATATATGTTTAAAAGGAGTTGAATGCAAAAAAAAAATTTTACACATACTCTGCAGTAAAATTCATTGGTTTTTTTGTTATTAATATAAAAATTACAATACAATAAATACAGTGTAACATAATTCAATATAATAATACAATATAAATTAAAATGCAATATTCATAAGTATTTTAAACTGCCAATATACATAACTTACTTTACGAAGATAAAAATAAAAACCAACAACTCGGACTATGTTGTAAATTTTCAATTTATTTTAAAATTTAGCATTTTTGCGTATATTACATATATTTAATAAGACTAACGTGAGGTTTTTAAATATTTTAAAAATAAAAAAGGAAATTTATATTGGGATTCGAACTCACAACCGCCAGCGTTTGGAACAAACACGTAACGGATTTGCCAATTAGACATGACACTAACGGATTTCAAAATTGACAGCTCTCGGTCAAACAGTGAATATTTTAAAATAATATATATATTGTCATGATATGTAAAATCGAGAAAATTATTGATTTGCTTAAAATATTTCAAAATTCAAAAACATTAAAATAATTCAGATAAGTCAAATAATGAACAACAAACCTTTCGAAGAATGGAAGTCTTTTAATTTTGGTTTACCTGTATTTAACAAAACGTAAGATATGCATAAATTATTTTCCTTCTTAAAATATATTTGTATGACGTGAATAAGCTGAAGTGAAATCCATAAGACAATTGAACCGGGTTTTTCCAAATACATTAGTGCTGTAATTAGGACAATAGAATAGATTTTAGAAAAATAGGTTTTTGTTAGTTTTTAAGAATTGGTAGGAAAATATTATTGTGTAAACAATGTTCGGAAAATTTATAATTGTAGGTAAAAATTTGTGTGTTATCAAATGGGAGATGGATGACGCGTTTTGATTGGATGAAATTGAAAAAGGTGGGATGATTGGTTTGAGAATGAGACTTTAGTTAGTTTTAGAAACAAAAAAGGTAGTCAATTGGTTTCCAAGGGTAGAAGGTGAACGGCCGTTGTTCTCGGGTAGTTTCCCAGAGGTAGGAAGCAGTAGCAGTGAAAGTTTGTGAGTTTTCGTGTAGTTAGTGTATCTGACAGAAGCTGATCCAGTAAAAGATTGTAAGTTATATTTTCTACTTATATTTCAAGAGTCACTGTTCAGGCCAACGAGAGATTCAGTTTATCGTAAAGAAAAGATAATCCAAGAGTCAGTTTTCACTCAGGCCAACGAGAGATTCACTTTATTGAGAGAAGAAGAAGCTAGCATAATTTGAACGATTCGTGCATTTGAAGGAGATCATTAAGGACGATAAACTTGCAATAATTTGTTGTATGATTGCTCATTACCTAGGGAGCGGCTACGAGTAAATAGTATAGTCTACAAGGAACAAGGATTTGGACCACTCATCATCAGAGAGAGATAGTTTGTTTTCTGCAGTTTTTCTTTTACTGATAACACAATTTTTACACTTAATTAAAAAAGGATATAAATATTTTGATTAGGAGATTTAGAATAATATTTGGATTTTGAGATTTCAACTAATATTGTTTGTACCACTAATTTTGAAGGTTCACATACGTAGAACAAAATTTTGAGAATCATTATATGAGATTTTGTTTATTGAAAACATTTAAGTGTGAATTTTACTTCATTATTTTATTTCAATATATAACGTTAGATCCTATGTGTTTTTTTTTATTATTCCGGTATTCTTTGGACCTTACCTTTCACATGTAATAGCATTGATAATAAAGCACGAATTTAACCCTGAGATAAGAGAAATTAAAAAGTGTGATAGAGTCATAATCATATCATTTAAATAATTTTAATTAATTAATTAATTAATTAGCTAATTAATTGCTTGGCGCACTAAGTTTTTAAATATCACAATAATATATATATATATATATATATATATATATATAATATATATATATATATAATATTAAATAAATATACAAAAGGATCATTTTTATTCTCGAGAGAGGAAGGAAGAAAAAATTTATCTTCGGTCTCTCTCATACTCATTATCTTACATATGTAATGGTTTCATAGATTCACTCCCATGCAAATTTCCATAACGGTATAACTTCAAAAATTATCACACTGTATGAGGATGTCGTAGTCAAGAGGTATATTCATAATGTGACGCCAAAGATCAATAACCATAAATTAGTTTACGTCTTCTAACTCCAAACGAAGTTCGCAATGCGCGCCGATTCAAACTTTAATCCCCCATTCCCACCTTTAATTGTCATTGAAAAACAATTCCATAGTAATTTCCCGTCGGGCGGTCATTAGCCATCATCATTTGGAAAATGGAAGTTGGAAAATCCATAGTGGAAACTTCCGCGAGAGGGATGCTGCATTACAAAATGAAATATTCCGGAAAAAGGAGGGTATATCAATGGAAGAATGATCACAAACGGCCGCTGTTAAATGGGATTGATGAAAATGACCCAATTTTCAGGTAATTTCGTTTTTAAGTGCGGGCCATATGGCGCTTTAACCTAATGAGTCAGCCGGGCACTTAAATTCGTCATTGTAATATTTAAATCGAAAGTAGGGTCACTACAGGGTTTGACAAAATGTATAGAAAAGTACACAATAGGCTAAATTTTCATCAGTTAAATTAAATTAAGTATGTTTAATGAACATGGAAGGCTTTTAATAGAGTAAAACATAATATCAACGGTTTTAAGAAGTAGGCTAAAATGGTAGAGATCATAAAATCATCTATATTAGAGCCCAGCTGCCAATATTAAAGTGGGTCATCGGTTAACTAAGAGACAAGGGTATATGCTGTCCCTATTTTTATTTAACATAAATTTTGAATATACTTTGGCACAAGCGTGACAAAAACAAGAAGAAGGTCAACGAAGAAGTAGTTTTATCATGAACATAGGGCTTACGAAGAATACTAACGACATAAAAGATACCATTCAAGCATAAGTACTGGATCTAAACACAAAGTGAACAAAATAAAAACAAAATGCCAAAGGGCCTGTACACATGAGGGCGTTAGACGCCGCGTTGAGCGCACTTTAGAACAAAGTGGTATCGCACACATGACAGCGCTTAATGCCTCAGTTTACCAGCATGTCGATAGTCAGTACAGTTATGGAGTTAACATGTATTAGATCGTTACACCGTTTATTTAGAGAAAGGCAAAACGATACTTTGTAATGCTATATTCTGTAGATAAATTATCATTCAAATTTTGTTTAACCAATTCCGAATGAGTCTACCATCTTTTGATGAACTGCTAACTTAATTAAAAGAATGCTTATCGCCATGTGAAACGGAAGAAAGTACAGTAAAAGTGAACGATCACATGACTCTTCTAGTAACTAGATGCGTGCTAATAACGTAAAGTTTGAAGTATATTCTCTCATCTCTTCTCATTAGTTGCCCCCCTACATTATTTTTTCAAATCAGTATCACTACTTAGCTTAGAGTTCTTGGGTATTCTTATTTGTTTCCTACTACTACACTTACTAAGTGCCAGTAGCTGTAGCATCTCTTTCTGAATGTAATAAATCTAAAAGATGTTCAAAATTTAAACATCTATCCATATAAATTGAAACCCTAGGAGGAAAGCTACTCAGAAGCTTCAACACAACCTTACCACCATTATCTAGAAGTTTGAAACGTTCATCATCAACTATAGATCACCTTTTCCCCGGTAAAAGAAAAAATTCAGTGGCAATCAATCTGCAGCGTCTGCGATCAAAGTTTTTAATCCACATGGATTGGGCTTTGTTTTGATTACCTGTCGGGCTGGAGAATGCCCCCAGAAAGGAATCATTTGTTCCTCTATAGCTACTACTTGAGGTATCTGATTCAGCAAACAACCTGTTTTAACTAACTAAATAAATAAAATCTCACTCAAGCAAGTGATGCTACCTATCGGTTTTCAAGTAAACTACTTTTTAAGGCTGCCAACCTAAACTGACATCCCAGAAAAAATTCCTAGACAAAGCATGTTTTATGTTGCGTGTAGACAATGCTGATCAAAGATACAGATGGTATAATTATAACAGATTTACAACAAAAAATGAACCGATGGACAGAATAGATACATATCACAACTGTTTGATGACAAAGATAGACAAGAAATCTCAAACGAATATACAGATGATACAGAGCCTGATATAATCAGAGGAGAAATAGAATATGCAATCAGACAAGCAAAAAGTGGTAAGGCCCCCGGTCCTGATGAAATTCCCGTAGAACTGCTCAAACTTATGGACGATGAATCTATTAAAATACTCCTAGATCTATTTAACACCATATATAGAACTGGAATAATACTTAGGGAATGGCTCCGTTCGACCTTTATACTTCTGCCAAAAAAGCCAAATACAAAGGAATGCAACGAATATCGTACGATAGCTTTGATGAGTAATGCTCTAAAACTGTTCTTAAAATTAATCCATAATAGGATCTATAGAAAATTAGACGTAGACATCAGTAACACTCAGATGGGATTTAGAAAAGGGCTGGGTACAAGGGAGGCTCTGTTTGCAATGAACGTTCTCTCACAGAGATGCTTAGACATGAACCAAGAAATTTACGCCTGCTTTATTGATTTCGAAAAGGCATTTGACAAAATACAACATGAACCACTAAGACAAGTTCTAATAAAGAAAAATATAGACAGCCGAGATATTAGAATTATATGCAATCTATATTGAAATCAAACAGCAAATGTCAAGGTTGAGGGCAGACTAACAGAAGAAATTCAAATCCGTCGAGGAGTCCGGCAGGGATGTATCTTATCGCCGCTTTTATTTAATCTGTATAGTAAAGCTATCTGTGAACAAGCACTCGAGGAAGAAGATCTTGGTCTGATAATAAATGGTGAGACGATCAACAATATAAGGTATGCTGACGATACCGTTCTCCTAACGGGAACGCTAGTAGAACTACAACATCTCGTTCAAAGTCTCAATATATACTGTAACAGTTACAGCTAGAAAATTAATTTGAAAAAAACTAAATTTATGGTAATCACGAAATCAAAGAACATCAGAGCTAATCTTGTAATAGACAATACAACGATTGAGCGTGTGCCCTGTTATAAATATCAAGGTGCTTGGATCACAGACGTTACTGATCAAACAAAAGAGATTAAATGTAGAATAGAAATCGCTAGATCAGTCTTTAATAGAATGCGCAAACTATTTTGCAATCGTGATATCAATATAAAGTTACGAATATGAATGCTGCGGTGTTATGGACACTAAAACAGTTGACCATAAAAAACATCGAAGCTTTCGAGATGTGGTGCTATAGGCGCATTCTCAGAATATCATGGATAGACCGCGTCACTAACACGCAAGTACTCCAAACTTTAGACAAAAGATGCGAAATTCTAAATGAGATAAAAACTAGAAAGATGGAATACTTGGGGCACATTGTGAGAGGTGAAAAGTACGAACGAAATGGTTCGGGTGTAGTTCCCATGATGATTTCCAATCTCCGATAGGAGTGGCACGAGAAGAAGAAGAAGACAATGCTGGGACTAAGGAGGGTAGAGATTAAGGCTTATACACCCTGTAGAACACTTTTATCTGCAATTATGTAGGTCGGTATTAATTATCAGTGACACTGTGCTATTCTTTAAATTTCATTAAATGTATTATTAATTGTATTTTTCTAAACTCATCTGTGATCAAGGAAATCAATACTACTATAATATTATACCTGTTACATCAATTTATAAATTTATTTAAATGTTTTTAAGAAACATTTTTAAAATGTAATCAAAACAAAAGCTTGTAATTTTAATTTTAAAACAATATTAAGTAAAACTAGTTTAAATAAAACTATTTATTTATAATTTACTAAATCAAGGTATATGTATAAAAATACTTTCAAAATTCTCGTTTTATGGGTGTTACAATAAAAACCTGTCTACTTAATATATAATTATACCTACAACTTACCCATATACAAATCATTGGTGGATAACTTGTTTTCCACTGTACTAATAACAGTAACCAATCCGTGCAATCAGTGCTCGTAAAACAAAACCTCCTTCTTTGTTGGTAACTAATTAAAATATTAATACCGTACAATGGGTGGGTCAAATAAACACGTTAAGCATTGTAGTACCGCCTATATTATTGAATTGAAGTTTTGAGATATCTTTTATATTTACTCTAGGTTGTTTTTAATGCTAATTAATTCTCGTAATAGTATTAATCTTAGCTTTAGGTTTATATATATTAATATACTTAATTTATATAATTTTATCGCAGACGACGCCGAATGCCAGGATGTTCAGCCAGCTCAGCCAGAATCAGATGTTCTGCATGCCAGGTATTCCTCTGCATCCAGGGAAACAGAAACTGCTTCAAGCTATACCATGAACTGTTATCAGTGCGTCAACTCAGCCAGAATCTATGTTCTACATGTCAGGTGTTCTTCTGCCTTCAAGAAAACCGAAAAAGCATCAAGGTTGTGAATGAACTGACACCAGTTATTTTTATTGATATATTTTATTACTTAATTAAAAATATAACTAATGTTTTCTATTCAATTTCAATGTTTTCATAAAAATCATGGTTAAGTTACTTTTAAAACACAAATTGCTTTTGAAAATTTTTCATTATCATCATATAACGGGGATCCTACGGCGATTGCCGCTTTCCGCATTTCAGCCTCCATCTCTCTTCTAAGCCTCTAGATTGCACTGTTTTTGTAATTTCTCTTCTCCAGGAATTTTGTGGTCTTCCCCTTTTTCTTCTTTCTGGCGGAACATATATTAAGGGTTTCTTTGGCCACCGCTCCTCCTCTATTCTCATCACGTGACCATACCATTGTAATTGCCTTCCTTGTATTCCATCTGAAAAAGTCTCTCTAATTCCTGTACGGTTTCGTATTTCCTCATTCCTGATTCTTTCCATTCTCGATACTCGACATGACCTTCTAAGATTTCCACAACGTCTACTTTATCTCGTTCATTCTTTGTCATTGTCCAACATTCGGCACCATATGTGGTAATTGTTTCTACAATTGCTCTGTATACACGAAGTTTGGTATGCATCTTTATTTTATTAGATCACAGTAATGAATTCAGTATTCGGATGCATTTTTTTTCTTGGGTTATTCGGTTTTGTAGATTTATATTAACTCTGCCATCTGCTAATATGATGCTTCCTAGATATTTATACTGGTTGCAACCTATTATGACTGCGTTTTCAAGCCTCAGATCTGTGGTATTTCCTTGAAAATTTTAAATTATCTTGAAACCCAATGTTGCCCACAGAAGACATTAAATTTAAAAGGTGGCTTCCAAAAAAAAAATTTATTTTTTTGTTAGCTTGATGAATAGTGTAACATCAAACATACCAAAATATAAGAAATTTAAAAAACAAAAGACTTTCCTGGGACTGGGGCTACAGTTCCAAAAAAAAAAATGTAATTTACCTCAACATTTACGTCAATGTTTAACACAAACAGTGACTGTTCGGAATTTTTAAGTTCCTCTTCTTTGGGGGTTGCCACATCATCTTTTTTTTAGGCAACCTTTCGTCCCCCATTCGGCTCACATGCCCATACCATATGAGCTGTTTTCTCTCAATATCCTCAACTATAGTGTTACCCTCTATACCCATTTGTTGTTTTATCACTTCATTCCGTATTCTGTCGGCTCTTGATATTCTCATCGATTTTCTGATGGCATCCATTTCCGTGGCTTCCACCTTTTTCTAATATCTTTTGGTTATTCTCCATGTCTCAGCTCCATAAAGAAGGCTAGTTTTAACCATTGATTCATAGATGTTCAATTTTTTTTTCTTTGATATTTCTTTACTCCATACAACTCCATTCAAACATGCTATAGCTCTTCGTGATTGTACAATTCGATATTCTATTTCTCGTTCGTCTTTTCCACTACAGTTTAAGATGACGCCCAGGTATTTATATTCGTCACATGGGTTTATTTTTTGATTGTCATCGATATCGAGTTGTTCTGCTTCAGCTCCAATTGAGAGGTATTTTGTCTTTTCTAAATTGATATTTAATCATCATTTCTGGTATTCTTCAATTAGTTTTCTAAGCATGTATTCCATGTCGTCTTTGTCATTTGAGATCACTACCTTATCATCTGCAAACTGTAAAGTATATATGTAATCCTAATCGTTCAATTGTATACTCATTCCTTTGACTTTCCTTTTCCATTATTAAGTTTTATCAGAGCTATAAATAGATGTATCGATATAATAGGATATAAAACCTAATGAAACTAAATAAAATAAATGTTTCGTAATACCGAGTGGCTCTCATAACCAAACAAATGTATGTGCCTTAATAGTAAATAAAAAAAATCATCTTGTTTTGTTACTCGGACATAAAATACGAGTAATTTAAACGATAACGATTTAAAGTTCCGCTTTATAGGCTCGTAACGTGTATCCATAATCTTAAGGCTTGTGAACGACGACAGCTGATTCATTTCGAGTTACATAATACTCTGCACGAGTAAGCGACGGGAAATTCGTTTGATCCTAGGAGAAGTTGATGTTGTCGTGTATTTTCTGAATAAAACTGATAGCGACTTGTATTATTCTCGTCCACGAAGTCCGTCCCAATTTACATGCATTATTTGTTTCTAGTTTTTTCTAGCATTTGTAACTTTTTCCTTTAAAAAAAAAAAAAACACTTTTTAATTTTATTAAGTGAACACTGACTGTAGTCTAGGAAACCAATGCACATCCGCTAGAAAAAACATTCTGATTCGGTTTTTGGACTATATTACTCAAAAAGGACAGTTTTTAGCAAATTTACATGTTTCCAGGCCCAAAAGTGCATCAAGAATTGTTTAAGAGGTTAAGTGTCATGAGAGGCCAACACTAACTTACACCCACACATAAGGCAAAATAAGCTTTGTTTTCATAAAATAAAAAGTAATAACATTATATTAAAATTGTATCTAAAGTGTCTACTTACTTTTTTTACGTAAAAAAGTATGACAAAAAACAGCCAAGGCAGAAGAATTTTTTACAGCTATTACATGTCAATGAGGTGTTGGTTGCGTTTGTCTGTGTCACAATATCGCTAAGTTTGTGTCTATTTTCCATAATGACTGGTGTGACAATAAAATCTCCTAATAGGCCCCAAATTACCCCTTTCCTAAATTTGATAATCGTTATGCTTTCATTGGCAATGTTTTGATGCGCGACATAGGCATTTATAACTATTGTGCCAGTCAAGAGCTACATCAATAATTTTCTGTACCATTTTATTCCTTTACGTAATGAAGAATTGTAGTTTTTTATTTGATCTGATAATCTATGAAGCTTTTATATTTTTTATTATATTCGATGATATTCTTTGGATTTACAATATCACCGCGTGTATTCTACATTGTCACCATTTCGTCAGCGAATTTGGAAACTTATCCGATTTTTCATCTGACAGAATTTCCTGCCAATGACGCACTGTAATTCTCATACGACTGCACTGTACCGATCTAATCTAAGTTCTGACAAGAAAAACGTATGCCACTGCGAAGGCGGCTTTGCTTGTTACATTTGCCGACTGAACAGATTCCCCTTCGTTGGCTCAGTGAAGATGTTCGTTCAGTTGTAATGGAAACACAAAATAATAGTAGCAGAGTTTATTGATGAGACGTACACTATGAGTGTTGACCCGGGATTACTTTGAGTAGAGACTGTTGCAGTTAAGCGTTGAACACTATCACGTTTGTTGAGTGAATATTGATTGAATGCTTTTCTAGGCAAGAGATTTTAGTTTTATATAAGTTTTAATTGGGTCAATATATTCGCGGACCTAATGACCTGTGTATCTAAGTTGTGTGTAAATTGTTTAACTTTCGTCAGCACTTTCGACTGATGTCCAAATTTTATTGTTGATAATTGACCAAATCTAATGTAACCTAATTAACTACGTGTGTGTATTTAATAACAAATAAATTCATTCGGTCTACTGTGGATTACAACGTGGATTCATATTTTAAAAAATTAAATTTTATACAAAATTCACATTTTAGAGTATTAGATTTTGATTTTAAACAAAACTGATCGGCCAATGAGGATATTAAAATTTTCAATATGGTGGTACTTACCCTATTAAACTATATTTTTTAAACACATTGCAAACATCGCCTCTTTGCCGACAAAGTTTTGTTAAGGTTTTTAGGTCATTTTTACAGACTTTTGGACATGGCAAAAAACAAATGTCTTAAAAGGCATCCTCTTTGAGTAAGATTGTGCAAAAAACCAAACCAGAATATTTTCCCAGCGGATGCACAGTGGCTTCCTGAACTAAGATTGCGAAACACTATTTTATTTGACTTATTCTAGGCTTATAGTCCAGGCAGCATCTGTTTTAAATTGGATATTTTCCAAAATGAGACTATTTTTTGCACTTTAGATGTACCTTGTGTCAATATTTAATATATGTTACATATTTTTAAATGTAACTCAATATTGCTTCTACAAAAAAAGTATAAACGGTAAAAATTTAGTTTTTCAATTCTACGTAATAAGTGACTAGGTAAAATCGAAAATTTAGGCTTATTGGTTAAAAATAGCAATGCTTATAAATTCAAGTGCAAAAATAGAGTTTTTTCTTTATTTTTTTTTATTTTGCAGAATAATACTGAAATCCAGGTTCAAATTTAAAAACAAATGATAAGTAATTAACAACCATAAGTGATATAGGGCTGGTTTTTAAACAAATACCCTTGTGTTGTCAAGTATTTTTTATAGAAAAATTTTTGAATCATGCTCCTTATCATAATATGTAAAAAATACAAAAAAAATCGTTTTCCTCGACAAAAAAACAACGTCGATAAAAGCTTATTTCGTTCTTGTGTCCACAAAGATTTCTTTGCATTTTGAGTCTTTAAAATTTAGGTTTTAGTTTAATTGAAAGTACTAAAGAGAGTAACTAAGGCATAAGGATGAACGTCAAAAAAAAACTAAATATATGACCTTCAGTAAGAATCCAATACATGACACTAGTATCACAATAAACGGTACCCAACTTGAAAAAGTAAGCTAATACAAATACTTGGGAACCCTCATTAATGAAACTGGTGACCAAAATCACAAGATAAAAAGACGTTTTGAAATTGCCAGGTCTACCTTTATAAAAATAAAAAAATTATTTTGTAATAGTGATATTAGTATTCATTTACGAACTAGTAGATGTTAAAATGGTATGTATTCAATGAACTCTTAAACAGAGGAATATAAAAAATCTTGAAAGGTTTGAGATGTGGTGCTAGCGCCGTATACTAAGAATAAGTTGGTTGGATAGAATTACAAATGAAGAGGTAATACACAGAATAAATAAGGATCCAAAAGTTATTATGAATATAAAAAAGACAAAAATTGAATACTTAGGCCGCCTGATGAGAAGACAAAAGTACACGTTCTTATAAAATATAATGCAAGGAAAGATCCAAGGGCGCAGAAATCCAGACCGTAAAAGAATGTCCTGGATGAGAAATTTAAGAGTGTGGTGTGGCTGTACTACTAACGAATTATTCGAGAGAGGCATAAAGAGGACTAAATATTTGAGAGGCACTCAAAGAAGAAGAAGACTAAAGAGAGCAGTGCCAAAGATTCAAGTATCTGTTACCCTGTCTACCAACTAAAACCACCCCCTCCTAGTTGTACGCAATTGACTGCCGCATGTATCGTACTCCAAAAGTTGAATGGCCGCTGAAAAGGCTGACAACATTTTTAGAAAACTCTCTTCTCTTATCTAGATATTATCTCAGTCTTTATTCTGGTTGGTATTTCTCTTCTTTTTCTTTTTTTTTTATTTACTGTTCGGATTATTTCCCGTCATCTTCACCATCATCTCTCTCACAGTCTTCATAACTATTAATCTATATATTATGTTTCTCTTCACTGTACATCTAATACACTTTACCATTGTGTGAGTAACAGTGTCGAAATATTCGCAGTATAGGCATTTATCTGTATCTGCCTTTCTGAACCTGCGAAGATACGCCCTTAAATACTCCCTTACACTCGGGATCAGCATCTTGTTCCATTTGGCAACATTTTCCGTGTTGTTCCACTCTTCTTTCCATCTTTATATTGAACTTTCCCTTTCTTCGTTTTTATGACTGTTTTCAAATGCTCTCTTCCCTCATAGAAATGTCTCCTTTCTACTGCTAACACATGCAGAGGAACACAACCCGTGATAGTCCACAAGGCTACTACAGGTACTGTCTTATAGGCGCATGCTAACCAGATAACACAGATACATTTTTTAGGTCAATGGATAGAACATAAAATTAAATGAGAATTAGGTGATTCTCTATTAAATATTATTAAGAGGCGTAAACTAGAATATCTTGGACATATAATCAGAGGACCAAGATATGAGTTCCTTCGGCTAATTCTCAACGGTAAAATCGAAGGAAAGAAATGGATAGGACGGAAGAAACTCTCTTGGTTGAGGTATTTGCGGCAGTGGACAGGTTTGACAGCGGACCAATTGCTACACGTAGCGCAAGACCGAGATCAGTATAATAATAATATAAGCACGGTAGTCGCCGACGTTCCGTAGGGATATGGCACTCTAAGAAGAAGAGGTGATAAGAAGCAGACAAGCAGATAGAAGCACACAATAATAATTATTAATTATCGTGTATTTATATAATAATGATTGAATTCTACATAAATATTTAAAGTGGTGATTTAATTATTAAATTAGCGTTTTTTTGGACTTTTTTTGTATTGTGTGTGAAAGACAAGTTACATTTTCTTACAATTCTTTATATATTTTTTACTTTATATGCCTTGGTATATTAGTATAAATAAAGGAGTAAGGCAAGGATGTATACTATCCCCTAGGCTGTTCAATATTTACTCGGAACTACTATTCAAGCAAGCCTTGGAAAACCTTTCCACAGGAATAAAAATTAATGGAGAACCAATATCTAGCATAAGATATGCAGATGACACTGTCCTACTGGCTGATACAGACACAAACTTACAGGGGGTTATAGACCACCTTAAGGAAGCTTGTCGAGAGTTTGGAATGAAGATCAACAAAAAAAAACAAAAGTAATGGTGATCCAAAGAAAACAGAATATCCCCTTACCTATAAAAATAAATGGGAATATTTTAGAACAGGTAAATCAATACAAATACCTTGGCTGTTGGATTAATTGCAAGCTGGACCCAGAACAAGAAATTAAAGCGAGAATTGCTCAAGCTAGGGATAGTTTCTTTAAGATGCGCGTTCTATTCTGCGATACACATATAAATATTAAATTGAGATTAAAACTTGTAAAATGTTTCATCTGGTCTGTTCTTCTCTACGAAGTCGAAACGTGGACTTTAAAAATAAAGAACCTGAATAGAATCGAGGCATTTGAAATGTGGGTGTACCGTAGAATTTTAAATATTCCTTGGACAGCACGAAAAACAAATGAAGAAGTACTAGCTAGACTCAATTTAGAAAAAGAACTATTGACAGTCAAAAGAAACAGTCAAAAGAAAAAAACCAGTTATTTAGGGCATTTGTTGCGCAACGAGAAATACTACATCCCTCAGTTGATAATAAAAGGCAAAATAGAAGGAAAGCGAGGAAGGAAAGCGAGGAATTGGAAGAAAAAAATTGTCCTGGTTACGTAATATCAGGAACTGGACAGGACTTGGATTTAAGGAACTCTTAAGAGAAGCTGAAGATAGACAAACGTTTGCCACCATAACCGCTAACCTCCATTGATGGAGACGGCACTTGAAGAAAAAGATATGCCTTGGGGAATTAGCCTTTTTTAACGAATTGGTGTACAACAGTAACGTGTGGCCTATTAAGAAGAATAAGAAGGTAGCTCAAATGAAAATGTTACGGTAGATGTTGGGTAAAACTAGAAGAATCAGGATCAGGAACGACGTGAATAAGGAAAGACTTAGAGTGACTACAGCCTCAAGAAGGTTTGTGACAAAAAACTGCAATAGTTTGGCCACTTAAGACGTAGAAATGACAAGTACGTATGACAATAGATAGTGCTGTTAGACAAATTAAAAGAGGTAGATGAAAACTGACGACAAGATAGAAGAAGTGTGTTGACAGCACTTGCGAGACAAATGTTTAAATAATGAGGACATAATGGACAGATATGAGTAGCGAGACAGATAAAAAACGATGGCACTTAGAAATAAATCAGCTGAGGAAGAAGCAGAAATCCTTCAGACATGTTCTTCAAGGTAAGTCTTAACAAAAAAAAAATAACAAATAAAAGGCTTATTTTGTCAGTTTAGATAAGTAAAAATCTGGTCTATATAATAGTCGAAAGAAGCTCCTGTTCAAACTAAATACAAAAAGGGATACAGAAATATACTACAGTGTAAATTTCACCATGTTATCATGATAGTGAACGCACAAAAAAGAAGTAGGAATAAAGACCTAAGCAATCAACCAAAAACAAATGGATTCATTCAAAAACACTTACATATTAACAAAACTTGAGACCCGTTTTTCCATTTGCAAATACCCAGTACACTGGCAGCCCCGTGGGACTTTACTAGACTCGCAGATCTCGAAACGCCGAACGCGTGCGCCCACTATTTCCGTCGTCGGCGTCCGATCTCGTTGGTATCAGTAGCGCCGTGACTTTGGGCCCGCTTGTCGTCCAACCTGCCCCAATTGATTTCTGAAAACAAAGTTCGCTATGAGAGTGTCAATAGGGCAGTAGGCCGGCGGAATATCGGCTCAACTCGAGAGTTTTAGCGCGAGTTCGATCTTGAAAAATTGTGAGATTTTTGGATTTGTTTACGGTGATAGTGTCCGAATTTATTGGATTTTGTTATAAATAAGGTTAGTTGTATGTGTTTACCTAGCAATAACATTATTTTTAATTAAAATAAATACATTTATTATACAATATTCATTGGAAGATATATCCAAGTTTAAAAAAATTGGTAGAAAGATAACTACGGTAGAAAGGGGTGACTTTGTTAATTTTTTCCGTATTTTCTAGAGTAACTTTTGAATGGGTCAACCCAAAAATGTGAAAAAGTCACCATTTGCATGCATTTTATGTTTATTTAATTTAAATTTATAGTATATATGTTTTCTAATTGAGAATTTAAAAAAAAATTAAAAGAGTGTATATATCAAAGTCACATATTGATGTGTGGTCACTTTGATACCCCCATTTTAAAATAGCTTAGCCGATGCATAAAAGCTGTAGTAATATCAATGTCAACACATTTTTTAATCTATCAAGCCAATTTTTTGATATTTCAATTTTAATTTGGGAGGTGACTGTGATAGCTGCTACAGTCAAAATAATTAGTATATTATAAATGATTCTAGAAGTAGCTAATACTTTATTGATGTAAAGAAACATTGTAGCAAAATAGTAAAACAATATAAATTAGTAAAAAAAAGTCAAAAAAATATATTATGAAAGGCAAACAAATAATTTATTTTTCGTTAACATCAACGCTGCCAGGAAATGTGCATTTTGTTGCTGTTTCATTTGTTTTAACCGATGGAGTCTCAGAATTGCTAAGATATCAGCGAAAAAAGCATTAAAAATGTCGGTCTCCACAACTTTAAAATGTTTATGGGTTTCATCCAGTGATTTAAGTCCAATGTCTTTATATTCGTGAAAAGGTAATTTCCCTTGTATCCTTTCGGCATATACGTAATTTATAGATTTTCGTTTACCTGACATAATTTTTATAAGCACTTCCTTTTCTTCTTCTTCTTCTTCTTCTTCTTAGCCTTCTGTCGTCCATGTTTGGACATAAGCCTCTCTTAACTACTTCCATTGGTCTCTATCCTGAGCAACATATTTCCAATTTGTTCCGGCTATTCTTTTAATGTCATCAACCCATCTCATCTGTGGTCTTCCTCTTGGTCGTTTACTTTCGTAAGGTCTCCAATGTTGTATTGTAGTATTCCAACGTTGCTCTTACTATCTAGCAGTGTGGCCCGCGAAGTTCCTTTTAAGTTTGGCAATTTTTGTTGTTATGTCCTCAACTTTTGTTTTGGATCATACCCAGTCGTTCCTCTTTTTATCTGAGAGTCGTATACCTAACAATGCTCTTTCCATTGTTCTTTCTGTTGTGTCTAGTTTATTCAGGTTTGCCTTGGTTAGGGTCCAGGTTTGACCTCAATATGTCATGATAGGAAGGATGCATTGGTTGAACACTTTGCTCCTCAAGTATTGGGGTATTTTGCGGTTCTTAAGTATCCAACGAAAGAAGTGGCAGCTCACTAGACATCCAGAAGATAAAGCAAATCTTAATAGAGCTTGCAGACTACTCAAAAGAAAACTGACCCAACATAAAGACAATGGAATCAACAGATATTTAAAGAACCTCTCACCTGCAGATGATACAAACTATCCGCTGTGGAAACTAATAAAAAAACTTAAACACAACGATCAAATGAATATGCCAATCAGAAAACAAAATGGCACTTGGGCTAAAACTGACATAGATAAAGCATATACTTTTGCAAATCATCTATGCGAGGTATTTCAACCGCATCAGAGGGAAATCTCAGTTGAAGAAGAGCAGGGTATTCATGAAGTCGTAAATTCACCATATCAAATGGCTCCACCTATTAAATCTATTAGGAAATCAGAGATCAAAGAAATAATTAATAATCTGGAAAACAAAAAGTCACCTAGATATGACTTAATATCTAGTTTAGTACTAAAAAATCTACCCAACGAAGGCGTAAATTTAATTACTTACATATTTAATTCAATATTAAAAACAGGTTATTTTCCACTCCAATGGAAAGTTGCTCAAATTATTCTTATTCCAAAACCTAATAAAGATCACACGGAAGAATCTTCATATCGCCCAATTAGCATGTTGCCTATTATATCCAAAGTATTTGAAAGGATTTTTCTGAGAAGACTGGAGATTATTTTATATGACAGTAATGTTTTACCGAACTATCAATTTGAGTTTAGGAAACAACATGGTACTATCGAGCAAATTAATAGGGTGGTAAAGACTATCAGAAATTCGCTCGAACAAAAAAATTACTGTACTGCTGCATTTCTAGATGTCTCTCAAGCATTCGACAAAGTTTGGCATGTAGGTCTTATCTCTAAAATTAAATCCATATTTCCTCATCCTATAAGCTCACTTGTAAGATCCTACCTGACAGATCGATTCTTTCAAGTCAAAAGAGGTGGGGAAATCGCTAACCCGTTTCCAATTTGTTCCGGAGTTCCACAAGGAAGCATACTAGGACCCATCCTCTACTTAATATACACATCAGATCTCCCAACGACGACCAATGCAACAATCGCTGCATATGCTGATGACACAGTTATCATGGCTTCAAATTCTACAGCAACTGAAGCATCCCAGGTATTACAAAACCACCTACTTAAACTAGAGAGCTGGCTTAAACTGTGGCTAGTCCAAGTTAACAGTTTAAAATCAATACAAATAATGTTTACTTTAAAAAAAGATGTCGCGCCACCAGTTTCTATAAACAACACTCCACTACCAGTTAATACCGTCGTTAAATACTTAGGAGTTCATTTGGATAGCAAACTTAATTGGGGTATTCACATCTGGAAGAAACGCCTTCAGCTCAGCTTAATCGACAGAAAAATGTATTGGTACATGAGTCGAAAATCTAATCCAAGCCTGGAGAACAAACTTCTAATATATAAATGTATTTTAAAACCGGTATGGCAATATGCAGCACAAATCTGGGGTACAACAAGTAATACCAACATACAAAAACTTCAACGATTCCAATCGAAAGTACTGTGCCAGGTCCCTTGGTACATGCCCCTTGGTAATGCCCCTTGGTACATTACGAACTACAGATTACACCACGATTTACAGTTACCAACAGTTAGCGAAGCAATATCTGCCGTAAACGCTGTATACAAGACCAGACTATCCTGCCATCCAAATCCGCTGGCCACGGATTTGCTCAACATTTCACACGAAAGAAGATTAAAACGACCAGACCCTTTGGACCTCTAGTAAACATGTAGAAACAGAGTATAGTGTCATAGTGCGGTGAAATAACAAGTTTTTATTCTGGTGTTTTCTAAATCTTTTCTTGATTTTTTTTTCTTTTTTTCCATTTTTTTAGTCTTGTAATACTTATATCTGTGTCAGTGATGTTTATCTGTATTAAACTTTGTTTGTTAAGTTGAAGTTTAAATTAATTGTTATATAATAATATATTATATTTATATTATGTCTTACCTGGGTGCTTGCCACTGGGCGGCGTCCCACTATGTTATTGTACATAAATTATACATATTGCTTATTGTTTGTAATGAGACAGATTGCAATAAACATTGGATGTTAAAAAAAAGTATCCAACTAAGTTTTCAAAATCCTGCCCATGCTAGTCTTGCTCTTCCAGTAATTTCCTCACCTTGGTTCTCTTTGTCAAGTCTCAGGATTTTTCCGAGGTAGATATATTCCTGGATTTGTTCTATCTCACTGCCGTTTATAGTTATATGTCTGTGGTCATCTGTGTTTGTCATTATTTTTGTTTTTTTAATATTCATTTTTAGGCCGACGTATTGGGAGCCGGCTGCTAGTTCCCCCAACATAATTTGCAATTCCTCGAATGTGCTCGCTATAATCACTATGTTCTCAGCGAATCTGAGGTGGTTAAACTTGTTGCCATTAACGTTAATGTCATAGGTTGACGTAGTTTTGAAGACGTATTCTAGGGCTGGGTTGAAAAGCTTTGGCGATATTACGTCTCCTTGTCTCACTCCTATCTTAATGGGGATGGGATTTGTATTTTCATCTAGTTGTACTATCATAGTTGCATTTTCATATATATTATGTATTAGTTGCCTATATCTCGAATCTATTCTACAATTATTAATAGCTTGTTCTATGGCCCACATCTCGATACTATCAAACGCCTTTTCGTAGTCGACGAAGGCAAGAAATACGGGTAGTTGGTATTCATTTGCCTTCTCCATCAATGTTCTCATTGTCAGCAGATGGTCTGATGTACTATATCCTTTGCGGAAGCCAGCCTGTTCAACCGGTTGGTAATTATCCATTTTGTAGGTTAACCGGTTTTTAATAATTCTCATAAATAGTTTGTATACTTGACTGAGCTACGATATAGGTCTATAATTATGTAGATTACATTTGTCCCCTTTTTTGTGTAAGAGTATTACTAGGCTCTCGTTCCAGTTTTTAGGGATCTGGCTAATATGGAGACATCTATTAAATAGCTCTGTTAGTACAGGGATTGTCTTGCTTGTTTTCAAGAGTTCGATAATTATATGTCGTGTCCTGAAGCTTTATTATTTTTGAGTTATTTTAAAGCACTTTCTATTTCGTATCTCTTTATATTTGGTAGTACTTCTGATCCCACGTTTTTTATTTTTCTTTGGTTGTTCTCGAGGTTCTCCTTTGTTGTTTTATTAGGCTGGCCTTGCGAGCTGTACAAGGATGTGTAGAAGTCTTCGACAATATTTGTTATTTTATATTTAGCCTTCTCTACCTTATTGTTGGCGTCTGTAATTTTGATGATTTTTTGAACTTACAGTGCGGGTCTTAGACATTTTAAGCCTCTGTTGTTTTCAATGACTCGCTCTATTAAGTTCTCGTTCCATTTTTGTATGTCGCGTTTTAGTTATTTTCTAATTGTTTTATTAAGTTCTCTATATTCTTGAGTATGGCGTTTGTTTTGCGCTAGTAGTTGTCTTCTTTTCGTCATTAGCTGTTTAGTTTCATTGCTTATTTTGTCGTCTTTAGTCCTTGTTTTCTTTGCGACCTGTAGTCCTGCTGCGAGAAGGCTTTTAATTAGGTTTTTATTAATCTCGTCAATTTGATCTTGATTATGTGAAGGATCAGATTCGAACTTATCCGCTAAGACCTCTTGGAATTTCTCTTCATTTATTCTTAGTTTAAAGGAATCTATCCTTGTTGTTTTTTTTTTAATTCTTTTCTCCCTTTTTCTCTCTCCTTTCATGTTAATATTTATTTTTGCTCTGACTATACCGTGGTCACTAACCGTTGTTACGTTGTTTATTGTTGTGAGGTCTTCAAATATTCCTTTGTTGTTTGAGAGAAAATAGTCTATTTCATTTTTGGTAGTTCCGTTAGGTGCGGGTGCGACCCATGTCCACTTTCTGTTAGGTTTCTTTTTGTAGAAGGTATTCATAACATACATGTTTTCTTGTTCCAGGAATTCCATGAGTTTTTCTCCTCTTGTGTTTCTTGTGCCGAATCCAAAATTTCCAATCTTGCTTTTAGAGTCTTCAATCTTACGTCCAATTTTGGCGTTAAAGTCTCCCATTATTATTATTTTGGATTCTTTGTTGTTGTCTATAGTTTTTTTAACGTCTTCGTAAAAAGAGTTTATTTCCTAATCAGTTGCTTTTTCAGTTGGAGCATAAACTTGCACAATCTTTATTTTAGTTTTTGGATTTAGTTTTAAGATCATATATGTAACCCTGTCTGATATGCTGTAAATTATTTGAATTTGAGATTTTCTCTTCTTGTTGATTAAGAAACCTACTCCACCGTATGTGTAGTCTTCCCTGCCTTTATAAAAGAGTTTGTTGCATGAATGTAAGTCCACATATTCTTCACCTCTTCTTTTAACTTCTGACAGTCCCATTATGCCCCAATTCAAGTTTCCCAATTCCTCTTCTAGTTCGAAGAGTTTTTCGTCTTTTGCCATGGAGCGGATGTTGTATGTTGCTATATGGAGTTGTTTGTTCTGCTTCATTTTCAATTCCAACTTGTCCCCCTTTACAATCATATAAGTTACAATACTCTATTTAGCAAAAGATGGTGTTTCACTTTCACTGGTATAGCTGTTTAATTCGCTATCGGAGGAGCTGTCATCCGTTGTTACATATCAACTTACACTTTTACCATTTTGGATATTAAGTTTTTTTTTACTTCGACGTTTAGGATCAATTATCTCGGACTTAGGCTTAGAAGGGAAAATAAAAGGCAGACGCGGCCCGGGTAGACAACAAATGACCTGGCTGTGCAACATCAAAGATTGGACAGGATTAAACTTTCAAAGTTTCATAAGGAAAGTCCAAAAAAGGGAAGACTTTGCAAAGGTCATCACCAACCTTCACTAAGAAGACGGCACCCAAAGAAGAAGAATCTCGGACTTCTTTTTCATCAAATAGTCTGTAAGGCTGTCGTTAATCAGAGGTTCTACATAATCACCATCATGGTTGATTGGTACAATTTTACTCAAGACTTTATTAGGATTGAAAGGAACTATGCCACAAGCCTCGAACCCATTCTTTAAAACTCTCTTAATTGCACCTTCTTCACTGTCTTCACGTTTGTGCTCAGTTTTTGCAATTGGCTGATTTATTAGTTCCAAGAATTTTTTTATTAACAACAAAAATTAATCTTTAGGTACACAAGTAATCTTTGAGTGTCGCAACTTAAATTCCGTCAAAATCTTTCGCCAAGAAACTTTCGTGGGTTTAAAAAGGATACATCCAAAGGTTGGCATATGTATATTAAACTACTGGAAAGGCACGCAAATTCAATACTGTGCAATTTACACAGTTGTAATACATGATCTGAAAAATGAGACGCCAAGATGTCACCAATCATAACTTTCTTACCTTTCAGCCGTCTTGCGTGTGGTAATAATGTGGTCTTAAACCAGTCTGTAAAACAAGTTACCTCTATCCACCCATTTTTGGTTTGGTTATATCTAGCTTTATTTGCGCAACATCCACTACCACAAAAAGGAGAGCCCTAATTTACTCTGTGTAATGTGGCGGTTTTACTATGATTAGTGATTTACTCTGGGTATTTGGTCCCTCTTCTTTATAGCATTCTTCTTTTCCACGGATCATCACTAACGTTGGTTTCATCATAATTGAAAAGTGCGGTGGAGGGCAATTTAAGAAAGTTGTTCTTAAATTATTGAAATATGATTATATCGTTTCTTTTCTAACACCTGCCCGAGCTCTAGTATTGTTAGACGCAAGTCAGTCAGAGATTTGCTGACTATGCCTCTCTAGAAAATTGGTTACCCAGTTGTTACCAGGACTTACCTCGTTTTTAAATTTAGAAATAATTCCTAAAGTTCTTTCTAAATAGCTCTTAGTGAAAAGTTGTACATCTAACGTCGATAATGGAAATCCCCAATCGGCACATTTGACAATGCATGACATTTCTTACAGAAATTTATCCAATCGCCGGAAGTAGGGGCCCAGGCCGAAGAAGAACATCTTGGCTCCGAAATCTCCGAGAATGGTATTAACAGACCACCGCTAATTTATTTAGAGCCGCCGTAAACAAAGTTGCTATTGTCAATATGATCGCCAACTTCCGATCATTGAACTGGGTACTGAAAGAAGAAGTGCATTAGGAAGGCAATAAGTAAAATCACTCTTTATTATTTGGTAAATATAGGTCGGTCAGATAGCTCAGCGGGCTGTGCGGCTGCCTCTCATTCGCTTCACTGTCGAATGGTTTAGTGGATGTGGGTCGAGCCTAAGCTCGGTGTACAGAAAACAAAAAGTCTAACGCAGCAGTTTAAAATTCTAGATGAATCTGCGGCTTAGACTAGGATATGCTGGGTTCTGATCGGCCTATGGTGGAGCAGTACGGCAAGAGATAAGGGATTGCGGCTCGGTGATACTCCTCCATAGATCCCTACCGGACGGGCGTAACGCCTAAAAAACCGGATATATATATATATATATATATATATATATATATATATATATATATATATATATAAATATAGGCTGATATTTATCGCACCCTTAGCGCTACTTAGCCTCCAAGGCCACGCTAAACCAAACTTCCCCATGATCACATATTTTATACCTGTGTTGGGAGCATGCGCTATTAATGATTAAGATTTCACATTTTTCAAAAACCTATATGGTGTAAACTATATCGTATCGAAATCAAGATAGTTAATTAAGCTGTTAGTAATTACATTTTCTAATTCTGAAAATTAAAATTTTTGTTTTCTTATAAAAATAATCTTGTTTCTTTAACAAAAAAATGACCACTTTCCATCACATATACAATCTTCTTTGTATTTCTGTTATTTTTAAATAATTTTACTACCCGTATTTGCCAAGTATTTTTGTAAGATACTCTCGCAAATATCAAAGTCGCGTCTACAAAATCGACTTGGCATGAACAGAGACTTGTTTTCTTTGAATTTTCTTAACAACTCAACTATCTTAGACAATATACGGATCTTTTTCATGGGATTTCAGCTTTATTTGTCGTTGCTTTTATATTTAAATTTTAAACATAATAAAACCGTCATATTAAGGTTTTACTGGAAGTTTGTTTAGAGTTTTCGTTCAAATCTGGTAGGATCATTGAACGACAGTATGTTTCTTTTATTTATGCATGGTACATAAAAATGTCCGGAAATGCATTGTACATTTTGCATTTTTTTTTGTTTTTTTTGTTTGTCTAAATATCTTTTTTAAATCATAAATAATAAAAACAATGAAGTCAATTACAAACCTACAATTAGTGAGCAATTAAAAAAATATATACCAATAGAGTATATATATATATATATATATATATATATATATATATATATATATATATTTTTTAATATATACCAATAGAGTAAATTATGAAAAGGCTTTCGACAGCATTGAACACTGGGCGGTTGAAGAAGCTCTGGTCAATAGTAGAATAGATTCAAGATACCGACATGATAATTGATATTTACCAAAACGCAACCATGACCGTAATTCTGGAAGACAAAATTATTAACGGATAATATAAAAGTTAAACGAGGAGTCCGACAAGGCGATATAATTTCACCTAAACTGTTTACCTTGACCCTCGAAGACATAATAAAATTAACAGATTGGGAAAACAGAGGAATATGTATTAACGGAAAATACCTAAATCGCCTTAGATATGCGGATGATATACTCCTGATCTCCTCGGAATGACAAGAACTAGAATTATTGCTAAATGAACTTCATGAAAAATCACTGCAAAAAGGCCTAAAAATGAACTTCAACACAACAAAAGTAATGACAAACACGGAAGACCAAGAGGCAATAAAAATAAAAACAGAAAAAATAGAACAGGTAAATGAGTATATCTATCTAGGACAAGCAATCAGAGCTAACAGAGAAAATCAAACAGCCGAAATATCGAGACGAGTAAGAATGGGATGGGTAGCGTTGGGTAAATTTTCTTACGTTCTAAAAAGTCAAACAATCCCTCTATACTTACGAAGCAAGGTATATAACTCCTGCATAATACCGGTGCTCACCTACGGAGCACAGACATGGACATTTACACAGGCCAATTTGGATAGGATAAGGAAGGCACAAAGAGCGATGGAGAGACAAATGTTGGGTGTATCACTTAGAGACAGAAAACGTAACCAGTGGATCAGAACCAGAATAAAGACAGTAGACGCGATAGAACAAGCAGCAAAACTGAAATGGAAATAGGCTGGACACAATGAACGTCTCCAAGACGGACGATGGAACAATACCATCGGAAAGTGGCGTTCATACAATGCAAAGAGATCAAGAGGCAGACCACAGATGAGGTGGAAAGATGGTATCAGGAAACAAAGAGGTCCCATATGGCAGAGAACAGCTCAAGATAGAAAAAGATGGAGAGAGCTGGGGGGAGACCTATATCCAACAATGGAAGGATAGAGAATAGGTTCAAAAAAATACCAATACAGACATCAGTATCTAATTATATGCATATACACACCACACAAGTAACATAACTATTCTCTAGAAGCCAAAAAAAGACAAAGAAATTATTAACACCATAAAAAACAGAAAATTGGCTTACCTTGGCCACGTTATGCGTAATGATAAATACCGACTAATACAGTTGATTCTACAAGACACTATTAACGGTAAGAGAGACTGGACGTAGACGTATATCCTGGCTGGTCAATCCTAAGAAATAGACTGGTCTAACGTCTACTGATCTATTTCAAACTGTTGTGAATATAATCGTCATCATCATCAGCCGTGTTAAGTCCACTGCTGGACATAGGCCTCCCGTAAACAATTCCAACGCATTCTATCTTGTGCACCCTGAATCCAAGTGTGCTGAATGTGCTTGATGTCATCTGACCACCTTGTTGAAGGACGTCCTCGATTATGATAAGCATCGTGTCTAGGTCTTCATTCCAGAATTTTCTTCGTCTACCTTCCATCTTTTAATCTGGCAATATGCCCCGCCCAGTTTAATTTCAATGTTATAATCCTTTGAATTGCATCAGTAACACCAGTTTTTCTCCTAACTAACTATTGTATTTGATACTCTGTCTCTGAGGGATATATTCAGCATTGACTCCATTGCTCCCTGTGCCATTTGTATGTTATTGATTACTTTTCTGGTAAAGGTCAATATTTCTGATTCATATGTTAGAACTGGGAGTACACATTGATCAAAGACCTTCCTTTTTAAGCAAATGGGAATATCTGGTCTAAAGACTTCTCTCAGTTGTCCATAAGCCACCTATGCCAGTCATATTTTCCTGTTTAGCTCCGTTGTTTGATTATCTCCTCCTAATTTAATCTAGTAGCCCAGATATTTATAGCTATACACCTGTTTAATTTGCGTGCCCTTAGTTGAGATGTTTTTCGTCAGTACAAGGTTAGTCATATATTGTGTTTTGGAAAAATTAATTTTAAGTCCAACTTGTGTACACGATTCCTGAAGGTCTTGAAGAAGCTGGCAGGCATGATCTACCCAGTCTGTAATAAGGACTATGTCGTCTGCAAATCTCAAGTTATTCAGAAACTCCCCATAAAATAGAATAAAATGGGTCATTGTGGTCGCCAACATATCTAGAAGATAGGCACATTTAGAAGAAGTTAGTTCTCCTAGTTCCCCCAAAAAACGAAATCCTTATCCATGACCTTGATCTCCAATCAAAACACGAGTAGCTAATCCCAAACCTTTCAATTTTGTTGCTTACGTTATCTTCATCGTTATGCCCAGTAATTGTTTAGTCCCCTCTTTAATTCCCTAATAAGCAAAATATTATTATAATAAAAAGACAAAAACAGTAGGGCAACAAAAATAGCTTGAAACTATTACAACACTTTAATGAACCAGAGGTCGTAGCGTTCATTAAAATACAGCGATTCAGATGGACTGGACATTTAATATAAATGTCAGACAACACAATCTTTATACATACCTGCAGAAAGAAAAATCAAAGAAGGTCAAATCTTGAAGTGGACAAGATCCACTAATCCAAGATTATTAAGTTACAAATTATTATGATAATTATATTAATTTTTACTTTGTAGTTTCTTTACATTTTTTCGACAACTTTAATTAGGATATCATATTTGTTTTGCTTTATAATAATATATAATGAACCAAAAACATGATGTACTTATTTTCTAAACTTATTCCCATGAAAATGTATACAAAGGTTGGCACATTATGAAATTAAATATCCCCAGCGACATATAAACGCTGTATAAATTTCTTAAGATGCCCTAAAGGGTGAGTAATTAGGAATATCTGAAAACTTTCCCACTTTCTGGCAAAACAGGAGTTAGATTTCTCGTTTTAAAACAATGAAGTATTTTTGTTTTGTTTCCAGTGTAAACATGGTTACTAATCCTACTTTAAGGGCTTTAATTAGGAACTTTTTATTTAAAAATTTTTATTTAATGTATGGAATATAACATCCTTTAAAGATGATATGTGTTACGTTGGCTTTGCTGGCTTTGTTGATTGTGTTGTATTCGCAGAGATGTGTGACTTAAGATAACAACACAAAAAGACTCTAACTAAGAAAATTGTTATTACACAGTAGTTAGTACAATATAGGTTATTGAACGAATATAGGACTGTTTTGGATTACTACGACAACGAATATTTTACTGTACAAGTAGAAGTAAGAAAGTAAATTGGTCTATACAATATTGTAATAAAAAGGAACTACTGTTAGTATGACATCTACAAATTTTAAACTAAAATTATTTCAGTTAATAGATGATCAGATAGACGCAACATTTATGGTGAAAATTATTCGGAAATTTAATCAGAAAATAACAAAAAATTTTACGCAAACGGTCCTACAAATAAATACAATGACGTATATGAAGTCCAATGTGTTTATAACACATTATTTGGGTTGGGTTGAAATAGTATAGTAAAGTAAAGAGGAGTGCAGAATTTCTTTCATATTAAACTATTTTATTACTTTATTAGGTACTACAACTGTAGTAAAAAAATATACTATTTTTAATATAAATAAAAAGTAATTGGCAGAACAATAGTTCAGAAACCAGAAAAAGAATCTATTATTTCACATTGTTAATTTTAAATATTTGTTTAGTTTGAGTGGATGTACTCTTATTAATAGTGCCGAAAGTAATAGCCGGTATAACATACCGGCTATTGATAGTTAAAGTACCGAGTCGTTACAAATATTAAAAAGTAACGAAAATTTACATAAAGTTTCATATATCGCCGACTAATTTTAGTTTTAAAAGCCGTCCGTATAGAGGTGTTCGGTGAAGAGAGGTGTCCGTTAAGAGAGAGTTTAGTGTAGTGTAGTGTAGCGAAAAAATAATACTTCGCCACATTTAAAAGCATCTATCCTGCATCTAATTGAAAGGGAAGTACTCAACATTGATGCGAAAAGTTGGAAAAAAGCCTTACCTATAATGAAAGGTGAGAATTCTTATTTTACTACACAAAATCTACAATATATTATCATCAATTTAAGAGATGATAGTGATAGTGATACAGATTTGACATATTATCTATGTGATGTAATATTTATACTCGTTTTGTGTGTGTGTGTGTGTGTGTGTGTGTGTGTGTGTGTGTGTGTGTGTGTGTGTGTGTGTGTGTGTGTGTGTGTTTGTGTGTGTGTGCTTTGTGTTTTATTGGAACTTGTTTTCACAACATACTAGCCAGTCAATTTCATATTGATTTTTTTAGACTATAACTTATCACTAACTCAGGGAAGTAAGGTGTAGTGTCTGTGTTAAATGTCTTGTTACTTTAGTAATGTCGACTTCATTGTCTTTACAAAGAGACGCTAATTGTATCCGAACATCTGCGGTCCCTCCGGTGAGTAGCGATTTACTCATTTTAAAAGGTTCCTATTTATTCATGTTGACTTGTTATGTTTAAGTTTTCCGTTTCATGTCTGAAAAAGTTGGCAAAAAATGGGAAATTTCTTTATTCACAATTTCATGAAAAATATTATTTTTCATTAAAGGTTATTAATCACATAAAAATCATTACTAAAAAGTAAATAAAAAATACTTTTATATTTGTTGATTTTGTATATTGAATAATGTAAATTGGAAATGAAATTAAACCTAAATGCACCTATTGACACATCATTAAAAGCTTAAAAACTTCTTCTCTTACATGAAATATGAAACATAACCATATTCAGCTATATGTATATACGTATATACCTACATTAATTCATTTTAATTTTCACTTTACTATTTTATTGTTTCACTTACAATTTGTTTAACATAATAAAAATTGTTTATTATTTTCAAAATTTCGATATATTTTATAAATAATCGGCACAGAAAAATATAATAATTAATTAATTCTAATACTCCATGAGTTTATGTATTTTCTCCCTTAATTACCTAAATATTTATTTAAATTAAATAAGTAATGTAAATGCCAAATAAATTATAAAATTCGTTAAGTCGGTCCTTTTTACTATTTACCTGAAGAATCAAATCCCTTGATGGCTTTGGCTTTATCAGCGAGATACTCTTAAATCCTGCATAAGTCAATTCTTATAATTGTGAATGAAGCATAGAAGCATTCTACTATGTAGTAACTATAGCAATAACCATGTCAAATCATTATATCTTGAAATGACACAAAGTCACAACTATACCAATAAAATTATTTCGTTGTTTACAACTAATTTGATATTTTTACACCGTATTACAGCATTTTATGTTTGATTGATGAAGTCCAAACAACGAATACAAAGATAAAGCTTTTTCATCTAAAATATTCCAAAATAACTATACCATTTGACAAGCGAGTTCAATTTGATCGATAGACGCATTTGTCAGGGACAAACGAATAACGTGAGCAGTCATTGCCAAATAAATAGAATTTTGTTGTAAAATATTCATCAAAAGTGGGAAAATGCATACGCTATATTGAAAATTGCAATTACCGCAAATTTTTTATATGAACTTTACATTATGAACATGTTGATTACAAATAGTCCAACATAAACCAACAAAAAGGAATTTCCGCGATTTTGATATAGGTAATAAATATAACAGTAGACCTACTATATTTTATATAACATACAGTTATAGTTATATATAGCTATTTGTTATATGATTAAAAACAATAACAGGAAATATTATAATTAATAATTACCTCTAATTATTATTAAATTTATTTAATTCGAAAGTAATCCACACTATCACAACCTACTTGAAAGGCGCCACAAAACCATCTAACTCGATGCATCAAGCTCAAATAAAGAGCAATTTTAATATAAGCAAGATTTGGTAACTTAAATTATCTTCAATTTTATTTAAACTTCGTCAATTTCGTTGGATAAGATTTCATCCCAGTGGACATTAAGCTCACACAACACACAATCTTTAAAGCAGACGACAGAGTAAAATAAATCCAAAAGTTTCAAAAATCCTGTTGATTTCAAATAAAATGTGTCTCTTGGTACAAGAGTGATTAAAAGGGATATAGAAATAGGAAACTATATCTAAAGCCGGATTTATAAACGGACATAAACATAATTTTAGTCTTTAACCATAATCTTATTATATAAGCATAATGTTGAAAGTTAATAAATAAATGTCCCCATTTAAAAGCATTCATAATACATAAAACATAAATTTAGTCCTTAAAATGTGACCTTCAAAGTTGGTAACTTTCAACTTATGAATTAAATATTAAACATTATGGAATTGTTGGAATATGCGCATGTGTAATCCAACGTAAAAAATTAAAGAACTGTTCCTCATCCCATTCCTTATCACGCTTTCTATTTATGGGTCTTACACTATACATTTTTACTTTTCGTTGCTTGTTAAGAACTCTGGCAGATATAGTCGCTACAATTGTTAAATAAAGTGGGACTGCTGCCATGGCCAAAGTAACTTTTCTATTAATCTTCATATTTATTTAAAATTATTTCACTTTTCTATGAATCTAAAGACCAGAAAAAATTCTTTAAGATCTATAAATAATTTGGTTAGGTAAGTAGTTTTTAATATTATGGTTAGGTATTATATCTAGTTATAAACCAATCTTAAATCTTGTGAATTATGATTGTGGTTAAAGTTATGTTTATGACTTATGATTATGTACTATGTCCGTTTATAAACCTGGCTTAATGAAGGATTCCATTTTAATCCTAAAAGTTTGATGAATAAAGAGTACCCTCATCTAAACTATATTATGAGTCCTAACAAACGAAAGCAGATTGAAAGGTAATTAGATCAGAATTATTACTGGAACATTAGCCAAGTTTAACGCATCCCATTTTTATAACTGCGATTGTCCATCATACACGTCTATCATTCGTATAAAATTGTGTTCGTAATGCTTTAGCTACATGTGGAAAAATTTTTTCTTCAGAAGCCGCGAGTTCATATAAGGTACGTAGTGCCAAATACGGTGAAGAAGATATATCATAATGTCACAGTAAATAAATGATATTCCTGAAGAGGCTCTAAGAGGGAGAAATGCCATAGAATGCGTTGATAATCCCAATAGTCACAAATTACATTAATTGGCTAAAATAAATAATTACAGATTAACGAAAAATTACTAAAAAATTTGGGACTGAAATAGGGAATGATTTATTGATGATATTGTAATATTTTTATGTATGAGAGAGTAATAAAACAATAAATTATGTATGCAAATCCCTAAACTGTTGATACGGGTGACTCAAAGAAAAACAGATATTTGTCAACAAGTTTACAGAAGTATATAGGAAAACAATTTTAAATTGAGTATGACCACCAGGTATAAAGGTTGAAGCAGAGTAGAATACAATAGTTGTGAGGGTTACTAATCCCTAAATAAGGTTGCCAGTGTCGGAGTGATAGAGATTAACAGGTACTAATGAATTTGCAAGAAATGTAAGATGTTTATTTTATTGGTTATATATAACCAATAAAAGTTTAATAAGTACCTACCTATTTGCAAAATAAAGTTTAATTCTTTAGATAAAATAAAACGTTTTATTTTATCTGAAATGGGTGCATTCCACGAAGTAAGGGTTTCAACAATCAAACATTTAATTCTTTAATTCCAGGAATCTACGACAGTAATTGACTAGATAATTACCTTCTAAACTTATTCCACAGAAAATGTGATAGTGGATTTTTCCATTTTGTAGGAAGGTCCAAGTGGCGTATTCAAAATTCTTAACAGTTCACTAAAAGTAGGTACTTCAGTTGCAAGGTGCAGTTTATTGTGTATACTAGTATTATGAAAAATTTGGAAGTGCTGTGTAAACGCCGAAAAATTGGTCCTTTAACAGTTAATGAAAAAAAATTAATATTTAATTGTTTTAAATCATTTACAGACAAACGTTTATGTGAAAGTGTTGAGACCGTTGAGTTAGTTAGCAGTACACTTGGTGTTGGGAAATATACGATTTACAGAGTTATTAAAGAAGAGAAATGTGGTAGTTTTCAAATGCCACGTAATGCTCCAGGGAAACCAAAATTTCAAATAGAATATTTTAAAGAAGGACTTCAACGGAAAGTGCATGAATTCTTTAGACAAGAATTTCCAGCATTGGATAAAGTTCTTGTCTCAGTTCGAGATGATAAGGATTACCCAGAAATGAGTCGAAGTACGTTATCGAAACTTTTAAAAGAAATAAGCTTCCGCTGGAAAAAGAATCCCAGAAAGTCTATTTTATTAGAAAGAAGCGATATTGTCATATGGAGAAGACATTTTCTAAGAACCATAAAGGAAATGAGAAACCAAAAAAGAAAAATATTTTATCTTGATGAAACATGGATCAACGAGGGTCATACACCAAATAAATTATGGCAGGATGAAACTGTTACAAGTCAAAGGCACGCTTTTGTAAATAACTCATCTACTGGTTTAAACCCACCATCAGGAAAGGGACGCAGACTGATAATAGTACACATTGGCAGTTCAGACGGTTTTGTTGAAGGTGGTTTATTAACTTTTGAATCAACTCGTACCGGTGACTACCATGAAGACATGAACGCTGATATATTTCAAGAATGGTTCGAACAAATGATAGATCTTCTTCCTAAGAACTGTGTAATGGTAATGGATAATGCAAGTTATCACTCCAGACTTATAGAAGGACTGCCCACAACCAAGTGGTTAAAAAAAGACTTGCAGAATTGGCTGATCAAAAAATATTACGTACCATCACGGATCTATAAGAAAGGAACTTTATTCGTTGTGTGCCCTTCATAAAGAAAAATTTAAAAAATTCGAAATTGATGAAATTGCCAAAAATCGTGAAATGACAGTACTTAGATCCCCACCATATCATTGTGAATTAAACCCGATTGAACTGGTATGGGCACAGATAAAGAGTGGAGTTTCAAGAAAAAATACCACTTTTAAAATTCATGATGTTAAACAGTTGTTTTTGGAGGCCGTAGATAATGTAAAACCTGAAAACTGGGAAAAGGCAGTAAATCACACTATTAAAGAAGAGGAAAAAATGTGGAAGCTGGACAATATTACTGATAAAATGATCGAGCCAGTTATTATAAATCTTGGTTCTGAAAGTTCATCTTCTGAATCTGATTTGGATTTGTAACAAGTAGCTGTAAGTTTTATATTAATATTTTTATTCATCTATTTAACATACCTTAGACGGTTTTAAGAACTCTTTTTCTCTTTTGTAATTTTTAAAAATAAAAAAAAATGTGAATTTTTTAAAACCCTTTTTAATGTAGGCCAGTCAGTTCTAATATAGTGTGTGATAAAAGAGGTCACTTTTGTTTACATACACATAACACTTTATAACACTGAAATAATTCATTTATTTTTTACAATTATTCAAAGTAATTTTTTAATTAATCTTGAGCACGCCCATGGAGTGGTCGAAGATACCAGTTAAAATTATGCTAATTACTCTCTCGTTCATAAAAATAAACTATAATTGTAAGTGATTGATGTTACTTAAAATGTAACCAATGAAAACGAACGATTTGGCGCACACCAAAATGATAGTGACGTCATACATTCTAATCATTCGTTTCCATTGATTACATTTTAAATAACATGCTAGACACGTGCTATTTGCTACATGCCATTTGCTACGTCAGTTTGGTGGGCGCTTTCTCTTAGACTTATGCTCTTTTGATTTATTTAACAATACACATTCATTTTTTCTTCCTCTTAAACTTTAAATAAAAATAAATAAATTTTATGTTAGATTTATAAGCGTTATATTTTAATAATACTTTCGGGTAAATTTATTCCTTTTATAATATTTTTAGAGGGCAATACAATAAATTTGTGGATAGCAGGTGCTAAAACTTCATTTTTATTCCAACGATAAAAGTCGACCGAAACGCCAACTAAGAAGATTTATTTTTTGCTTACTATATAAATCACAACTTAGAACAGCACAAATCATATCCAGCCACGCAATTTGTTCTTATATTTTTACGGGCATGTTGCTATATCAAATTCTCACAAAGTTTGTAACGTATATCCAATATCTGTGAAAAATTTTGTCCAGTAAATGCAGTTATTTTTACCAGTTATACAATTTTAAACACCAATTTTGTTTGGTAGTTCTTTTTACAAAAAAGTTTAAAATAAAAACAAATCAATCTCGGATTCAGTACTAAATAAATAAAGTATAACCAATTATTGCTAGTGCGATATCACTAAATTATATAAAAAATACTCAAAAACTAGCCCATAGATAAATAATATATTTGGTTGCTTGCATTCCCTACTTCTTCTTCTTCTTCAAGTGCCATCTCCGCGGCAAAGGTCGGCAATCATCATAGCTATTCAGACTTTTTAGACCGCTGCTCTGAAAAGTTCATTTGATGTACATCTGTACCACTCTCTCTTTCCTTGGATCTTTCCCTTCATAATCAGTTGGAGTAAGGTGTATTTTTTTCCATGTGTAACATGTCCGGGATATTCTTATTTTTGTTGTTTTAACTGTATTTAAATTTTTCATTTTTTAATTCATCCTTCTCAGAACCTCTTTGTTTGTGACGTGTTCTGTCCACGATAGTTTTCGAATTTTTCTGTACACCCACAGCTCGAATGATTCCAGTTTTTTTATTGATGTTTCATTCAAAGTCCAAGATTCCATTCCATAAAATAAAGTCAAAAAAACATAGCACCTCGCCAACCTAACTCTTAGTTACAGTTTTAAATCGCTGGTACATAGCACTTTTCTCATTTTGTTAAAATTTTCTCTGGAGTTTTCTATTCTGATTTTGATTTCCTGAATGTAATTATTTGTGTAGTTAATCATTGTTCCCAGATATGCATATTTTCTACTTGTTCGACGTTGGGTCCGTTTATTAAAAGGTTCCCGTTATTTCTTTGAGTTTTCGGTATTTTCATAATTTTCGTCTTCTTGGCGTCTCATTGTTAGACCATACTCTTTTCCATACTCTGCTATTCTGGTCACCAGTCTCTGAAGATCTTCAATGTTTTCGGCTAAGATCACAATATCGTCCGCATATCTAGTGTTGTTAATGGGAACTCCATTTACCTTTATTCCAGCTGTTTCACCATCAGAAGCGTTTTTCAGGATCTCTTCGGAGTAGGCATTAAAAAGAGATGGCGACAATAAGCATCCCTGTCTCACTCTGCATTTAATTTCAATTACTTCTGACAGCTGTTCGTTAATACGTACTTTTGTCGGCTGTTTATAGTATAAATTTGATATATTCCTGGGGTCATTGTAGTCAATCTTGTTTGATTTCAGGACTTTCATTAATTGTTTGTGTCGTACTTTATCGAATGCAAGTCAAGTCAAGTCAAGTCAAATTTATTGATCACATGCGACATTATACAAAGTACATGTATGAGACAAGTCAAAAATACAGACATAAATCTTGAAATTATATAAATTAATTAAACACCATAAAACATAGTTAAAAATTATTTTTAGAATATGGCTCTAGCTCACAAATGTATTGATGTACACACCTCCGAAAGTTTGGCTGATGTAAATTCATTCGTATATCTATTGGTAATTTGTTAAAGAAACTTATGGCTGCATAATGTATGCTACCTTCCAACAAAACAGAACGATGTTGTGGAAGCATAAAGTGATTGTCTCCGAATCTTGTTGAATAAACATGGGTAAATTGAAATTTATTAAATTCATAAATTTTGCTATGCAAATACATTAAACACGAAAATATATACAGACCAGGAATTGTCAGAATTTTGTTTTGTCTAGAGATGCCTCTACAAGAATCTCTAAATTTCATTTTATACATTATCCTAATAGCTCTTTTCTGAAGTTCGAATATCTGCTCTAATTCAGAGGTACAACCCCAGACTTCAATGTCATATTTGGCTATTGAGTAAAAATGGGCAAAGTATACTGTTTTTAATATTGATGTATGAAAGAAACGTGAAAGAATTCTTAATGCATAACATACGCTACTTAATCTGGATTTCAAATTAGAAATGTGGTTTGACCATTCACAATTACTGTCTAGAAGTACCCCCAGCAACTTCGTGCAGTCTGTTTTATCTATTGCTGCTTCTATAGTGGCTTGATGGTTTAATAAATTACTTGACGTGAAAATCATATACTTTAATTTCTCTTCATTCAAAACTAATTTGTTGGATAAAAAATAACTTTTGATGGTGGATAGTATCTGTGAAGTTTTATTTTGCAAATTTTGATCAGACATTCCTGTGACTAGAATGTTCGTATCATCCGCATAACTGATAATGTTAACCCCAGTCAGTGAATTAGTTACCAAAGTTATATCATTAATAAATACTATAAAAAGTAGAGGACCCAATACACTACCCTGAGGGATACCATAATGGATATCCAATGTGTTTGATTCGTTTACAAGTCCATTAAATGTTATCTTTACTTTTTGTCTTCTATTCTCTAGGTAGGAAGTAAAGCATTTTAGAACTATATCACGAATACCAATCTCCTCAAGTTTTATTAGCAACAAATTATGATCCAAAGTGTCAAAAGCCTTGGACAAATCGAGAAATAAACCACATGCCTTCTCTCGTCTGTCCAAAGCATCCAACACTAAGCTGACGAAATTTGCAAGAGCTGTAGTTGTAGACTTAGAAGATGTGAAACCATGTTGAAAATTATGCAAGACACTATGCTTTTTCAAAAATCCGTTCATTCTAGTATAAACTAGAGTTTCAATTATCTTTGAAAACATAGATAAGAGACTTATGGGACGATAGTTGTTAAGGTCATCTTTATCACCACTTTTGAATAAAGGGATTACAATAGATAGTTTAAACATACTAGGAAATATTCCTTGTTGAAAAGATGCATTACAAATATCCGTCAGTGGATCTGCGAGAGCATAAATGCATTGTTTTAATATTAGGGGAAATCTGATCAAAACCACAACTGTGTTTGGATTTAAAACTTCCGACTATACTAGTTATTTCCTGTGGGTTAGTTGGATATAAAAACATAGAAGAACTATTACGGTTTTTTGAGACTGATGTAAACCCATCTATTTTAGTAGGATCCAAAGCGGCAAGTAACTTTGGAGCCATTTCAACAAAATGGTGGTTAAATTTGACTGCTAAATTACTGTTATCATCACTAGGTACTTTTAAGTTATTTTGTTTCCCGACTGTTAAGTTTACTAAACGCCAAATACATTTAATTTTATTTGATGATTCCTTTAACTGTCTCATGAAGTGACTACTTTTAGCAGCTTTTAATTTAATTGAACATTTAATTGAATGCTTTATTATAATCAATAAAATATGCGTATATATATTGATTGACGTCTAGGCATCTCTGTATCAGTATAAGTGAAAAAAGATCTTCACGCGTTCCTAGGTCTTTGAGAAAACCAAATTGTGTATCAATAACGTCTACTGGCTTTCTTTAAATTATTTGTCAGCTCTGTGTTCTTCATATTCAAATTTTGTTGTTTTGTTAGTAAGTTCGATGTATTTTCGACGACTAATACATTTTTCTCGTCTTTTTTTCTTTGTTTGCAGTAAATTTCAGTTCCTTTTTCATTTTCTAATACTGGTTGTTTTTTTTTTATTTTCTTTGTCCAATTGAGCATTTAAAAAAAGTTGATTACCATTTCATTCGTTTTTTTTGTGTTGCATACTTTTCATAACAATTAGTGGGCGTTATTTTTTAAGAATGTGCTATTGCTTATACAAATAGTTGTCTCAGCGGATTTTGCTAAGATTAGACATGTACCAGCTATTTTCTTTTATTTTTTAGAGTAAAACTTCTTTTACTTTAACTTCTTTCTTGTTGCTACTACACAGTATATTTTCTACTAATTATTTAAGTGGTAGTGGTAGAAATAGCTACCATACAAGTTTAAAGTTTATTTTGGAATGACAGTCACGCCAAATTGAGAGTTACGCACTATATTTGAAGTTTTGAATATATCTGGCAAGAATTCACACCACGTCAACAAGAAAAGTGCGCGAAAATCATATATGATGATTTAACTGGTATGCATAGCTACCATTACGCAATTTCCGTCTACCATATTTCACCGAAAACAGGTGGTTTGTGCGTTTCAGTCTAATTTTTAGCTGTTAAAAGCTAAAAAATTTTAATATTGGAAATGGTATCTATATTTACCAGTGATTCTTCGGAACTGAGTTATTATTCTGAAGCAACCCTGGTGTCGATATTTACCAGTCATTTTTTGAGTTTATTTTAGACAAAACCATTTGCGCGATTTCTAAATATTTTTCACGTAATTCTAAGATCACGTTACATATGCAGTAGGAGCTGTAATTTTTAAACTAAGGAAAAAAGATTTGCCACTTAAAGGGTTAATGATTGATTCATTGTTTTTCTATTTTACCTTTTGTATAAATATACAGACGACCAGCTGACTGGCCCTTCAATCACCAAAGAGGAGATAGAAAAAGCAATATTAAATTCAAAAAACAATAAGGCACCTGGACCAGATGAGATCCCGTCAGAAAAACTCAAATTACTAGATGAAAGGGGAATTTCAACACTACACAAAATGTTTAATTTAATTTATGAAACTGGCTGCTATCCTCAACAGTGGTTACGCTCTACCTTTATTCTCCTGCCAAAAAAAGTCAATGCAAAGAGGTGTGAGGATCACAGACTCATAAGCCTGATGAGTCACACTTTAAAGATATTCTTAAAAATACTACATCAAAGATTATACAAAAAATGTGAATGGGATATCAGTGATTCCCAGTTCGGGTTTAGGCAAGGTTTAGGAACACGACAAGCAATAGTAGCAACACAGGTGCTGGTCCAAAATTGTTACAATCAGTGGAAGTTAATGCAGATTCTCAAGAAAGTTGATATAGACCAAAAAGACATAAGATGCATTGAAAACTTGTACTGGCATCAAACGGCACAGCTAAAAATAGACAATTCTATATCCAAGCTTATACATATAAGAAGAGGCGTTCGACAGGGATGTGTGCTTTCCCCTCTTTTATTTAACATTTATTCGCAAGCCATATTTCAAGAGTCTTTGGAGGATGCAGAGATGGGAATCAAGGTGAATGGAGTATTGATCAACAACATAGGATATGCTGATGATGGTGTCTTAATTTGTGACAACATAGTCGATCTTCAACAACTTGTCACTATAATCGGAGAATATAGTGAGCGAATGGGATTAGAGATTAACACCAAAAAGACCAAATTCATAATCATCTCCAGAAACTTGGATGCACTTGAAAACTCCACCATAACACTGAATAGCAAATCCATAGAAAGATTGAGTAAATTTAAATACCTGGGATCGTTGCTTTTTGAATACTGGGCATCGGACAGGGAAGTAAAATGTCGCATTGAGCAAGCTCGACAAGCTTACGTAAAATTCAAGAAGGTACTGACTTATTCAGAGTTTGATCCTCAACTCAGACTAAGGTTTACTAAATGCTATGTATGGTCAGTGCTGCTATATGGCGTAGAGGGCTGGACACTCAAAACGAGGGATATGAACAGATTAGAAGCTTTCGAAATGTGGCTTTATCGCCGTATCCTAAAAATACCATGGACAGCGAAAGTCACAAATATAGATGTCCTTAAAAGAATAAACCAAGAACGCCAACTTTTCGAAACCATCAAGAAAAGGAAAACGGCGTATCTAGGTCACATCATGCGAAATGAAAAATACCAGTTCCTCCAACTTATAATCGAGGGTAATATTGAAGGCAAGAGTGGAATGGGACGCAAGAAAATGTCCTGGCTCCGAAACATAAGGCAATGGACAGGGATTAACGACATACAATCTCTGATACATATTGCAAGAAATAGAGAATTAATGGAAAATGTGATCGCTAACATCCATTAGTGGATTTGCATCTGAAGAAGAAGCAGAATAAATAATTAGTATCTAAATGGGAATCAGCCACAATTAAAGGATAAAATACGTTTATTGATGTTTCAATTTCCACTTCGGAAATCGTTCTCAAACTACAAACATTAGTAAATTGTTTACTAAAACAAAACAAAAACTGAAAGTTACCAAAGTGTTACTGGGGATAGATATGCTTGTTTACAATCGAATTCCATGATTACTTAATTTTCATAAAATTTTGAGTTACCGCAGTCTTGCACTGATATTATTTCTACATTGTTCCACTAACTGCCTTACAATTAAACCAAACTGATTATCGGATATTTTGGTTTTGAGTATTTGTCGATCAATTACTCTCTCCCATATCTACCTAATGTGACTAAGTAATTTTATGACTTGTTTGTTCATTGATGTGTGAAAAATAAAAAGAACTAAAACACCAATAAAATAAATTTCTATCGAACTCTACTAACTTTATTGATTTCTTACGAATTTTTAAAGCAATGGTCCTTTGCTGCAAATATATGTAATAACAATAATATAGGTCATTCATATCGACATTATACTAGTTCAATGCAGTTATTAAATAAATTTTCTCATTCTGCCAAAAACCAATTTATCTATACAACATTTATTATCTCTGTTAAAGTGGATTTTGGATGAAACAAATTAAATACCGAGCAATTTTATTCGGACTGGCTTGTGGGGTAGTTTAACCGGACATAGTAAAGTTACAAAAGGTTTTTAATTAAAAGTTTAATTAGTCAAACCAGCCATCAGCGACAGTCTAATACAAACTTTCGAGCCGCAAATGACAAGTATTTTTTATTTTGCAGCAGCAACCTTGCCCTTAAACGAGAAGAAAATTGCTTGGCTACGTTTTTAATAAAAGGGGTTTAGCACAGTAACGGTTGTTTCCAAATTAGAACTTCATTGAAATGTTAATGATAAGTTTTTGATACAAAATAAACTTACATCAAATCTAGCAAAATTTTACTTATAATTATAAATATTTATCTCTATAAGTACATAAAATACTAAAAATTAAAAAATACGAAATATACAAGAAATACAGGATAAAGCATTACTTACATAGTTAAAAATTCTCTTTATATAGTATTAACACTTTAACTGCCATGTGTACCATATATGGACACAGGTTTTATCGGAGTTTTAGTCATGTTTCCGGAGCTGGCACACATTTACTGTGTATTTAAATAGGAATATCAATTGAGTGTGGAGTAGAAATATGAGATTTAAAAATATCCTGGGATTTTTAAATTTTTAAAGGTAAAAAGGATAATAAAATTAAAATTAAATATACATAAACTTTTTTTGTATTTTTATATTACAGCATATTATATTATCAACAGTAACATAGAATGTAGTATTTTTTAAATAGAAAATTAAGAATTGAAAGTCAGTTTTGTTGTACATGTTTTAGTTATTATTTTATAAAAACATGGTTGGCAAAGAAACATTCTAAACCCATAAAAGGGCTATCTCCATATCTGTTGCATACACATGTTACTTACTCCCTTTGTGTTTTTTACGGCATAAATTCCACCATGTAGTTTGAAGTCCTTTTTGTAACAAATCGTGCATCCGCTTCTTTTATTCAAAGCATTTTGGTTTGAGCTTGTATAGAAAGGGTAGATTACTACATTGAAGAAGTTGCCTGCACACATTTTCTTTGAATTTTGTAACTGACATTTTGCTTTCGTGGATGTTGGTGAAAATAACATTTATCAGTAAAGTACCAGTATTTATCTCAAATGCCACTATTTGTACCATTGGATAGACTTTCGTAAGCAGTTTGATTAAGCTGTCTTTGCATCTGACATATCCACAAATGCTTTTGAGTTGAGCAATTTTTCTTGTAGGTCCTTCTCTATGCGTAACTTCCATCATTGTTTTGTTTGGTAATGATCTCTTCTTTCTTGTGTTTGGCTTCTACATCTTTGGAAAGATTGTTTCGGTTTTTTCTCAACGTTACAATAAGACAAATTCATCTAGTTTTTAAAATTTCAGCATTGTTAACTAATGTATACCAAATCATGAATGTGTTGCTTGTGTGAGTCCATTTCAAACAGGTAAAAGAAATAACAAATAAGACTTACTCACAATCAGATTAATTTAACTATCTAAACGACCGGTTTCGGTTTCTACAATGTGCAAAGCATCTTCAGGTCTCGATACAAAGTTAAGTAAATGCTGAAATAATAAAACCCATATTAGGGTGTTGTCTTATAAAGATAAACAAAGATAAATGATATAAATTACAGTACTTATGCCAATATTACATGTCTGTGGTTTTTCAGAATGACTAAACTGTTTAAGCAAACAAGATAAGATCCACAAATTGGTAAAATATAGTCTATTAAATTGTAATAAATTATTAAATAAATAAAACAATACTTACATGCCGGTACTCTATTAATTAATGGTTCGAAGAACATGGTTCAAACTATCCTGTATTGCTGAATGGAGAACTTAAGTTTGCTATTGTAATTGTTTTACAATAAACCGGGAAGTTCTTGAGGAGATAGATTTTATCCAATGAAATAGGAATAGGTGTATTGTGATTGTTTGATAGGTGACAGTGATGTTTTATATTAATTAATTATTTAAAAGTTATTTATATTTATTCAAGATATATATTTAAAAAATGTGTGTTATTTATTGAGATTTTATGAAGGTGACAGTTGTATGACAATGAATGAAATTAGATATACAATTGTGTGGGTGTGCAAATTCTTTTAACTTGTAATTATTAAATTTCTTTGATACAGTTCTATTGGCTTACTAATATATGGCAAATAATTGTAAAGTCCAGTATGTGAAAATATTAAAATTAAAACAATTAAGGACACTTCAGGACACACCGAAAACACTAGGAACTAAGAACGAAACAGACATTACATTTAAGAAGGAAGGACTTATATGCCCTACATCTCCGACTTGAAGACAATTTTTTTGAGTTGAGAGAGTTTTTTTGTTGTCTATTAGATTTTAGAGGTAAATTTGACAAGCTAATGTAGGTTAAAGTGAGACAGTTCAGAGTCAAGAGTAGCTAGCTCAAAATCGGGACCCGAAATATTCTAAATCGCAAATCTAAAGTGTTTTCTGTGTATCCCGAAGTGTTCTTAATTAAGTAAAAGACAGTTTTTACCATAACGAAAAATGTTGCTGTTTAGTGATCTTTTTTTGTAGCTACAAAAATGTTGCGTCCAGTATGGGCAATTGGTTTTATCATACCTTTAATCACATTACTAGGATTATTATCTATCTCAAAGGGGCCTTCTGACTGCTTTCCAACATATATTTTTAACTTTGCTGTATAAAAAAGTTCGCTAATCAATAAGTGCGAACATTTTTATCCCATATTTTGCAGGCTTACTGGGTATATGTTGACGAAAGCCACATTTTTCCCAAAGATCTTTAAGCATCTCGTCAATGCAGCTGTATAGCAATCCATGCACTTTTCTAAAAACTCGTCGAAAACTTTTCGAATGGGTGAAAGTTTGTCTTGATTTCGTCGTTCTGCTCTGGACTGGATATCGTCAAACCATAGTGCACGAAGGAGGATGTAGAATAGCTTTTTTGACATAACTGTCCAAAAACATTGAGGAGCTATTCCACCTGTAGCCCAAAGATCGTCCAGACTTACATGAGAAGCTTTGAAAATACCAACTAAGTACAACAAGCCAAATAGTGCTCTAATTTCATCACGATTGGTACATACTTCATCCCTTTTACAACGAAACTGGTATTGATATGTTGCACAATTAAGCTTATCATTTTGTCAGAGAAAAACAATTTTCAGCATTTAATTGGTATTAACATAATTTTCGCTATGTGTTTTACACCTGGTAGATGAGTAACTATGTTGTGCCTACGTGTGCGACTTGTTTTTCGCTGTGAATGAACAGCCCATTTTGTTATACCTTTTTTTCCAAGATAAACTTGATCACATTTACGACAAATAGAAGCCACATCATTGTCATTAGAATCTGCTAACAATTTGGAGTCTGTATTCTGGCCTAAATTTTTACACTGGTCGATATCACTGTCTTCTTCATCTTGTAAACCAGGTTCATTTTCATTTTCCTTTGCTTTAATTTCTTCTAACCACACCGAAAATTTTTCTTTTCGGTTGAATTCATAATAAAAATCGCAAGTAGTACAATTATATCTCCGCGGTGACGTCGACTGGACAATAAATAAATATTTAGTAGTAGGGTATTTTTGCTTACCAGCAATGTTTTTGCACGTAAGTGCGCATACTACCATAAGAGATTATAATGAGTCTGAATGACGGTAGTTTTCTGAATACTTTTGTAGCCTTAAAAATAATTCCAACTGAGCGCTGCGCTCACCAAACGAACAATGACGGGTTAAGTTTGGTGGTTGGAGCAGTATTACCATCGGCGTCTTAAATATTAATGTTACGAACATGCATTTGGCATGGCCCATGTAACGTTTGCATCTCTAAACGGCTTCATCTCGGGCTTTCAGAACCTTCGCGATGTATGAGCGCCATTTGTCAAACAACGAATTAGAGGTGGGACTACCCCAGAAGATTCATGAATAATACTTTTTGGTCTATATATGTAACGATGTTATGAGTTAGGGGAGTTGATAAGATAGTACAGAACTGTAAAGTTATAAATAAATATATTTATATAAATTCGAATCGCTCATTATATTTAATCACGCTACATTAATATTATTCAACTCAAAGCCATTCAAAATAGTCGTATTGTAAGCAAAATTTATTTACATGAAGTATATAAATATGGAGTTTCTGTAGTCTAATAGACAGTTGTTTAAAAACCTCGTTTAATGTTTGTCAAACGACTTAAAATTTTCCGCTTACTTGACATCAACTACCAAACAAAATTCCGCCATTGCTTACCTATAAACATTCATCGAAATAATTCCATTAAAAGCTTTAAACCCGGCGGTATACTTGCTGAGCTAACCTCAAAAGTAAAAGCTTTAAAATAAAACTAACCATTGAGAAAACATGACGGGGCTGTATACTGAATATACTAAGCTTTTAGTGTAAAGAGCTGCAGAGCTTTTATAAGGGTAAATAAAGTGTTTATTTTACGACAAATTCCAAGGCGTTCCGTACTATTTCTGAATTACAGGAAAATAAAAGCAAACCGGAAGTTCTTGGTAATATCCATGGAATAAGAATTTCAGCAATGGCGATGTTATTCCAAAGCGAACGTATTTTGTTGATATACCTAAGGAAACATTCTAGTATAATCTAAAATTTTATTTTATATATATATATATATATATATATATATATATATATATATATATATATATATATATATATATATATATAAGGATCACTCAGACGAGTGGTGGGTTCTTATATCGGTCTCTAGGTGGAGAAATAAAAGACAAAGTTGATAGGCTACTTTATCTATTTTGAAGACGTTTCGCTTTCGAGTTTTGAAAGCATCATCAGTTCATCTAAAAAATTATTACAATATGAGAACCACACAATCATGGAAACGATGTTAATTGTTACCTTAAAAAGATATGTAGCAGTCAATGTTATTAACAAACATGTGAATGAAACTAAGTAAATGGACATAATACGCTGATCTTGTATAAACAGTTACGCAACTAACAACATATATGAACTTGTAAAAAATTAGCACAGCAAATGACCATGTGGTCTAAAGTAAATTCAATGTTATTTTATGTTAATAAGTGAGTAAGAACCAAGAAAATCATAAATAACTTCCAACTATTTAATGGATATTAAGCTTTGATTTTAACTTTAGGTAGCATTATAAGTGATATTAATAAAATCCTTAAAAATAGTAAATATGAAGTTACCGATCAAAGCCCTATGAATGTCGCCGGGAAAATGGCGTTTAATGAAACAGGAACGAAGCGGTTTAGTTCGTTTAGTTCGCTTACCTTTGACTTTACCTTGCAATATAGACTGTAGCAGGGAGTAACGGTGCTGATTTCTCATAACGTGTCCCAGATATTGCAATTTTATGCGTTTGATCGTTAACACAATCTCTGGTTTCTTCTTCATTTTTCCTAGAACTTCCTTGTTCGTGATCTTTGCTGTCCATGATATTCTCAGCAATCTTCTATAAAGCCACATCTCAAATGCTTCAAATTTTTAAATAGTGGCGTCTGTAAGCGTCCATGCCTCCGCCCCGTACAACAACACAGAGAAAACATAACATCTCAAGTGTCTCATTTTTGTATCAAGGGATATGTTGTGACTTTTGAAGATGGCGCTCATTTTGTTAAAGACCGTTTTTTGCCTTTCCTATGCGGCACTTTATTTCCTGTAAATTGCTCCAATGTTCGTTAATAATAGTTCCCAGGTAACAATACTGTTTTACTCGCTCTATCTGCGTCCCATTAATGTATAGATGAGCCCCGTTTATATTCTCCTTGCTGATAATCATTTGTTTCGTTTTGTGGGTATGAATGTTTATTCTGTACTGTTGACTGTACTCGTTTATTCTGTCCATTGTCCTCTGAAGTCCCTCTAAACTATCTGCTATCACCATGGTGTCGTCGGCATATCTAACATTGTTTACTCTTTCACTATTTAGAAGGATGCCTTTGTCTATTCCGTAAAGAGCCTCGTTAAAAATTTTCTCTTAAAAGAGTACATATTAAATATCAACGGCGATAGGATACATCCCTGTCTAACTCCACGTAGTATTTTTATGTGATCTGTTTCTTCTCCGTTAATTTTCATGTATGAGGTCTGATTCCAGTAGAGTTCTGAAATTATTCTGAGGTCTTTGTCATCCAGGTCTGCCTCTTTTAAAATGTTTATCATCTTTTGATGTTGAACTCTGTCAAATGCCTTTTCGTAGTCGATCAAGCACGCGTATACGTCGCAGTTAACGTCCCTGCATCTTTGAATCAGTACCTGTACTCCGAAAAGTGCCTCTCTGGTACCCACTGCGTTAATGAAGCCGAAATGTCTGTCCGATATTTGTTCCTCGCACTTCTTATAAATTCTTCCATGGAACTCCATGGACCACTCTAAGAAACAGTTTCAACATGTGGCTCATTAGGCTGATTGTTCGATATTCTACGCACTTTTTAGCCTCCTGTTTTTTAGGTATCGCTATGAATTCTGATTCTAGCCATTTATCAGGGATGATTCCTGTATTGTAAATTTTATTGAAGACAGCCGTGATCCAAATTATTCCTTCTTCCTCCAAGAGTTTTAAAAATTCAGCTTCGATATTATCAGGCCCTACAGCTTTCCTGCTTTTCATCCTTTTTATTGCTTTTTCTACCTCGGATTTAAGTACATATGTCCGGGCCCTTCATCCTCTCTGAAAATGGATGCCTATAATCCGTTCTTTGGTCTTGAAAAAGTGTCTCCAAATATATTCTCCATCTGTCTTTCATCTCTTGGGTGTCAATGATTAATTTTATTTTCCATTGGTGTCTATGAGTTTCATTTGTGTTCGCTTTTTAAAAGTACCCGTTATTTTTTTTTACCCTTTTGTGTACATTAAAATTGTCATGTTTGGCTTGTAGTCTTTCTATTTCTTTACATTTCTCCACAGCTTCATTTTCTTTAGCTTCTCTTATTTTTCTTCTGATGTAAGCCTGCATTTTTTTATACTCATCTTTATTTCCTTTAAATAACCTTCTGGGTTCCATTAAATGAAGGATTTCTGGAGTCATCCAAGATTTCTTCTTTGTTTCTTTGTTTGGTTTTAGCAGATCTTGTTTAGTTTTCTTAATTATTTCTTCGAATTGATTGATTTCTCGTTGGATGTTATTTTCTTCTTTTAGTTGTTTAACTTGGTTGTTAATATATTCCCCTACTTGCTTTTTAACTTCCGGATGTTGCAGGGCTGTCATGTCGTAGTTAGGTCTAGACTTTTTCATTATTGTCTTCAGTGTCACATCCATGACTCCCACTAAAGGTATGTGGTCAGATTCAATGTCCGCTCCTGGATATGTTTTGACAGAGTTAAAACTGTTTCTGAATCTTCTATTTACCAATATATAATCTATCTGGTTTCTAATTACGTTATGGGGTTTATCTGCTGGTGCCTTCCGTGTATACAATCTCCTCGGTGGTAGTTTATAAAATGTGTTCAGAACCACTAGCTTGTTATCTTCTGCGAATATTTCTAGTCTGTCACCTCTTTCGTTTCTTTGTCCTAACCCAAAAGGTCCGATTAGAGACGTTTTCCGTTCGGTCCCAAGTTTTGCATTGAAATCCCCCATTATGATGCCGACCTCATGTTTAGGTATTCGTTCTAATATATCCTCTATGCTTTGGTAGAGAGTCTCTACTTCTCGTCGTCTTTATCTGCAGTGGGAGCGTATATTTGTATTATGTTTACATTCACTGGATTGGCTCTTATTTGCAGTAGTATTACTCTGTTGGACACTGGGACAAAATTTAAAATACATCTACTAATTTTTCTCGTTATTATCACACCAACTCCATGCTCTAGTTTTCCATCTAGTGACCCTGAGTAGAATTACAGTATCTAAAGGTTAATGACAATATCCTAATCGTAGGTCATATACAAACACCGAAAAAGTTATAATGAGTATGGGCTTTCATTCAGTTGTTGACAGGCAAAATTTTCTGTTAATCTAATCTTAGCTTAATCTAATACATAAATTTGGTTTACCAGGATGTCTTGAAAATTTATTTAAATGGTTTATTTATTAATTTTAATTTTTCTTTTTGGCTAAGAAGAAGTATCACAATATATATCTATAAACTTTACAAATTAACATGTCTTGAACTTGTGAGACTGTTGTCTTGTAAATTTATGTACATAAAAGTAACTTACACTTACCAGACTGTGTGTATACTCTTTGCAATTGATTATCATTTTAAACTGTCTAGTTGTGCTATTTTTGCAATATTTTGGTTTAATTGTGCTGTAATAATATTATTTTAATTTATTTCATGATTTGGATATTGTCTAAAGAGCAAGTAAAAGTTCAGAAGTTTACAGAATTTTTAGAATTTAGGTCATAATCAACAAAATATTTTGAGCAACGTGAATCATCTACAACCATGCAACAAAACGAAGCCGCTGTTCCATGTGCTTCTAGAATGATGACCAATGAGCAACTTCAAAGTTAAATTGTTAGCATGACACAAGTTGTGGTCCAAAATCAGGCTCTACTCAAAGTAGAAACTTTTCAAATTGTTCTTCCAGATTTTCTGGCAAAAAAAATAAACATGTGGAAGCATTTATAGGGCCTTAACGATTTTTACAGACATGATGACCAGTGAGCAATTTCAAAGTTAAATTGCTAGCATTACACAAGTTGTGGTCCAAAATCAGGTTCTACTCAAAGTAGAAACTTTTGAAATTGTTCTTCCAGATTTTCTGGAATAAAAATGAAGATGTGCAATCATTTATTAGTGCCATAACGATTTTTAAAGACTGATTAAACGTTTTGGATGAAAATGTAATGAAAGCTTGGCCAATGTTATTATATCATCATGCTGCAACTTAGTGGCAAGGTATTCAGTCCACAATTCTTGGTTGGGATGATGTTTTAAGATACTTTTATGGTTTAAATCATGCTGGAATAAAGTAGTATGAAATGTAAAGAGAACATTTTATTAAATAATTACAAAATGTATTCTAGAAATTATACTTTGGGTCTTTTTATCATTGGTGTAGCGAGTGCCTAACTTCAGTTAATTTTTATCTATCCCTTCTTCTTTTTTCCCGAGTTTCTTACTCCAGGACTTATTTTGAGGTTCTCCCTTTCTCCATGTGTTTTAATTAATTTTTTTAACAAAAAAGTCTGACGAATTTACTATTATTTCTAGTGCCTATAATAAGCATTTTAAAAAATAACTTCCAAATTAGAATTTGGTTCCTTTTTCCACGTATGTAAATTCACGTCGTAGGTTTTGCGCTCTAACCACTCAATAACAGGGTTTGTTTTTGCTCAAAACAATTTAAGAAAAACGTTGCGTGTTTTCCGTCTCCCACAAAGTAATTTCAAAAGACCCTTTTCAATTTAACGAGGAGAAGTGTTCAGTTATGCATACCTTTGGGTTAAAGTCAGTTTTTATACAGTCCTTTAAGGCTGTAAAGCAGCAACTCGAGAGATTTTGCGTAACTAAACTTAAGATATTATTAAAATTCCTGCAACCTCATTTTGTTTTGTGTTGACGGTTTTTAGTGAATTTTTTATTTTTTATCAGGCTACTTAGAGGAGTATTTTTAATAAAAAACGGGATTTAGAAACGCAACTTTATAGTATAGAGCATTATTACATAATTTGTCGTATTACTCTGTCAGCTACGGCTGCTGTATTTCTAGCAATCTTACTAAGCTTCTGAAAGTTTTTATTAAAGTTTGTCTTTTTATTAAATTACTTATTTATTTTACAGCAAACACATTTTACAAAAAAAAATATAGTTACAAGTGTGAATTCTAGATGCACAATACTCACAAATACAAAACAGCCCTTTATGACTTAACCTTAAGGTAATCTTAGGTACCAAGAACTCTATACAGCCTTGTTCGATTATTCATGGAGAGAACACGTATAATTACAGGTTTTTAAATAGTGTTATAATATGTTATAATAGTTTTTGTATTTATTTAAGTATTTATAATTATTTTTGTTTGTGTGTATGTAGTGAGAGTTTACAAAAATGGATGAAAACTCTCCCCCTGAGAAAGGCGGAACCAAAAATATGAACCTAATACGCAGAATAAATAACGATCCAGAAGTTATAAATATAAAAAAAAAGAAAACTTGAATACTGAGGCCACCTGATGAGAGGACAAAAGTACACATTCCTACAAAATATAATGCAGGTAAAAATCCAAGGACGCAGAAATCCAGGCCGTAGAAGAATGTCCTGGATGAGAAATTTAAGAGAGTGGTTTGGCTGTACGACTAACAAATTATTCAAAACAGCAGTAAAAAAAAGTAGAATCGCCATAATGATATCCAATCTCCGATAGGAGAGGCACTCAAAGAAGAAGAAAAATATGGACCAAGTGCAAGAATGCCTACAAACCAAGGATCGGGAAAAATGTTTTATCTATACGAATAAGGTATATGTATTTATTAAAAAAACAAATAAAGAAAATATCGGCAAACTGCATTCTATGAAGGTAGTCATATTTTACATAAAAAATTAGTAATCAAAAATATTTTTAGTATGGACAGAGTAGAGAAGAATAGGGTAAGAGTACAAGTTAAAAGTCCCAAAGATGCTAATAATTTAGTAAAAAATGAAAATTTAAAGGAGAAACAACTAAAAACATATATTCCAAATACTTTGCTTCAACGAAAAGAAATAATAAGAACCGTAGACACTACTTTTAATGACCAATATCTTTTTGATAATATAATATCCAATATAACAGTAACCGAAGACACTCGACTCAAAAGGAAAATTGATTTAAATGGAGACTTCACATTTCAAAAAAAGAAAAGCCCAATCTCCCTTACCTGAAGCTATGTTTCCTTTTGAATTTGGTCCAAAAAGACCTCTTTCCTTAAATATTTTACACAGTGTCGATCCTAATTCTAATACAGATGAATTTATAAACATATTTTTCAATATTTTAAAACTGTACTCAAAGAATCAATCTAACAGTTTGATTCTTTTAGCGATTAAGAACTATACTAGATTTTAGATTATACAAATATTGAATAACAGTGAAATAACGCTAACGTGTTTCTGATTATACTGCCCATCTGATATACGAAACACAACTGCCAACTGGGACACAATTCTTAACTGTACCAAGTCAAATAGTATATTTGGAGGTGATTTCAATGAGCATCATTCAAAATGGGGATAATACAAAAGTAAAACTAAAGGCACGCAAATTATAACCGCTTCAGACAATACGGAGTTAGTACTTTTTAACACCGGATCACCTACAAGGTTCACAAATAATGCGAATAATTCATTCGTGGATTTAACTTTTGCAACTCCAGATATAGCAATAATTTGTGCATGGAAAACTTTACCTGATGGATCATTTTCCAATTATTATAGAAATTCACAAAGGCATGGCAAGTAAAGACATTATAATACATCCAAAAATAAAATCGAATTTGAATAAAGGAGATTGAACTTTATATCAAGAAGTTGCGAATGCATATCTCTCTCAACACATTAAAAAAAAAAACAATAACGCGGAACATAATTATAGTTTATTAACTGAAGGGAGAAATAAGGCAGCCAATACCTCTATACCCATTTACCAACCCTTTAAACCAAAACTCTTCTTTCGCTATGGTGGGATCAAAGCTGCGAAGAGGCTATTAAAAAAAGAAGAAGCAAAAAAGCACTATTGCTTAAGTAGTATAAAAAATTATGTGAAACATCAAAACAAAATTTCAAAAACAAAAAAGATTTTAAAATTTAAAGCTAAAACACATTTTCATCTCTGGTGCGAAAACTTAAATCGAAATAAGTACTCCATTGACACACATATGGACTCAGGCTAGAATAATGAATAGGATATATGGTAAAGGTAATACATCGGGTAGTTATGAATAACAAGAACAATTTTTAGACAATATTACACCAGGTAATCCTTTGTATGATACCTCACACATTTTCTCAAAACAAAGACAAAATAACACCAACCATAAAATTTTTAACTAACCAATTAGCTTACCAGAACTAAATTATATTATGAATATATGATGACATTAGATATACTATGATATTCCAATTACCAAACCATGTCAAGATGTTTCTAATCAATATTCTAAATGATATCTGGATCAATGGGGAAAGAATAGAAGAATGGAAAAAGGCTATTGTAATACCAATACACAAACCAAACAAAGACCCCCACCTATGTGACTCATATAGATCCTTTGCACTTATGCCATGTATACTCAATGTTTTCGAAAGAATAATTAAAAACCGATTTGAATGGTGGTTACATACAATCGGCGCTCTGCCAACTACACAATATGGTATTAGAAAAGGTTTTGGCACCATAGATTCGGTAAAACCCTTAGTTACAGACATACAAATAGGCCTAACTTAAAACAAGTATAGTGGAATGATGTTTCTAGATGTTAAAGGTGCCTACGACAATGTCAACTAGTTCAACTTACGGAAAAAATGTTGCAATTACAAATCCCTCAAGAAGTTGCTAATACGATATGCAAATTATATCTAAAGAGACAAGTAGAAATAAGAGGACATTATAGGTGCCCAGTAAAATACCAAACTGCAAATTTTGGTTTGCCATAAGGATCAGTCCTTGCTTCATTACTTTTTAATAAATATACTACTAATTTAAACACCTCCATATTTAAAGCAACTATGATACGATATGCCAATGATCTTGTTATTTATATACGTAGCAATCAATTATACATCTCTACGAATGCATTTAATCGTTTGAACTTAAGCACGAAACTCGTTTTAAGATCCATAAGTGATTTAGGGCTACAAATCTCCGCAGAAAAATCCAGTTATAATCTTCACCAGGTATAACATAAAACCGATGCAGAAAATTACAATAGATGGTATAGAAGTTCCGGTAGATACCAATGTCAAATACTTAGGAATCACTTCTTCTTCTTCTTCTTCCAATGGCGCTACAGCCCAAATTGAGCCTTGGCCTCCTGTAACTTCTGCCTCCAACAAAGGCGATCCCGCGTCACTCGTCTCCAAGCCCTGACGTTCAGTAAGTTGTGCGCATCTGCTGTGACTTCGTTCTCCCATCTATTACGTGGTCTTCCCTTTGGTCTTCTGCCCTGCATTTTACCATCCAAGGCCTTTCTCGGCAATCTGTCGGCATCCATCCGTACCACATGACCAGCCCATCGAAGCCTTTGTACTCTAGCGAACTCTGCAATAGGTGCTTCTTTGAACAGTTGGTAAAGTTCATGGTTATATCTAGATCTCCACATCCCATTTTGAGTGATGGGTCCAAAGATCTTCCTTAGGATTTTTCTCTCGAAAACCTCTAATCTTCGTTTAGTGCTTTCTGTCAAAACCCATGTCTCGCATCCATAGCACACTATCGGTCTGATGATAGTTTTATAGACCTTAAGTTTCGATTTTCGATGTACCGTATTGGAGCGGAATATGTTAATCAGGGAGAAATAGGCTTTATTTCCCTTCATTATTCTCTTCTGAATTTCGGCCTCTTCTGTTCCCTCCGTATTCATTTCGACTCCCAGATAAGTAAAACTCTTCATTGTTTAAATGTCATCCTCTACTTTGATTTGATTTCTTGTTCGCTTTGTCCGCGTCTGTGTTAGTATTTTTGTCTTCTGTGTATTTATTTCAAGTCCAATCTCCTTGGCCGTTTTTTTCAGCTGCGAATATGTTTCTGCTGCATCATCCACTCTGCGGGACATGAGGTTAATGTCATCCGCATATGCGGCGAGCTGGACAGATTTGTTTGTTAGGAGATTGGCTCTTCCGACATTCAGCTTTCTGATGACATATTCAAGGGCCAGATTGAACAGTGTTGGAGCTAGTCCATCAACTTGTTTCAGCCCTTGAACTATTTCGAAGCTGTCAGTTAATTCGTACTGTATGCGTACAGTTGCTATTGTAGAGTCCATCGTTGCTTTTACTAGTCGGATATATTTCGAGGGAATATTGAAGCTTTCCATGATGTTATATAACCGGCTTCTATTTATGGAGTCATAAGCCTGTTTGAAGTCGACAAATATATTGTGAACATCAATATCGTGTTTCCAAGCTTTATTAAGGATTTGCTTTACTGTAAAAAGCTGATCTATTGTCGACCTGCCTTGTCGAAAACCGGTCTGGTATTCGCCGATAATATTTTCACATAATGGTTGAAGTCGCCTATTCAGGATGGATGTAAAAATTTTGTAGGCGGAACATAGGAGGGTTATGCCGCGGTAATTTTCGCATTTAAGTTTGTCCCCTTTTTTGTAGATTGGGCAGATAATCCCATTTTTCCAATCGCTAGCAATTTTTTCTTCCCTCCATACCTTAGATATGAGCGCGTGCACCTGCGTTGTTAGAGAATCACATTAGACAGAAAATTGACCTGGAAACTTCATATTAAACAGATAAAGACAAAATGCAATAAAGGGCTAAACTTCTTAAAATCCATTTGGCGAACTTGAGGAGGTGCAAAACCTCAAACAGCTCTTATATTCTATAAAGCTTACATAAGATCAATAATTGATTATGGTTGTACACTTTATGGAATAGCCGATAAAACAAATCTACGTAAGCTGGATATTACATAAAACAAATCACTCAGAATATGTCTGGGAGCAATGAGATCTACACCAGTTTAACCGTTAAGAGCTGAAGCAATCGAACCTCTATTAGAACTGAGAATATCATTTTTAGCTGAATAAAATGATTATTAAAGAAAAACTAATTGGCAAAAATTAGCAGCACATATAAATTAAATAAATACGATCTATCTAAGCCTTTTACAATTCATAAAAACTCTCCTCCTATTTGTGATGGATTAAAAAACTATATTTTATCTTAGATTTTATACCTATCTATAAATCAAAATACTGTAAATCACTCAATAAAGCTTTTATTTACCCCAAAGACATTACTATCAGAAATGCTTTAAACTAATGGCTTCTGTTTTAAAAAATGCCATTAATCTAGACAATAGGAAACAATTTGTTTTGTTAGGTATGGCTATCTATTACATGATGCACAGTATCATGCAGATTTTATTCGTAGATTCAGCAAACTGTTTTCGAGTAAAATGGAGCAAAAATAAATTGTAGGTCTGAAAATTGCTTTGTGTAATATAAACAATAAACGTCTGTAATGTCGTACTGTAGGATAATGTTCACATTATGTAAACAATCATGATATAATCCGGCAGTTATGCGTATCTAAGAACCGTGTTGATTTATCGTAAATTCAGACAAATATTTTTCTATAATGATACCAATAAAAGACTATAGGACTAAACAATATATACTAATGGGTAGTGGGTGGATAATTCTCTGCGATCCCGACAGGGAATAGATCTACTTCAGGAATGGCACGCCTGCAAACGCGGGATCTTGGACTTTCCCAGCCTCTAAACCTCGAGGAAACCCAAAATCGTTCCCTTCTCCACACTTTCCTCACCCCACTTCAAACCAACTCGCTTACACGAACTACCAAGCGTGGCGTTTGATAGAAGAAGAGTGCAACTATCGTCTGTTGATTTCTGGAAGTAAGGAGCCAGATTTATGTATTAATTGTCCCGGGTATATGTACTCGTCTACTGTCTCAAGTGCAGTGTTGCTCACTATTATATCTTGGATATCCACTAGCTCGTTGAAATTGGTTTTTGTTTTTGTCAAGTTTATTTTAAGAAAATTTCCTTGCTATTACTTCGCTTATAAGTTCTAATGGTTCTGCAGGATTATTAGCCGTCAGTACGAAGTAGTCTGCAAATCTTAGATGGCTGAGGTATTCCCCATCAATGGATATTTCTTTGTTCTGACAGTTCAATTTGCTGAATATATTTTTTAGAGTTGCAGTAAAGAGCTTTGGTGATATTACGTCTCCTTGGCGGGATGCCTATGTAGTGGGAAATTCTGGAGTGTTTTCATAAATTTTTACCTTAGCTTTTACTTTTCTGTATATATTTACTTAACTTTCTATATACGGTTTGTCAATGCCTTAGTTGCTCAAAGCTTCTATTACTGCCTTGGATATATAGAATAAAAAGCCTTCTCATAATGTATGAGGGTTAATGCTAGCGGCATTTCATATTCTTTAGCTCTACTCATTAGTTGTCGATATTTATGAGTAAAATCTATTGTACTGAATCCACTTCTGAAGGCAGCTTGGTTTGTTGGCTGTGCAGCATCTAATACGTTTGTTAATCTGTGTTAATTGTTAATACGTGTGTTTGTAAATGTCTTGTTTGGTAGTAGACTTATAGGTCTGTACTTTTTGATATCCTCTTTGCTACTCTTCTTATGAATAAGACTTATGTTTGCTATATTCCAGTGGTCTGGTATGCATCCTGTAACGGGTAGCTCTTTCGGGACGACATACTCAGTAAAACACTGTTTGAATTAAAAATAAATCTATCGATTTAACATATGTACTATAAAAAATAAAAATAATTCTCCGCCGTATATACAATAAAAATAAAACGAATCCTTCGTCCCCGTCTGATCCCGCGATGAAGGAAACCCCGGCGAACGTTTATACTGTCATCGCCAGCTAACTTGGCGGTGCGCACAAACCCAAAATTGCTTAGTGGCTAGGTGGTGGTCTTTAGTCTCCTCCCAGTTATCAGGTGCGTAACACTTAAGTGATTTGCGGCGATTATTTTTCAGACTTCTTATTATTTCGGATAGCTAAGTGTATTTGTGACAATTTCTAACGATGGCATTGAAAAATAGTAGAAAAAATAATTCTGTTATTAGTGGAGAATTTTGGGAGATCATATTTAATGTGTTTATCAGTTATCAGTTGCGTAACACTTAAGTGATTTACGGCCATTATTTTTAAGACTTCTTATCATTTCGGATAGTTAAGTGTATTTGTGACAATTTCTAACGATGGCGTTGAAAAATGGTAGAAAAAATAATTCTGTTATTAGTGGAGAATCTCGGGAGATTATATTTATTGTGTTTAATTATTTCAAAAGCGACATTCGCAGAAGAATTTACGATTTTTATAAAACAGAAAAATGTCGGGTTACGGTAAAAAAATTGAAACAAAAAATTCACAACGATTTGGATATCACAATTTCACAAACATCTTTAAGGCGACTTCTACGCAAAATGCAATTTCGTTGGAGGAAAACCGAAAACAACTGAAAAGTGCTTGTAGAAAAAAGTGCAATAAGAGCTTTGATAATAAAATATCTCAGGCAAATCAAATATTTTCGGAGTCAAAATAGGCCAATCGTGTATGTTGACGAGACCTACTTACACAGCGGTCATACTTCTTCAAAGAACTGGACTGACGAATCAACCAAGGGCTTATTTTCAAATATTTCCAAAAGTCAACGACTAATCATAGTGCATGCCGGTGGGGATATGGGATTTATAAAAAATGGCTTATTAATCTTTAAATCAGGTTCAAAATCAGGGGATTACCACTCTGAAATGAATTCAGACAACTATGGAAAGTGGTTACAAGAACATTTATTACCTAATTTACCTGCTATTATCGGTATTAGTTTTTGATAACGCACCTTATCACAGCATTCAGTTGAAGCGGGCGCCTACATCAAACTCAAACAAAAATCAAATGATAGAATGGTTAATGCAGAAAAATATTTCATTTACACCTAGTGCTTTAAAACCTGAACTGTATGAAATAATTAAATATCATAAACCTCATCATGTAAAATACAAATTCGACGAAATTCTACGTGCGCATGGCCATATTCCTTTACATTTACCTCCTTACCATCCTGACCTAAACCTATTGAACTAATATGGGCTACAGTCAAAAATAATATGAGGCAGAAAAACGTTACATTTAAGCTAGCTGACGTACAAAAACTCGCCAAGGAAGAATTCACTAATATTGATGCAAATGAGTGGAGAAAACGATGTTACCATGTCATTAAGAAGGAAGATGAGTATATGAACAGCGAAATAGTTGCTGATAACGCCACGCAAATAGCTCCAATTATTATAAATCTTGACAGTGACTCTTCCAGTGCAGAGTTTTCTTCTTCCGAAGATGAAAATGAAGAAAATTATTAACAATCCATTTATTTTCAAATAGATACCACTTTTCAACACTGGTACTTGTTTTAGTATTATAATAAAACCAAAATATTAAAATTAAATAATTACTGTGTTGCATTTATTTATACAATATCCTCCATTTAATTTGAAACACAATATCAACGTAGATTTGTGAATTAAATTCAGTCATTATTTTATAATTTGTTTACTAAGTTAAATAAATATTATAAACCAATGGCTTACTATTTAAATTAAATAAACCAAAATTACAATTTCATCTTTCTAATAATATATTAAATCTTGCGAAAAATATTACTTTTTTAATAAAATTGTGTAATAATTATTTGACCTATACCGCTACGCTACTGAATATACTTATCAGAAATAGTAAACCAATAGGATGAATCATAGGGCGTAAACATAATTTATTTCTCTGTGACGTTCTGCGTACTCTCTCGCCAAGTTAGCTGGCGATGATTGTAAAAGAAAGAAAAAGTTATTATTAATAACAAAACAAATAAAATAGGTGTCAAGTCAACCGCACGCAGACTTATACTCGCTTCCGCTTCAATTCAGCGGGAGCTCCGAACACACTCGCAAATTCGGCTATGCAGGCCCCACGGTAAAGTTCAATACACAATATCGATGTGTTCTGCTTGGTTAAGGACAGAGTATGATCCTCAATACCGAAATATCTCTGTCCTGGTTGGCTAGCCAGTTCAGTAAACTGGCGAATCGAGGAGTCTAGAGCGCTAGCTGCAAGACTGACTAATTCCGCTACTCACATGCCTTAAGCGTATTTAAGCAGTTCTACTGTAATACTATTTATTTCAGCTGCTTTATCGCTTTTTTTTTGTAATTGTTGATCCCACTTCTTCCGAAAGGACTTCTGGTACATTTTCTTGGTTACTGATTACTTTTTCAAGTGTATCAGGGGCTTTGTATAGTTCCCTGTAGAATTTAGTCACGAGTTGTATTATTTAATTTCTGTCTATAATTCTGGTATTCTTCTTTCTTAGACTAACTATTTGCTTTATCCCAATGAATAATGCTTTTTTGCTTTCTTATAATTTTTACTGTTTTTAATTACATTTTATTTATTTTATTTATTTATCTATTTATTTATTTCAACGGTAGAACCATTTACAATAACAAACAATAAATGGTTTACTATGTTCATTTTGTTGTTGTGAGCACCCAATTTCTTTGGTATCTTTTACTATCAAGGATGATTGCCATGAATTGAGAGCTGTCGATTTGGTCATGTAATCTTTCATCGATTGTCCTTTTGTAGTGATCTGAGTTTTTTTTTAGATTGTTAATATTTATACCGGTTACTCTTGTATATATATATATATATATATATATATATATATATATATATATATATATATATATATATATACCTATTACAAATTTTCATAAAAACTCGAGCAATCATTTGGCACAAAAACTAAATAAAAAAAAATAATTTCTCCTTCAAGAATATGGATTATTCTAACCCACACAGTAACCGACTAAATGATTATTGCACTTAATGGCACTCGATAAGAATTTCCCTAAACCATCTTAATCTGCATAATGGGAGTGCCTCGGGTAAACGGAAATTAATAGGAAACGACAGGGAAACTAGAAAATAACTAGAGAACTGCATTCTGAAACTCATTCGCCTTCTTGTGGTTGAGTTTAATTACCACAACTTGGTAAAATACGTGATAAGTTTACCTTACCTGCATCCATTTAGTTTAGATTGATGCTATTTTTTTACAGTGTATTGTTAACTAAAAGATTTGGAATAGTTTAGTAGCAAACTGTTCCAAAACCGAATATATAACTTGATTTCCCTTATCTATTATATAAAATGTCTTTTTTGATAGCCAAGGTTAAATTACGCTGTTCCACTTTTTTTATATAGGTACCTAAACCAAGAAGTGACATTCTTGTTCACTCTACAAATAAAAAAATGTGCAGCTTAATTTATGAAAGCCATAAAAATTGGGATATTAATTTCGATTCGAATGCGAGTTTTTTATATCTCTATTTATGGTTATATCGATATATACTGGGATTAAACACAAGCCTGTTACAATTAAACTAACTGTTTTATTTTTAATCTTTTTTTCTACAAAAATGTAAAATTTTTAGTGGATATAAATAATCTTGTTTAAAATAGGGTAGTTGCGGGCCAAAACTCACAGTTTCGTTATCTCTTGTCGTCTTCAGAAATTATAACTGTTTGAGCCTTTTCCAATATTCTTACGAGAGAGCTTACATATTGTTTATCCATTTTAAGTATTGACAGTAGTTCTAAAAATTCATTAAAAAAAAAAAATTAAATCTTTATTTGCATACTTTTGTCCTCTACAAATGGGGCAGTAGTACGCAAGTGCGTTTTTTTGTCACAAAACTAAAACGTATAAAACTTCAAATAAAAGAGTTTAAAGAAATGAATCTCGATTGAAAAAAAAACAAACGTAAAATACTAAACGTTAATGTAAAAGATGAATCTTGCTGAAAATGAAGATGAATCAATCCTGCTGAGTTTACCAATTTGAAAGAGCTGATTTATATTGGCTTTAAAAGCTTTAAAACAATAAATATTGAAAAAAGGCATCTTTCGTTTTCTTATGAAAACGAAATGTTGTGGTCAGTCGCTTAAAAAATAGGCTTTCATAACCATAATCATTTACTTGGCAGACTTTGGCGACAACTACTCTGTATGCTTTTCTTCCAAAAACTTCACTACGACAGTCATCACGTAAAATATTTGTTAAAACATCAATGTCTTGTTCTTTATCGTTATCGGAAAAATAAATGTCACAAGAATCAATACTTTCTTAATAGGGGAGTGCTACCGATTTATCAGATGATGATTCGTTAAAAAACTTTCCTATTGACAGCACGAACTTTAGCACTTTGAGATTTGATCTTTTGATTCTTCAGTAATGCTTTCCTCTTCTGCTCTTCTTTTGCTTCTTTCTTCTCTTCTTGTTTTTCTGAAAGTCGCTCCTTATTAGGTGTCGATATTAGTAGTGGTGAGTTCAAACTTTTCCTGGTTCTTTTCCTTTTTATTTTAATTCTTGGTAAGGGAATAATGTCAAAAGATGACATTACTGACTGTTCTACTTTTGATGACGGCTGGGACTCTATGGCATCGGTAACAAATTTTTCTTCTTCTTGCTGAAACTGAATAAAAACATTACCATCATCGTCTAAATCTTTACCTAAATCTTACTCTGTTACTTCCGATGGTATAAAATCTACTCCCGAAAAAATATTTTTATCTAGTGGGTAGATTCCTGTAGACAGAAAGCCCTCTCTTGCTATGTCTACAGTAGCAGTTTTGGCAAATGCTGTGGAAAATGGCTCAGCTACATTTTAAATGAAGCAAACTTTTCCTGAACGGGGACTAGTCCAGCTGTCAATGACGCTCTCATAATAAGCTTTTAATAGTTTGAAAAATGCCTGATCCATTGGCTGGATTTTACGGCAGCTATGTGGTGGCAGACCTAATAAATGGATGAAATTATCTTTTGCATATGTCTGCTTTAAGACTTGTGTGCGATACATGATTATCTAGAATCAGAAGATGCTCTGTTAAACTTCTATATTTTTTCAAATTCCACAGATACTTTATAAATGTGGGAGTGTTCATGTAACCACTATCAGTAACAGCTATGACGCACGCAATGGACCCGTCGTTGATTAGAAGAAGATTTATCCAATTTCAATTAAATAAAAAAAATGGAGGGACATGGTGACTAGTTGCACTCAAAGAGCAAACAGCCGTTATTGTTTGTCCTTGCTCAGCAGCTACAGCTTTTGCTACATCTCTCTTTCCCACTGGGACAACATATTCGGGCAAATGGTTTGGGACTATCTAAATGCCCGTTTCATCGACGTTATAGATACGGTTGAGAGCTAACTTATGGTTTTTATAAGCCCATGGTTTTAGCAATACTTGTTTTTTGTGGAACTCGTACAGTCGGTCCCTTTTCATGAAAGATCTAATGAAGTCCCAACCAGACAACTGATTTACAGGTGAGAATGGATGCTCAATACAGTTGAGAATACACAAATTTATTTTATTATGCCAATATTACAGTATAGTAATAAAAAATATTATTTACCTCATAGTTTGTAAACATCGCCTTAAATCAGCTTTAGACTTGGAACAGCACACATGGCACACTGTGGTTGAACGTTCGTAACTAAAATCGGTTCAAACTGGACATAAGCGGCAAATTTAAAAAAGGTTTGTTCTTTTGTTCCGTGTGTGTTTTTATCCCCAACTACCCTGCGTGTTTTGTAAACGTCTGGAACTGTTTATAAAATAAGTGTTATAAACAACTAAAATCGGGAGTGCAATCTATTAAGTTTTCCTTTAGCACCTCCTCCAGCACATTTAAGCTCACAAGAGTCTAGTGGTTTGCACTCTCTTGCTAACACTGTCTTTCCTTTTTCTGTTTGATATTAGAGTCCAGCATTCCGTTTGCTTTTCCATTTACTGCGGATTTTTTTAGCTCTACCTTTCAAGCTAATTCTTTTTTTCTTTTTCGATTTATTTCTGAAAGGGGTAGCAGATGTTCACGCGAAGAGCAGGAATCAAAAAATTCAACGTCCACTGGTCTTCTAGTAGGTGGCTGATAGACATGATTATCATCAGAATCCAATGCATCGAGGAAATCTGAAAATATGGTGGTGTCAGAATCTTTTGGGCTTTTATTGTTCGCAAGATCTGCAGACGTAGTAGGTGCAATGTCTGCAACTCGATATTACTCCATTACTTCTGTAGATGAAGCTACTTGTTGCATATTATTTAAAAAAAGACATTTAACACTGTATTAAAACTTTTTTTAAGCTTTTACTGCTTTCACTTCTGAGGATTTCCGCATCATGCTTCTTCTCGCTCCCATGTGATGATCTATTTTCCTTTCTGTTTAAAGTTCCATCTTCTATCGGAGGTTGGATATCATAACGGCTATGGTCACTTTGTTGGATGCTTCTCTGAAAAGTTGTAGTGAACTACAGTTAAACCATTCTCTAGAGTTCCTCAGCCAGAACATGCGTCTTCTTCCTATGCTTCTTCGTCCTTGGATCCTTCTTTGCATAATAATTCTCAGTAGCTCATATTTTTCTCCTCTGGTTATGTAATCCAAATACTCTAGTTTTCTTCTTTGTATGCTGTTCATAACTTCTAACTTCTTATTTAGACGTCGTAGTACCTCAGCATTGGTAATCCTTTGAACCCACTGAATTTTTCACATTCTTCTGTAACACCACATTTCGAACGCTTCTATTTTTCATATGTGTTGTTTCTTCAAGGTTTAAGCTTCCATTCCGTATAGTAAGATAGAAAATATGTTACATCTTAGAACCCTCAATCTGAGATGCAACTGAAGGTCTCTGTTGGTAAGCATTGTCTTCATTTTCAAAAATTCTTGCCTTGCAGTTTCAATTCGGACTTTGATTTCTCTGCTTTGGTCATTTTTGTCATTAACCCTGGTTCCCAGATATTTGTATGTCTCTACTTTTTCTATTTGGGTTTGCTCTATGATTAACCTTTCATTTTCATGTTGCGTTTTTGAGACAATCATAAATTTAGTTTTTCTCTTATTTATTTTTAGTCCGTATTTAATGCAATAATCGTTAATTCTATTTAACAATTCTAGTAGCGATTCCAGGGTGTCTGCCATTAAAACGGTGTCATCAGCGAATTTTATGTATATTATGTATATTATTTACTATTCTTCCGTTTACAGAGATTCCATCACCCAGATCCGCTATCGCTTCCTGGAATATGGCTTCACTGTACACGTTAAACAATAATGGTGACAGAACATAGCCCTGTTTTACTCCTCTCTTTATATCTAGGTTTTCGGAATTTAATTCTTCTATCTTTATATTGGCCTTTTAATTCCAATACAGATTGATAATGATTCGTAAGTCTCGTCTGTCTATATCTTTGTTTCTCAATATTTCTATTAGTTTTTCATGTCGGACCCTGTCGAATACCTTCTCGAAGTAGATGAAACAGGAAAAAATATCTAGATTTATATCTAAGAATCTTTGAGAGAGCATATTAAAAGCAAACAATGCCTCTCTCGTTCTCAGTCCCTTGCGGAACCCAAACTGGGTATCATCCATATCCTCTTCTAGGTTTCAATATAATCTTCCATGAATCACCTTTAGAAATATTTTGAGGGTATGGATTATTAGTGATATTGTCCAATAGTCTGAAAAATCTTTGGCATATACTCTTTTTGATATTGCTACAAAGGTGAACACCAACCATTTCTGTGGGATTTTTAAAGTTTTATATACTTCATTAAATAGGTCCAAAAGTACAGGTAGAGTTTCATCGTCTGGATATTTCAGTAGCTCCGCAGGTATTTCTTCTGGACCTATAGTTTTTCCGTTCTTTTCGTTTCGTATTGCTTGTTCGATTTCCTTTATTATCATCTCTGGCCCCGTTTCGCTGTCGATTTCTTCCGGTTCTTGTCGATTATCCTCAAACCCTTTAATTTCTATAATGATTTTTCCATTTGCGTCTTTCAGAAGGGCACCTTTCTTTTTTCTCAGTGTATTTGTCATTTCCTTTATGTTCGTATGCATGTTAAAGGTATCATACTATTTAGCATATTTCACTGCATTGATTAGCAAGCCAGGAGGATTTGGCCTCTTTTATTTTCTTTTCTATCAATCTCTGTAGTTCCTTGTATTTTGCCTTACTCCTGCCTTTATGTTTCCTTCTTTCCTCCATTTTATCTAATTATGTTTCATTCTTTCCATCTATTTTCCACTATTCCGCTATTGATAATGTTTTATTCTAATAATAGTTGATTAACACCGCACGAACGGTAGCCTAAGATTTTAACCTCAGAAGTAGAAACCACAGATGTATACGACTACAGAGGTATAAGACGAGACTCTAGAAACTCTATAACTAGTCTAGACCGGTAGAACAAACAACATACTTTTTTTATTCTTCTTTTCGTTATTTAGACGCGAAAGAAAAGCGGCCTGGTATTATTTGGACTGTAGATTTTTTTAACCTAAGGAAAAGTAGAAAATTTACTTTATTTTCACATTTTTAACTCATTTCGGGAAAAAATTCGAGATATGCCCTTTTACCCGGGAGCCACGAAATTATTACAATCAACTTATTGTTTGTATCAATTGTCATTGCAGTCAAGACACATTAATTTAATTAATTGAAAAAATAAATATCTGACGTAGGTAAAATAGTTAAGATGTAATAAGTCCTTATTGCAATTATTCCAATTCATAATTCTCATCGTCGTAACTCTTCACGTAGTTTGTTTTGTAAAAATAACTTACATCCTTATCTTTACGAAACTTTCTACCAACTTAATAATAACCTAACGTAAAATTCTCCTGCGGGAAAGCGATCTACTTATTCATTTGAGCCAACCTGGATCTATCTCCCACGTTTGCATTCGCATTTATCATCTCATCCCGAGTTCGTACACCTCAAGGCAAAATCCTCTTTGACAAAGAATATGTACGTTGTGCTGTTAAACATAATGGTAGAATATTAATCCCATCTCAAAGATAGAGCAAAGCGACATTGTGGGCGTGTGTTCTTGAGATATCAAACGCGATATGCTGCCGCATACTGAATATACAGAAGCGTACTAATCTTAATAAAGAGGATAACGATTTAACAACTTGACAAATTTCGTTTTGTATATTTGTATCTGAAGTTTAGACCGGGATCGGCAATAAGGCATAAGTATAAGCTATAGTATGTTCAGTATCTAAATCTTTAATATGTTATAAAAACTGTTATATTTTGTTAAAAACGGATCCCTACTGTCAAGCCTTCGATATAGTTTTTATAGAGTACTAAAACAAGCAATGCGGTGGCTAATTTAGTTTTATATATGCAAATAAGTTTGTCAGTAAATGTATTTGTGTAGTGTTAATAGTGTTTAATTATAAATCTATTGGGGTGTATAGCTAATTTGGGTTAGAATACTACACGTACACCCCGGGTTACGCTAAATGAAATAGCAAACTGGCGTTCAAATAATCTTAGGTTCTCCTGACTAGAGATGTTCAATTTTTTCACATGTGAAAAATCATGTCATGTTTTCGCTATATTATTAACTATCCTTCTATCACAATTTTACAATTATTATCTTAGTGCAACCCTTAATAACCCTTCCTACTTACATTTTAACCCCACTCCATTACAAATACAGACAGTTTTAAGATAGCAAAGAAGAAAGACTTTCTCTTGATTTGGCCACCGCTAGGGCCAGTCGTGCTCTTTTGATTGTCGGCTACCACTAGAGTCCACTCTCTCTCTTCGCTTATCAAGAAGAACAGCATCTCTCTTGGCTGTTTTCTATCGCTAATTATCTCTCTCCGGCTTTAGTTATGCAAAAAATACCTTAAATACTATTTTAAATCATGTACAGACAAAGTGTGCTCTATCTCGCAAAGTGTTAGTACCGCGAAACACGTGTTTAGAAAAACCGCGAATGTGTGGAGCAGGAAAAATATTGGTAAGACTTTATATAAACTTAATTTGCTATTGTCTGTATACCCTTTACTATATAGCCTAATTTATTTAAATTGGCCCACATACAATAAAATTATACTTATAATTTCCCACATATGTACACCCTTTTTGCACAAGAGACACATTGCAAAAATGCCTTTCAACGTTATCAGAAGTCAAATTAACAATAATGCAAATGGCTCTTTTCAGGACCCAACGACTAGAGAACTCGGACATATGATAAGAATTTGTCACTTAAATGTAGAAAGCATAAGATGTTCAAATAGCCAATACTTAATTAAAATTTCTAAAAGATAACGACCTCAATCTCGTCGCTTTACAGGAAATACACTGCGAAACGAAAGAAAAACTGCGAAAAAGGGTGGAAATACCTGGCTTTGAACTACTGGGTGCCACATACAATCGATGATACGCCACAGTAACGTACGTTAAGTGACGAATGACGTTAAAAAACGATAAAATTCATAATGTTGTTGTAAAAATTGGAAGCATCACCGTTACTAACACCTACAAACCATGAGCTATATCCTGGCTAGCTCAAGTCATCCACACACATCCGCACCCGTCAATATACATGAGGGACTAAACTAGTCATCATGAACAGTGGAAATATAAACAATGCAACAGCAATGTAAGTGCACTAGTAAAATGGGCGGAAGACCATATACTATACCTTAAGTTTGATGCTAAAGACCGACCTACATTCATATCAGCAGCGTTAAAGAAGGACTACAATCCTGATCTATGTTTTGTCTCTACTATTAAAAACGGGAAACCTCTAGCAGTCTTTCGAAAAGTAATAAACGACTTCCCACACAGCCAGCACCGCTCAGTGATCATATATGCAGGAACCCAAATTCCTATAATCACCTTCATCCCTCGTTCACGGTGGAATCTAAAGAAAGCTATACGGGGTATGTTTTCTGTGATACTGGACAAGACTTTAGCCTGGATACGCCTATCCATAAGAAATTACAAAATATTCGTTGGAGCTGTAATAAGCACGGCCAAAAAGCATATACCAAGAGGCAATCGAGAAGAATATATTACTGGCTGGTCCCATAACAGCGAAAAACTGTATCAAAATTTCCTTGAAAGCGGCGATCAAAAATTAGTCAATGGACTGCCTCATAGCCTAAAAGCAGCGAGACAAGAAAAATGGACGAAAACTGTAGAAAGTCTTAACTTTCAAACAGCAACTAGAAAAGCATATACATTATTAAGAAAATTAGGAAGCTGAACTCCCATAACAAAAAACAAAACAATAATTAGCCCAAACACTATTGCCTTGCATCTGGTATCGACATCTAGGGCTTCAAACGCTCAAAACTTTAAAATTCCAATTTACAGAAACTGAATATTTTTACTCTTTCACTTGTGAAGAAGTCACTATAGCTCTTAAGGATGTAAAGCTAGGTAGAGTCCCAGCTTTTGACAATATGGATCCTGAATTCCGAACAGCGGCAAATATGTGATGTAACGAATGGCCTACTTTTTCACAGACATTATGAAGACCTGTACCATACCACAGGAACTCAAAAGCTTCAAAGTCATTACCATATTAAAACCAGTAACCTAAACTATAACAACCCTAAGAACTACAGAACAATATTTATACTATTGGAAACGTTTTAGCTACTAAAACGACTTTTTATTCAGACAGAATTATTCCAAAGCTACTTAAATCAATACTGGTTGATCAGGCAGGTTCCGACCAAAAAGAATCTGCGCAGACCAGGTTCTTTTACTTACCGCATTTATTGAAACAGGGTTCTAGAGAAAACTGCAGCTACATTTATAGACCTAACAGCAGCCTATATTACAGTCAAGAGAGAAGGCATGATGTACAATCTCCTTCATATCCTGTAAATCCACCGCTCGAATAATTAAAAGCATGTCAGCAGACCGAACGATTTAAGTAGTCATGAGAACCGACATCAAGACCCCAAGAAAACTGAAGAATAGATTACCTGGGATCTGTCCTATTTCTTTTTTTTCTCTTTAGCCTGTACATCTCTGATATACCAGAATCCAGATCAAGGAAGTTTGGTTATGCCGATGACTGGGTCCTTGCAACAAGGTGTAAGTAATTTGAAGAAACAGAAGAAATTCTCAAACCACACAGTAAGTAAGTATTTTCGTAAATGGAGGCTTTAACCAAACGCTACCAAAACAGAGGTTTTCAGGATCCACCTAAATAACAAGCTTGCAAAAAAAAACTCTTCTCTCAACATCCAATTGAAAAATACCACACTCGCCTACAATAAAACACGAAAGTACCTTGGCGTGACTCTTGACAGAACGCTATCTTTGAACCAACATCTGTTAAAAACATCAGAAAAACTTAAATCCTTAAAAACTTAAATAAAGAAACAACATCAATCAGAAGTTGTGCATCACAACATGGGGAGCATCTGCTTCCACCCTGCGATCATCTGCCTTGGGCCTTATCTTCTTAATCGCTCAATACTGTTCTTAAGCCTTTACCATACTTCAAGGTAAAGTGCTTGGGAAAAGAGGTCCAGGACGAAGAAGAATATCCTGGGCTGCATAACCTGCAAAAGTGGTTTAACTTAACCACTACCGGACTTTTCAGGGTAGCAGTCAACAAAGTCAGAATAGCCATGTTAGTGTCCAACATCCGCAACGGATGGGCACCACAAGAAGAAGAAGCCTGGCTTAACAGCTCGCATATACACAAAATATATGCCCAATTGAACAATACAATGGGAATTATTACTGGCGTTCTTAAATCCGCCCCATAGATGCTGCCAATGATAACCGTCTAGGCTTCAGATGACTGCCAATAAAAACAGCATATCCTGCTGTGGAAAATGAGTTCAACTTAACGACCACTTAAACTCGAGAATGAATAGACCAGCAATATAGCAGATTACCCTGCATCACACAAAAACCACTAGGTTTGAACTTATCATGCAACACTTGGAGTATGCTGAACCAAATCAGAACCCAACACAGCAGATGCGATTACATGATCCACAAATGAGGTAAACGACCATCCCCACTCTGTTACTGCGGACAACCAGAAACCATCTGTCACATTACAGAACATTTTCACGCAAGATCCTATCATGGCAGGTCATAGGATTTTCTAATGGCGACTCCAGAGTCGATGAAATATAAAAATATTTGATGTTCGTTTGTTTTATACACGATATATGTAAATTTAAATGTAAACGTGTCAAGTGCCATACGATGAATTATTTAAATAAATATATTTATATATCAGGGCCGAAGATGTATTTTTTTTTATTTTTTTTTGTAGACCGTTTTTTTTGTAGAAGTTATAATTTTTTGCACGCTTTCTTATCTCATAACTAAATTCCAAAGTGGTATTCAAATTCTTATTATTGTTATTTGGCAACACTTTCAGACTTTAAGTAGTAAAAGTATTTTATTGACCAGTATTAGACCAGTAGTGAAATCTCTATGATCTATAACAAGAAACAAGTGCAATGCCTAATAGTAGACCCATATAACTATAGTAGAGTGGAGAGTTTTAAATATCTCGGAGCGACATTCACAGCAGATGACGATATCCCATTAAATATAAGAAGGAGAATTCAGGCAGCAAACAGATGTAGGTATAGCCTCCACAATACTTTAAATCCAAGACCTTAACACTAACGTAAAAAATCAAAATATATAAAACAGTGATTAGATCGTTCCTCACGCTGACAAAAGCAAAATAAAAAAAACTCAGATGTTTTAAGAGAAAATACCTCAAAAGAATCTTTGGACCTCATCATTACCCGAATACTAAACAATACCGAATGAAAACAAATGCCGAGGTCAATCAGATGTACAGGCCTAGCAATGTAGTCCAAGAGATTAAAGCCCAACGTATAAGTTGGTCTGGCCATTTCAGATACCACCTTATAACCGCTTTACCAAATTAATCTGGGAGAATGCTCCAACAGGAAGAAGGTCCTAAGGACGTCCAATATTGCAAAGAAGAGATATCATAGGGTCAGATTTAAGAACTGTGGGGTTACCTATTGACCCAACCATCATTGACGATCGTTTGAGATCTAAGCTAGTTGTGCAGTCAGCCAAGACCCACCTCGTCAGTCATTACTCGTATTTTAAGTATCGAATAAACGAGATACATCACTATTCTAATAATATATATTCACCATTCTCTCTTTCCCACAACTAAGGTGAAGTTCCACGAGAAACATCGCCAGGCGGCGATGTCATCCAATTATGCATCCAGTAGGATAGCATTTATTCGTTTCTATTTTATATTTTATTGGATTGTAGCGCTACAAGAAGAATATTGTGGAACCTCACTTCATAAACGTAATTTAGAAAAATAAAATTCCTTAAGTTCCTTAAATATCTCTGAGGGATATTTTATCCAGTTTATCCAGTTCAAAAAAAAAAAAAGGAGAAAGACGCATTTCAATTTAAATTACGCCAGATAATGATTACATCCAACATTTCTCTTATAAACTAAATCACCCTAATTCTAGATTATTTTTTGAACCACATTTTAATAAATCCTTAGCAAAGGAAAGTACATTGAAAAAAAATTGAATTTTTCCTAGTAAAATTTAATGTAGTAAATAAAAAATAGTTTTATTTAAAAATTAGTAACTGGTTTTAAAAGTGGTTTTCTTTTACTATTGCGATATAAGTAATTTGTATAATCCAAGAAGACGACAGGTATTCTTTATGATACCGATAAAACGAGAATGCTAAAAGTGGTTGTAAACAAATACCTGGTATTTGGTTAATAATAAACAGTTTTATTTACAAATTATTAACTGGTTTTAAAAGAAGTTTTCATCTACTATTGCGATATAACTAACTTGTTTAATCCAAGTAGACGACAGGTGTTGTTTATGACACCTATAAAACGAGAATGCTAAAAGTGGTTGTAAACAAATATCTGGAATTTGGTAAATAATAAATAGTTTTAATTAAAAATAGTAACTGGTTTAAAAGAAGGTTTTCTTCTACTATTGCGATATAAGTAATTTGATTACTATTTATAACTGGGAATAAGCCACATTAAAGATAAAAATACATTTATTGACGTTTCAATTTCCAATTCGGAAATCGTTCTCAAAATACAAATAGTAAATTCTTTTTATTTACTATTTGTATTTTGAGAACGATTTCCGAATTGGAAATTGAAACGTCAATAAATGTATTTTTATCTTTAATGTGGCTTATTCCCAGTTATAAATAGTAATTAATTTACAATGCCACAAGAAAATAGCTTCAGAACAATAAGTAATTTGTATAATTAAAATAGACGGCAGGTTTCGTTTATAACATGGATATAACGAGAATGCTGAAAGTGGTTTTTAAGTAAAGATTTTGAATAAAGTATTCTCTAAATTAATAATCATACCTTTGTTTTCGAGATATTTTAGTTATATATTAACCTATTAAAAAAATTTGTTTATTAGATACTACAAAAATAATTAAGTTTATATTACTACACTAGAATAAAAATATAAATTAATAAATATTTTTTGTTCCAGGTTCGTTTTCTTTACTACTATAAGGTAATTATTAACATATATAGTATTAATATAGAAGTAATATAAAATTTATATACTACTACAACTACTACTAGACGCCGTTTAAGCCTAAGCCTCAGCCTGATAAGGCTCAAAAGGTTTTAAAACGTTAAATTTTTTTAGATAATTTTTTATAATAAATATTTACAATTATACGACAAAAATTTTTATTGTAAAGTTTGGTCAACACGATGTTCGAATTAAAAATTAAAACGCCAGAAACAAAAAAAAAACAAGTAATTTAATCTTTAAATATAAAATACTCAGTAAGAAACATGCCACAACAAAAATGTTTTAGAACCACGTCTTTATAACTATTCAGAAACTGCTCACAATCGTATATTGGAATAGATTTAGCAAACAAAAGTTTTCATATAAATAAGAGCAGAGAAAAGCTCATGAACATTGGAGAACTTTAATCAGGGTATGTTGTAATAAAGTACAAACTTTGTAGACTGGTTAAAATAAATTATCCCTATTGGTAATTTAATAGTTGTAATGAATTGGTAGAACTAGGATTTGTAAGATAACTGATCATTGAATAGAAATTTATTGGAACATTTATTAGAGATTTGTTAAAATTTATAATAAAGTAATTTTGTTTAAATTTATTCTTTATTTTAAATCTGATTCATTTTTTGGTTAACTCAATCTCTTAGAAAACTATCTTTTTTTTATTTACAATTAAGGCGCATCAATCTAATTGATTATTAGTGCCAAAAAGTCAATAAAGTCTTTCTTATAGGTTAGGTTCTATCAAGTGTTCGTTGCTAACTGAAGATTTAGCGGCAGCATCTACTCTTTCATTACCATGTATATGTGCCGAAATCCACATAGATTTTACAATCGCATTCTTTTGTTGAAGTTGGTACACATGGTTCTTTATCAATCGCAACAATGGATGAGTTGGTTAAATGGTGCCTAAGCTACTAATGGAACTTAAGGAATCTGTTATTATTAGGCACCTGTCTAAATTGGCGTTCAGTGCATATTATAATGCTTTGTAGATTTCGTATATTTTTCCTATATATACTGTACTAAAATTTGCGATTTCGTATGAAGTAGTGTAGTCGTTGTATATGAGGACACATCCCTCTCCTTTTTTTTGATTTGGAGGCATCAGTATAAATATGTTGTTAGTTCTGTTACTCATCAATCTTATTGTAAAATTGTTTAACCATGGAGGAAATATAAGTTGATTAATAGTCTTTGTTAAACTCAAGTCTAGGAAGGGTTTTCTGACCATCAAAGGAGAAGCGGTTAAGAGGGTTGTTTGGTATACTTAGGAGAAGATAATATTATTGCTGGTCATTTATTTATTAAGTCTTTCATAAAAAGAGAATTCAGATCTTTTTTAGATCTTTAAGTTTTTTTTAGATCTTTACGTGGCTAGATCTTTATAAAATGGGTTTTTTCAGATCTTTAAGTCTTTCAATTAAAGGGGTTTAGATCTTTTTTTATTAAGATATGTTGTGTGAAAACAACAAGCAAAGACATTGTTTCTGACAAGATATTCACTATTTGCTAAAACGTTTGCAGCATATGCTGGGCTAAGATATTGTCTTCTTAAGTCCATAAGCATTTTCCCTATAAAGATAGTAGGCTATCAAAATAGCAATCAAAATACCAATTAAAATCAAAGTAGGCTATCAAAGTAGCAATGAAAATAATAACAAAAATATGAAAATATAGTACATGAACATAAAGCTGTAGTACCTGGGACATGTTAGGTGCAAGAAGAGATACTAGTCTTCCATTTATTATACTGTCAAAAATCCAATGTAAGACAAGTATAAAAAAGAGAAGAATCTCATCGCATCATAACTGAGAGAATGTTATGAATTGCCAATCCCCCTTGCAGAGATAGTAAACTAGACCAAGATATCTTATTGACAGTATATAAAAGCCTTATTAGATCTAAAGTCGATTAGGATTCAACAGTCTATGGGTCTACTAGTCAATCGCTTTTAAAAGAGTTGAAAACAATCCAAAATGCTGCTGTGAGAATTGAATTAGAAGCTTTTTGTACCAAACCTACAGATTCTGTAGGTGTGGTACAAAAAGCTCTTGGTGACAGTGAGAAAAGTGAAAGTTAACAAGCTCTTGGAGAAAATGAGACTTCCACACTGCAATGCAAATGAATGGCGGTTATCTATAGATAGCTCCAGTTTGAAATGTGTTTTACTTCACAATGAAAACAAGTTTGGCTCAATATCAATTGCTTATTCAACCGTGATAAACAAAGAATATGTTACAATAGCTTTAGTTTTAACGAAAATAAAATACCACGAATATCGCTGGGTGATTTGTGTAGACTTGGTAGAAAATGGTTAACTTTCTTCTTGAGCAGCAATGCGGCTAATTAAAGTATCCTTGTTTCTTATGGCTCTGGGATAGTAGGGACCAAAAAAATTGGTGGATTAAAAAAGAATGGCTAAAAGAAAAAACTTGATAATTGGACAAAAGAACATTATTGAATAGTCTTTAGTCGATCCATAAAAAATAATCTTACCACCCCTCTAATGGACCATGCTTCGCCTGCATAGGAAGAAATTTGCTCCAGATAAGTACGGAAAAACTTAAAGCTGGAATATTTGATGGATCACAGATCAGAATTCTTACAAAGAATCCGGCTTTTGTGGGGTCAATGAATGAGGCAGAGAAAAAAGCTTGACTTGCATTTCTGGACATTATGAAAAAATTGCTGGATATTCACAAAAGTAAATTTCTTGGAAAACGTCTGGAAAAGCACTTGTATATAATATAAGCATCAAAATTCATTATCTTCACAGCCACCTGGACTGATTTCCTGAAAATGAAGGTGACACAAGTAAGGAGTAAAGTGAGAGATTTCACCAAGACATAAAATTCATGGAGGACCGCTACCAAGAAAGATGGGACACACATATGATGACAGGTTTTTGCTAAAGTTTAAAAAGAGACTGTTTAAAAGTTTATTCCAGGAAATCACGCAAGAGAAGCTTTCCTTACGTCAAATAAAGCTTTTTTTTCTATTTTGTTAGTTGTTTTCTCAAAACTAATTATACATCTGTTTCAATGTACAACGGGTTTTAGTGTAGTTAAATGGCTTAAAATATAGGTATTTTCTAATTGTGTATTTTAATTTCAACTTAGTATATCCATTTCAGCATATTCGTATTTTGATGCATAAAAGCTGGCATGAACTCATCTTAAGAACTAGAGCTGATAGGACAAAATTAAAGCCATATTCGGAATCAGCACCTCAAATATACCTAAAATCAGTTTTAAAGACTTTGGCACCAAAAACATTGTAGGCCTGTGTCATTATTGTTACGAAAACAAAAACCAGGGCAAACTTGAGCGGGACTTCATCGTACTCTCACGGCTGTCATTATCGAAGTCCTTAATGACAGAACTCAGACCTCCACAATGAAAGCAACCATTTTTTACAGCTGCTCCTACAAAAAGTAAAATCATCACTTAAAAATTCTTCTATTGTTAGCATAAGCAGAAATATTCTTATTCATTTCTTGCGCAATTATCTAGGCGGAACAAGGTCAAACGAAAGAACAATTCGTTTATTACAAACAGACTCCAGAATGTTTAGATTATCAATCTTAGAGATGCAAAAAGGTTTAGAATCTTTGTTGGTGTTTTATGATATACGGGGTGAAAAGAAAATGCTCCAACACTTTGCCTGAAAACATTAAATTAGTGAAGCACCCCCGACCGAAGGTTACAAATAATAATCACTTTTCTAAGCGGATTATTTATTTTAAAAACGTTATGAAATTTTCATTATATTTGTATGAAGTAAAAAAAATGCTATAATGTTACTGTGAGACTGCTGGAAAATGTGTCGTCTAGACGTTTTATTATTTTCGTTTCTCTCATCATTTTATTATGCTGAAAATTATGTACCTGAAAATGAAAATACCTGAAAATTTACCGAAAATACAAATTCCAACACAATGGAATTTTGAACCTCAGTTTTTCCCACAGATTTCGTTTTACTAAACAATTTATTTTAAACATACTTGAACTGGGGATATTGCTCATACTTCGTATTTATTTTCTCTACGTTCTGGTATAATAATGCCAATTATTCAATTTAAAACCAATTTCAGAACAAACTTATTCGAGCGCTAAACAATCCCGTTATTTTTCGCAAACAAAGAAACAAATGAACAAGCAAAATGAACTTGATTAAACATTTCGTTATCCAGTGAGAGGTATTTGCAAACGAGAAAATAAAATACCTATGACTTCGCAAACCGAATGTGCTTTAAACGGATGGCAAATTCATATAGAAATTTCATTTCACATTTTGTAAATAAACTTTTTTATATTAAATTTTAAGTCAACTGCGTTGGTCATTTTTTGTGGGACAAATTAAACACCGCGATCTATCTATATGCAACAGAAAAACTCATAAATTTTAAATACGTTTAATATCAGAACGACCGCAGCCATTTGACTATAACTACGGTAATCATATAGGATGAACTACCCATTTGTTGACATTAGCCCAATTATTGGCAGTGGCCACTTTATTTTCAAATAATTAAGTTTCTACTTCCACTTTTATAATGATCTGGCAACGTGTATTAATTATGGTAGAGCAAAAAATACTAAAATTGTCAATATCCCGCCAACTATAAGGTATCCCTACATTTTACTTGATTTCAGTAAGGCATTAGCGGTGTTAAAGGTAAGTTTATAATTGTAATATTGGCTCTGATAGCCAGAATGATATATTAGGTTATTATGTAGATCACATTGTATCGTTTCCTCGTGTTATGCTTATTTTTCAGATAAGCATAATTATTTTTGTTACTGCCTGCACAAAAAGGGTGTAAAAATTTCAGTTTATAAGGACTGTATTATGATATTAGGATATGTAGTAAAGGGTTATACAGACAATAGCAAATTAAGTTTTTACAAAGTCTTACCAATATATCTTACCAATATAGCTGTTCCACACAGTCACGGTATTGACAAGCTTTCACTCGCGGTTGTTCTTTATACCCAGAATCTGTCCGCGTCTTTGAACACGTGTTTCGCGGTACTAACACTACCAAGATAGAGCACATTTGCGTCTGTACGGATTTAAAATAGTATTTGCGGTATTTTTCGCGTAACTAAAGGCGGGAGAAAGATAATTAATTAACGACAGTGAACAGTAGAGAGAGTGTCTCTTCAGTGATAGATAAGAGCCAAGAAAGATACGTCTGTATCAAGCGATAGGTAACAGGCAAGACAGAGAGAGTACGTCTGCCTAGCGAGACTCAGCAGACGAAAGACCGAACATCTCCCTGAAAGAACCCGCCACCAAATCCATCCGCCACATTCCTGGACTCTGTGTTGCTAAGTCTCGGCTTGCGCCTCGACTTAGCAATCTTCACAGTCGTCCAGGAATGTTAAGCTTTTCCTACCCGGTAAACAATGTACTATTACATGAACTGAAAATTATTTCCTAGTTAGGATTGGAGTTATAGTTAGGTTTGGAGCCAAATGCACGAAGTGTTCCAGAGGTATATTTTGTTGGCAAAACTTGTCTTAAACAACTTGTATACATTATTATTTTATTTACAACCATGAACATTTTCTTCTTCCTGGACCTCTTCTACCTTCCACTTTCCCTTTCATTATAAGTCATAGGAAGTTTTATTTTTCTCCTCTGTAAATATGTCCTAGATAACTCGTTTTCCTGTTTTTTACAATATTTAGATATACATGTATGCATATACATCTCTATGTATATATATATATATATATATATATATATATATATATATATATATTTATATATATATATATATATATATTGTAGTTTTGAGTTTCTTGAACCGTATTATATTTAATATAAAATTAATGTTTCTTGGTTTAGGTTTAATAAAGATATGTTACATGTGGAACTAGATTTTATTTTCCATTGCAATCAATCAACGTTTCGGCAGGAAACCTTTGCCTTTGTCAAGATTCAAAACGTAAAATGTGACACAGATATTAACGAACTGACATATAAAAGTTGATGACAACTTTCAATAATCAACTTTCGTTCAACTAAATTGTTCGTATTTTAAAAGAAAAATATCATAAATAGTGTTTAATAAACTTCCTCGTAATAACTGTTGACTTGCCTCTGAACCGCCATTAATATATTTTGCTTTTATTGTACTTGATAGTTTATACCCGTCATCTCTTCTTGAAAGGTATAAAATTCATTTTATCGCAGACAAGTTATTTCACCTATTTATTCCCATCGCCTTTTCTTGAATACAAATGATCAAGAAATACTTTAGAACCATTAAGGCAGTTCTAAAAGGAGTCACTTTTAAGTTCTCTCGGGAAATATCTGGCAATTGAAATTTAAAGCAGCGAAAAGTTCTCGGTGTGTAGTTCTAGAAGTGTGAGGAAACTTGAGCCAGAAGCTTTTAATTTAATAATGGACTTAACTTAAATGTAACTATCTTCAAATTTGCAAAAGTTTTTTAAAGTAACTTTGGACGGCTATTTACAAGAGAAATATTAATTTCGTAACAAGAATTAAGTCGCGACAAATCTGGGGCATCGTAAATTAAGTTTGCCTATTATTGAATTAATAAAGGTGTACTTTGCCATAGTATTTTACTATAAAAGCTACATAAATGACTACAGGACATAAATTGTCGTCAAACTGTCATTACTTATTTAAAACAGCTACTATTATTAAAATATTATTAAGAGTAGCAGTTAATGAGTTTAATGAGTTCTTGGTTTTATTTGAGTATTATTGTGTCTATTTAGACTTACATGATCTCTTACTTCTTTGTTCATGTCTCCATAGCTGAACAGTGTAATTTATAGGTATATTATTTCCATTACTTATTCATTTCTATTTTACATCTTGTTGATTATTTTCTAACTACTAATATTTTAGTTTTGTGAGATGATATTTTTGTATTAAAACTTATGTAATATCTGTGGACTAGTCTTTGCAAACGATCTTACCTTGAGCTATCAATATTGCATCGTCTGCATTACAAAGTCTTTTTATTTTTGTTACTGATTCTGTATTCTCTTTCTTTGTTATTGCTTTTAATGATTTCATCCATAATTAAATTGAAGAGCATGGAACTCAATGAACCCCCTGTCTTATGGAAAGAGCTTCTGAAGAAGACAATTTCATAATCCCTTTCACGCAGATGGAATGAAGACTAAAAGCTGTGATCAATGCTGAAAGAGATATTACAAAATATTAATTTGCTTTTTAAATATTAAGTTTTAGTCTTCTGTACCCCTGCTTTCTTTCGAGAATTTCTTGTTTCCTCCATTTGTTATTAATAGAAAAACTGTGGTTCTGGTTATGCGCAAATGTTTTGCTGCCTCTACTAGTGCAAAGTTTTCTTTTAATTTGGTTATAATTCTTGCTTTAGTATATTGTTAACTTAGATAAGTCGTTTATTGTATTCCTTATTAATATTAAAGATAATAACAACAACCCTATTTTATGCAAAAACTATCATTTAACTACTCTTTATAAAATGCAGGAATTCAAAATAATATCAAAATTTAGACCTTAATAATTATTACAATTTATGAATTATGAAACATATTTAATCAATTGTTTGTTGTTTGTTTGTCTATTTTAATATTTGTTTGTTATATTAAATATAATATAATGTTAGATCAATCAAATACACTGCTTAAGATGACCAAATCGTACTAAGAGTCATACTAGTGTTTTAGAGAACCAGCTGTACCGGGTGGTCCAATAAGCCGATCTCTCGGCTATATATCAGAAACTATTAATGTTATAACTTTAGGAGATAAAATTCAGTAAAAGTGGCCAAGAGAAATCGCTTGAAATAACTTTCAAGATTCTGGATTAACCGCTAGGGGGCGTAACCTGCGAAGAAAATTTTGAAAACCAGTTTTTTGAAAAATATGTCCAATTATACCAAGTGTTAAATAAGCAAACTAGAAAGAGGCATAAATTCTGCACAAAATTGTTCAAGAACTTTTTTTTATTTTTTCAAATAAAGGGTCGGGGAGAGCGGGAAAGTATTTGTGGATAAATACCTATAACTTTGGTTTGGATCAACCGATTTTAACAAAATTAGTGTCATTAGAAAGAGTATGGAGGAATTAATTTACATCTACTATAAAATAATTGCATTTAGTTTTAATTGTCGTAGATAGACGGTACTTTCGAATAGAAAAAATTAAAATTTGTTTTTCTTCAAAATTTTAATGGAAATACCTATTTATTGTAAATTATAATGGAACTGGATTAAATTCGTAACAAAATGGCGCAAACCGCATGTTAATAGCTTTTATCGAACTCAAGATATGAATAAAAACGCATAAACATAAGTAAGTACAGTATTGACACACCCTGTATTATAATTAAATTAAAAAATAAGTCAGCAGATACTTTCAAAATTTTTTATAGCAGAAAACTCTTAATGTTGATACCTATTTTGACCATTGTTATTTCATATGATTAAAAATTGTTTTTTCGAATCTAAGTAGGCTACGACAATAAATTTGACGGAGTTCATATTGTTTATTTATTGACAGCAGTCAAAATATTGTTAAGAAGTGTTATATTTATTATAATTCGAATTGAAAATTGCATTTTTTTCAATAGATATTAATATTGGTAATATTAGTAATTAATTATCAGTACTAATAATTCGCGATGAGTATATCAAATTGTATGATATGATTGGAGTTTATTTCGAATATTACCAAAATGGCGCTATTTTCTCATGTATATATTCTGTAAGATATCCTGGCAGGAGATATTGTGGCAAAGAAGTAGAGATTTCGGACTACTTATATGTGGATTCTGTTGAATTAAAGCAAGAACATTGATTGAATTATCTTCGGTCATAACTCTACTACGTCGTTTAAAACAAGGACGAGAAAAACTACTAGTTTCTCTTAATCTTTTTGCCTTTCTTTCAAATACTTCTTTGCCATAATGTCTCCTGTCAGGATATCTTACAAAATATATTTGAGGCAATAGCGGCATTTTGGTGACATTCGAAATAAACTCCAATCATATCATACAATTTGATATAGGTACTCATCACGAATTATTTGTACTGATAGTTAATTACTAATATTACCAATATTAATATCTATTGAAAAAAGTGCAATCTTTAATTCGAATTATAATATAGCACTTCTTAACAATGTTTTGACTGCTGTCAATAAATAAACGATATGAACTCCCCGTCAAATTCATTGTCGTAGCCTACTTAGTTTCGAAAAAACTATTTTTTACAAAATAGGTATCAACATTAAGATTCTTCTGGTAAAAAAAAATTTGAAAATACCTACTGACTTATTTTTTAATGTCATTTATAATACAGGGTGTGTCAATACTATACTTACTTATGTTTATGAGTTTTTATTCATATCTCGAGTTCAACAAAAGCTATTAACATGCGGTTTGCTCCATTTTGTTACGAATTTAATCCAGTTCTATTATAATTTACAATAAATAGGTGTTTCTGTTAAAAATTTTGAGGAAAAACAAATTTTAATTTTTTTTATTTGAAAGTCCCCTCTACCTACAACTATTAAAACTAAATGCAATTATTTTATAGTAGATGAGAATTAATTCATCCACACTCTTTCTATTGACACCAATTTTATTAAAATCGGTTGATCCAAACCAAAGTTATAGGTATTTATCCACAAATACTTTCCCACTCTCCCCGACCCTTTATTTGAAAAAATAAAAAAAAAAAGTACTTGAACAACTTTGTACAGAATTTATGCCTCTTTCTAGTTTACTTATTTAACACTTGGTATAATTGGACATATTTCCCAAAAAACTGGTTTTCAAAATTTTCTTGCAGGTTACGCCCCCTAGCGGTTAATCCAGAATCTTGAAAGTTATTTCCAGCGATTTCTCTTGGCCACTTTTACTAAGAAATTTTTTCTCCTAAAGTTATAACATGAATAGTTTCTGATATATAGCCGAGAGATCGGCTTATTGGACCACCCGGTGCATTGTAACGAAAATGGTAAGAATCCTTAGTGGTTGAAGCCCGCTCTTTAGATAAAAAAATCTCAGCTTAAAAACAATAAAACAAGCTTTTATAATACCCCTGCATTCATTACCCTAATTAATAACAACAAAATATTGAATTTAGTTTGTGAGATCAACAGCTCATATCCTCCTCTAAAAGCAATTTCCTTCTTAGTTTCTAAGCACGAAACGTCAACACAAATTTCTTGTACAGCGAAATAACTTTACAATTTAATTAAAGGTAAACAATACACCAAGACAAACTTCAATTCCGTCTTTAAACAGTTTCTTGTTTCTTGAAAATGAGTACTAATTAATTGCATACTAAATGTTATAAAAGTGTATGGTGGAATTAAATTAAATTAATTAACGTAGATTTAATAATAAATTTTTCAAAACAGTAAGTCTGATGTTAGTAGAAGAGAAGTACAGTTTTTGTACGGCGATTGAAAAGTTTACACGCTATTTGTACACATACAGATTTTGGATGGCCAGTCTAAATACACTGGAAAAATGATGTTTTCTAGAATATTCAGATAAGTCTTCCCAACAAACCTGTCATCAATACGCCATACCATTCCCATTCCTCCAGATAAAATCGATTCCCATATATTGGCACTAAAATGAACAACTGCATAATATCTATTATAGAGGATTGAATCTATTATTATTTAGTCTGTATATTCCGAATTTTGCCTTTTTTAGAAGACTGAAAATTTTTTTATCTGCAAATATTGCTCTGTACAAAAATCTTAATTTTGTAGTTGATGGTTTAATGCAAATAGAAGTCTTGATTGCTTCTGTTGTGATGTAAGAGCTTGTTTTTTTACTGCAGTTAAGTACCTAGAAAGCGATGCTTTAATTCTGCGCGAAGTTGTTGTCTTTCATCCTGGAGATTGTGACATAATTCTTGCAGTTTTCGCATATTTAAACGAATTTTTTTCTATACATATATAAGCGAGGTTCCTACAGCTACTGCCGCTTCTCGCATTTCGACCGCCATCGTTCTCTGTCTATCCATTCGTCTTTTTTGATGGCTCTATCTCTCATTAGGTGTCGTACATTTTCTTCCCAGGTAGCTGAAGGTGTTCCCCTTCTTCTTTGTTGTGGAATGTAATTTAAAGCTTAAATTACATTACATTTAAAGATTTTTCCTAATTGCTCCAAAATCCTACGATCTTCTTCATGAGCGGTAGATATTTTAGGTCATCCAGAACATTGCTTTATTTCAAATATTTTTTGTTTGCTCCATCTTTTATTATTATTAAAAACTGTTGTTCTGCTTACATTAAAATGGTTCGCTTCGGCAGATACTGACCAACCATCTTCTAATTGCTTAAAGTTCTTTGCTAGCATGTGGAGCCATTTTTTGAGGTTAAACAGAATAAGTTTTCAGATTTAAGTGACAGTATGTAAATAAGTAATTATTTTTAGAAATACCTAGCTATCTCTCCACTTCCATTCACACCTAACCTCAATACCAAATGCTCATCCAATCTTTCCACCAGCCACACCTTGCTCTCATCGTTTTCTTCAAAAGAAATTTTGGCAACCTATTATTCGTATATCCTAGTATTTTTTTAACATAGTTTTTATGTAAGTTCATCGTATATAGGCTCCTAGATCAATACCTGTCTCCAAATCTAACATAAAGTTAGGACAATACCTTGGACAAGAAAACATTTTTTTTATATAAAATCTTCTGACTATTTCCACCTCATCGTACTCAAAAATACCCCATACCTGAGACCCATAAGTCAAAATCGATCTTACCACTGACTCATACACTGTTACTTTAGCCAAAAAGGGTATTTCAGCCTTAGACACTAAACTACTCCAAGCCGTGTGAATCGCCACTTTTGCCAAACACTGGCGCTTTTTTAGATGAGCTTTATACGACAACTTGGGTGTTAATATCATTCCTAAATAATTATAGTTATTCACTACCTCTAATACTCGATCATTGTGTTTCCAAGATTTACTGATCACACCACCTCCTCTTCTGAACACAAGAATTTTGGATTTATCTAAATTTATTTTTAGATTCCACATCCTGCAGTATTTTTCTAGTTCATTAATAATCCGCTGTAGCACCTTCGACATGATTGCCATTAAAACCAAATTATCTGCATATAATAAAAGTCTTATAATTAAACCATTTATTTCCAAACCGCCTCTAAATGCTTCATGTAGGTCATTTAAGAAAAGCGCAAACAGCAATGGACTTAAAAGACATCCCTGTCTCACTCCTACATTACAGTCAAACCAGTCAGATAGACCTTCCCTTGACCAGACTGCCGATTTTGTATTCGCAAACATACTTTTTAACAAATTCAGTACTTTAGTGAATAATCCTAAATGACTTGTAAAAAAGTGTCCGCCGATCAACTGTATCAAAAGTAGCACTAAAGTCCACAAAAAATGTATAAACATTTTTTACTCCCCGTGCATGTTGGATTTTTACTATACTTGTTAGATTAAAAATGTTGTCTATAGTTGAATAGCCAGTTCTATATCCTGCCTGGAACTCGTTTAAAATGTTATTATTTTGTACCCACGACGTAAGTCTAGTTAAAGTCAATGCCGCAATGAGTTTGGTTACTGCATTTAAGAAGCTAATACCTCGGTAACTTTCTGCATTCTCCATGTTTCCTTTCTTATAAAGAGGAAAAATTATTGCATTATAAAATCCGTGAGGAAAGTCTGGTTTGTCGAAAAAATTATTGGCAAGCCCAAGTACAAGCACTTTTCCGTTTTCTGGAAGAAACTTGTAAAACTCAGCAGCAATTCTATCCACTCCTGGCGCTTTATTTGGTTTTAAAGAATCCAATGCTATTTGAAGTTCTTCCATACTAAACGGCCGGTCTAAATGTTCATTGAGGATAAGTGGTTCTGCATACAGCACAGGATCTGATGTTATCTCCGTATTCTGCTTTGCTTTATTTCAAATGTTTTTTGTTCGCTCCATCTTCTATTATTATTAAAAACTGTTGTTCTGCTTACGTTAAAATGGTTCTCTTCGGCAAATACTGACCAACCATCTTCTAATTGCTTAAAGTTCTTTGCTAGCATGTGGAGCCATTTTTTGAGGTTTAACAGAATAAGTTTTAAGATTTAAGTGACAGTATGTAAATAAGTAATTATTTTTAGAAATACCCTGCTTAATTCTTTACAAAATAATTAAGACTCGTATCACTTTTTTTTTAAAAACCAGCTGTACTTTGACATTTAGCAAATCTGTACCACAATTCGATTTTACAGTTTTATTTTATTATTAAATATAATATAATTTTTAGTGACTTGCGAAATTAATTTTTACTCGGTGTGCAGATTAAGTATAGACAGTTAAACACTAAGTTCTATTCTGTCTAAAGAAAACCAAACAACAGAGAGAAGAGATCAAAGAACTGCATTAAACTTACAAATAAATTGGAAATGGAACAACTTATATGTGAGAAAAATCACAAGATTACTCGATATCAGGATAAACGGGCAATAAATGTATAGCAATATGTTAAAATTTATTTCCAATTTTCTTCATTCTCGCAGCTTCATAGTTCGATCAGACAACGCTAACTCAGATAAAAAAGTTCAAAAGAACGGAGTACCACAAGGATCAGTTATAAGCTCAACCCTTTTTCTAATAGCCATAAACGACACACTTCAACAATGCTCACCGATTGGTAAAGGAAGATTATACGCTGATGACTTGGTTTTATTTGCCAAAGGAAAAAACCCTACATCTATTCAAAAACATTTACAACAAACAATTAATAATTTAGAATCATGGTCTAGGACTACCGGATTACAATTTTCACCGACAAAAACTAAATGTATTTTATTCACACGAAAATATAACACTCTAATTCCACATCTAAAGCTATATAATCAAACCCTTAGTTTCACAAATAATATCAGATTTTTAGGTATGGTTTTCGACCAAAAGCTCTCCTGGAAAAAACATACAGAAGAACTTAAAAAATCATGCCAAGCGGGACTAAATTTCATGAAAACTATTTCCAGCAAAAACTGGGGAGCAGATCAAAATACACTATTACATGTATATAAATCTTTAATTAGATCCAAACTCGACTATGGTGCAATAGTTTATTCATCAAGCAAAGTATCTGTATTGAAAACATTAGAAACTGTTCAAAACACAGCTTTACGAATAGCTACAGGCGCTTTTCGCACGACACCAGTTAAAAGTTTACAGTGCTTAACAGGAGAACCACCACTAAGTTTACGACGCAAATACCTTTCTCTCTCATATGCTTCTAAAATAGCTAGCAATAAATAACACCCTACTTATACCAATACGTTCACAGATCGATTTCAAGACACTTTCTCTACAAGAAGACTAGATCCACCATTTTACGAAAGAATTAGAAGAAATCTTCATGACCTACATCTTAAATTTCCTGAAATTCTTCCAACAAATTTCCTAACTTCTCCACCTTGGTTAATACCAATTCCCAAGTTTAATACTAACCTTAGTATATATAAAAAACGTGAGACTATAACAGGCCTGATCAAACAATCATTCTTAACAGAAATGGAAACTTATAAAAATCACTATAAGATATACACTGACGCATCCAAATCTTCAGACGGTGTTGGTGCAGCCATCCTTACACCCAATACATCTCTAAAATTTAAATTCAATCCCATTACTTCGTCGTATACTGCGGAGTTGTTTGCAATATTACAAGCACTTATCCACATAAAAGAGACGAAACACTCCCCGTCTCTCATAATAACCGATTCACTAAGTTCACTTCACACTATAAAACGTTTATATACCAATAATCCAATTTCCTCACGTATCAAATCAGAAATAGAGATTCTTAATTAAATAAGATCACTGTTGACTTCATGTTTGTTCCATCACATTCAGGTATACAAGGAAATGAAGAAGCAGATGAACTAGCCCGCTTAGCATCCTCCAGCTAGGACTCCATTCTCATTAATGAGGTTCCTTCAGACGACTTTAGGTCAGAAATAAAACATAGTGTTAAGTGCGTGGCAAAATAAGTGGAGTGTATCACAAAATAAACTAAAAGAAATCAAACAATTAGTGAAACCGTGGCTCCAACCCACAGCGAATAGACACGATCAAGTGAAAATAACACGTTTGCGACTAGGACATAGTAACTTTACACATAAACACCTCTTTACGCGAACTGTGCCGCCAATATGTGAAACGTGTCAAGTAACACTCTCCGTGAAGCATAATACTAACTCAGTGCAAAAAATATGAAACAGCAAGAAAGAAGCACACTATACCAAACAACATGAAGGAAGCCCTAGGAAAAAATATGAACATTAAAAACACAATAAGTTACCTTAAAGACTCAGGACTATATCATTTATTGTAATTTTTTTCTAACTGTACCTGTAGTTTACATTTAGGTCGCTAATAACCCTGGTGGTTACAGCGTAAATAAATAAAAAAAAAACAATGAAAAGATGCACCAATTTGATAAGATAGGAAAAATGAAAAAGTTATTACTAATAACACTCCAAGATTAATGGATAAATAAGGTGTCAAAGGAGCAACATCTACAATTGTAAATAAGCCATTAATCTTCAACCAAAACACGAATATTTACCTATAAGATTGAGTATAATTTGGACAATGGTTGGACAAATTGGTACGGAAAAGTACAAATTATAAATATCAACACGTTAAAATAACCTTTATTTTTTAAAATCAATCTTTTATGAAAACGATTTTTGCAGTAGAAATCGAAACGTCAAACTAAGCGTCAACTTATTATCTTAGTAAGTTAATTATAAAGATCTTTATTCGCTTCTACTTCATTCAGTTTTGTTTTTATTTGAGCCATCTTACAGATTTGTTTTTCAAACATTTTTTTTGATTCCTGATCTTCGTTTAATCACTATATTAGATCTCATTATTTAAAACTTTTATTTCTGCTGTTGTTTCAAGTATTTTTGCTCCTAGTAACTGTTCATACTAATTAATCCTTTATATAGGTGTTAAAAAGCAGTTAATCTCTTTTATATGATAAAAGCGTATTTTAACAAAGAGGTTTTCCTCAAAGCTTAAAGCTAATCTCTTAAAATCCCGTATTTTTGTCAATATGCATTGCAGCGATAGCTCCAAAATTAATAAAACATTAGACCATCGTCGGGCTTAAAATTTAACGCGCATACCAGAGTATTTACATTGTCTAAACCGCAGTACATCCAATCGCGGCACTTCCCTTTTATTACTAATTAATTTTTCGTCACAACAAAGCCCAATACACACCGATGTGACACAATGGCCAAATGAATCTACAAAGTGATCATTTTGCAATCAAGTCAATAACAGTAAAACTGGAATAATCCATACACAACGGGCATATTACCCCAGTTGTATCTGAATTTAATTACCAATTTTGATGGCTCGAGCGAATTACAAAACGAAACGTAAGTGCTTTATTATTTGATTTGCTAAGGCTGGGTTGTATCTAGTTAATCCATATGTAGGCCAAAAGGTACGCGGATATTAAAAAAATTCGACTGGAAATCACTTATGCTTTAAATTCACATTTATATGAACTTTATACAACGGATACATTTTTTATACATACTCAAGGTATACTGAGGAGTTTGAATTGGAAAAGGGGCAGACATGTGTCTGCGATTGTAACACGTTTATATGAACTTTATACAGCAGATACATTTTTTATACATACTAAGGTATGGCAACTCCCTTACTGGAAGTTTGGATTGGGAAAAGAGCAAACATCTGTCTGTGATTGTACTTATTGTGGTTATAGTTTAGAGTATTAGGGAGGCAAGTAAGTTGCTAAGAAGTAGTTGTCAAATTTGTTGGTTAAGAAGGATTGTTAGCCTTACCGCAGTAAGCGGTACCGTCGCATGTTAGCAGCTATACTGTAGGAACGGCTCTTTGATTTGTCTTTGTCGACCTACTTTTTAGTAATATTTACAATATCCTATAGTTTATTTTTATGAACGAGAGAGTAATTAGCATAATTTTAACTGGTATCCCCGACCACTCCATGGGCGTGCTCAAGATTAATTGAAAAATTACTTTAAATAATTGTAAAAAATAAATGAATTATTTCAGTGTTATAAAGTGTTATGTGTATGTAAACAAAAGTGACCTCTTTTATCACACACTATATTAGAACTGAGTGGCCTACATTAAAAATGGTTTTAAAAAAATTCACATTTTTTTTATTTTTAAAAATTACAAAAGAGAAAAAGAGTTTTTAAAACCGTCTAAGGTATGTTAAATAGATGAATAAAAATATTAATATAAAACTTACAGCTACTTGTTACAAATCCAAATCAGATTCAGAAGATGAACTTTCAGAACCAAGATTTATAATAACTGGCTCGATCATTTTATCAGTAATGTTGTCCAGCTTCCACATTTTTTCCTCTTCTTTAATAGTGTGATTTACTGCCTTTTCCCAGTTTTCAGGTTTTACATTATTTACGGCCTCCAAAAACAACTGTTTAACATCATGAATTTTAAAAGTGGTATTTTTTCTTGAAACTTCACTCTTTATCTGTGCCCATACCAGTTCAATCGGGTTTAATTCACAATGATATGGTTGGGATCTAAGTACTGTCATTCCACGATTTTTGGCAATTTCATCAATTTCGTATTTTTTAAATTTTTCTTTATGAAGGGCACTCAACAACGAATAAAGTTCCTTTTTTATAGATCCGGGATGGTACGTAATATTTTTTGATCTCAGCCAATTCTGCTAGTCTTTTTTTAACCACTTGGTTGTGGGCAGTCCTTCTATAAGTCTGGAGTGATAACTTGCATTATCCATTACTATTACACAGTTCTTAGGAAGAAGATCTATCGTTTGTTCGAACCATTCTTGAAAGACATCAGCGTTTATGTCTTCATGGTAGTCACCGGTACGAGTTGATTCAAAAGTTAATAAACCACCTTCAACAAAACCGTCTGAACTGCCAATGTGTACTATTATCAGCCTGCGTCCCTTTCCTGATGGTGGGTTTAAACCAGTAGATGAATAGAGAAGTTATTTACAAAAGCGTGCCTTTGACTTGTAACAGTTTCTTCCTGCCAAAATTTATTTGGTGTATGACCCTCGTTGATCCATGTTTCATCAAGATAAAATATTTTTCTTTTTTGGTTTCTCATTTCCTTTATGGTTCTTAGAAAATGTCTTCTCCATATGACAATATCGCTTCTTTCTAATAAAATACGACTTTCTGGGATTCTTTTTCCAGCGGAAGCCTATTTCTTTTAAAAGTTTCCATAACGTACTTCGACTCATTTCTGGGTAATCCTTATCATCTCGAACTGAGACAAGAACTTTATCCAATGTTGGAAATTCTTGTCTAAAGAAGAATTCATGCACTTTCCGTCGAAGTCCTTCTTTAAAATGATATTCTATTTGAAATTTTGGTTTCCCTGGAGCATTACGTGGCATTTGAAAACTACCACATTTCTCTTCTTTAATAACTCTGTAAATCGTAGATTTCCCAACACCAAGTGTACTGCTAACTAACTCAACGGTCTCATCAACACTTTCACATAAACGTTTGTCTGTAAATGATTTAAAACAATTAAATATTAATGTTTTTTCATTAACTGTTAAAGGACCAATTTTTCCTACCTACTTATAGTGAACTGTTAAGAATTTTGAATACGCCACTTGGACCTTCCTACAAAATGGAAAAACCCGCTATCACATTTTCTGTGGAATAAGTTTAGAAGGTAATTATCTAGTCAATTACTGTCGTAGATTCCTGGAATTAAAGAATTAAATGTTTGATTGTTGAAATCCTTACTTCGTGGAATGCACTCATTTCAGATAAAATAAAACGTTTTATTTTATCTAAAGAATTAAACTTTATTTTGCAAATAGCTAGGTACTTATTAAACTTTTATTGGCTATATATAACCAATAAAATAAACATCTTATATTTCTTGCAAATTCATTAGTACCTGTTAACCTACATCACTCCGACACTGGCAACCTTATTTAGGGATTAGTAATCCTCACAACTATTGTATTCTATTCTGCTCCAACCTTTATACCTGGTGGTCATACTCAATTTAAAATTGTTTTCCTATATACTTCTGTAAACTTGTTGACAAATATCTGTATTTCATTGAGTCACCCGTATCAACAGTTTAGGGATTTGCATACATAATTTATTGTTTTATTACTCTCTCATACATAAAAATACACTATAGTAATATTTGCAATATCCTAGTGAGGTTGCTTCGAAGGTGTCGAAGTCATTATCATCATTCTTAGTATATTCTACCAATTATAGTGTAGACTGTATTTATTCTTTATATCTGATTTAAAAATAAAATATTTTCAAATTTAATCTTACCTGAAGATTTGTGACAACTTGTATAACGTGCGGACTCACTTACTCACGAGTATAACCTCACTTGAAGCTGGTGAGCACGCCACGATCGAGATCCTAATTAATCGTCACAAATCGAGAAATAATTCGACAAGCGCAGTCCGCACGTTAACTTTTTCTTCTTCTGGTAGCACTACAACCCGCGGTCGGTCTTGGCTGACTGCACAACCTGCTTCCATCTCGAACGGTCGTCCATGATGTTTAAGTCAGTGGGTAGCCCCATTGTTCTCAAATCTGACCATATATTATCTCTCCATCGCATTCGTGGACGTCCTAAGGGCCTTCTCCCTGTCGGGACTTCTTCCCAGACTAACTTGGTAAGGCGGTTATTAGGGAGCCTATGAACATGGTCAGCCCATCTTAGACGTTGGGATTTAATCTCTTGGACTACGTCGCTAGCACTATACACTTGTTTGACCTCAACATTTGTTCTCATTCGGTATTGGTTAGTATTCGGATCGTGATAGGGACCGAAGATCTTTCTAAGAATTTTTCTCTCAAAGCATCTGAGTTTACTTTCCATTGCTTTTGTCAGCATCCACGTCTCACACCCATACATGAGCACCGGTTTTATTACTGTTGTATATATCCTGATTTTTGATGTTCGTGTTAGGCTCTTGGATTAAATAGTGTTGTAGAGGTTATACATACATCTGTTTGCTGCCCGAATTCTCCCTTTTATCTCTTCCGTAATATCGTTATTTGTGGTGATAGTCTCTCCGAGATATTTAAAACTCTCCACTCTTTCAAAGTAATAGGGGTCTATTGTTACATTTTGTCCTATTCTATCTCGTCTCTTTTGTCTGTTAATGCACATATATTTGGTTTTCTCTTCATTGACCCTTAGACCGGTATTTCTTGCCTCTCTCTCTAATTTATTGAAGGTTTCTTTAACATTGGTGACGGTATTTCCTACAATGTCAATGTCATCCGCGTATGCTAGTAGTAATTTTGGTCCATTTGAGTAGTTCTGTTCTAATTTCGCACGTTAACTCTGAAAGATTAATTGTTCATGTACTGTTCATGCGTACTTTATCGAATTCTTTATTATAGTCAAACAGCACATTTAGCAAGATTCATTTGACTTATTTTAAAATTGTCATATTATAAAATAACTAGTTGCCTTCTAAAACTTTTTTCGGAGTAAAATCCTTCATTTCGTCGATTCAAATACTCCCCCTCTGAAATTTCAGTTCCACTATTCATCTTTCTTAGATTTCAAGTTGTGCACAAACTTTTTGTCCTAGGAGACGGCAAGATGGAACGATTTACACAAAGAAAGATATTTTACAGTATTTCCTGCAATTTAAGGACAAATAGTGTTGAGGGACTGCCAGTTAGGATTTCTCAAACTTTAGAGTTGAATAATGCATTAGGAACACACAGTAAGTTAGTAAAAAGAGTTGATTGTGTAAAAATACAAAAACTTCCGGTTGACGACGAAATCTAGGCAGATAGCTGTTTGCAGTTTTAAGCTTGAAACTATGGACAAAAAACTTTAATCTTTAAATATATTACAAATTAACTAGGAGAAATATTGCAAAGGAGTTAACAAATTGCCCTTTTTCTACATTCCTTATGATGAAATTGACCAAAATATTATCTACTTTACGATTTTATTGTTATTGGTGTATTTTTGAGATAGAATTCCCATTTTATTTCATGACTGAATAAATTGGAAAGGACTTAGTGTGTATAACATCTCGATGCAATTCTAAAAATATATAAAGTACATAAATTAACTTCAAAAATGTCAAATTTATTATAAAATTTCTTCTGACGCCCACTGTATTGTCTGTGAATACATCAGTAAAAGTTTTTTCACAGAAAATAATAATATTTTAGTAATATCTTTAAGTTATTTTATAAACATAATATAAATCAATTATAATACGATAATAAAAGATAATACAGATAACAAATGAAATAGTAGGTAATAAAAAAAGGTACATGACATATCACAACATAGTATATTTAACAAGCAAAAGAAAAAATATAGCTAGACAAAAATGTCTACAAAGGGATTTTCGATAGAATAGAAGGGCACATAAAAAGCTCAGAAAAGAAAATATGTAGAAGAAAAAAGAGAGAAATGTTGAACAGAAAAATACAACAAAATGGAGCCAATAACCGATGAAACGTTAATTTTTACTGAAGAAAACTCATGAGAAAAACAGCAAAAATTAGAAGCAGGATGTAGTAAAAAAAGTGTAGCGGCTGATATGGGAATAAATGAGGACACATTAAGAAAAATATTTAAGTGTGAAAATGTACCAAAATCATTGGGTCGATTTAAAAGCGATATTCCAAGCGACGTAGAAGCCGAATTAGCAGAACAGATACGAGAATTATATCAGATGTTTTATGGAATTAAAAAAAAATTGCAAATAGCAGCGTATACATTTGCTAAATCTAATAATCCTTCTCACCGTTTCACTAGAAATCTACAAATGGCTGATGAGTAATGGGTAAGAGGGTTTTAGCGGAACAAAATTGCGCTTCTACAGCCAGAAAAATGTTCGATGGCCCGAATTATGAGTTTTAATAAAAATGAAGTAACAAGCTGACCTTAAAATCTTTATGAACTAAGGCAATACTCTTCAAGTTCAATATATAACATAGATGAATCGGGTTTATCAACCGTCGCTATTAAGTTACCCAAGACATTAGCGAGCAAGGGAAAGAAACTTGTAGGAAAGGTAGCTAGTGCAGATCGTGGACAACTTGTAACGGCTTTATGTTGCATGAACTCCACAGGTAACTATATTTCTCCAGCACTTATATTCCCCAGAAAAGGAATGAAGCTGTTTTAAATGCACCATGTGAAACTCTGAAATTAATTTCTGAAACTGGATATATCAACACGGATCTTTTTTTAAGTGGTAAATCCATTTAAATAAGTTTGCCCAACCCAGTGCTGAAATCAACGTTCTTTTGCCGAGAAAATCCTATTGATTTTTAATCTCTACCGCCTCATTCAAGCCATAAACTACAGGCACTGGATATTGGTTTTTTTGGTCCTGTAAAAAAACCTACAGTAGATAATGTGACACGTGGATGGTAAGTAATCCAGGTAAAGTAATTAAACAATTTCAAGTTGCTGAATTATTTAGTACTGCTTATGGTTCTGTAGCAAATATTCAGAAGGCCGAAAAATCTTTTAAAGCATCGAATATATCCGTTTAATCCTGATCAGTTTCATGACATAGAATTTGCTCCTTTCTATGTTACCGACGTACCTTTGGACAGGGTGTAGAGCTAGTTCGCGTCCGTAGTAGAATACTACACGTGCACCCTGGGTAATGCTAAATGAACTAGCACATACTGGCAGTCAGACAATCCTTAGGATCTCCTGACCAAACAACACTTACAACGAAAGATGATAAACAAAATAAACGGCCATTGTGAGGACCGCACAACTAGACCAATCGGACCTATAGTTCGAATTTGCCACATAAACATAGAAGGCATAAGCTATGCTAAAAGCCAGTTTTTATCAAAACTATTAAAAGATGACAACATTGACTTAGTTGCTACACAGGAAACCCACTGCGAAACAGAGGAGCAACTACAAAAAAGGGGCAAAATTCCGGGATATGAACTATTAGGCGCAACTTACCACCTAACATATGGCACAGCTACATATGTCAAAGAAGATATTGAAAATGCTTCGCTAATCTCTACTTCCACTGATGACTGTATTTATAATGTGGTCACAAAAATCGCTAGCATTACCGTGTCCAACATTTACAAGCCACCTGCTACTTATTGGCCAGTCCAAGCAATTCCAGTACAGCCTCACCCTGCTGTATATGTTGGAGATTACAATAGCCATCATGAACAGTGGAAGTACAAAAATAGTGATGCAAATGGGAATGCTTTAATAAAATGGGCAGAAGACGAACGCCTATACCTTTTGTTTGATGCCAAAGATCGACCAACCTTCAGATCTGCGGCATGGAGGCGGGAATACAACCCCGACCTATGCTTCGTCTCGACCGACAACAAAGACTTACCTTTAGGGGCTTCACGAAGAGTTCTAACTGATTTCCCACACAGCCAACATCGACCAGTAATAATAGAAGTAGGGACGCAAATCCCTTTAATTAGTTCTATCCCACGTCCAAGATGGAATTTTAAAAAGGCCAACTGGATTGACTTCTCTGTGGATCTAGATAAATGTCTAGGGTGGATTACACCGAATATCAAAAACTACCACAGATTTGCTGGTGCCGTGCTAAGTGTAGCCAAAAAACACATACCAAGAGGATATCGCAAAGAATATGTTCCTGGCTGGTCGGAAAATAGCGAGAAACTATATCAGAGCTTTCTTGAAACTGGCGACCAAGAAATAGCGGATGAACTACTGTACAGCCTAGACGCCGCTAGAAGACAAAAGTGGACCGAAACAGTAGAAAGTCTAAACTTCCAGAAATTAAGCAGACAGGCATGGTCATTACTAAGAAAATTAGGGAGTGGTGTCCGTACGAAACGTCAAGAGGCAGCCGTAAAGCCAGATGCCATAGCATCACATATAGTAAAAACATCCAGAGCACCAAAGGATAAAGCACACACTATCTACGTAAAGAGAGAACTTAAAACTTTAAAACATGTAGCCACAGAAACGGAGCATTCCCTCCCCTTCACCAGCGAAGACATATCAGAGGCTCTAAAAGATGTTAAGCCAGCAAAAGCACCAGGATTTGATAATATTCACCCTGAATTCCTACTAAATTGTGGCAAGTATACAAAAGTTTGGTTGGCTCGATTTTTCACAGACATCATGGAAACTGGAAATATCCCACAAGAACTAAAGCGCTCTAAGATAATAGCCATACCAAAGCTAGGCAAACCCGCTGACAACCCAAAAAACTACAGACCAATTGCGCTTCTCTCTGCCATCTACAAACTATTAGAGAGGCTTATATATAATAGAATCAGTACAGAACTGTTCCAGGTGATCCCAGTCGAACAAGCGGGTTTTCGACCAGAACGAAGCTGCGCGGACCAGGTCATGTCACTGACCACCTACATCGAAGCGGGTTTTCAAAGAAGACTTAAAACTTCAGCGGCATTTATTGATCTCTCGGCAGCTTACGATACAGTATGGAGAGATGGCCTTATATACAAAATTCTCCGTGCAATTCCCTGTAAACAAATAGCACGTTTAATAGATAGCATGCTTAACGACCGAATGTTTCAAGTAGTGATGGGCACAGATATCAGCCCACCAAAGAAACTTAAAAATGGCCTACTACAGGGGTCAGTGCTCTCTCCATTACTATTTAGCTTATATTTAGCAGATATGCCAGAAACACAATCAAGAAAGTTCGGATACGCCGATGACTGGGCCCTCACTACACAATGCCGAACGCTAGAAACATCTGAAGAAGTTCTGACGGCAGACTTATATATATTGAGCAAATATTTTCGCAAGTGGCGGCTTCAACCAAATGCATCCAAAACAGAAGTAAGTTGCTTTCACCTGAACAATAAACTTGCTGGAAAGGAACTTAACATACGGTTTGAAAATACCACACTTTCCCACAACAAAACACCGAAGTACCTGGGCGTAACACTAGACAGAACGCTATCATTTAAAGAGCATTTAACAAAAACTGCCCAAAAGTTGAGTACCAGAAATAACATTATACAGAAGCTCTGCGGTACCACCTGGGGAGCATCGGCTTCCACTCTCCGCTCTACTGCTTTAGCCCTTGTTTTCTCGACCGCTGAATATTGTGCTCCAGTTTGGCTACACAGTCCACACGTAAAAAAGGTCGACACTCAGCTGCACAGCACTATGAGGATGATATCTGGTACAATTAAATCAACTCCCACCCAATGGCTTCCAGTATTAAGTCACATTCCACCTCCACATTTACGACGAGTTGACGCACTTACACGTGAATACAAAAAGATCATGAACAATATAAACCTGCCGATCCACCAAGATACCGAGGATGCACGAAATACCCGTCTACGTTCTAGAAAACCACCAATCAAAACGGCAAGAATGATACATGAGGAGTTCAACATCACGAATGCATGGTCCCAAGAATGGAATGCATGGCAAAATAACATGCCCTGTATTACCCACAAGCCACCATCTTCCACGTAAAACATGGTCCACTCTAAACAGGATCCGAACCAGACATGGCAGATGTGCATACATGCTACATAAATGGGGAAAGAATCCGTCTCCTCAATGTTACTGTGGGAAGGACCAAACGATCGACCACATTATTGAAGAGTGTCCCTCAAGATCTTATAACGGTAGCCCTGAAGACTTCCTGTTTGCAACTTCAGAGTCAATTGATTATGTTAATACACTTGATGTTTGTTTGTAATTATTTAAAGTTTGTCATATACCTATATTACTAGTGTTTGTAATTTTGTTCTAAATGTGTTGTAATTGCCATACGATAAATAAATAACCTTTGGACAATCCAGTATGCGCGGTAGTAGATAATACTTCAAATGGAGTCCGTATAGAAAAAGAAAATTATAGACTTCAGCTTCCAATACCATCTGAAGTAATATATCCTTCAAAGAAGCCTGATAATGAAGATGATCTAATCTCTTTTCACGTTACACCGCCTCTCTATGTGGTTACTTTTGATATCGAATGCGAAGATGGTGTATTAATACCATCACAAGCTATCACTAACAGCTTAAATATGTCAGTGTTAGCGGCAGAGATTTTACCATTACCCAAAATTTAAGAAAAGCCTAATAGACACAAAACAAAATCTCAAAAGTCCCAAATACTTTCAGTAGCCCACATACAAAAGTACTTGAGAATTTGGAAAAAACCAAAGAAGTAGAACAAAAAAAGAAGACGGAACGAATAAAAAGAAAATTAGTGCCTAGTTGTAGTAAATCATTGCGCAAAGTTCAAAAGGGGAATAAAGAAAATGATCCTGATGTAACGTGCCCAGAATGTAATGAATTATATGCAAATTCTGTTAAAGACTGGATCATGTGTTTTCAATGCAAAAATTGGTGGCACAAATCTTGTATGGCTTACGTTTATTTTAGAAATAAAGTTTTATTTTTTGAATTTTTTAATATTTTTGTACACATCAGTAATGTGCGTACTATTACACATATAAATGCGTACTCTTATGCAAATTTGTGTATAAGAGTACGCATTAGCAGCTTCGCAAACAAAATTAAATATTTCTTATTTGAATACAAACATGGTTTAAAACTACTCTAAATCATCTTTTTAAATGGTTGATTAACAATGTTATAAATAATAAATAGTCCATTTTCGTAAAAATAAAAAAATGTCGCACTTTTAATATTAAGTGTGTACTCTTATATACATTTACCCTATTAACCATCACTCCAGGTTGGTAATAACGATAAAAAACATACAATATTGTGTCATAATAGTTAATATTTATTACCTGACACTGTAATACAAAGAATTTTAAAATTTCTGGCACGACTTCAAGTTCTTAGACATTTCTTTTCCGGATTTTCTGCAGAATATATTTCGCTCGCCTCTACAAAGCCGTTGTTTTGGTCAATAAAAAATGCGCATAAATAACCTGATGTGATATATAACTCCCATGATATCAGCCCTATCTTTATTTAATACGCGTCAAGATATAACGGGCGAATATCTTAATACGGACTTATCATTTATCTGACGCAGATTCGTGTGGATAAAAACTTTTTTATCCCTTGTGACAATTTAGCCACTTCTAACGACTTCGGGCTAGAGAACTGGCGCAGTCGAGGAATTAATGGAACTACTTTCGTCTCTTTTTACACGAAGAAAAATAAATGCAGGCAAATAGGTAACAAATTTTTAATAACTATGTATTTGAAAATTTATAGCCTGGTATTTTAATATATCTAACTACGAACGAAGTAGACCTATATAGAAAACTCTACTTCTTATTTGAGTACCGTGCCCAAGTTTAAGGCGTGGGTAGTTTCCATGACGATTTGCCGATACCGTTTTCGATCTCTTGCGCGGCATGTAATCATTTATCTGCTAACAAACCAGTCCATTGACAAAGCTTCCTCTTTTTCGTCGATTTTTCCGTTGATAATTAACTGCATTATCCTGTATTAACTTTTTCTTATTATAATGCCTCAGATACTTTTCTCAGATAGTTTTCTTTTTGTTATCATCTTGATTAAGTCACCTTCACCTTGACCTATTCTGTTCAAGACTTTTCTGTTTGACATGTGTTGAAAACCCATGATATTCTGAGCATTCTCCGATATAACCACAACTCGAAGTCTTTTAATTTTGTTCACTATGTTAATCTTTATAATCCAGGTTTTACAGCCATACAGTAATACAGGATAAACATAACATTTTAGGAACTTAATGTAAGTTAAGTGTTAACTCAGCTGTAAGTTCAGCTGAGAATTGCTAAAAATAATTCCAAGTTTCATAAATGCTCCTCTTGTAATTTCCATACGAGTTTTAGTTTCTTCTGGATTTACTGTCTCGTTTATTTAATATCCAAGGTATTAAACATGGTAAACTTTTGCTATCGGTTCATTATTGACAATTAGTTGTATTGGCGACGTGCAAGTACTTGGGTGTGATACGAGAAACGATTGTGCGCGAGTAGCGGAGAAATCTTGCATTTTTTACTGCAAATTTCATAGATTTCATAAATTTATATTGTCAATTGTCATATTTCATATTAGTTTGTTTATTTACACCTTCTGTCACTAAAGAAAATGAGATTTAGAAAATGCTGTGTTATAAATTGTAAAAATACAACAAAAAATTGTCAATTTAAATTTTATTCGTTTCCAACTTCGAAGCACAAATTACTACAAAGAGAAAAGTGGATTAATATCATAAAAAAAAGCATAAGTATCATAGCCTAAAGGACCCGTATTCGTCTACTTTATGGTGTTAAGGGGTGGCCACGTATCCAGGAAGAGCTCTTTCATGTAGTTAGTCCAGTCTTCCTTGTTTTTGCTTAAGTCGAGAATAATTTTACATTTGGAGTTTCTCATAAAGTAAGCAGTTTTTTTCTCTGAGTAAAGGTAATTTTTTTGTGTATATTAAAGTCGTATTGTTTTCTTTGTAGTTCTTTCTTCTGACGACATCTCTGTTCCATCCAGGCCTCTTTTGCTGGCTTAACCTCGTATCTTATTTGTCGATATATTTCTCTATATCGAGTCTCATCTTTATTTTTACAATTTCTTTTTTGCTGAATAAAGTCCTACATAGTTTATCGGTCATCCAATACTTTTTCTCTACTGGTTCTTTTTCTGATTTCAAAACTTCGTTTACTATGGTAACTAGGGATTGCAATCCAGCAGCATTTTCAGTACAGCTGGGTTTTTGCATTGGCCTGAATCCAGCTGGATCCAGCGTGAATCCAGCAAAATGTGGAATCAAAATAAAAACACGATTTTAGTGTTTTCTTTTGGTTCATTTATTACTTAAGCTTTTTAATACAAACTAATAAAATAAAAACTCATAATAAAAATAATCTTAGGTGTATATAATCAGTCACAATCGTAATTAATCTTAACTTTCTTTAATTTAAAATGCCTAGAGCAAATCCCACAATTATATATATATATATATATATATATATTATATAATTATATATATATATATATATATAATATATATATATATTACAGGATCCAATTTGTAAATAGAATACATCTTGGAGACGGCTATCGCCGTATTCCCGTCCTCCTCCGCCAATCCTCTCGGTCCAAGGCATGCTCCTCCTCCAAACCTCTCGATTCCATTGCTCTTCTAATACCTTCATTCCATGAGCGTCGAGGTCTACCTCTTTTTCTTCTACCAGGGGGCCTTTATCTGTGAAGTTTTTGGGGCCAACGTTCGTCAGGCATTCTTAACAGGTGTCCAAACCATTTTAAACCTCTTCTTTCTATTCTGTCTATGACCGTATCTGTAGCATTCATCTGATTTCTTATAGATTCGTTGGTTTTCCTTTCCAGCCTTGATGTCCTAGCACTTCTTCTCAAATAATCCATTTCAACTGCCAACAATCTTCTTTTCAGGTCTGCATTAATTGTCCATACTTCAGAGCCATAACAAAGAACTGATTCAACCATCGTTTGCCCTATTCTTTTTTTGTTCCTTTTGGAAATGTTGCGATCCCACCATAAGGAGTTCAAACATCCTACAATTTTACGTCCCTGATTAATTCGGTGTTTAATTTCGGTTTCACCCAAGCCGTTCTTATCAATGAATGCACCTAAATATTTAAATTTTTCCACTTGTGTGATTTCCACGTCCTCGTCTATCAACACTTCAAACCTTGCATCTGAATTGATAACTAGATATTCCGTTTTCTTCATGCTGACTTTAAACCCCCATTTTACATATTCTCTGTATAGACGCTTTATCATAAATTCTAGATCATAAGAATCTTGAGGTAGAACGACTTGGTCATCCGCAAAGTTCAGGGAGAACAGTACGTCATTTCCTATTGGGATTCCCATTCCCTGGCAGTGGTTTTTCCAATTGTGAAGGGCTGCCTCAATATATAAATTAAACAGTAAAGGTGACATACTGCATCCTTGTCTCAGTCCTTTAGTTACTTTTATCGGCTCTGATAGTCTATTTCCGATTTTTAGGTAAGTGGTGTTATCCCTGTATACTTCTGTGATTATTCCTTAAAGGTGTGGGCTAATGCCGAGTTGTTGTAAAGCTTGCAACAATTTAGGCCTTGGTACTGTATCATACGCTTTTTCTAGATCGATGAAGGCTAGATGTACTTCGTTACCAACCGCTATTCTTTTTTCTATTAATTGTTGGAGTATAAACAAGTTATCGGTGCAAGATCTACCAGGCGTAAATCCGCTTTGGTCTTCGCTAATTAGATGTCCTACATTATCTTGTATTTTTCTATTAATTATCTTTTCAAACAATCTGCCGAAAGTAGGTAGGACACTCAATCTCATTCTCTGTAGCAGTTAGGATCTTTTCGATTGCCCTTTTTAAAGATGGACACTTGGTGAGCGGTTTTCCATTCAGATGGTATTTTAATTTGTTGGCAGCATTGATTCATTAGAAAAGTTATTCGTTCGATTAGGAGTGGACCTCCTGCTTTAAGTAACTCTACTGCTATATTGCCAGGTCCTGAAGATCGCCCGTTTTTCATTTTAATTAGCGCAGTACGGACCTCGTTGCTGGTAGTATTAATGTTACTATTTGTTTGTCTCTCCATACTGTATTCTTCTCCCATATATTTCAATCTGGACTCTTGGAGTAAATTTTTATAGTGATTTTCCCATTTTTCTATAGAAATTAAGTTGCTTAATGAGTTATGGGTGTTCTCCTTTAGATTAGTGATAGTTCTCCATGCTTCCGTTGTCTGAGAACCACCCATTAAATTTTCAACTTGGACACATTTTTGTTCCCAGAAATTGTTTTTTGCTTCTTTTATTTGCTGGCGTACTTCTCCGTTTTTCATTTGATATGATACTCTATTGCTAGATGTTTTATTTGTTAGCGATTTTTTATATAATTTGTTCTTTTCTTTCTTTTACGTTTTCTGTCATCCATGGTGGTTCGTGGTGTTTTTTGTCGTTGTTCTCTGTTCCTAATACTTCCTAAGCAATTTTTTTTATTATTATTTTGAGGTTATTGTATTCTTGTTCTACATCCATATTTCTTTCCATCTCATTTAGTTCCCTTTTTAATCTACATTGAAAAAGATGTTTAATACTTGGTTGGAATAAAAGATGCAATTTATATCTCTCCATTTTGTACTGCGTAGTATTGTTTCTCTGACTGTCGGTGTTATGTTTGTTGTTTTGTTTAAAGGGGCACAAAATATTAGCTAAAAGAAAGTAATGGTCTGTCTCACAGTTAGACCCTCTTTTTACTCTGCAGTCTTGGCACTTAAATTTTGAGTTCTGTCTCATTATTATATAGTCTATGATCGACTTCGGTTGGAGTGAAGGTCGTTCCCAAGTGTATTTATGAATATCTTTATGTGGGAATTGGGTGTTCATTATTTTTAAACCAAAAAGTTGACAGAACTCAATTAAACTGTCCCCTGAACTATTTTTAACCATTTCTCCGTATCGTCCCACCACTTCATCGTCTATTTGAGAACCTACTCTGGCATTTAGGTCTCCTAACAATATTATTTCTTGATGGCTTTTTATTTTATCACAGATGTTTGATAACTCTTCATAAAAGGAATCCCACAATTATCATGAGATTAAAAAAAACTCGTACTCAGTAAGCCCTGAGAGTAAAACATAGGACTTTGCTTGTGTCGGTTGAGAATTGCCACAAATGAAATTTTATCCAAACGAACTTATTTGTTATAAAAGTAGTTCATTTGAAGCAAATTTCATTAATGGCAATTTTGAGCTGACATAAGTTAAATAATATATGTTTCTTCCATGGCTTACTAAGGATGAGATTTTTTTGGATATCATGATAAAAATAAGTCAGAAATGTGTCAGAAATATGTCAGAAAAATGAAACAGAAACATGAATTTTTATTCATCACATCAAATAGTCATAAATCATGGACAAATGATTGCCTTTCAATCCTTCTGTCTCACAAACGGTCATTTTCTTTTTTAAAATCTTTTCATAACCTTTTTGACAACCAGTTTTTTGTTATGAATTTTTTTTTCTGTCTCTTGTTTCAGTTTAATCCCAAGTTCTTATTTTAAAGACCAATTTACAGCCTTCGAATTAGCTGGCATATCTTCTGCTTCCATTATGTCCTCTTTCTTGTTTATTACTACGGCTTAACAAATTTTTTATCTCTTGTCGCATTGCATTCTTTTTCGGCATGGAGGAATAACCAGGATTGTTTAGTCCTTCTTCATACTTTTTTGGATTTTGTAAGTACACTAATGTACCTTAATTTCAGAGAGGCGCCGTTTTGCAATTCTATTGCGTAGTGCTTTAGATAGCTCGGCACTAAGGCTAGAGTCCTGGCTATTTGGTTTATCTAAGAAAAATTTCAAGGATATCTCGGTCGTTATCAAAGTGAACTCTCTTCTGCAAAGAGCTTCTGCAGCCAGTTTCAGCGGTTGAAGAGTGGCGATCAACTCATTGATTATTGACCACTCGCCAGCAAAGAATTTTATCGCAGAATTAATGTCTATCAATGCTTTATCGATGCAAACTTTTAGGCTGTAGAAACGTTCCAGCGTACTGAGCAAATTGCCACCTGGTGAGGCAGTCAAGACTCAAACTTCATTCCTTATACACTACATCAGATTGAGAAAGGCAGGTATTAGTCGTAAAAACACTTTTACTGGCGAGAGCAGAAAGTCAACTAAAAATTAGACAAATAGAAGAGGTCAAAGGGTCAATGTGTAGGCGTAGGCGGTGAAGTCGAGAGAGGCGGGTGACGCGATGATGCAGTTCAATTGCACTTGTGGCACGACATACCTGCTAGTGCGATAGAATGGCAAATTGCTGACCTACAGCTTTGATTAAAGAGATTAATAAAGACATGAGATAAACTTTTTTCGAATTTGACACGTTTGCGAATCCGCGCTGCTGGATCCAGCATGGTTTGCTGAATCCAGCATATAAAAAAACCTTGGATCCAGCTGAATTGCTGGACGATGGATCCAGCAATTCAGCAAATCATCAAAACCATTGAGGAAAATAAGAGTATGAAAATAATGAGACGCAAACTCACAAATGAAATAAACAAATAGTCAAACTCAAGGATAGAAATGGCAACATCACATCAAACAGAGAACAGTTGTTACAAATTGTGGAATCATTCTATGAGACATTATACAGCAACCAATCGACTCTAGATATAGTCAAATATCAACAAAGGAAGGTCCAAAATCAGGGTTTCGAAGATATTCCAGAAATCTCCGTGGACGAAATTTACAAGGCTCTAAAAAAGATGAAGAATAACAAAGCTCCGGGGGAGGACGGTGTCGTCACGGAAGCGATAAAGTTAGGAGGCTCAGTACTGATAGCCAAAATTCAAAAGCTCTTTAATCTATGCCTATGGAAACAAAATATCCCAACAAAGTGGAATAATTCAATAACTGTACTCTTACACAAGAAGGGAGATATAGCAGACCTGGAAAGATACAGACCAATCAGTCTCCTTAACCATCTTTATAAATTATACACCCGAATAATAACGAATAGATTGGAGACAAAGCTGGATTTTTACCAACCTCGGGAACAAGCTGGTTTCCGTCCTAATTATGGCACAAACGATCACCTGCAGTGCCTAAAAACCCTAATAGCATGTCACCAAAGCTGTTCATTACCGTTCTTGAGTATGCATTTAAAAGACTAACATAGCAACAGAAAAGAATATCCATCGATAGAAAAAGATTAAACCATCTACGTTTTGCGGACGATATCGTGCTTCTGTCAGATAATCTGGGAGAGATCAAAGACATGCTCCAAGAACTGAATGACATACTACAAGAAACTGGGCTGGAGATAAATTTCGAAAAAACCAAAATAATGACCAATATGGTTCCCAGCGAAGAGATACTGATCAATAACAACAAGGTAGAATTAATCGATAAATAAACATACTTGGTTCATGAAATTAGAATAACCAGAGACAACCAAACCTGCGAGCTAAATAGACGAATCACGTTAGGATGGGCGGCATATGGACGGATGAGAGACATTTTTAAAACAAATATCCCAATTCACCTGAAAAGGAAGGCATTTAACCAATGCATCTTACCAGTCTTGACCTACGGAGCAGAGACCTTAACTTTAACGAAAGCTACTGCCGAAAAACTGAGCGTAACACAAAGGCGAATGGAGAGATCAATGCTGGGCCTGACCTTGAAAGATCGCGTAAGAAATGAAAAGATACGCCGACGAACTGGCGTAGACGATATTATACTGCGAATGAATAAACAAAAGTGGAGGTGGGCTAAACATGTTGCTAGAATGGAAGACGGAAGATGGACGAAGAGATTATTAAAGTAGAGACCAAGAGCCGACAAGCGAAGTCGAGGCAGACCACCCACCCGATGGACCGACGACCTAAAGAGAATAGAAACAAAATGGATTGCAGCAGCTAGAGATAGAGAGAACTGGAGACGTTTGGAGGAGGCCTATATCCAACAATGGATGTGAAAATTCGGCTGGATGATGATGATGATGGATCCAGCAATTGCAATCTCTATTGATAGCCATAGTGGAATTCGGGAAGCCCCACGGAGAAGGAAAATAACGAAATTCCAGGTGAACAGTTTGCTGTTAAAGCCACAAATCTAAATAAACATATAACCATATAATAAACAAAAAAAAAAACAAATGAAAAAACAGGATCTTAGGCCCTTGTCACGATTTACTTGACGATTTTTATATTTGGAAGAGTTTTATATTCATTAAAATGTTGAGTTTTTGACATCTTGATGTTGAGTTTTTGAGTCTGTTTTCTAGATAGAGTTTAGAGACCAAATAAGTCCTAAAAACTCTTCTTCTCTTCTTAGAGTGCCGTCCCACTACGGAGGTTGGCAATCATAATGGCTATTTTTATTTTAGAACTTGCTGCTCTAAACAAATCAATCGATCTGCATTGGTACCAATCACGTAGATTCTTTAACCATGAGTGAAAACTCTAAAAACTAATAAATAATACCAAACAGGCATTTTAAGAAAAACATTTCTAGACATAACGTTTGTACAGAAACTTCTGGCTTACATACATCTGAAACAGAATAATTTTCGCTATTTAATTCCAAATATCCGCACAAGTAGTTCGTACAATGAAAGGTAATTTTCAAACTGCTGGAGCTCTACAAATCCTTGAAAATCTTGACACAATCCTAGAAACGCGCATATACTTCCTGCAACTGTAATTTTCACTTTGTTCTTCGGGAATTACTAAAATTCGATTTCCGTTGTTGTTAAATTCGTGAGTGGCTTAACTTCTCACGCCTTTCGCGTTCGGTGCAGAACCAATTTCTCTTTGAATTAGTTTACTTTATTGCTTTCTTAAATACAATAGATAAGCAAATTGCATGGAGAATGTGATTATTCAATTATCTTATATGCACATTTCGTCAAAAGTCTTCGTTAGCTTTATTTGTTTTTGCATAGTTTTATGTTTAATTATACTTTTTTGTGTAAATGACTAACTTTCAACAATTTATACAGAAGGACAGTTAATTCGTCTTCTTCTTCAGATGCAAATTTACTAATGGATGTTAGCGATCACATTTTCCATTAATTATCTATTTCTTGCAATATGTATCAGAGATTGTATGTCGTTAATCCTTGCCATTGCCTTATCTTTCGGAGCCAGGACATTTTCTTGCGTCCCATTCCTCTCTTGCCTTCAATTTTACCCTCGATTATAAGTTGGAGGAATTGGTATTTTTTATTTCGCATGATGTGACCTAGATACGCCGTTTTCCTTTTCTTGATGGTTTCGAAAAGTTGGCGTTCTTGGTTTATTCTTTTACGGACATCTATATTTGTGATTTTCGCTGTTCATGGTATTTTTAGGATACGGCGATAAAGCCACATTTCGATAGGTTCTAATATGTTTATATCCCCTGTTTTGAGTGTCCAGCCCTCTACGCCATATAGCAGCACTGACCATACGTAGTCTTGTAAAAACAACATTTTATATTAATTTTAGTGTAATTTTTAGTTCTCACCAATATTAGTTTGGATTTTATTCTACAGACTGTACTTTTGCCTGCAGAATATTTGTGTCATAAATAGCTTATAAGGGTTGTTTGAGTGGTAAAACCGACGCCGCCTTGTTGGTACTTTTAGGTAAAGATTCAATCCAAAATCTCTCGCAGATGTGACTAGAGTCTCAAACTGTGCGGTACTGCGTGCCGGTACCTAAGCTCTCTTTATCGCCAAAATGCAGTGAAATGTGTATTTGTTTTCTAGATAGTTCGTGCGCCCCTAAAACGCCGGTATAGCAATACACAATGTGTAAAAGCGAACTCTTTCGTTAGCATTAGTGCTAGTGTAAATATTCTCTCGCTATTAAATGTGTAGATTCAATTAATTACGCTTTATTTTTCTCTAATACAACCCCTATTAAATCAAACACATAAATAACCAGCGCCTTGAAGTCTACTTGTATATATCGAAGGAAAAACTCTTGTACAGTCCATGGTCCTAAAATATTTGGAACTGTACACGCACGGGGAAAGGAATTTAATAAGCTTTCCCCCCAACAATTGGTGGAAATCAGAGAAAATTCCATCACGTAGCACTTAGTAAACCTTAGTCTCAGTTGAAGATCAAACTCTGAAGAAGTCAGTACTTTCTTAAATTTCACGAAAGCTTGTCGAGCTTGCTCAATGCGACATTTTACTTCCCTGTCCGATGCCCAGTCTTCAAAAAGCCACGATTCCAAATATTTAAATTTACTCACTCTTTCAATGGACTTAGTATACAGTGTTATGGTGGAGTTTTCAAGCGCATCCAAGTTTCTGGAGATGATCATGAATTTGGTCTTTTTGGTATTAATCTCTTATCCCATTCGCTTACTGTATTCTCCGATTATAGTGACAAGTTGTTGAAGATCGACTATGTTGTCACAAATTAAGACACCATCATCAGCATATCGTATGTTGTTGATCAATACTTCATTCACCTTGATTCCCATCTCTGCATCCTCCAAAGTCTCTTGAAGTTAATTGCATATTACTTTATCTCTCCGTCACTTGCACCTCAAAAAATTACGCCATTCTTCGCGTGTTAGATTTTATAAATAGTTTTATCAATGTTAATGGTTCAAAAATTTCTGGTGTGATAAAATATAATGGCATTACTACCTCCGACCCACAAATTATTGTGAATGCGTTTGCAGAATTTTTCAAGAGTGTTTTTCTGTCATCAGATATTAATTTCAAGGCTAACTCTTCCTCAGTTAATGCAGATTACTTAAATTTTTATCCTATTTTTAGATAATTTTTGCTAGTAAAAAATTTAAAGAGAAACTGACGTGTGGACTTGATAATACTCCATCCTTTTTGGTTAAGGATTGCATAGGTGCCTTAACTGTGCCACTATTAAAAAATTTTAATTTATGACTTCTTAGCAAGGAATATCCGAGTCTTTGGAAGGAGTCTAAAGTGTGCCCAATATTCAAAACTGGTGAAAAGGGTGAGGTAGAAAACTAGAGTCCAATTTCCATTATTTGCGTTCTATCGAAAGTCTTTGAAATAGTTTTGTATAATCGTATTTATTCACGCACTCGTAATGCGTAATGCCTCAATATTAACATGGTTTTGTCTCCTATCGGTCCACTGTAACAAACTTATTAATAGTCACCCAATATATCTCAAAGGCCCTAGATAATAAAAGTCAAGTTGACGTCATATGTACTGACTGACTTTACGAAGGCGTTCGACAGAATTCACCACGGCGTATTACTTTCTAAATTGTGTCTCTTTGGTCTTTTTGAGGATGCCGTGACTTTTATGAAGTCTTATTTCTCAAATAGAACGCAGTTTGTTGCTTATAGTGGTTACAAATCGGAAAAGTACCTACATAGCTTCTCTAGGGGTTCCACAAGATTCCAATCTAGGTCCACTATTATTCTTGTTATTTATTAACGATCTGTGGCAATCAATTTCTGCACCATGTTTATGTTATGCCGATGATTTAAAGATTTATTTATTGATAAGCGACCTTAATGATTGTCATTTTCTGCAGAGTTAACTGAATCGTGTACATGAATGGTACAAGAAGTACGTATAAGAATGGAAGTGCAAAGTAATTAGTTATTCTAGGAAACAGTCTAATATATACCATCCTTATATTATCGATGGCAATAAACTTGAACGTTTGAATAAAATTAAGCACCGTGGACTTACATTTGATTATAAACTCACCTTTGTTGAAAATGTTTATTTAAAGGTTAAAGAAACACTTAAATCTTATGGATTCATAATTAGAAATAGTCGAAATCTTACTAATACTAAGGCAATTAAATTACTTTATTACACTTTTGTACTGTTCTGAAGCTATTTTCTTGTGGCATTGTAAATTAATTACTATTTAACTGGGAATAAGCCACAATTAAAAATAAAAATACGTTTATTGACGTTTCAATTTCCACTTCGGAAATCGTTCTTTTCCGAAGAAGAGAACGATTTCCGAAGTGGAAATTAAAGCTTCAATAAACGTATTTTTATCTTTAATTGTGGCTTATTTCCAGTTAAATAGTAATAGCTTCCCTGCACTGAGTGGATGATGTTTTTGTGCCTTTATGAGAAGTGTTCTAACTTTTCGCTGAAGACCCTCTATATCCATTTTTGACCACTTTATAATACCAAATGAGTAGTTTAGCGCTGAACAGGCGTACGTATTTAATACTTTAAATTAGTTCAGTTTTATTTGTTTATGGTCAATTTTCCACGCTTGTTTTTCTCCGAGATATTTGTACATATCATTTTTACTTATTGCCTCACCCAAACTTTCACACAAACCTCCAGGGTGAACCCTTTCTGTGACTATATTTGGTATACGGCACTTGTCTATGTCTAGTCCAAAATAAATACTGATATTTGAGAAATTTTCTACAGTTTTTGGCATCTCATCTAGGTGGTTTCGAGTGGAAGCCATTAATTTTAAATTATCCATATACAACAGATGATTAAGCTTCGCTACAACGGTGTTGTTATTTTTGATGATAAATCCTAAGTCAGTGGAGTTTAACAGCTGAGATAGTGGGTTCATCGCTAGTCAGAACCAAAGTCAGACTCAACGAGTTCCCCTCAAAAAGGCTCTGGTTAATAGGGATTTCTTCAGTTTTGATATTAATTTCACCAGGTATTTGAAGGTGAATTTTAGTCTTCCACTAGGCCATTATATGCTTCAAAAAGGTCACGAGATTATTATGGACTTATATTTATATATTAAATTTTCAATATATCTATAAGCCATTCATGCGACACTGAATCAAAAGCCTTCTTGTAGTAAATGAAGGCAGTAAAACGGATTCTTTTTTTGGTATATGCCTGGTTAGAAATGACTAAATTGATAATAAGTTGTTCTTTGCAGCCCATGGAGCCCTTAGCGCATCCTTTCTGTTGAGGCTCTATGATATTGTTTAGAGCACAGTGTTGGTAGATACGCTGGACCACACAGGATGTGACCAATTTGTACAAAGTTGGAAGGCAAGTAATTGGGCGGTACTTGGCTGGATCTTGGGTGTTATTTTGATCCTTCGGTATTAGATAAGTGGTTCCCAGAGTAAGAAATGATGGTATTTCATGTGAATTTGAAATAATATTATTAATAAATACTGTTAAAAGCTCATTAAAGCTCATGAAAATGGGAAAAAACAACTGAAACTAAGTAGGTATTACCAAATATATAAAATTTTCTCAGTTAAACACAAAATATGTCAATTTTCAGTTAAAAAGTGCAAAAATCGTTTACATTTACCCCACCTGACCCTAATCTCTTTAAAAAAAACTGCAAAATATATAAAACCTGACGAAGTAATACCTAACATGGTAATTCTATCGGTATTTATAAGTATTTTGACATGCAGATTTATATTTTAAACTAAAAAATAAAAAATTGATATAATAAACATACAATATTATTTTCTGAAGGTTTTCTGTCCTTTTTTCAGCTACGCAGTAGGGTACAGATTTTTAAGAAGAATATTTTCGTATTTTTGAAATACGTACTAATGAATAAGAAATTAGTACATTTGGGATAAAAAGAACCTCGAAAGAAAGGAAAAATATTTATGCACCCTGACAAGTTTACATAACTGAAAAAGTAAATTTATATTCCTTATTAAATATTCATTAAAATGAATGTTCAAATTTAAGTTAAAAGAAAACACATTTTGTTTTTTATTTTATATAAAAAGAAAATAATAAATAATATAAATACTTATATCTCATCTACGAGTGTATGAAAAAATTGAGGGGAAAAAAGTTGGTTTTATACAAAACCGACCCCATTTTCTAAAATCTTCTTTGATGTAACGGCTTTATCAAATATACATACATACATCAGCCGTATCGCGTCATTGCCAATTCTGTAAATATCTCAAAAACAGATCAACCCTTATAAAAGAAGAAAAAGGATGGAGATAAAGTGGTTGGATATATCCTTTAGTCGCTGTTTATCAAAAAGTGCCTGTTATATATAAGATACCGAGTCATGGCCTACTAAAAAGCTTTTCGTGTATTTTTCCAGCATTCTCCCATTTTCGGGATGCGATGATAAGGTTTGGGATCTTAACGCCATTAGGATATTTCAAAATGAAACGAAATAATGAAAGTGGGGTTAGAAAACGTGTCGGTTGCTACGAGCAGATTGATGACTCTAAACAGGGGCTAAAATTAATTTAGTTTTTGCCTGAAATCCAGAGCAGCTCGAACAACGCGATACAATTCAATCTAAAAACTCTACCAATTTGGATTGGACTTTTTTAACTGAACGTTTACTAAGAAATCGAGAACTTGAGCAAGTTTGTAATTAAATTTTTTTAAAATATTCGAATTCAGTTTCGCTTTCTCGAAGCTACAAAAATGTAAAGATTTCGTGATTGTTTAATTCGTTTGCCTCTGGTGGTTACCAGAAATAATACTGTTCAGTAATTGGTGAAAAACAAGGTTATTAAAAAAAAACAGGGTGCTAGTTAAAAAACTATGTCTTTAAATAATTTAAACGTGTGAAAAAAAAAATTATTTTGCCGATTTGGAAACCAAAACGTCTATAGATAAAGTCACGTTCAGATGGCAGTGTACGGATATAGGATAACAGCGTTGCCAATTCTACTACTTTTTTTTGCTACTACTATAAGTTTTGCTACTTTTGTAAAATAAGCAGGGCCAAACTCACGGTAAACTAAGATATGTCTAGGTAAGCTAAAGTTGTTAATAGAAAATTCGTGAATGAAATAAATGGTAATAATTCCTAAAATGCTTTTATACATAATACCGCAGTTAATAGGGAAAAAATATGAAAAATATTCTACAGGTTTTTTAATGTTCTAAACGGTAGATAAGGGATAACTGATGATAATTCCTTGAAGAATTACAGCCAATTTTGCTTTGTTTATTTTTTAAAGAAAGATGAAGTTTGGAAAAAATCATTTTTTTGCCTATTTTGTTCCTCGTGCATTTTAGGGAAAAATGTTTCAAATAAATGTTGCAGATCTTAAAAAGTTTTTTAATTTTTTAGTTTGTAAATTAAAATACATAAACAAATGACTGAGATAATTGCAAAAAACCCCTAATTGAGGCCCCTAGAACACAAGGGTGTAAGTGCAGTTGCTTATCACTTAGCAACTGATATCTAACAACAGGCACGTACTTTTGGCTTCAAACTTTCTACATTAACAACAATAACACCATCAAAAATTACATGTCATTGAAAACATGCTGAAAACTGAAAAAGTGCTACCTAGGTTTTTAAATTTATATCGAACTTTGAACAAAGATTTTTCAAAACTTTGTTTTTGGCACTTACACCCCTTGTGTTCTAGGGGCCTCAATTGTGCACTAATTTATTAAATGTTCATAACTTTATTTTTTGCATAATGACGTCTAATATAACTACTTGAAATTATGTCGATTAATGAGTTATTTAAGTGTGCTACATTTCAACCAGATCAACTAAATATTTTATTACCTTTACTGAGAAAAGAATACCCCCGAAAAACAATTTTCAATCATCTTCATTCTCATAATCTAGTTCATCTTCAGAGTCATCGTTTAATGAAATTCTAATAGGTTCAATGTCATCTTGAATGTGGTCTACTGTCCAAAAATTATTCTCCAATTTTATAACATGGTTGACGTAATTTTTCCAATGTCTATTGTTCTGTACTTTATCATAACCTTCATAAATCAATGTTTTAACGTCGTTTTGTTTGAAACTTAAATTCTTAGAGGACACGTACCGTTTCACTTTACTCCACACCATTTCTATTGGGTTCAGTTCACAGTGATAAGGCGGAAGTCTTAAGATATGTACATCTACGCGGCATTGTTCGTCACTGTGATTCCTGTATTCTTCACCAATACAATCAATTTTGTATTTGCCATAAATATTTTTAAATACATTAGCAGTTTCCAGAAGTTCATTTTTTAAGTAATCTTCTTCAAAATAAAAGTCCTTTTCATAGAGCCACTCCTTAATTTGACGTTTCACACAATATTGTTTGGGAAAATTTAATTTCCTAGAGTGATAAGATGCATTGTCCAAGATAACGACATTCTTTTTATTTTTTGGGAGATTCGGTATGAACATCTCTTCAAACCATTTTTCAAATAGATCTCCGTCCATCTCTTCATGGTAATCTTCAGCACCTTTTTTGGCAAGATAACCTTCAACAAATCCGTCTTTGTTTCCTGCATGGACTAAAACAAAACTTGGTCCTTTTCCGGTCGGAGTTTTTAAACCTGTGGTAAGTCCATTTACGAAAGCCTGTCGGCTATTTTTTATTGTTGTATCTTGCCATACTTGCCCATTGGTTATTCCAGTATTAACCCATGATTCGTCCATATAAATGATATTGGCTCCTTCGTTCCTCAGTTTCTTTATTTCCCGGAGATAGTGACACCTCCAAGCGACTATTTCTTGTTTTTCTATTAATATTGAATTTCTACCTTGTTTGCCATATATATAAAACCAATGTCGTGCAATAGTCTTCTCAACGTACTCTTGGAAAAATTCAGAAGATGCTCCATTTGCTTAATTTTTTCTAGTACTACGTCAAGGGTTGGAGGAATATTGTCCATAAAAAAAACGTGCACTACTTGTCTTATTCTAGACCGAGTTGCTTCATCATATCTATTTTCACGACTATTCAAATAACCGGTTCTTTTTTTTCTTATAGGAGTTACGAGTGGACCATTTTTACTTTCACTTCTATATCGGAATATCGTTCGCTCAGAGACTCCAGTCATAGCAGAAACTTCCCGCACTATTGTTGATACACTTTTATCATTATTACTGTTTGATAAATAGTTAAAAACATTTAACACTATTTTTTTTGCATTCACTATTTAACAAATTACCGTTTTTAAATTTTATTACACTCGCGGCCATTCTGACACTGACACGACACAAACGTCTCATATCAACTGAAAATTCTTTTAATGACTCTCAAGTATTTACCTGAATTTATAATTGCTGGCATTAGACAATAATTTTGAATTTATAAATAGGTATATTTTTTTAATTCTAAATTATTTTTTAATGTCTGTAACTGTAAATGCAGGTAGAGAAAGTGTGTCATTAAAAGGACATTAAGATCAAAAACGGATTATACAAATAATTATTTCATTTCCACGAATTGTAAACAATTTTGAACAGAAGATATAATTCCGAAAAGACCAGATTTCCGAAATATAACTTCCTATTTTTAAAATACCAACAGAAAAATTATATAATTAAAAAAATGTAGTATTTTTCCGTTTCACATTCATAAATATTTCCGAAATTATAATTCTTTTATAGGAGCCGGCCCATATCGTACGATTGTAGGTACGATTAAAACTGACAACAATGTAGTTATTTCTGGCATATAGAAAGTACAGGCCTATCTCTGTAACGCTGCCATCTGAATGTGAATTTATCTATAATAAAGTGTGTATTATACAAAGTTTCATTATACTTTCTTTTTAACCTTACCGGGTATCTGTTAGGTCTATCAGGCCTATGACGTTTTATTTTCAAAGACAAAATGCACCAGATTATCTCTACAATTTTAATGTTCAGTGTACCTTTCTAAGTATATAAGCAGTATAGATTACTGTTTTAGTTAAAATTGTTACATGGAGTCTTTTTACAAGTCTCCCTAATGACGAGTAGACCCAGAAACACGTATTAAAGAAGGGTAAGAGGCTCAAATTAAATCCAAACGCAACAGTCTTGGTATGTTTATTTTAAAATTGTCATTTTCTTAAAAGTAAATGAGAGAGAACTAAGAGAACTAAGATTATAGAAGAAAATAGATAATTAAGATCTACCAAGTCCCACCTAGGAAGAAATAAAATCATGGAGATAAAAAATCAAGGTGTAATAGAAAAAAGGAGAACCCAAATATCTAAGATAGCAAGGAAATATTATAGTGATTTTTACAGCTCTAAAAACGGTCCACCTGATACAACTCAACAAAACCCGTAAAAGAAAATATTGAATGTAAACTTTGAAATATTACCCCCATAACCGGAGAAGAAATAGAAAAAGCAATTCGAGATGTGAAAAGAAATAAGGCTCCGGAAGACGATGAACTTCTAATTGAAATGTTAAAAGAAGGAGGGGGAATGATAAAAGACTACCTAAAGATACTTCTCAATAAATGTTTGTTTGAAGGACAAATACCGCAAGAGTGGAACAAGGCAAATACAATTGTGATATATAAGAAAGGAAATAGATCAAAATTAGCTAACTATCGACCCAATATCTCTCTTGTCACAAATCTATAAAACTTTCACTAAGGTGATCACAACTAGACTAAACAACAAATTTGATGCATACCAACCAGTTGAGCAGGCAGGATTTAGAAAGGGGTACAGCACAACCGACCACCTTTACACTCTTAAAATATTGATAGAAAAGACCAACGAATATAACCTTCCAATGTACCTAGTATTTGTTGACTATGAAAAAGCGTTTGACAGTATAGAACTATGACAGAGGAAGAAGTGCTAGTTAATTCTTCTTCTTCTTCTAATTCCATGACCGTTATCGATCGTTGGATATCATGTTGGCTACCATATTCGCTATCGTGACTTTATTGACAGCAGATCTAAATAACGATGTAGTTTAGATTTTTCAGCCATGATGTTCTTCTTCTACCAGGATCACGATTACCTTGGATCTTTCCCTGAATGATCAGATGTAAAAGATCATATTTTTCAGGGTGTCTCATAATATGACCGAAGTATTCCAGCTTGCGTTTCTTTATTATATTGACCAGTTGTGTTGTTTGGTTCAGCCGTCTAAGGACCTCCTTATTTCTAACTCTGTCGACCCAGCTTATTTTCAGTAGTCGTCTGTATACCCACATCTCAAAGGCTCTCTAGCGTTTATCATAGCCTCAGTTAAGGTCCACGCTTCTACTCCATACAGCAGGACAGGAAAGATGTAGTACTCTGTACTCTGTCCAGTGTGGTATCTCCGTCACATCCCTGCCTTTATACCGTCATCATGTATATAATTTTGTTTGCTAACTATCATATATTTAGTTTTCTTAACGTTGAGTTTTAATCCATACTGATCACAAGTCTGTTTTATTTTGTTCATTAGATTTTGAAGGTCTTCTCCGCAATTGGCAAGGACTAAGGTATCGTCGGCATATCTAATATTGTTGACGGTTACTCCATTCACAATAATACCTTCGGTTGTCTCCATTAAGGCTTCCTTAAATATTTCCTCCGAATATAAGTTAAAAAGTAAAGGCGACAATATACAGCCTTGTCTCACTCCTCTTTTTATATTTATTTTATCCGACAGTTCTTGTTCAAACTTTATTCTTGCCACTTGTCTTGATGCCAGTATAGATTTGTAATTATTCGTAGATCTTTATCGTCCAATCCAGCTGTTTCCAATATTTCTAGCATTTTGTTATGTCGGACTTTGTCAAAAGCTTTTTCAAAATCGATTGCACAAATATACTGTACTAGCACCTGTATACTAAACAAGGTTTGGCTACTACAAAACTTGGCTTCTCTTCTACCCAAGCCACTCCTAAGCCCAAATTGAGTATTGCTAATTCTGTCCTCTAACAGCGTGTAAATTCTGCTGTGTATTACTCGCAGAAAGATTTTCAAAACGTGACTCATCTAGTTAATTGCCGGATAGATTTACCGTACAGAATGTTAATTTACAATATATCGTCCCTACCATTTCCAACTATCGAATGTGAAAAATCGGGTTTTTCAGATTCGATACCTTGTCCTTGCATTAAACGTGATACACCTTGTAGCAAAATATCGAAATCGTAGCTTGATCAGAAACGCGGGAAATATTCTGTCTAAACCATCGAATATGAACATTTTGTCATTTTGTTTTGGTCAAAATATCGAATATGCTGCAAACTAACGAAAATGGAATATTCGATATTTTGTTTTGTATAAATATAACTAAAGGCATATATATGTACAATGCAAAATGACGAATGTGTCACATTCATTATCTTTAGTGTTGTATTTGATACAGTTATTCAATTATAATCTGCAAACTGTCGAAAATACTAAACATTGCTGACAAGAACAAAACGCACATGTTCACAATTTGTGAATTATTGCTTCCAAGAAGTTCTTTCGGTGAGGAACTTTATTAGCTTGTTTTTATCGGTTTTTCATTATCTGATTATTCAGTTAACTGGGTATAGCTAAACCAAAAACAGTAATGTTGTCAAAGCGAGAATTATTTAAAAAAATATTAAAGAATGCTGCCTTTGGGACGTCGTCCACACAGTGTATATGGTACCAGTATCGGAAAAATGAAAATAACAAACTTTACATGAAGACTAGCATTGACGGAAACTTCTTATCTCTTGAAATACAAAAAAGAGGCAAACAAAATAGTATAAACTTTGTTAAGGCATACGACGAAATACTTTCAATTACGGATGTGAAGAAAAAAAACCTCTTGTCACTATGTACCTAGGCCATACCACCAATATTACCAATCTTTACCAACATCTAATACTGCCAGAAATTGTCTTCCAGTACCTGACGCAACTGAAGACAATGATAACGTTGAATCTAAAATTTAAGACTTTACTTTAATTTATCATTATTTTACTACTGATTACTTGAGGTATCTACAGGACGTGAAGTTCCATAATTGTATGGTGATTATTTTTAACTTTTCTAATTACATTAGTTTTCGATCAATACGTACTTTCATAAAAATACTTTTAATAATTTCTTTATAAATGATTTTTCCATTTTACCTTATAACTTAAATTTTTAATTAAATATTTTGTAATAAACTTTGTAAGAACATTAAGATTATTTTCATTTTCCTCCTTTTCTATTAAGAATATTAATGTGTTAAAATTAGACCAATATGAACTGTCGAAAATGCCACATTCGCAATTTTGAAACATTGCACCAAATAAATGTGCTAAAATTATACAAATATGAACTGTCGAAAATGCCACATTCGCAATTTTAAAACATTGGACCAAAACAAATCGTTGATTAACACAAAAAGCAAAATAACGAATGTGATTTTGTGGAAAGAAGCAAACGGTAAGCAGTTTTATTCTGATATCAATCTAACAAGGATCAAACATTAATTTTTAACATTATAAAAAATTTTCCATTTGTCAAAGCGCTGATTTAGAATTCTCTAAAAAAGAGTTATTTTGCTCTCCTGAAAAGTACCTTTTTTCACATTCGATAGTTGGAAATGGTAGGGACGATATATCAAAACGCCACTATGAGAATTCAGCTAGAGGGAGATTTGCAAACTCCATTAATTAGAATTTGTAGAGGTGTCAGAAAAGGGGATACACTCTCACCCAAACTATTTACTCTGACATTTTTAACCCGTAACCACAGACGTGACGTCTCAGAGGCGGAAAGCAAATGCGCATTTCTATAGATATCCCCACTACACACAAATAGGCCTCTGTAACTTTCTCTACCTTTTTATTTATCAGTTGTGACATAGTTGTCGAAATTTGAGGTGCAGTATTTATTCGGTTTAGCTGTAAAACAATTTTATCTGCGTCGAGGTGTCTGAGTGACGTCAGGTCTGTATAAGTGTAACATTTCTTAGAAGTCATAAGACTAATAAATATTGATTTTAGGTGTTTCAATGGCTGACAAAAATTTACCTGGGCCTTCTAAAGGGGCAAAAGCCGTTAAATTTATTGATCCTCGATATGAAGAAACTCTTTTAAAATGGACTGAAGAGCTTAGCGACGTCACCGATTCCGAAAGTGATGGAGATTACATTCCAAGTAAAGATGACTCAGAAAGTGATACAGAAGACGATGCTGTAAATTTTGTAGAAATAGATGAACAAAATAATCAAGACTTTGACCAAATGTCAAGCGAAGAAGATTTAACATTAGAGAAGAAAAAATATTATTATGGAAAAAATCGCTACAAGTGGTCTTCCCAACCTGCAGTAAATAAGAACAGCCGCACTGCAAAACACAATATTTGGATCAGATGTCCAGTATTACGAAATTGCAACGATAATAATAGTGATCCATTAAATTCCTGGAACCTACTGTTCTCTGATGAAATACTGGAAACAGTCGTACGTTGGACTAATGTACATATAGCCAAAATAAGAAGAAAATATTCGCAACATACCAGTGATCTTCGTGACTTGGACCTTATAGAATTTCGGGCTTTTATTGGTGCTCTAATGTTAACAGCCATTTTTAAATCCAATCATGAGGATATCAGATCTATATTTGCGACGGACGGATCAGGACGAGACATATTCCGGTGTATAACTAATTCCAACAGGTTTGCTATTATTCTCACTTGTCTGCGGTTTGATAATCCTGATACACGAACTCAGAGAAAAGTAACTGACCCTATAGCCGCTATTTCTGATATTTTTGACATCTTTATCCATAATTGTCAGTTACGATAATCAATTGGATCCAATGTATGCATTGACGAAATGTTGGTATCATTTCGTGGGCGCTGTAAATTTAAAATGTATATGCCCAAAAAACCTTGCAAATATGGTTTAAAGATTATGGCCCTCTGTGATGCTAGATCAGGATATTTATTAAATGCCTATATATACAGTGGTAAAGACAGTGATGGTAGAACTTTACCAAATGAGGAGAAACAGTATTCAAAACCGACGCAAGCTCTGCTTCGCCTTACGAAACCAATTTTCGGTTCTAACAGAAATGTTACAGCTGATATCTGGTTTTCATCTATCGAAGCTGTAAACGTTTTAAAAACAAAAAAATTAACGTTTGTTGGAACACTAAAAAAGAACAAACGTGAAATTCCACCGAAGTTCTTGCCTAGACGAGATAGAGAAGTAGGTTCCAGTTTGTATGGTTTTACGAAAGACATAACATTATTATCTCACGTTCAAAAGAAAAACAGAGCAGTACTGCTTGTATCTTCCATGAACCATTATGAAGTAACTGACCCAGATACATCTAAGCCTGAAATAATTGCAGATTATAATACAACAAAGGGAGGGGTAGATTCATTGGATGAAAAATGTGCCACATATTCTTGCAGTCGAAGAACAAGGCGTTGGCCAATGGCCATAATTTACAGAATGTTGGACATCAGCTTGGTAAACTGTTATATATTGCATCAATCATTTAGGGATAATGTAAAATTGACAAGATATGAATATGTGAAACAATTAGCTATGCAACTGGTAACGCCTGAGTTACAGCGCCGGTTTAATAATCCTCGGATAAATCGTGAAGTAAGAATGTGTATAAGCCGAGTATTGGGAATCCAAGAACAGTTTCCAATTGTCAATGAAACAAAGCTGGAAAGAAGAAAGGCCTGTAGAATATGCCCTGCTGTTAAAAAAAGACAGACTTTTTATATTTGTTTGCAATGCAGGAGACCAATTTGTCTTGAGTGTTCCAGAAAAATATGTGTAGATTGTTCGACATAAATGACAAGTTGGAGCCTTGCAGTTTTTGTAATGTTAGTGTTTTATTTCATACTGATGGTTTTTATGTTGAGAACAATCCTTTATCTTTCCCTAATTTTCACAGAATTTTTTTTGTTTCATATTTTCCCTTTTAATTTTACAATTTTTTTTGGACCTCCTTAAATATGATCCTTTTTTATTGGTATTGAAATAAACGTATTTTTTTGTAATTCTGTTTTATTTACGAAATTTTAAACAAACATTAATTTAATCACAATAGGTGCATACTTCATTTGAGACATCTACTTCTTAAAAGTCATTACCGTTTTTTCTCTTACTTAACAAAAATGATGTACGTCCCGGAGACGTCACGTCTGTATGTATGTAATAAGTGTTACACGTCTGTAGTTACGGGTTAAATCTATAGACTGGGACAATAAAGGGAGTTGTATAAACAGGAAATATTTAAATCATCTAAGATTCGCCGATGATGTACTCCTGATAGCAACAACTATGGAACAACTAGGAATAATGATTTCAAACCTAGAAAAAACATCTCTTAAGAAAGGACTAAAAATGAATCTAAAGAAAACTAAAATAATAACTAATACAGAAGACAGATCAGTAATTACCATAGGTGGAATAAATATAGAACACGTCCAAGAATATATATACTTAGGACAAGCTATCAGAGAAGGGAAAATAACCAGAGAATAAAATGGAATAGGCTGCATTCGGAAAACTCTCATATACTATTAAAAACCAAAAAAATATCTTTAAAATTAATTACGTATTCTTCCTCTTTTCCTTTATTGCCTACTTTTATTTAATATTTCTTTATATTCTTTTGAAATATTGCCATACCGTCTGTTTTTGGATCGGCATGTGCTTTTTATTTATATATAAATAAAATTCTTTGCTAAAACAACTTTTTCTGTATAAACTATGAACGAATATTTGAGGGCGGTGCCATTCGGTTTACATAAAATGGAAAGTTTAATGACGAAGTTTTGCCTCTTTTCTTTAATATATTGGTGAAAATTTAAACGACATCCTCAAGTAACTCTTTATTTGCCGATACAGAATTGTACATTCACCTTGGTTATACCATTTTGAAATCCACGATTTACTTGAGGAGGTCAACTTTACCTGAAGTATGTCCTCTTTACCACTACAAAGACAATCATGCAGATCACTACCCTGGCTAGCTATTTTCAAAAATAGTTCAGCAGAATGTCATACATGTAAATTTGGACATAACAATACAATACACAAAGACAAACACTTTAAAATTTTTAAAAAAGGAGAAGCTACATGTTATATAGAAGCCGGAGACAGAAAATCTTCTATATAACATGTAGCTTCTCCTTTTTTAAAAATTTTAAAGTGTTTGTTTGTCTTTGTGTATTGTATTGTTATGTCCAAATTTACATGTATGACATTCTGCTCATGTCGGATAGGCCACAACTGACGAAATGCCCCTGAGGATGATCTATTGATCGAAAGTACTTGGGCAAGATTTAATTAATTACTGTGTTCGATATTTGCCTTGTATACCATCAAAGTCCAATTATTCGAACATTTAACCTTATATTGACTAATTAATTAAAACCTATTAAAAACTGTTTTCAAAAATAGTCCGTCTCAAAAGATGATGATTGCCGACCTCCGCCACGAAGATGGCACTAAAAACAACATAAAAATAAAATCTGTTGTATATATATTATTTTTTAGAATGTTTAAAAACCAAAAAAAATCCAAATGTTTGCAAAATGTAACATATTTGATACACACTATATAAAAATCAACACTAACAAATTTTCTAAACGAATTTTCACAGAAACTTACTACCAAACAATTCCAGCGAGTATTCCAAATTTCCCCTTCTAAACATTTTCAAACTAATAATAATAAAACTGATGCGCTCAAAGACCTCGCAGACTCATGTATTTCGAAGAACGTTGAAATGTAAGGACAAGAGAACCCAGGGATAATTTAAAAAAATCTCAAGGATAAATCGTTTATTTCTCTAAACGGGATGAACAAAGTATTTGAGTTTGGTAAATGGGCTTTTCTTTTGCGGATTTTGATAACAAGGTTAAGTACTTATTTGAACGTACATGTAAAAAGCTTAAAGGGCAAAAATACTTTTGAATCATTTATTTGGAATTATTGGAATGATACTTTTAGGCATTAGATTTTTGGCAAAGGGAGAAAAATTTGGTTAGAATAACGAGGGTTTTATGGCAGGGAACGACATATATAATATCCAGTCCGTCTTATCGGCTTGGAGTCAGTTTCACTAAATATTTTCATGGAAATAAAAAATTTAAAAATAAATTTTCAAAAAGGATTAAATATATTAGAAACATTATCTAATTGGGGTTGTGATTATGATACTTTATTTCATCACCATCATCATCATCATCATCCAGCCTCAAGAGTCCACTGTAAACATAAGCCTCTTCCTCGTGTTTCCAACCCCGTCTATCTTGCGCCGCTCTTATCCAGTTTTTATTGAGTCTTTTCAAATCGTCAGTCCATCTTGTAGGTTTTCGACCGACGCTTTTCTTGTCTTCCCTTGGCCTCCATTCCAATAACCTTTTTGTCCATCGCCCATCTGTCATTCTGGCTATGTATCTTGCTCATCTCCATTTTAGTCTGGCTATCTTCTCGATGATGTCAGTCACTCCGGTTCTTCTCCTGATGTCTTTTGGTTATTCTGTCTCGCAGAGTTATTCCTAACATGGACCGCTTCATTTTTATCAGCGTGGCTCAGTTTGGTAGCTGCGGCTTTTGTTAAGGTAAGTGTTTCTGCTCCGTACGTCAAGACTGGGAGGACGCACTGATCAAATACCTTTCTCTTTAGTCATGTGGGCAGCTCACTTTTAAAAGTTTCTCTCAGTTTTCCAAATGCTGCCCACCCAAGGCCGATTCTTCTCTTCAGTTCATAAGTCTGGTTATCCCTGCCAATCATAATTTCATGTCCCAAGTATTTATATCTATCTACGAGTTCTATTTCTTTCCCACCAATACTGATGTTCTGGTTGGGTACCAAATTGGTCATGATTTTTGTTTTCGCGATATTTATATTTAAACCTACATTTTCTGTAGCCACAACGAGTTCCTGTACCATCTCTCTTGCCATACCTAGATCTTGAGCTATTATATCATCTTCTTCTTCTAAATAGCATGCTTGTATCTACACCACACCAATCTCGCAAGTTCTTAAACCATAAGGTTCTTCTTCGTCCTAGACTGCGTTTGCCTGCTATTTTTCCTTGCATGATATTTTGTAGCAATCTATATTTGGGACCTCTCATTACATGTCCGAAATATTCCAGCTTTCTCTGCTTGATGCTTTTTATGATCTCAGTAGTCTTGCTGAGACGTTCTAGTAATGTGGAGTTACGAATCTTCTCCACCCAGGAAACTTTTAAAATTCTTCTATAGCACCACATTTCGAAAGCCTCAAGGCGATTTAGATCGATTTTATTCACAGTCCAGGACTCGACAGCATAAAGTAAGACCGAGAACACGTAGCAGCGAAGTAGGCGGATCCTCAATGCCAATTTTAGGTCTCTGTTACATAACACCTTGGACTTCTTTCTAAAAGCAGCTCTAGCCTGCTCTATTCTGGATCTAATTTCGCCATGATTTTCTGCATTACAATTTAATTGCTGTCCAAGGTAGACGATTTTATCAACTTGCTCAAGTTTGGTATTATTTACATATATAGACGGTTTTATATTCGGTTTTCCTTATGTTAAGATCCAGACCTGCCTCCCTACAACTCTCAACGACACTATCAAGTAGTGTTTGCAGATCTTCTTGACTAGAAGCTAGGAGTACTGTATCGTCCGCATATCGCAAATTATTGATGACTTCGCCGTTCACAAGTATTCCTTCTTGTTTTTCAGAAAGTGCTTTTCGGATTATATCATCGGCGAAACGTAAGTTGTTTAGATATTCTCCATCTATTTTTATTTCCTTTGTCATCCAATCCAAATTCTTAAAAGCATGTTCTACCACCGTATTAAAAAGTTTAGGTAACATTGGGTCTCCTTGTCTAACCCCTCGTTCTATTTTTATGCGATTACTGTTAGTAACAAACGACCAACTACAAAGTATAAAAACCCTATTAGAGAAAGTAGTGGAATACAATAAACCTCTAGTTCTAATATTTATTGATTTTCACAAAGCCTTTGACACAGTTGAGCTAAGCAAAATATTACAGGCGCTTAAAGAGTGCAGGCTAGATTATAGATATACTAAATTATTATACAAAATATACCTGCAGGCAACAACCACTGTCAGATTACATAGTAACAGTAATCGCATAACAGATACTTTAATTAGTCTATTTAAATCATTAGTTAGATTTAAAATAGATCATAGTTTTATTGCGTACACATCTCAAGGAGGGGTTATTGCAAGTTCAAATAATGTCAAATGTTATTTTTTTTGTTTGTCAAGTGTTTGGTTTTTGCTTTCTTCATTAGTAAGAAAAACTCTGTTGCTAGTAAAATAAATACTAGGAGAGGGTAAACAGAATAGCTCTCTAGCTTTGATGCCAAAGCCTGTAATTAAGGTTGCATAAACATAGGAGCAAGGAGGTAGGCCAAAGAACGAAAAGAAAAAAAACTGTCTGCTTTTTTTTGTAACAGCTCTCTTTTTCAGTTTAGCGTCCCTTCTCTACACAAGCTGAGACCAGCACGGACCAAAATGGCACGGCCTGTGTCCAAAGATGGATTACTTAGAGCCAAAGAAGAAGTAATTTTTATAATAAATATAGTACTTTAGTGGTTTATTTAACCATACTATATTTATTATAAAATCAGTGTTTCTTTGGTTTGGGTTTAATAATTAAACTCATCATTTCAGAACTTAACTCTTGCCTTTGTCAAAATTCCAAAATGTTCAAGTTCAAGGTTGAGAAAATGTTAATGTTATTGTAAAACATAATATTACGAGTATAAGTTACCAACACGCAGATCAGGACACTATCATTCATGAACAAACTTAGAGTAAAAACTAGTATGTGTGTGCATGTGTAACCTAACTAAATTCAAATACTTTTTTCTTGCTTTTTTATTTACTAGCTGAACTAATATTAATACAATTATTTACTAAGTATTTTCTTTATTACATAGTCTAAGCTAAGTGATGTAAGTTACACCATACATTTTTTAGGTTAGGTTAGGTTAGGTTAGGTTAGGTTAGGTTAGGTTATATAAAAATTTAGTTTTAGTTAATAACTTCATTTCTTAGATAAATTTAAAAAACGACCATTTTCTGGAACTAAGACTTGATTTGTCGTAAGGATAAATCAGATTCTTGTCATCTTTAAGATTATTACACTATAAGTGAAAATACATTTATTAAATCGTCGGAAAGCTTCTGCTACTACCTCCACCGCGAAATGCACAATAAATTGTCTTGGGTTAATTTCCGCCTTTTCCCATATATCCCGCAACAGCCGACTTTAACGTTGCGAAATTTCTTGCATACTTGAAATATCTGATCTGGTATGGATGAATATATTAAATTTTTGGGCAAATCAATTTACTAAAAGCTATCTACATCGTGTTCGAGGTTGGATATCGATTTAAAGCTGCCTGCAATTGACAAAATTTAATAAAGTAAAATTTTAAACATCCTAATTTACAGGTTTTCTGGTTCTTTCAGAGCTATGGGCTAACGGAAAAGAGAAAAAAATTCTGATATTTATATTCTGTGCAAGGCTAATAGGTTACTGTTTAAACTACTTCATAAAACAAAAAATAGAATATAATATACTAAATATACCATTAGTTTTGTTTTTGACAAGTTAAAAGAAGGAGTGACAATTTATAATATATACCTATTTGTTATAGAATTTAAGCAAAAAACGTGAACTATTATCATAGTAAACTTGCAAATGCCCTGTCCAAACTAGTACTGTTAAGTAACCTTTACTTTACCTACCTGTAAAACTACAGTGTTACTACATCTAGTAAAAAGTTATACAAACCAACATCAGTTAAATTTTTTATGCTCTTTGTCAACCTAAAATGTTGTTAATTACTATTAAACTGGGAATAAGCCACAATTAAAGATAAAAATACGTTTATTGACAAAATCTGCAACAAAGACCTTAGATTAAAACTGAGAGCAAGAGCATTGAGATGCTATGTGTTTTTAATACTGCAATATGGACCTGAAAGCTGGATGTTGAAGAATGAACACATAAATAAGTTACAGTTCTTTGAAATGTGGTGTTACAGGAGTGTGCTTAGAATAGCATGGAAAAAGAAGAAAACTAACACGGAAGTATTGCGAAAAATGGGCAAAGAATGCGAAATAATAAACACAATAAAAATAAAAAAGTTACAATATCTGGGACACGCAATGTGGGGACAACGATATGAACTGCTAAGATTGATAATACAGAGAAGGATAAGATTAGGAAGGAGTATAGGAAAAAACTGGTTTAAATGCAAATCTGTAGAACTCTTCAGAGCAGTAGTAGATAGAGTAAAGATAGTAATGATGATATCTAACCTCCGATTGGGAGACGGCACTTAAAGAAGAAGAAGAAGTATAAATGATCTAAACAGTTAGTGCACAAAAAAATTAAAGTGAAGGGGTACTCAGTAAAGCTCAGTTGTAGGGTAGACTGGGGCTAGTTGTGCCACTTTGGACAAAATAATTTTTAACATTTTTTTCGTAATTTTTAGGGCTGTTAGATTACTTTAATGAGGTACTATTTTTAATTGGGAATCATTATTTGGGAACATCAGCAATTTTTAAGCAATACCTTACAGTATATAAATAGTTTTACAAAATGCACATATTGTCACAATTTGCCCCAATATGGGGTAAGTTGTGACGAACTTGGGGCAGGTTGTGACAGTAAATATTTTTAAATATAATAAACTTTAGTTGGAGAATAATAACAAAGTTTCCATAATAAATTTATTTTATAGTTAAGTATAGATACATAAATGTTTGATAAATGTTTATGTAAGAAACAAATGTGTAGAAAAACATCTAGTGAATTTAAAGTAAAATAAAAAACTTAATCGCTATCGTCAATTTGTGCTGATTCTACTTGTAGTTCTGAAGAGTGGCAGTTTATACAAACATAATAAAGATCATCTTTTGTGCACTTTACATGAGCCCACCTCTTGCATTCCATACATTGCACCCAGTCTTCTCCTAACCTGGACTTTTTATATGGTCCCATACAAACTAAGCAAAAGTAATCTTCTTCCTCTTCTTCTGAGCTGTCTTCTCTTTTTCTTGTTGCGGTCTCTTTCTTTGGCGCTGCTTTTTTCTTGGGCAACAGTTGTTTTGAGTCAAATAATTTTTTCTTTATTTTATCCTCTTTGCACTTTATTGTTTCCTTCCTCTTTAACTCTTCACTGTGAATTGTCTCCTTGACAGGTGTGCTAGTCAAAATTGCAGATGTTAAGCTCTTGCGTTTTTTATTTTTTCGAGGACCAGCTTTTGGCAGAGGTCTTATATCCATAGGGCTGACAGGCAGAACTTCGGCATGGAATGATCCTGGTAGGTTGGCCTGCGATGATCCTTGTTGATATGGTCCTGGTTGATAGGTATGGGAGGGTCCTGGCTGGTTAGCATAATATGACGACGGTTCAGGTTCATCGAGATGCTGAAACTCTTTAAGCTGCCCAGCACTGGCTTCCTCATTACCATCTACGATGTCAATAGGCCTATTCAAAGGTCGGTCGGTCACCGAAGAACACAGAAAGTCTTCTTCATTAAAAATGTTTCTATTGAATTCCCATATTCCTGTAGAACGAAATCCTGCCTGAACATTTGTTGGTGTTACAGCTTTAGGTAATGCTGTTTTTACTATACTTGGGATGTCATTAATTGAGACTGTGTTTCCAGGATGAGATTTCATCCGTCCACACATGGCGTCGTGTAAAAACTTCTTAAATGGACCAAAAACGGAAACATCCAGTGGTTGAAGTCTATTTGTTGTATGGGGAGGGAACGATAAGAGAGTAATACCGTGCTCTGTACAATAGTCAAGGACTTCGATATATAGGTGAGCACTGTGGTTGTCTAACAGAACTAAAACCGGTTGATTTCTTTGAGCACCTTACTTTTTTTACAAAATGCTTCATAAAAAACAAAAAGTCCGGGCCTGTTATCCAGCCACTTGGGTTAGCAGTACCACAACAACCTACTGGCCCATCACGTATAAAATGCTCCTTGTAAAACTTACGTGGAAAAACGAACATAGGAGGAACTGAGTTACCCTCTGCGTTAATAGCAAGAACCATAGTAACATTGGTCCCCCTCTCAGCTGAAGTGACACCACCAACTCTTTTCTTGTCTTTCTTCGCTATGATTTTTACCGGTTTTTGGACAGTCCCAGTCCCTGTCTCGTCTATATTCCAAATATCATTAGCTGTAAAATGGTTTTGACTTAATACTAATTCGAGGTTATCAAAAAAGAGTCCGACATTGTGCTTGTTGAAACTTGTACTCCGACTTAAGCTGGTAGCCTCAGGAACACGAATAGACACATTATTGTTACGTTGCATGAACTTTGTAAACCAATCATTACTGGCGTGTTTTGTTGCTACCCAATTCTCAGGCACAAGAACTTTGTTCGCTATAGCAAATTCAAAAGCTAAATGAAATGATTTCTTTTGGGCTAATACCATAAAATATTTTCGCTGCCTGAACAGCATATTCACAGAGCTCTTCTTCTTGTTGTTGTGAAAATATCATTCGAGGTCTTTTGTAACCCATTTCTACCACTCCATCTGGATTGGTTTGTTGTTTTTTTATATATCTAAGTAAGGACATCCGGTTAACGCCATATTTTTCAGCTGCTTGCCTTAAACTACACGATCCAGACTTAACATCTAACGAAGCCGACTCGTAACTGTTTATATTACTCCGACCACGTTCCGTTTTCCTTTTATAATTTCTCACCATTATCTGTAACAAACCCATAAACATGCATTAAAATTAGTAGGGGCATGTTGTGACACTGTCACAATCTGCCCCAAGCCTTTCGTCACAACTAGCCCCACCGTACGCCATTTTACATAAAGCCACTTGCACAGACCTTGACACGTCGTATAGAAACCAAACTGTGTCTTACTAGAGAGAAATAAACAAACTATCTACTACAACTAGAATAAGTTTCTTACCTTGTGGTTTGAAAGTGAAATAACAATTCAAAGACAACAGCAAAATTTTACTTCGTTACAACGAAATGACATATAATTTTATAAAGCGGCAGAAACGCATAGCATCACAACCAAACTACACAAACAGACTGAGGACATGCGGACGTGGAATTCTGGGTAACCGGGCGACGCTGCTACCTATGGTTAGTCTATAAAACTATTTGTCACAACATGCCCCTGTCACAACTAGCCCTACCCTACTTGTCAATGACAATAAAGTCACCGTTCATTAATATGTGGTTGTGAAAAAATAATATTTAACTTTTACCACACTCCACGTTAAAATAAAATTCGTTTTATATGTTTTTACCACAAAATACATACCCTATAAAGTTGTCAAACAAAAAGGAATTAATATCGTAATAATATCAAAGTACTACAAACAATCAGTCACTAAAGGACTTTAAATTCCATGCGAACTCATTAAAATATAAAATTTTGTTGACTTAGGGTAAAATTTACCTCCAGTTTTTCGATCCTGGGGCATTTTAAACGTTTCGCATATTTCAACTTTTATGTCTGGTTTAAGCTTTAAATATGAAATTTAATTAAAATGCTATTTGTTTGCTATTTGACTTGTTTGTTTTGTGGCGATAAAAAATAGTGTATTTACATTGTCGAGAAATATAAAGTTGATAATGAGATGTCATTACTTCGTTGATTAATTTTTTTTAATTTATAAAATTTTAAACCCCATCAACCTCTGAGTTTGATTATTAACGTGTTAATAATCAACAAAAATTAATGTGATAGACATGAATATATAAGATAATTTTCTTTTAAATAATAAATTTTGTTTTATATATTAATGTGTGTGAGAAATTTTACCATATATTAAATTTGAAACTTTTCATTTGTTGATCCCCGAGGATGTGGTTCGTCCGTTTTTACAGCTAGTATTGGTGACACTCTACAAGGACCCATGATACAAATACAAACAGATAAGATACCGCGCATGTGGGCGTGGCTTATGCATGACTTTTGTGACGTCAACTTGTGCTAAATTTCGCCATATTGTGTTTTGACGTTTATGTACATTTACGGTTCATAGCTAATATTTAATAAAATAATATTTTAAAAGTGTTACAAGGCTTTAAATTTTTCCCGATATGAGGTGTGCAGTGTATGGTTGTGCCGCTGACAATATGTGCAAGAGTTTTGTACCCAGTGCAGCATTTTATAGCTTTCCAAAAGACAAGGAAATGCAAGCTGTTTGGAAACATTTGTGTAAACGCCAGGAGAATTTTAATGTTAAATTTTCTCGTGTTTGCTCTAAGCACTTTGTTGAAAGTTATTAAAGTGATGAATCGGTCATTCAGGTTGGCAAAATATAAAACAGAAGTCAACTACTTTATAAGTTTATAGAAGACGTTTCGCTTTATACTTCTAAAGCTTCATCAGTTCTAACTGAATATGTAGTATTAAAGATTTTATTATATATGTACTTAAGTTTACTCATTATTTAGAACTAACTTAAAAAAAAAACAGAAACAAAGGATACAAATACTTTGCAAAAAATAATATTCGCAGAAACGAAGATTTAACAAAATTTTAAACGTACATTTGGCTTCATTTAGAGATGGTTCTCCAATGAAGACAAACAAAACACTGGTAAGTATAGTAATATACATATATATATATATATATATATATATATATATATATATATATATATATATATATATATATATATATATATATATATGTATATATATATATATATATATATATATATGTGTGTGTGTGTTTTGTTTGTCTTCATTGGAGAACCATCTCTAAATGAAGCCAAATGTATTTAAAATTTTGTTAAATCTTCGTTTCTGCGAATATTATTTTTTGCAAAGTATTTGTGTCCTTTGTTTCTGTTTTTTTTAAGTTAGTTCTAAATAATGAGTAAACTTAAGTACATATAATAACATCTTTAATACTACATATTGAGTTAGAACTGATGCAGCTTTAGAAGTATAAAGCGAAAAGTCTTCTATAAACTTATAAAGTATTCTGTTTTTTATTTTGCCAACCTGAAGATTAACCTCTGAATTTACTAGTTGAATACTTTATTACCTAATATATATATATATATATATATATATATATATATATATATATATATATATATAATATATATATATATATATATATATATATATATATATATATATATATATGTATATATAGTTGGGAGAATAAATAATTATAACAATATTTTAGCATATCCTGAAGAAGCGAATAAATTTTGTGAAAGCTAAATAAAAGAACAAAGAGTTTTACTTATCCTGCCCTATTAATGACTGCAACCTTAAAAGAAAAATATTTTTATATATATATATATATATATATATATATATATATATATATATATATACATATATATATATATATATATATATATATATATATATATATATATATATATGTAGGTAGGAGATTAAATAATTAAATAATTATAACCATATTTTAGCATATCCTGAAGAAGCTAATAAATTTTTGTGAAAGCTAAATAAAAGAACAAAGAGTTTTACTTATTCTGCCCTATTAATGACTGCAACCTCAAAAGAAATAGTTTACCTAACGTGTCAGTCAATAATACCTAACTACTATATATAAAATATATATTGTATGGAAATCACATTCCATAGTTTGCAATTTGTGGCATTCGGCCATGGCTCCCTCCATCAAACTTCACTGTTATGTAAAATACTTAAAGACTTAAGCTTAAATTCACGTAGTAAATAAAACATCTAGTAAATTATATTAGAATTTCAACAGTTCGTTTCATCCGCAAGCATGAATACATTTTGAAAATTTAGCACAAGGTGACGTCATGCGCGTGAGTGTACGAGTTTAGTGCGTGGCAATATCATATCTGGTATCCTTATATCATGACAAGGACCTAACTATCACTTATGGTACAAAGAATAGCAGGTATGATATTGCGCAGGCCACTATCAGCTGATCCCCTACTGTCGACGTAGTAATGAGAGCGTCATTGTAATGTCATCTGTTTGTAATGGGAATTTAATCAATGTTTTTACTTTTGGCGTCTTTAGTAAGTTTGTAGAAAATTTTATAGTGTTTTTTTAGAGTTAAGTTGATTTGTAGGCATTTTGATGTGAAAGAATTATTATTACGAATATTTTCAACTCTTTATGTGAGTTTTTTGAGTGATAGTGGCTTTGTAGGTATATCTATTCTACATGGACTAGTCTATTCTCAACCATACTTATACTCCTTGTGTGTGTTTTTAGGGGGGTTTTGCTAGGAATAGTTGTGGGTTAAAAACTGTGGTTTATTGCTTGTTGCTGTAAAAACAAATTTAATACTAAAACCTCAAGGATTTGTTTCAAATATTTTAAGCCGGAAGACTTTAGAAGAAATTTGCAGCATGAATTGTTGCAATATGAATCAAAAAAAGGTCCCAAACTAAAGGGCTATCCGGTTCCTTCTCTTCATCCACCACAATTAAAAAGTTTTTCCATAAATCAACATTATTTTATTCTACATGTATTGGTAGAAACATTTTAAGTATTATGATATAAAAGTAATATCTTAACATTTACTTTTTAGTTATACAGCTAAAGAACTAGGTGTAGACTCAGTGTGTCAAGAACTCAAAAGTGATTTGTTTGAAACTATAAAATCTGTCGGGTATGTAAAATGTTCTATAATATGTTGTGATCAGTCGTCTGAAGGAAAACATAGTAGTTCCAACTTTATGTAATAATTACAATGGATTAAAAATATAATTTTTGTTTTTAGAATAAATACATAAGTAGTTGAGGGTCTCCACTCTCCAGTACACTTTTGTAGTTTTTGTGTGACATCAGTGGGTTGTGTGACGTAATGGGTCAAAAAACATTGGGACAAGAAATGGTTGAAACGAAAAACTTTGTCAGGGGTCAACTGACGTCACCCTTGCCTCATGGGGTGATATCGAGCTTGTTGGAACTATCTCAAAAACAAAAAAACAGTGGAAATTGCCAGAACGAAAAATGTAGGTTTAAAAAAAGCGGATGGGGTCGAAACACATAACGGTATGGAGAACGAAAAAATGTATGGATGAGAAAAGCAACTAAGCTGTAAAACAAAAAAACAAACATAGGTATTAAATAAGTTTTATTTTTATTACAGATTTTTACATAAATATGTGTAAGTCAAAATGTACATACAGGTTCCAAAAAATAGTTTTAAGCTGCTTTCATAATTTGTATATCAAAAGTTGTTTCGTGCAGATCGACTGTTTGATCAGAAGTAATGATATCTTCTATTGTATCCAGCACAGCAGTTATATCAGAGATACCCGACATAGTTGTAAATACGGGGTTGTTGAATTTTTCATTAAAGGCCACTATACGTATTTTGTCGCCGTTTTATAATTAGCCCGCATTTTGGCCGCTTGTAAAGCATCGTTTAATGTGCATGGATATGGAACCTACACAAGATCTTGAACTTAAATAGTTAGGTGTCGAGAAGAAAGCCTTACTTCAGCAGGTTAATGAATTAACAGAAATGAAGTCAGAGGTAGGTAAGATATTTACCAAAAGACAGCTAAAAGTCTGCAAAGGCCAAAAGTCAGGGAAAAATTATTGATAAAGATTAATTGACTTATCGGAGAACATTGAATGTGACTGCAAAATCAAACATTTGTTCTTCCGATCTCGAATGTATTTCAAAATTAAGAAATACAAGAAACTTAATAAAAATTGTAACTTAAAACTTTTCTTTAATTTAAAAAAAAGAGGTTAATCTTTGTAAGTGGGTATATTTATTTAAAAAACCCTTAAAAGGGCCACATCAATAGAACAAACGTTTTCGGACTAAACAGTCCATCATCAGGTTATTAAAATCGAAAATGCCTAAAAATAAGTATAAACCATTTAGTTAAAACAAACGAGATTTTGAAATTTTGACTAAGGTTGAAAAGCAAAAGATGGTTATACTTACTAGGTCATAATGCCTGAGCCACCAAAATATTAGGGTGAAAACCCTTTAAATTACATTTAGTTATGAAATTATTTACATTGTGTTATAAAATAACTGTGATGTTCTATATTAAATTAAATTTGACCAAAGGTAACACATGGCTCAAATGGGTTCCAGAGCCGGGCGAGAGGCAACCTCTGCGCTCGGAGAACAACGTGGAACTGATTGACAAGATACTTTTGAAGGATGAAGATAACAGAATGTCAATGCAACAAAAACTATAAAAGTTGTACATAGTATTACTACAGCCAAAAGATTCAACAAGTTTTGATGATTTTAAAAATAACAACAATATAGGTGTTGAGATTTAAAAACTTTTTATTTATTAATTTAGGGTATAAAAGATGTCAAATCAATGATGGTTTTATAGTCATGATTAATATAATGACCTGTGCCTTAGGCAACTTATGTTGCTTTTCGTCGTATGGAATGTGGTCTAAAGTGTATTTAGTTTTTGGGTTAGCTTGTATTTGTGGAATTTATCCTTTTATGTTTAACACATCTAGGACAAGGTAAAAATTAAATAACAAATATTTGAAGCTAATATAAGACCTCATGTTTAAATGACTTTATTTAGGAATGCTCCTATGGTGAAGAATTAATAAAATTAAGTTTAGTAAGATGGAAATCTACAGGCTGAAGAAATTGAAGTAGTAACATATGTGATTGAATTTAAAATCGAAGAGACTGGGTTCCTCAGAGACTGATGAGAATGAAATTAAAAGAAATGAAAGGAGGGGGGGGTTGAAGGAGAAAAGGAGTTGATCAACAATTAGAGATAATAGGGGTCCTTTATACTTAAAGTATCTAGCACCCTGAACAAAATCTATTTAGGTGGTATTAAATTCAGCTTGTAGAAACCTGAAATTTGTTGTATAAGTGTGCTACTAAGTTGTTGACCGAAAGAAGGTGGACAAAGGTAGATTAGGATTCTATGTAATATGGTAAATTATGATTTTTAATAAATTGTTAGATAATGTTTAAGTGATTACTAAATTAAAACTATTGGATACATGTTTAATATATGAATTGACCAAGAAATAATGAAAGAGAACAAAATTAACAGGAAAACGATGTAGAAGTGAAGAGTGAAGTGAGTGAAGAGATAAGATAGTGAAATGTTGGTATGGAGGATGTGGATGGTTCTGAAGTTAAAATTGGGGTCAGAAATTTGTGAGAGGAAGGTGTGACGATATTGTATAAACAGGGTGTTTGAAGAACCACAAGATTATGTAGGAATAAGGTGTTGACGTTTGTATAGGAAAATAAGGCAAAGAAAATAGGACAGTATTGTGAAGTGTGGACTATGAAAAAAGTTGACGATGTAAAGGTTGAAAGTCACGGTTGAAAGATACATGGCGATTAACACAATTGGGGCTTTTTTGTTTTTCTTTGACTATTTCCAAGTCTTCATATAGGTCTAATTTTAG